>CM077160.1:138591540-139191540 GCA_039583875.1 Platanthera guangdongensis | reverse complement strand
TGAAATTCTCTAGTGATAAAATCACTTAAAGTGAGAGAATTAGGACCAACATTGAGATGACATTAAGGTTGATCATAAGGAGTCATCTAGATTGAAGTATTGATATATCATTGCCACACCAATGAAATTAAAAACTTGTGGTTATATGCAACGCCATAACGAGATATGTTGTGACCATTGCTATAGTTCAAATTGAAACTTTATTGAGTGTGATTATTGTGCTTTAGGATTGATAAATAAAGACACACAGATACTAAATTTGATGGTTGGGCTAATAATATTTGTTACCACTCAGATCAAGTTTTGAGACACAATAGGATTAATATCGTGCGGCATAAGACTTAACAAGCGGGTCCTATGATGAGTCGGGATCGATTTAATTGAGTCAAATAAGACGAGGTTTTGTTCCACCTAGAGCCTCTCATAAAAAGTTGCAAAATTTTGGAGTGATTAAGTACTGATTAATTTAATTATAAATAATAATTATTATTATATATGTATATATTTGTTTCTATATGCATATAAAGAATAAAGTTATAGAGATATATACTGTATATATAATACTTATTATTTTCATTGAGAAGAATGAATAGGGAAATGAGAAAATCAAAGCAGCGAGTCGTTTCCCCCTTTTTCCCTACAACCTCTCGAGACCTCACACGGCTCGGCAGTTTTTCCGTCTAGTGATGAATCAGCGCCTCTTCTTCATGAACGAAGGCATCACATGAATGGAATCGAACGGGTAGCAACCATTGGGTAAGTGCTTGGGGTTTTTAGGGGGCCGGGAAACTGTTGGGGTTTTATGAATAGTTTTCCTCCTCTCGTCTTCTCTAATCCAACAGCTTGATCAAGTTGGAGAACCGAAATATCTTAGGGTCCGTTCGTTTGTACGGAATTGAGCTCCTGGAATTGGAATTGAAGGTCTAATTCCAATTCCGTTGTTCGTTTGCTCGCTTGACATTGGAATTTGAATTTTAATGAATTCCGTGGAATTCATTTTGAACTAAAGACAATTCTTTGCAATCTATATAAGAATTGGACAATTCCGTGTGAGACATATTTTTAAGCAACCCGCGCGATTTTCACCCGAGAGTGAATGTTGTCGCACGGGCTCGCGTTTTTTTGCTGTGAGCGTGTTTTTCGCGGAGGCGAGCATTTTTCGTCAGGGCGCGGTATTTCGCCATGGCGGGCGTTTTTTTCACTCGGACGCGAATTTTACGGCCGGGCGTCAATTTTTTTGCCCGGGAGCGAATTTTTCGCCCCGGCGCGAATTTTTCACCCGGGGGCGAATTATTTTGCCAGGGCGTGATTTTTCGGTCGGGTGCGATTTTTTTTCGCCCGGGCGTGATTTTTACGTCGGCGTAATTTTTTTCGCCCGCGCACGATTTTTTTGCCGGGCACTCGTTTTTTTTCGGCCGGGAACAATTTTTTTCACCCGACCGCGCTATTTTCGCCCAACCGCGATTTTTTCGCCGGAGCGCAAATTTTTCGCCGATGCGCGCATTTTTCGTCCGGGCGACGTATTTCGCCTTGGCGCGCGTTTTTTCGCCCGAACGCGATTTTTCGCTCGGGCGCGAATTTTTCCCCCGTGCGAGAATTATTTCGCCCGGGTGTGATTTTTCGACCGGACGTTATTTTTTTCGCCCGGGCGCGCGTTTTTTTGTCCAACACCCTTTTCGCCCGGGCGCGATTTTTCCGCCCAGGCGCGCTTTTTTTGCCGGGGCGCTATTTTTTAGCCCGGGCGCAAATTTTTCTCCCGGACACGTTTTTTTCCCTCGGGCGCAATTTTTTCGCTTGAGCGCGATTTTTTGGCCCGACCGCGCTTTTTTCGCTCGGGCTCGATTTTTTCGCCCGAGCGCGATTTTTTCGCCCGGGCGCGATATTTCCGCCAGGGCGCGTTTTTTCCACCCGGGCGCGTTTTTCCCCCCGGGCGAGATTTTTCCCCCCGGGCGAGATTTTTTCCCCTGGACGAGATATTTTCCGCCGGGCGAAAAAATCACGCTCTAGAAACAAACTGGCCCGGGCGACAAAATTGCGCCCGGGCGAAAAAAAAAAACCGAACGAAAAAATCGCAGCCATGTGACAAATTCGCGTCAGTGAAAAATTCACGCCCGCGAGAAAAAAATAACGGTCGCGCGAAAAAATTCTCGCCCGGGCGAAAAAACTCGCGGTCGGGCAAAATTATCGCTCTCGTACGAAAAAGTCGCGGTTATAACGCACAGTTGTTTATAATAATTTGTTTATAATATTTTCCAATTTTTATATTGAATTTTATTCAATAAACGAACAAAAGAATTGATCAATTACATAATATTCAACAATATTCTTTATTAGACGAACACTAGAATTGAAATTAGTCACCAATATTTAATTTCACAATATTCACCAATATTCAATTCCAATAACGAATTTCAATTCCTTGCAAACGAACGGACCCTTAGGGATTTCAGTTCTTAAAGCTTTAGAGAAGGATTGTAAAGTTTGATAATTAGAATCAATAAACTTCATTTGATCTTCTCATCAGATTGGCAACAAGAGAGAAACCTAGGTGAAAATCATTCCGCCGGTAAAATTGATTGATCAATTCCATGAATTCAAAGAGGAATGAATAGCCGATCTTTCTAGCTTTTGCCATTTTGGACTGCTGATCGATGTATAGTGTGTTGTATTTGCATGTTGCTTTTATACATTCTGCTTTTTAAGATTTGTAATGCTTTAAGTCAAAAAAATGTTGGAGTATTCCTAATTAGTAAATGTGGACATTCATATTTAATTTTAGCTTCTGTTAGTGTATTATTGCTCTGATTATGGTTTATTGTTGGAATCCAATCAGACCCATATTATATTGCATGTACAGGTAGAATATTACATTAAACTAGTTATAAGTTATTTAAAAGAGTTCATGGTTCTCATAGACTACCATGGATCTTTACATAAGAAAGAGAGAGAGACCCTGATTTTTTTTATTATTTTAGTTAATGAATTAACAACTTTTTTGTACATAAGAAAATTTTGCCCATATATAACACCAAATTCTCTTTTATTTATTTTGCTGCTATGATGGATTTAACTTTAGACCTTCCCACAAAATTTCAGACTGCTCGTGTATATTTTTAGCATTAAATATATTTATTAAGAGCAACAAGCAGATCGCTCAAGGTTCCTGGTATACCGTACTAAATTGAAACATCTTAGTCCGGGAGCAGGCGAGCGTGCAAACATTCACAGAAAATAGAAAGGTGACGACAATTTTTTAACGTGGGAAACTCGTCAACTTGGTGAAAAATCACGTTGTCGGATCTGTGCCGACCAAACTTCCAGTATTTTGTTGATCGTTGTACAACTTTTTTTAAAGAACTCGTGAGCGACAGATCGTCTTTTGTTACAATTGTTGAGAGAGAGGGAGAAAATGGCACCGAGGGTGACAGGCTACCACTCACAGAGCTAAGTATTGCTTCGTGTGTTGTGGAAGCGATGCGCTTGTCGCGATTTGAGGTCCTCTATTGGCACTTCGAAGTAGGGGTGTAAACGAGTCAAGGTTGACAAAATTCTCAAGCTCGAGCTAAATATTTCGAGCTCGAGCTCGACGAGCTCAATTTGCATGGCTTGAGCTCGAGCTCGAGACCAATATATTGAGCTCGTGCTCGAGCTTTCAATCTAACGAGTTCGAGCTGCTCACGAGATTTTAAGCTCATTAACCATTTTTATTTATAATTATTTATTTTAAAAAAAGTAAAAAAAATTTTAAAATAAGGCTCGCAAGCTCATGAACAAGAGCAGGTAAGCTCGAGCTCGAGCTCAACTGGCTCGAGCTCGAGTCGAGCTTTTTTCGAGCTGGCTCATCGAGCTCACGAGTCAGCTCAACTCAACTTGCACCCTTACTTGGAAGCTCGAGTGGCGCGCTACGCGGATTATTCTCTACAGTCTGTCTCATGTTGTGCGTAGAGGAGTCTGGAATGGCTGACTTGTCATCGACTAGTGGGCTTGTCGTTGAATTGAGGGCGCTGGGAACAATGACCGTGTTACTCTTCTAAATGTTGTTGAGCGGAACATTATGATCTCTGATGTTGGTCTTGAAGACTGCTGGTGTTGAATTGTGCTCTCGGAGGCTTGCAATTTGCTCAGCCGTCACGTGGATGGACAAGAGTTGAAGGCAATTGTTGGACTTCCTGTGACCCTCGAAGTGCTCGATGAATCTTGCGGGCAGCTTCGTTGGTCAAGACTGATTTTAGCGGTCAAGATGGACTTTGGCCGTAAAGAAGGACTTTGTCGGTCAAGACGGACTTTGGCCGTCGAAACAGACTTTAGCCGTCAAGAGGAGGCACGAGAAGGAGTGGTCTTGAGAGCAGAGCACGCGGAGGCACGCGCAAGAGTGCACAAGTAAAAGGCGCACACAAAAGTGTGTATGGAAGAGGTGCGAATGGGGGCGCGCACGAGATCGCGCAAGGAAGAGATGTGTGCATAAGTGCGCAAGGAAGAGACGTGCACGAGAGCGCGCAAGGAAAGGACGCACACGAGAGCGCACGTTGGGAGGAGAAACGAAGGAGAGAGAAAGTCGTTGGGGAAGAAGAGGGAGAAATCCGTATGAGGATTTTTCGGCCGGAGAAGAGTGTCAAAATGAAGGAGGATCATGTCCTATTTATAGATTTCAAGAGGGGAGCTTCGGTAAATTTATCTGGTAAATACCGGACGGACGAATAGGAAAGTCTGAAAAGAGGCACACGGATCACGATCTTTACGGAAATGACAATTTGGCCCTCAATGGCTTAAGGGTGGTTACGCGAGATCCGACCAGTATGGGTCGGCCGGTAGAGGGATCCCGCCTAGCCAACAAAGGGGCCGCCCAATCTAGGCGGGTGAAGGGGTGGGCGGCCACAACTCCCGAGGTGGCAAAATGAGGCGGCGGGGGAGTGGGTCGCCCTCCCTAGGAGGGAAAGCAGCCGCCCAAACTGTACGACCAAGGGTCGGGGTGGCGATGTGGCCACCCGCCCTAGGCTGGGAAGCGGGCGCCCAAACTGGGAGGCCAAGAGTCCGCCCAGGTTTTGTTGACCAGGGGGCAGGGGCGGCAAAGTGGCCACCATCCCTAGGTAGGGAAGTGGTCGCCCAAATAACATGGGCGGTCAAGAGGCCACCCGGATTTGGGCGACCGGACGGTGCTGTGGCCGCAGGGAGTCGTGCAGTAGTGCGATCATACTGCGGGAAGGCAGCGTAGTGGGGCGAAGGCTGGTTGTATGGCAGTCGGTTGTGAGGTGGCTGATCGTGAAGTTCATGGCCTGACTGTGTGGCGTTTCCTCCATGCTCGAAATACTCGTCGCGGCTTGCGGCGGTTAGGCCGAGATCTTTTTGGATATTTGCACCCCATGCATAAGGTACGACTAGCACATTTAAGGGGATCCATCAAGAATAAAAAATAAAAAAATAGTTGTTGTATTAAGGATGAGGCACACGCACGCACACTATATGCAAACTTAGGCTTCATTTGGTAGAGCGGTTGTTGTTGTAAAATGAGTTGTTGTAAATGAAAGTTTGTAAATGAAGCTGTTGGAAACTGGTTGCTGGAAATGAAGTTCTGTTTGGATAGTCTTTGTTTGCAGAGTTGTTCAAAACAGAGAACCGTTTGTCAATACAGCGGTGACGTTTTATTAAAAAAATATAAAATATTTTCTATTATTTTTTTTATTTTTTTTGTTTTAATATATATATTAAATTGTAGAATATATATGTACGTCAAGGTATGCAGCAGGACAACATACATACAAGCATCCAAACATCCAAATACATGCAAATATCAAAATATCCAAAACTTAAAATACATATGTTGACTACACAGATACCCCAAGTACGTTCAAGCACCATGTAGTTGTTCGACAATTGAGTCATGCAGTGCCGACATCTCATCAACACCAACTTGAATTCCTCTAACATGATCTCTACCTGAGCTTTTATCATTTTGCCCCGATCTTCTTTGAAGGCCCGCTGGGTAAATGAAAAACTCGTCTTGATCACAAGCCTGAAAATGATCATCTAAGCAGGATGGGTGTCTGCGAATATAATTATGCAAAGTCATTGTTGCAATCACAATGTCTTATTGCTATGCCAAACTATATGGCGGCATATCCTTAAGTATCTTCCATTTCTTTTTTCAAACTCCAAATGACCGTTCTATAACACTTCGTAATGATGAGTGAGCCCGATTTAATATTTTTCGGCGTCCTTGTGTAGGCCTGTTGTCCCTTCTGAAATCTGGTAAATGATACCGTATTCCTGAATATGGTTTCAAAAAACCACGTTGGAGAGGATATCCTGCATCAACTACATAATATTTGCCTACAAAATTTAAATTTTATTTACATCAAACACAGTATATAAAAACTACTAAAATCTCAAGAAATAAAAGTCTCACCTTGTGGAGGATACAAGAAATTATAACTCGAATCCATAAGGGAACGTTTAAAAATACGGTTGTCATGAGTATAACCCTCCCAACCTGCTATTACAAATGTGAAATACATATTGAAATCACAAACCGCCATAACATTCTGTGTTGTTGTGTCATGATAGTCAATGTACGAAACTTGTTGATCAGCAGGAACACGAGCATTCACATGTGTCTCATCAATAGCTACAATATAGTTTTTAAAGAACGGCATATATCGAGCATCATTTAATATTTGAGGGGGGGGGGGAGAATATCACTGAAAAGATGATCTACATGCATAATGACATCAGAATATAATCTCTTAATAACAGTGATCCTCTTTGCAAAAAAACTACTTATAGTTTTTGTGGAGTGTTGGAATCATTTGCCTACAATTTGCATGAGTACATAATGACCTAAAATATGCAATTAATTGCAAGTACTTCTCGTGGTAGAGTTCTCCTGGATATTTGCAGTCAATATTGTTGTGTGAGGAGTGTTAACAAATCTACAAATATAAGTTTCGACATTCTAAATAAACTGAAAAATCTATGAGGGTGTCCATCGAGAAGTTCACCAACCCATTTAGACCCTATTTGGCTTGATGTCATGCAAACTACATTTGACGATCCACTAGCCGTAGATAGGTTAATATCCACTGATGCTAAAAATTGTTGCCTATTGACTGCTCTATTACGATAAAACCAGCCAACAACTCGCCGCTGAGTCTCCTCATTAGAACCGTCAGTTCGATCCGAGGAAGACATTGTAAATCTGCAGTAATTTTAAATTAAAAAAATATTAACACATAAATGATCATAAAGTCTCTGAATCTAGTGCAACATTAATAAAATACTAACATAAATGCAATTACGTCACAAAACATATGTCCATCGCAGAGAATAAAAAAACAAGTCTAGCATAAATATAACATATGTCCATCACACAATAGCTAATATAAAGTTCATCACATTGCAACTAGCTCGATCTTTTCTCATAACGAGCCTGCAGCCATTTGAGCTGGCGATCCTTTCGAATGCTCATAAAGGTTTATCGATAATGCTTTTCTGTCAGAAACATGGTGCAGTAGTCGTAGAAGTCATAGTTCGATTCATCCATAACCTCCGTCATAGTTTTGAGTTCAGCAATCACCTCAGGAATGGTGTATATGGATGAAGATATCTGGATGTGAGGAGGCTCCATCTTGCACTTCCTAATAATGTGCAATGTTTCAGCTATATCATCTAGTGTCGAGCTCCTTATTTTCTTATTAGTCATCTTGCTTTTTCTATTACTGATCGTTCATTTGTTCCTTGCTTCAACTGAATTTGGTGACTCGTTCAAGTGATGTGTGTCATCTCCAGCAGATAAGTCATGTTCGTCAATCGACTCATGCTCAAAATATCTAGAATTTGGTGCCCAAGCTAGATCTGCAGTTGCTACGACCTGGCTAAAAATCATATTTAGCTTCTCCTTTAACTCATGGGATATGCCAGAGGACTGAAATTTCCTTGCAATTGGAAGCACCTTGGAAGGAAATTAATAACTATCAATCGAATGATCTATAATACATTAATTATAGCAAGAGGCTTAAAATTAAAATGCATTCTTTGAGACGTTCTTTCCACCAATCTTCTGAAGCTGTAATAGTTTTGCGGATGGGATCCCAACCTAAACCCGTCTCACGGTCCTTAAGCTCTCGCTGTAACTTCCAATCTTTCTTTAGTTGATCTGACTTGTTCTTCATTTGATTACGATCATAAGACTTTCCTGTGCGAGCAAAGAAACATGTGGTTAGGTTGGTCCAATCATCCCTGCTAAAGTGTGTTGTTGGGCGATTACCTAACTCAATTTCTTTCAAGTACAAGTCACAAAAAATCAAAACATCATTGACCTCCCAATTGTCACTAACACCGCCTTTTTATCTTGACCCATAACGCGTAAACTGGATGAGAGAAAAAAAAACCAAACACACATTAACATAGATGAACACACACATTAACAACACACACACACACACACACACACACACACTTGACACACATGAAAACACACACACACACACACATATACATGAACACACACTCAAACACACTTAACATACATGAAAAAAACACACACACACACACACACACACACACATATACATGAACACACACTCAACAAACACACACACTACACATACATGAACACACATTCACACATGAACACACACACACACACACACGAACACTCACACACACATGACATACATGAAAACACATACACACAAAACACACACACACATACATGACACACACACACACACATAACACACACAGTAACACACAAACACACACACATGAAACACACATAACACACTAACACATGAACACACACACACACACATGAACCACACACACACACACACACACACACACACATGAACTCACACACACACACACACACACATGAACACACACACACACATGAACACACATGAACACATGAGCGCACACACACACACACACACACACATGAACACACACACATGAACACACACATATGCACGCGCGCGCACACACACACACACACACCCACATATACATACATGAACACACGCACACACACACACACACACTTGAAAACACACACACACACATGAACACACACACACACACATAACACACACACGTGAACACACACACACACATGAACACACACACATAACACATGAAAACACACACACACACAACACACACAACACATGAACACACACACACACACACACACACACACATGACACACATGAACACACACATGAACACACACACACACACTCTCACACACTAACACACACACACACACACACACACCACATGAACACACATGAATACATGAGCGCACGCACACACACACACAACACTAACACACATGAACACACACATACATGAAAACACACACACAACACACACACACACATACATGAACACACACACATGCACACGCGCGCGCGCACACACACACCACATATACATACATGAACACACACACACACACTACATACATGAACACACACACACACACACACAACACACACACACACACACACACACACACACACACACACACACACATGAACACACACTCACACACACATATGAACACACACACACATACAACACACACACACAAACAACACACACACAAACATATATATGAACACACACTCACACACACATAACATAAATGTACACACACTCAAACACATATACATGAACACACAAATTCACCACACACATTCAACATAGCATAAAAACATTTTTACCACCCAATACAAAATCACAAACACACATAAATTCCACAAATTTCACACAATCCGAATACATAAATTTCACACAATCCAAATCACTGCGACAAAATCCAAATCAGCCACACAAAAAAAAGAGAAACAGGTATACCTTCTATTGTTGATTGTTGTAGGTTAGGGCCAAGATCAACCACTCCACAATGTTGGAAGGGCCGGAACTGCACAAAACAAGGGGATAGGTGTTGTGAGACGGTGCTGTAAAGGGATGAGGCAACATGAGAATGTGCAGTGAGAAGATTACCTGCAGGTAGAAATCTGGTGGAGGAAGGAAAATCCAGATGCGGCGTATAATAATCCTAGTGCTGGAGAAGAAAACACCGAGCCAAACGATGCTGACTCGGCTCGCCTGGATGTGGTCAGCAGATGCGGAGGAATCGACTCTCCTCGCCGGCGACGAGAAAGACGGTGGAGAGGCAGCGCTCCTGATGCCCTAGCTTCGCCATCTTCTCCTCTCCAAAAAAGGTGACAAACGGAGCTCGCCTCGAGGGTTTCGGCACGCGGAATTCTGAGCAGAGATAAAACGCTCAGATCATGGAAACAGAGCGTAAAAACAAACGAGAATTGGGAGAAATGTTGTGTTTAGGTCAAATGCACCGGAGCTAAATGCTCTCCTAAATGAGGCCTTAGTAATTGAATGTAATTTGATGGGGTCGGGCATAATGTTTATAAAAATCGGTGTGTAACTAACCGATAACCCATGATCCCTACTAGCTGGTGGGGACCATGGAAATAACCACCACGCCCCGATCTATGTGCAATTTGCACACGTGATCCCACTACGTGCACCAACCGAGTAACCGCCCGCGGCCGACTGTCGTCGCCTCCGCCGACATCGTCGCTGCCGCCGTCGGGAGGTCTTTGCTCGGCCGGCCTTCGTGATGTTGGCGTTGGGCGTTCCTCGCCCAACCGGCCACCGCGAGGACAGCGTCGGGCACCGCCCGTCCGGCCTTTGTGATGTCGGTGTTGGGCGGCTCTCGCCCAGTCGGCCACCGTGAGGCCGGCGCCGGGCACCGCCTCCTACGAGTCACCTCCCGACGAGCATCTTGAGAAATTGGCTAAGTCCGCGATAACCCAGTGCGCAAGTCGTCTCCCTGTCCGTCTCTAGAATCCTCAACATGCAAGGTTGTACACAAGGCTTCCATAGCAGTTCTCTCAGGCTTGTCGCAACAGCGCACTATGCCAGGGCAGCGCAGAAAGAACTCACCACCAACAACAAGTGGCAGATTTCGAGCTCTGTGAGTTGTGGTCGATCTATCGCCTTCTGAGTGCTCTTGTATTCTCTCTCATCCTCGAGTTGTAACGAGGAGCAGCCCGTCGCTCTTGATTCCCCCGCCATACTGTAAACCTACGCTGATAGTGAAGTTTGTCCAGCATCAAACCGATCACGTGATTTTTTACCCAATTTACGGGTTTTTCAATTTAAAATCTTCTTGTGTACTCATATACTTACTCTGTGACTGTTTGTGTTCGACCGCTCCACGATCTAAGATGGCTTAATTTAGTCTGGTCTGTCAGGAGCTTTGGGTTGCCCGCGACACAACTAAAAAGTCATTAGAATGATCGCAATGGTTCCATCGATTAAAAACCTCCATCCAATTCATCACGATCTAAGCGCGCAACCTTTGGAATTTTGAAAACCAAAACCCTCACTCATCGCTCCATGCCTCCTCATGTAGTCCTCACGACCAGCAAAGTCCTCACACCGACATCCCCTCCGCTACTCAAGAGATCACGCCATCCCCTCCATCCACCTTCAGAAGACATTGTCAGCTCCTCTTTCTCAGGAAAAAAATTTAGGTGAGTTACTCTCACCTATTTCTATGTGCAGAAGTAAATACTGACGGTTGATCTGATATCCTACGACTCATACAGTATTAAATACTGATCGTTGATCAGTATTTTAATCAATCATATTATTTCTGCAGAAAATCAACAGCCAATATTTACTCATGCACCTATTTCTAGGCAAAAGCAATGCACGCAGTATTCTTTTCCTTTCTCAGACGAGCTACAGTGCATGTGGATAAATAGGTATGCCTTATATATTGTTTTAAAGGCCACCTGAAAGAGCACTTTCTAGTCAAAAAGACATAATAAAAGAAAAAAAAAGCATCCTTATATAAATTAAATGTATATGCCTATGTTATATTAATATAAGTTATCATCGTGCATGCAGCACACTAATTATTCATTGGGATAAACTTTTTTGAGACCCCAAAAGTGGATTCCATCATGCAACCACTCGCCATCAGTAATATTTATCATACTGGATGGTTATATGAGGGCACAATAATTAGCACATGATTTCATGCAAGTCAATTATTTTAGAAAATTAAAATATTATGTTGTTATTCATAATTTATACATAAGAAACTAATTCTATCATTGGACATGAGGAAATGGATTTATAAATAAAATTGTTGAGTTTGAGGCTCATTTGGCGCAGCCCCTGTGAGTTTGAACAAAAAGGCCATAGCAATAGGATACGGCTCCATTTGGCATGATGGTGGCGGTTGTAAACGCACAGATTAAACAGTCATTCGTTAAGTATCATCTAACAAACATAAAAGTGGATGAAGTTCTTTAGGTGGACATTAACGAATGACAACAACAGTTATGACCGCAATCAAGAAAAGAAATTAAATTTTAAATATAAAAGTGAATGAAATTCCTTGATAGAGGTACGTCAAGCATATTCATAACCACTGCGCTCACGACAACTACTGCCGAGCAAACACTGCTTAACGGACCTTGAAAGAGGTACGTCAAGCATATTCCTTGAAAGAGGTATGTCGGCTGTCATTCGTAAACACCCGACCTCAACTAAGGAACTTCATCTACTTTATATTCAAATTCATTTTTTTTATTGGTGACGGTGATAACTACATAACAAATATATTTCATTACAATAGTTTTTTTGGCCAAACTCAGCGGAGCAAAAACCGCTTCAAATGAATTACAGTTTGTAATCACCGCGTTCACTACCGCAAACGTTGTGCCAAGCAGACCCTAAATCTTCGGCTGAAATAAATGTTGAAGCAGCATTATGGAAAACTAGAATGTGCTAATCAGCAAGCCTTAACTATCTTCAGATTTACTTTCAAATGACGTAAATTTCTATTTATTTTTAAGAAACTCTACATTTATCTTCAAGAATCTGCAGCCTTTTGATTTGAGGTTTGCAGCTATTAACTTCTTTCATCTCATTCAAATCTGAACAATCAAATGGTTAACCTACTCATCCGATCAAGCGCCAAGCCACCACAAAAATCTCATCCATAACTAAAACATGATGAAGATTTCGTCCTCAACTGGCGCAGATTCAGACACGTATTTGGCAAAGAGCCTGGATCTGCTGGTCCATGAATCTATTCAAGCACTCGATTAACTCCGCCGCCTTCCTCTTAGCTCGATCGGTCCCACTTACCGCCAAATTTTGCAATGCTGGCATCACCCCACACTCGTGCACCTTAGCCAAACAAATCTGCCGCTGCTTGCCGACACACAGTTCCAGCAGTATTGCCACAGCATTCGTGCAGTTCTGAGGAGATCCGCTTTTAATATGCTTCACCAGCAGAGGAATAGGCAAGACCTCACATATTGCAGCATTTCCGTCCCGATGACTGGAGAAACTCGAGAGCATGGCGAGAGGTATACCTGTCATTAACGCTTCTGGATTCATCAGGAGATCCACTAGAATTGGGACGACTCCCGCCCTCACCGCCTTGCTCTTGTTGCCTCGATATGAACACAACGTAAATATTGCAGAAGCAGCGTCCTTCTTCTCCTCCAGCCCGCCCTCCCTCAAAAGAGAAATGAGTCCCTGAATCGCATCGGATTCGCAGCCAATCAGAATTCTGTTTTCATTGACTGAGGAGAGGATGAAGAGTGTGGCGGCAGCATTCCTGCGCGCTTCCATGTTGCCATTCTTAAGCAAGCAAACTATTCCGGGGACGGCGCCTGAAGATACTATGAGCTCCCTGTTTTCTTCAAGAATCGAGATGTTTAGGAGGGCGGTAACAGCATGCACTTGTGTGCTCAGATCGGACTTAGAGAGCAGGGTCACCAAAAGAGGCACAGCACCGGCAGCGGCAACACAGCGTCGGTTGATGGAGCTCCCCTTGGTAAGACGACGAAGCTCTGCAGCAGCTGAGCGTTGCTTTTCAAGGCAATGGGAGGACAGCTTCAAGATGAGATCTGCGACATATTCGTGTTCTTTGGATAGGCAGAACGATGCAGGCTTGCTAGACACATACGGGTATTTGGGCAGACCATTCGTCTCCGACCAATGGGATATGAGGCTGCGGAGGACAATGTTTGGGATTAAAGATCGGTTGGCAAGCCTCAGTCGTGTCTTCGGGCACGTGTCGTGCCCGTCTTCTATCCACTTCTTAATGGACCTTCGCTCGTAAGTCTGCAAATTTAGGTTTTGTTTGGTTTTGGTGATTGAAAGAGATATTAAATGGAAATAACAATTTTAGGGTGTATTTGATTTGCAGAAATAACAATTTTGTAATAGGTATTTGATTCCAATGTAATAGATATGCACCCTTTCCTTTGAAGATAACATGGATTTATTTGAAGAAACGCAAACAAATGCCCCACCTTACTGAGAAAATATGAAGAAACAAAACAAAATTTCTCATCATTCAAACAAGAAAACAAATCACTCAATTTCTCCTACAAGTTGAGTGAGCACAAACAAAACAGAGACTTACATAAGCTGCTTGAATTATTTAACACTCAGCTGTTTGGTTATGAAGAAACTGATTTCTTGTGAGAGAAAACATTAGTCACAGCATGTCCCGGTAAAGTTTTCTTCATATTTTCACAAGATTTGATTAATAGAAAACAAAATTAGTTAGCATTTTTTGTATGTAAACCAACCTTACTAATGTAATGACTTACATTGGAATCAAACACCCAGTATGAATTTGTGAAAAGCTGAAGATACCCAACACCCAGGGCCCAAAGAAAAGAACACGAGAGAGCGGAAAACCTGTCCAGTGGAGACGATGACCGGATCTTTCATCAGCTCCAGCGATATTGCGCAGCGGAAATCATCTGGGATTGATATGGTGGATACAGGAATACTATGACATGGTGGATTCTCCGCTTCATAATTCTGTGTCAGCACATAATCTTTCAGTTTCTTTAGTAGCATAGACATCCTTTCCAGGTTCTTTTCAGGAACTGCGCCTCCATTGCTCACAACTAATTCATGTAATGCTGCTGATTCTTGCGTGAATTCAGATATGTTCAACAACTGCAAGTTCTCTACAACTCTATTAATAATGTCAGGGTCTGTGTCTGGCATGCTGTTGTAAATGGACCTTAAGTCATTGTACAGACCCAAATCAGAGTCCACAGTATGACATTTTGCTCTTTTGAACTGACCGTGAACAAGATCCACCTGCTCAAAATCGTTAAATTTATTTAGAAGGACCACAAAGTCATAACAGTAATGCTATAACTAATTACAAGTTGAAAAGAACTCAAATTAAACAACGAGAAAGAAATATTTTGGATGGTTAATATCAAAGAGATTTTGAGCTGAAAGAATTAAATTCACTTTTTACCTGTTCTGTAACAAAATGTGTTAGGCCGAGTTTATTGAAGGAGACGATATCCAAAGCATGTTCTAGCCGTGCAGTCACGTTCATCAACCTCTCTATTATTCTGTATCTCTCTAGCACCTATCCAGGGATAGAGACATGATGAAATAAAGAATTACATGTGGAGTACATATGAATTTGAATACAAATATTTGTTGTTACATCTGCTATATGATGCTACATGACTATGCCACAACTTGGTTGCTATCTCATTAACAACAATCTAACGATAGCTCGTTAGACAAGTTGTCGTTTGTTGTCATCCTTCCAACGAGCTGCCACCCGACTATCTGACGAGCTCTCTCCCATCTGTCTGATGAGGTGTCGTCTGACTGTCCAACAAGGTGACGTTTAACTGTCTGACAAGAGGTATCATCTGACTGTCTGACAAGTTGTCATCTGACTGTCTGACGAGATGCATTCGACAAGTTGTAGTTTGTTGTCATCCTTCTTTCTTTTGTCATATTTATGCTTATAAAATTTAATTTTGATCTGAAACTAATGTGCTGATGACATGCAGTCCAAACGTCGTCCGACAGGTGACGTCATGTCATTTGACTGTCCGACAATGAGGTGTCGGAATGTCCGACGAGGTGTGGTCCAACTGTCTACCAAGTTGTCGTTTGAATGTTTAATGAGTTTTGTCTAACTGTCCGACGAGTTGTTGTCCGACAATCAAATAAGGGGTTGTCAGACTGTCCGACAAGGTGTTGTCCGACTGTCTGACTGTACGACTAGGTGTCGTCCGACTATCCGACAAGTTGTCTGACTGTCCCACGAGCTGCTGCCCGGAAGATTGTCAGGATCGAGATCCTAGGCGGGATCGTTTTGCGGGTTGGATTAGATAGAATCGTAGAATCGGGTCGAGGATCTTAAGATCCTACTACATTCATAAAGTAAGACTTAAAATATGAAATTGAATTTGATATTATCCAATTACACAAACAATCAATACAAAAAAAATTAATCATTTGTTGGATAATTATATCAAAATTCAAAAGAAAGCAAATAAAGGGTTTAGAAAAAAACATAGTTATAAGTTCTACATTATAAAATATCAAATAATAGTTTTTTGCTTTTTGTTCGATGGTCATAAAATTATCAATACAAATCCTTAACATGTACACCGACCATATCCTCATCAGCAATTATCGCATCTTCCTCGTCGTCACCACCGACATTCTCATCATCATCTCATTCACCCTCACTAATAAACTTGATAGCATTGAGGTCATTACGTCTAATGCTGAGATCTTTGACACCACCTAAAATAAAAGAATTTAATTAAATGAGTGCTTGATACATAATGTAGTTGAGAAGTTCTGCATTATCAAATGATTTATTATGAAACATACATTCTTAATTTACCTCCATAGCGGTATCTTCAACATTCCTTTCAGTACTATTATCACTATAAGTTTCATGTGTATTTTATTTTGAAAAATTCTCAACCAAATGCCCTAATGAGAAAGAACTGGATCTTCACTCTCTGTAATCCATTCATCATCAGAAGGGATATCCTCGAAATTTAAAAAAATTCCTTCAATTGTGATATGAATAACATTGGCTGCCCATCTGTCCAATGAGCTGCCGCACCACAGTCCGACCAAATGTCTCCTACTGTTTGACGAGCTGCCGCCCGACTGTACAATGAGTTGTCGTGCAAGTGTCCGACGAGCTGCCAACCGAGTGTCCGACGAGCTGCCGTCGAACTATAATTGATCAAAATTCGATGGTATATTCCTATAATTTTTACCCTTCTAGCATCTATTATATATATAATAAGCTTCTTATTTAGTAGATAGTGCATCCATTGTCAATAGCAACATTAATTGTGTCCTAAACTTCTGGATAGACATTCTTACACCCTAGAAATGCATTGAGATTTAGGAGTTGAGTTAGGCATCCAAAAAAATGAGATCTCTTAAAATATAACGGGGGAAAGGGCATGAGAGTGCAGCCTTCATGGGGTGCATACGAAGGAAAATATACTTCATCAATATACCGTGCAGTATTTCTTAGTAAAATATAATTCTAGTTGAAGTAATGCGGTGTGGCGACTTATCATATATGACATGTCCGGATCGACGATCTGACTTCGTGGATGCATCCAGATTCACGATGCGAATCAATTTCATATATAGCTTTGTATTTTTCGGTTATTATTTCATGTATTTTTGGCCCAGGGATCAACGATCAATCATATCCGTTGATTCTGGGTGCCCTAATTTCAAATTATTAAATATATGATGTTTAGGGTTGCCGACATCTTCATTGTTGAATGTGTGGAGAGTTTTCCTTCACTCTGATGATCCCCTCCACGGTGTCAACTCCGTGATGCCCCTTGGAGACGACTCCTTGGATAAGCTATTATATTTCATTATTTTCCCCTCCATAGAACCCCTCCTTTTGCTGTCCAGCCACCGGCAAGTGTCAATTTCCTGTCCATATTTCAGCCGGCCACAATTTCCCTCCCAAAACCAGCCTCCCCCTTGAACCACCAGATCCAAGTCTCCCCCTCTTGAAGTTTACTATCCAGTTCCAGCCACCTACGCTGCTTGCCCAGCACCCACCCACCACACCACACCCCCCCCCCCCCCAACAACAAGAATCTGTCCAGTCTAGCAACTGCATACCCCCTCCAGTCACCGCACCTCAGGCCGCCCTTCCTTATTAGGCCGCCAACCTTTTCCCTCTCCCATAACAACTAGCCGCCTCCTTCCTTGTTGCCACAGCCCCCACCACCCAGATTTGGGGCAGTCCAGCCCAGATCTACCTCTCCTCACCCCCTACTTCCTGCCACCAATTCCCCAACCCGTGGATACACCTCCCAACACCCGATCATCGCCAAATATATCCAAATCTGGGCATTCCAGCCCAGATCCAGCCTTCCCCTTACCCGATCCAGTCCATCCCCTACCGGAATCCCTCTTTGAGTCCTTCAACATCTGATGGGGAACCATCAATGCACCTGGAGGGGTTCACCGCAAGGCGGGATCCACGTACATGTATTCGCGCAGGAGGACTTGATCGGATCGCCGATAGGACTTCGCGGTTGCGTTCGGGACGTCGCCGCGAGTCAAAAAACTATATTACTTTTTTTTTCATTTTATTTTTGATGTATTTTAAGGGCGAACCCACCAACCAATCATAGCCGTTGATGAGGATGTTCTATCTTCTCTTTTCTTATAAATAGGATGTGGGGGGGGGGGGGCTGATTTGAGTCATTGTTGGATTTGGAGAAGAAGCATTCTCGGATTCCAGTGATCCCTCCCCGGTGTCGACGCCGTGGAACCCTAGGTGACGACTCCTAGGCCACCAAACTCCTTCCCAAGGTACACCCTACCCCAACCATCGTTTTCCACCTCTCCTTCTCCATATTCAGCCACCAGAATCTCCAAAATTCTCCCCCCAACAGTCGTCGGCCTGCAGTCCAGCAAACCGGCCTACCACCCCCCCCCCCTGTTTTCCCCTTGTCCGCCGCCACCTACTTGCCCAGAACAGGCCGTCAGCCTTCTGTCAGCCCTCCAGCCCCCTCGCCGCCCCTCTCCTCTTCAAAACCGACCCCCCTAAGGCCCGACCTGCCCTAGACAGCCACTCCTCCCTCTTCCCCTTCGTGGATCCACTTCTCATCGCTCTGAAAACCCTGGATCTATTTTGATCTAGTGTTACCACCCTCTGATCCATCATTTTCATATGTATTCCCCTTCCCGTAGCCCGGATCCGCCGTCAAAACACCGGATCTATCCACCTACACCCGGATTTATTTCCTAGCGGCCGGATCTCTCTGTTTCCGGCCCGTCTCCCCTCTTTTCCACCGTGGGCCGCCACCTCGCCGTCACCGTGCCACCGTTCTCACCTCCGATCGCCCGGCTTTACATCCGGCCTTCAAATTCTCCAGTGCCTCGATTCACCCCTCTACGTTGTGAGCAATTGTGGTATTGTATTCTGTGACTTGATATTTTTCATTTGGTATTTTATCATATTGTGTTGGGATTATTGTTGTATAGAAAGTGGTTATCTTATACTAATAATTGCAGGAGGAATTATTCGTCACACGCTTGCTTAGGCCCTCCGAGAGGAGGAAGTCGTTGCCTAATTGCTAAAATTTAATTATTTGTTTTTTTATTTCAATTATTTGCATGACGCTATTAATTTCATTGCTTATAGTAATTGTCGTTGCCGACCGACGGCCACCTTGCATGTAGCATTGCATTAGTGTGTCACCCCTGCACCTGCACGTAGAGTTGTAGTTTCCGAGCACCACTAGCCTACCCTACATCATTTTGGTATCGGAGGTCAAGGTTAGACCATTTGCATGCTCTGTAATGGGAGGACATTTAGAGAAAGCATGGTAGATCCCCAAGTCACCGATGACCGAACGACGGGCTCGAATTCGGGCACTGCCTTAGCTGAGTTTCAGCGCCTTATCTTAGACCGTTTCGACGCCTTGGGCGCCCAGTTCGACGATGTGCGTCATGATCTTGCCGAGGTGAATCTTCGCCTAGACCACTTAGAGAATGTCAGGGATACTCCGACACAACGTGACGAGTCACTTGAGCACAACCCTAACGCTCCTCCACGTCGGGGGCAATGTCTGAGGGATGGTCCACCTCCCGCAGACCGTCACCATCGTGATATTTCTCATTGAGCCCCGATTCCGTCGGTAAGGCGAAATCCTGATTTTGCGATAGATCATAGGCAAGTTCCAGCGCGGGATAGACTTCCACAGCAGCGTGATGAGCATTGTATGCCACGTCAGCCTCAGCCTGACCCCAGAGGTCGTGTGCCCCCATACGGTCGTCGTGACCATCACCAAGATAAATATTATCCCTCGGGTCGGAGATAGCGTGGTCCCACACCCGCTCGATACGACTACGCCCATGATGATTACCCCGAAGACTATCCAGACCCACGGAGAGGGGGCCACTACCATGACAACACTCGTCGCATCCGACTCGACGCCCCTTCGTTCGATGGTCGGCTAGATCTGAAAGCCTTCAGCGATTGGCTCTTACACATGGACCACTACTTCGAGTGGTATGACATGAGTGATGAGCGTTGTGTCCGCTTTGCGAAGATGAAGTTGATCGGACAAGCAAAGGTATTCTGGATCAGTGTTGAGAGAGCCTTAGAGCGGGATGGTTACTACCCCATCGCCAGATGGGATGAGATGAAGGAGAGACTGAAAGAGAAGTACCTCCCCGCGTCATACCGAGATCATCTATTTGAGCAGCTACAGAATTTACGACAGGGGAAGCTTACCGTCGCCGAGTACATGGCTCGCTTCGATGAGTTGATCGTCAGGAGTGACATTTCAGAGAAACCTATTACCACTGCCTCCCGTTTCAAGGCGGGACTTCGTTCCGATATTCGGAGAGAGTTGATTCCCCACCGCTTGGAGACTGTTGACCAGATATTCTAGCTCGCCCTCGAGTATGAGCAGTACCTCCGATCATCTAACACGAGGCAGTTCACTTCACGGAGTGATTCCTCGACTTTTAAGAAGTCCGCTCCGCCCCAGGACACCCCAGCTGCACCCTCACGTATCCCTGCGGATGCGAAGGGCAAAGCCATAGCCACTGATGGCCAGCAATCTGGGGCATCGTATGCTTTAGATGTTCTGGTAGAGGACACGTGGAGGCGCAATGCCCCACACGAAGCCTGCTAGTTGAGGAGGAGCAGGGTTTTAAGGACGAAGAGGCCCCAGAGGAAGTTAGGGCCACAGTCGAGGAAGGTTGGGAGAGTGACGTCGAGAGATCGTTAGAGGTGGGAGCGATTAGACGCCTCCTACACACCCCACGTGTGGATGAGGATTGGCGACACACCACTATCTTTTACACGTACTTTCCTAGCACAGGCGGTCCCTGCAAGCTAGCTATCGATAGCGGGAGTTGTGTGAACATCGTAGCCCAGAAGGGGCTTGACCGTATGCAGGTGAAGGCAGAGTCTCACCCACACCCATATCGTGTCGTCTGGGTTGACAAGACAGCGATTCAGGTCACTCAGCGTTGCTTGGTCCCGATTACTATCGCGTCCTTTCAGCACAAGGTCTGATGCGAAGTCATTCCCATGGACGTCGCTCATGTGTTGCTTGGCCGCCCCTGGCTATTCGATCGTGATGTCACGTGCTTCGGTCGCTCGAACACGTGTCTTTTATGATAAAGGGCGGAAGATTACGTTGACACCCACCCAACCCTGAGATCGACCCAAGAGTGTGGTAGATTGATTTGTGAGCACGAGCGCTTCGCGGCCACTGCATATCATGAGGCGAGACGAGTTTCTGCGGGATAGCGCTGAGTCAGATGTCATTTATGTGGTTGTCGCTACGCAGGTTACTGAGGACACCTCTGTTGACCACCCATCTGCGGTGGATCCTCTTTTAGACTAGTTTGCAGACATCATGTCGGACGAGCTCCCAAATGAGCTGCCTCCCCCACGGGACATTCAGCATGCCATTGATTTAGTCTCGGGAGCCCCATTACCGTTGCACCCGGATGAGCACGTCGAGCTCAAACAGCAGGTTGACGAGCTTCTATGGAAGCAGTTCATTTGTGAGAGTATGAGTCCTTGTGTGGCCCCCACCCTTCTTACCCCGAAGAAGGACGGTAGTTGGCGTATGTGCATCAATAGCCGCGCCATTAATAAAATCACGGCCAAGTATCGTTTCCCCATTCCACGACTCGATGACCTTCTGGATACTATGTCTGGTGCCCAGATCTTCTCCAAGATCGACCTTCGTAGTGGGTACCATCATATACGAGTTCATGAGGGAGACGAGTGGAAGAAAGCATTCAAGACCAAGGATGGTCTGTATGAGTGGCTAGTCATGTCATTTGGGCTATCTAACGCCCCTAGCACGTTTATACGAGTTATGACGCAGGTGTTGCGGCCCTACATGGGCAAGTTTCGGGTGGTATACTTTGATGATATACTAGTCTATAGCCAGACTCAGGCTGCTCACCTTGATCATCTGAGACTTCTCTTTGACACCCTTCGCCAAGAGAAACTGTATGTGAATCTGAATAAGTGTGTGTTCCTCTCCGAGTCTGTCCACTTTCTGGGCTTTATTATATCCTCTACCGGAGTCTCTGTAGACCCCGAGAAGGTCAAGTCCATTTGGGATCGGCCTGTGCCTAACAATATCCACGAGGCTCGTAGCTTTCATGGGCTTGTCACCTTCTATAAGAGGTTTGTCCAGGGGTTCAGTACGATCATGGCCCCCTTCACGAGCTGCCTCAAGAAGGGAGAGTTTCAGTGGACCCCCGCAGCCACTAGAGCCTTCGAAGAAACTAATGAGAGATTGACGACGGCTCCTGTCCTACGTTTGCCGGATTTTAGTCGCGCCTTTGAGGTCGCTTGCGACGCGTCAGGAGTTGGTATAGGTGGCGTATTAAGTCAAAAAGGACACCCAGTTTCCTACTTTAGTGAGAAGCTGAATGAAGCTAAGCAAAAGTACTCGAACTACGATCGAGAATTTTACGCTATAGTCCAGTCTCTGCACTACTGGAGGCACTATCTCCTTCCCCAGGAGTTCATGTTGCACTCCGACCACCAGGCCCTACGTTACCTTGACTTGCAACGCAAGCTAGGCCACCGACATGCAAAGTGGGTCGAGTATCTGCATGATTTTCATTATGTTCTCAAGCACCGCGCTGGTGTTGAGAACAAGTCGGCTGATGCTTTGAGTCGTCGCGTATCTCTGTTACAGACGATGACCGCGAGTGTCGAGGGACTTGAGAGGTTGATGCTCGACTACCCGACGTACCCGGATTTTGGCGAGGTTTACACCGCCCTATCCTGAGACCCACTCGACCATGTTGAGGGATATCAGATATATGAGTGATATCTGTACCGGGGTTCCCGTCTATGCGTTCCCCAAACGTCTTACCAAGATTATCTGATTTGGGAGTTGCATGCGGGCGGGGACGCGGGCCACTTCAGGCGAGACAAATCCATAGCCATTGTCGAGGACCATCTCTACTGGCCCGGCCTGAAGAAGGATGTAGCTCGCGTTGTGCGCCACTGCCGCATCTGTCAGACGGGAAAGTGCAATAAGCAGAACACAAGTCTTTACATGTCTTTACCCGTACCACACCGCCCTTGTGAGGACATTAACATGGACTTTGTTCTCGGACTTCTCCACACCTTACGGAAGCACGATTCCATCTTCGTAGTGGTTGATCGGCTTTCGACGATGACACACTTCATCGCTTGCCGCAACATGGCAGATGCGACTCACGTTGCATCCATATTCATGAGGGACGTCTTTCGACTATATGGCCTGCCCAAGTCGATTGTGTCGGACCGCGATGTGAGGTTCATGAGCTACTTCTGGAAAACCCCGTGGCACAAGACAGACATCATCCTTAGTTTTTCCTTGGCGTATCACCCACAAACGGACGGACAGACCGAGGTAGTGAATCGGAGTTTAGGAAATCTGTTGCGGTGTCTAGTAGGAGAGCATGTAGGCAGTTGGAACCTCGATTTACCGATAGCATAGTTTGCCTATAATAGCTCAGTCAATAGGTCCACCGGGTTGAGTCCATTTCATGTAGTATCAGGATATGACCCTAGGAAACCTATAGACCTTGTCCCGAGCCCTTTAGATTCCCCCGCCCTAGCGAGTCTGCGGAGTCATTTGCACAGCATTTGCATGATTTGCATGAGTCGGTCCGCCGACGAATAATCACAAGCAATGAAAATTACAAAGCTCATGCAGATAAATGAAAGCGAGAGCAAATATTTAATGTAGGCGAGAAGGTAATGGTGCGAGTCCGCCGTGAGAGGCTCCCTCTGGGGGCTGCCAAGAAGTTAAGTGCGAGGCGAATGAGTTCGTACTCGATTATTAGCCATATTGGGACCAACGCCTACCGACTTGACATCCCGGCCAGTATGGGAATTCACCAAGTGTTCAATGTTGAAGATCTGACTCCATACTATGAAACTCATGAGTATGTGGACCCGAGCAGTGGAGATGCCCAACCACCCCCATTGTCGTTACCATACCACTCACACATTACCACCATCTGATGGTCATCCTAGTTCACCCACTGTTGCCATCCACCCACCCGGGAATTCGTCCACTTTGGTTTCACAGCAGGCACCCCCCGAACGCACCGGAATCCACCTTCCGAGAGGCGAGAGATGAGAGTATCACGAAAATCAGATCCCACCAGTTTGTTCCCACCTCGGACGGACCGCTCTGCCGCTACCTGGTACATTGGCGGGGCCGCCCAGACACTGACGACACTTGGATGCTACCGACAGAGCTCGATCGGCTCGCCCCCGGACTTCGACCTCAGTATGATCATCTCCATTCATCGGAGATGAAGGCTTTTCAGTCAGGGGAAGTTGATGGGGAACCATCATATGCACCTGGAGGGGTTCGCCGCAAGGCGAGACACACGTACATGTATTCGAGCAGGAGGACTTGATCGGATCGTCGATCGGACTTCGCGGTTGCGTCGCCGCGAGTCAAAAAATTATATTACTTTATTTTTTCAGTTTATTTTTTTATGTATTTTAAGGGCGAACCCATCGACCAATCATAGTCGTTGATGGGGATGCTCTAGCTTCTCTTTTCTTATAAATAGGATGTGGAGAGGCTGATTTGAGTTATTGTTAGATCTGGAGAAGCATTCCCGGATTCCAGCGATCCCTCCCCGGTGCCGACGTCGTGGAACTCTAGGTGACGACTCCTAGGCCGCCAAACTCTTCCCCAAGGTACACCCTACCCCCACCATCGTTTTCCACCTCTCCTCCTCCATATTCAGCCACGAGAATCCCCAAAATCCTCCTCCCAACAGCCACCGGCCTACCCCCCCCCCTCTTGTTTTCCCCTTGTCCGTCGCCGCCCACTTGCCCAGAACAGGACGTCGGCCTACTGCCAGCCCTCCAGCCCCCTCACCGCCCCTCTCTTCAAAACCGACCCCCCTAAGGCCCGGCCTGCCCTAGCCGGCCACTCCTCCCCCTTCCCATTCGTGAATCCACTTCTCATCGCTCTGAAAACCCTAGATCTATTTTGATCTAGTGCTACCACCCTCTGATCCATCATTTTCATTCGTATTCCCCTTTCCATAGCCCGGATCCGCCGTCAAAACACCGGATCTATCCACCTACACCCGGATCCGTCGTCAAAACATCGGATCTATCCACCTACACCCGGATCTATTTCCTAGCGGCCGGATCTCTACGTTTTTGGCCCGTCTCCCCTCTTTCCACCGTCGGCAGCCACCTCGTCGTCACCATGCCACCGTTCTTACCTCTGATCGCCCGTCTTTACATCCGGCCTTCAAATTCTCCAGTGCCTCGGTTCAGCCCTCTACGTTGTGAGCATTTGTGGTACTGAATTTTGTGACTTGACATTTTTCATTTGGTATTTTATCATATTGTGCTGGGATTATTGTTGCCTAGAAATTGGTTCTCTTATACTAATAATTGCAGGAGGAATTATTCGTCACACGCCTGCTTAGGCCCTCCAAGCAAAGGAAGTCATTGCCTAATTGCTAAAAATTAATTATTTGTTTATTTATTTCAATTATTTGTGTGGTGCTATTAATTTCATTGTTTATAGTAATTGACGTTGTCGACCGACGGCCACCTTGCATGTAGCATTGCATTAGTGTGTCACCCCTGCACCTGAACGTAGAGTTGTAATTTTCGAGCACCACTAGCCTACCCTACATCAACATCCAGGTCCGGTTATTTACAATAACCCTAATATTCGTATTGTGTTTGCGTATTGGTTTTAGGTTGTAAAACATTATTACAGTTTGTTTATTATATGTTTGTTTGAATGTTCAGTTTATTATAGATATTTGTGACTGGATTAATCTCTAACTGCAGGGTTCATTCGCCCGCGCTTTTGCTTTGACCCTCAATGCGGAGGAAAGCCTAAATTTGTTTTGCCCTAATAAATTAATTCTGTCTTGCTATGAATTATTTGCGTGGTATCAGAGCGAGGTTACGCGCTCTTTGATACGCAGTCTTAGAGTTTATAGGTTCGTCATATCTATGTTTCACAAATATTCCTCTCCTCAATTAGGAGGTTTCGAGGCCACTTACACTCGCGTCCATAGAGCCTAGACAGGAAGAATTTCACGTTACTACGACGATTATTCTCGATCGCATCACACCACCGTCAGAGATCGTGTTGACCCACCGACATGACCCCACTACACTAGAGACGATCAATATAATAATTGCACGTGAGCGGATCGTGTTGATTCTTCGACTCAACTCGATTACCTTAGGGATGATTATTATGAGGACCGGCGTCCTGAGAGAGAGGTCTCGAAAGTCAGTTTCGTACAGTTGCCCTTTCTTTTGACGACTCATCGAGTCCCGAGTCTTTCAGTTATTGACTCGTGGACATGAAATATTACCTTGATCATTTTGAGTTGTTAGGCGAGCGTCACATCAAGTTTGTGAAACTTAAACTTTTAGATCATGCGAGATCATATTAGTCTAGCGTTGAGAGGACTCGCGAGCGAGACTGTTTTTATCGCATCACCAGTTGGATGGACATGAAGTGTATGTACAACCCCATATTAGTTGAGTGAGACCCAAAGGCCTAGGACCCTGGATTTGAGTAGTCTTTAAGCTAATCGGGTCAGGAGAGTAATGCAGACGAAAGGGTTCCCACCCAGGGCTTGCGGGAGGGTTTGCGCCCAGTCAGGCGGGAGACCCTCAGGGCTGAGGCTGAGTGATGCTTCTCCACTCAACGCCCTAGTCCCTGGCGTTGAGTGATGTTTCTCCACTCAACGTCTTAGCCCTCAGGGCTGGTGTTGAGTGATGCTTCTCCAATCAACGTCTTAGTCTCTGGCGTTGAGTGATGCTTCTCCAGTCAACGTCTTAGTCTCTGGCATTGAGTGATGCTTCTCCACTCAACGCCTTACCCCTTAGTCCCTGGTGTTGAGTAAAGTTTTTCCACTCAACGCCTTATCCCTTAGTCCCTGACTGTACAACCTCATATTCGCTGAGTCAGACCAGGAGGCACAATGGTCAACAGTTGAGCTAGCCAAAGGAGTTCCTGCCCAAAAAGAGATCTCGTCAAAGTTGGCGGGAGCGATCGCGCCAGATCGTCGATCTAAGATCGACGAGCGTAACCGAATCGTCGAACGGAGAACAGCAGGCCAAGATCGTCGAGCGCGGCCTGCGCGAGAACGCTTGCGCTTACGCCAGGCTCCAATCTCAAAGGGCTCTCGCCTATAGGCAGGCGAGAGCGTTCGCGCCAGGCTCTGGACGGGAGGACCTCGGCACAGCTCTCACCGAGTGGGGCCCAAGGCGTAGGGTTAAATGACCAGGTCACCCTCAGGTAAATTTACCCCATGTGCCCTCAGAAAAACAGCGGGATTCGGCTATTGGCAGACCAACTAGGAGCTTTTCAGTAATTTCAGGTCAGCACGATGCTATAAATAGACCCATAAGGGCTCCTCAGAAGACAAGCTATCATTATCTCTCAAATTCCAGTGCTTTCTGAGGAGCTCCTAGCCCAGCTTTGGCTCTGGAGGGGAAGCTCTCAGAGATCTTTCTGGTGTGAGATGGGACCTCCCTGCTGAGGCTATTGGGTCAGTCTTAGGTCCTTTGAATCAAGTCGAGGGTTGAGACTTGAGAGAAGTAGGTTTTGACTGCACCCCTTTTTCTTCGAACTCCAGTTGAGGTCATATTTGGCTTCAACAGTTCTGGTGCGGTGAGCGTGGAAGGCAGCTGATACAGGAAAGCCTTGAGTTTTGTCCCATGACTGGAGGTGAAGGTGAAGGGTCAGGTTCTGGAGGCTCCCCCACCCGGGGAGAGGAAGCGACGAAGAGGATGCTGGATGAATTCAGGCGAGAGGTTCTGCAGACGATCAGTTTGGCCTTCTCGGCCAGAGGCGAGTGGGCCACCCCTCAGGTCCCGATAGAAGAGGTCCCGCTCTTGGGCGAGAACACCCCAGGACAGCGCCCGGGAAAGGAGGTCCCGGGGGAGGCGGGCGAGAGAGATGTGGTGGCGCGGGAACTCTTCCCCGGCCAAAGCCAGCGCCCGGGCAAGGAGGCGCTGACGGATCTGGGCGAGAAGGAAGCGGCAGTGCGAGAGCTCTTCCCGGGGCACGGTCTCGCGGATCGGGCCAGTCAGCCGAGGCCGCGGGACGTGCCCTCTCGCCAGACAGGAGGCGAGAGCCCATTTAGCGAGCTCATCATCTCAGCTCCGGTACCGGAGGGGTTCCGGGAGCCCGACATGTCCTACTACTCGGGGAAGGATGACCCTGTACAGCACGTACAGTGGTTTGAGGACGTTGTATCGATAAGGCAGATGACGGATGCCTTCAAGTGCCGGCTATTTGCCATCACGTTGAAGGAGAAGGCTCGGGACTGGTTCCACCAGTTGCCAGCAAGATCAATCTACTGTTTTGAGGATCTGCGCAGAAGTTTCCTGTTGAGGTTCTCAACCTCGAAGAAGCGGAAGAAGGAAGCGGAGTGTCTGTTTGCGGTGAGGCAGAAGCCGGATGAGACGCTGGGTCACTATGTCGACCGGTTTCAGGAGGAGATCCTCCTGGTCTAGGAGGTCCCAGGGTACGCACTGATGCTGGCCTTCACCCTGGGGCTGAGACCGGGATTCTTTAGCATGGAGTCGAAGAGGGTGCCTCCCCTCTCCTTTGAGGAGCTCATGGAGAGGGCGGCAAAGGAAATTGACTTCGAGAGAGCAAACCCAGCATTCGCCAGGAAGTTGGCCAGGCTGGCGGAGGACGACGTGAAGGAACCAGCAGCGGGAAGACAGAAGGAGCCGAGGGAACAGAGGGAGCAAAGGGAAGAAAGGAGAAGGGAAGAGCCCCGAAGGTTTGGGCAGCAGCAGGGATGGGGGGCCCGGGAGCCGAACAACCGGTTAGGTTGGAGGCCCCAGGAGGGTCGCCCCCAGGGCCCAGAAGAAGGCTACCAGGGGAGAGATAACCTGCGGGAACCCCGGAGGTTCGACCGACCGGCATGGAGGCAGGAGCCGAGGGGTCGTCCCCCACCACCGCAGGAGGCCATGGAAGTGGGAAGAGGAAGAGGAGCTGGGAGAGGAGCTCGAGGAGGAGGGAGAAGAGGGAGAGGAGAGGGAAGAAGGGGCGGGGAGGCGTTGCTCTTTTGTGACTTCCACCAGGAGGAAGGTCACGCAACGGCCACCTGCCCGGAGTTCTTAGAGTTAAGAGAAGCAAGAGGGGCAGGGAGGCAGGATCCACCGGTAAGGATAGTAGAGGAGCAGCAGGGCGAGGTGGAAGATAGGTGCGAAGATCGGGTAGATGTAGGGACCCGGGGAGGAATCGGGGTGATTCACGGAGGAGTGGGGATTGAGGCAACCCGCAAGGGGAGCCTGCAAACCATGTATCGAAGGGGGGTGGTCTCTACCTCTCAGGTTCCCTCACCAGAAGAAAAGATCACTTTCTCATCAGCAGACATGCCAGACTATGAGGATCCATTCTGTGACGCCCTGGTGATCCATACGGCGGTGGAAAATTATACGGTCTCGAGGATACTGGTAGATAACGGGAGCTCGGTAAATGTCATCTTCAAGAAGGCCTTTGATGAGATGAGGGTTGAAGGGAAGAGGGTCTTGGCTTCGGATGGACCTCTGTTCGGGTTCTCGGAGAGAGGAAAGAGGTAGAAGGAGTAGGGCTGCACGTAAGGTTGGGGGGCGTGTCACGGAACTGTAGGTTCGTGATCGTGGATGCCCCGAGCAGCTATAATGTCATCTTTGGACGCCCCCTCATCAGCGCTTTTCGCTGTGTCCCCTCCTCGTTCCATCAATGCCTCAAGTTCAACAATGGGGGGGTGCAGGTCAGAGTAAGAGGGGACCCGAAGGTGGCAAGACAATGTTACGTTACAGCAGTCAACACCGTGTCATGGATGGCAGAGGCAGAGGAGTTGGAGATTGAGATGGCGACACTTGAGGAGGTCGTTGAGGAAGAGGGATTGGGCCTAGAGGAGGCAAGAGAGGTTGTTGGAGGGGAAGTGGGAGAAGGGGAGACTGAGAAGCAGCAAGGAGATGTGCAGCCGGTCTGGGGGGACGAGGAGCAGGAGAGCCCAGGAGGGGCGGTGGAAGTAGGAGAACAAGCGGCGGGAGGAGTTGAGGGAGAGGCCCCGAGGGGCGTGGGAGTCGTGCAGCAGCAGGAGGGGCTGGTAGAAGCGATGGAGGTCGAGGAGGAGGTAGAAAGGGGAGAGCTGGAGCTGGAGGAAGAGGCGAGGGCCGGCTGGGAGCAGTCGCGGCTGGAGCCGGCCGAAGAAGTGGTGGAGATGGAGGTCTTCACCAGCACAGGGAAAGTACAAAGGGTACGGGTCAGCGGGGGCTTGAGTCCCGAGGCCCGGGAGCAAGTGCGGGCTTGCATTCAAGGCAACGTCGACATCTTCGCCTGGAGCGCGGCGGACATGCCAGGCATCGACGCAGACGTGGCCTGCCATCGCCTGAACTTGGACCCCCGCACTCGCCCTATACGCCAGAAGATGAGAACCATCGCAACAAAGCTGGAGGAGCCAATACGCGAGGAGGTCAAGAAGCTCCTGGAGGCGGGCTTCATCTCAGAGATCCAGTATCCAGGCTGGATCTCCAATGTGGTAATGGTAAAGAAGGGAGGTGGAAAATGGAGAATGTGTATTGACTTTTCTTTGTTAAATAAATCATGCCCTAAGGATTCGCTACCCCCTGCCTCGGATCGACGCGTTGGTTGATTCAGCCGTCGGATTTTTCTGTCATGAGCTTTTTAGATGCTTTTTCAGGTTATCACCAGATCCGGATGCACCCTCCTGATACAAGGATGTTTCCTTCATCACGAGGGAGGGATGCTTCAGTTACAAAATGATGCCCTTTGGGTTAAAGAACGCAGGGGCTACCTATCAGCGCATGATGGATCGAGTCTTCCGGGATCAGAGGGGGAAGAACTTGGAGGTCTACGTCGACGACCTAATGATCAAAAGCAAGTGCATGGTTTCGCACCTACAAGATCTGGAGGAAACATTCGCCACCTTAAGAAGGTTCAAGATGAGGCTGAACCCCTTGAAGTGTGTCTTCGGGGCCAGCCGCGGGAAGTTCCTCGGGCATCTTCTGACTCTGGCGGGGGTGGAGCCCAACCCGGACAAGGTAAAGGTCATCCTGGATTTGGAGTCACCTCGCGATGCCAAGGAGGTCCAGCGCTTGACAGACAAACTAGCTGGGCTAAGCAGGTTCCTCTCCAGGGCAGGAGACAAGTGTTCTTCATTCTTTAAGGTGCTGCGGGGGAATCAAAGGTTCGAATGGACAACCGAGTGCGAAGAGGCCTTCCAAGGGCTGAAAAGACAACTCTCTCAGCCTCCTCTGCTTCAGAGCCCAAAAGAATGAGAGGACCTGACCTTGTACCTCGGAGTAGGAGCGGAGGCGGTGAGCTCCGTCCTAGTGAGGGAAGAAGGAAAGAAGCAGCTGCCCATCTACTACGTCAGCCGGATATTGAGGAAAGCAGAGCTTCGCTACCCCATCCTGGAAAAGCTCGCTTACGCCTTGGTCATCTCGGCAAGGAAACTCCGGCCGTACTTTCAAGCACATTCGATTAGGGTGGTGACCGACCACCCTCTTCGCAAGATCTTCGAAGGAGTGGAGCACTCGGGGAGACTGGCTAAGTGGTCCATTGAGCTAAGCGAGTTCGACATCTGCTTTGTCTCAAGGCTCTCCATCAAGGCACAGACAGTGGCGGACTTCCTAGCAGACGACATCGTTGAAGTCGAGGGGGGAGAGCAGCAACCTCGAGAAGCATGGAAGTTGATGGTTGATGGGGCCTCAGGAAGGCACTCCCTCGGGGCAGGGGTGGTATTGACAAGTCCTCAGGGGGTAACCATAGAGCAAGCGGTCATTTTACATTTCCCCGTGACCAACAATCAAGCGGAGTATGAGGCCGTGATCGGCGGCCTCCGCTTGGCAAAGGAGCTGGAGATTCGGGATGTGGAAGCTTTCACTGATTCAAAGGTAGTAGCATCGCAGATCCGGGGAGAGTTTGAAGCTCGGGAGCCTACCCTCATCAAATACCTCTCCAAGGTAAGGGCGATCATCGGAGGATTCCGGTCATTCTCAATTCAACATGTTCCGAGGGAAGAAAGTGTAGCCGCCGATCGATTAGCCAAGTTCGGACCTCGGGGAGGAGGGACCTTGACGGAGCTATTCTGACCGGCTATCGAGGAAGGAGAGTTGATGGTGGTGGATCGGCAACCCTCGTGGGTGGATCCATTTGTGACCTTCCTAACCACCGGTGAACTTCCTGAGGGGACCAAGGTCGGGAGAAGCTTCAAGCGCAAAGCAGCTCACTACTTAATGATGGAGGGGGCCTGCATCGTAAGATGTTGTCAGGGCTCCTAGCTAGATGTGTGACCGAAGAAGAGATCCCGAAGATATTGAGGGAGGTGCACTCGGGCGAGTGCGGCAGTCACTCTGGAGGAAGGACGCTGGAGGCAAGAGTGATCAGGCAGGGGTACTTCTGGCCCACCCTAAGGAAGGATGCCATGGAGTTTGCGAGGTGTCAAAAATGTCAGCTCTACGCCCCCCTTCAGCTCTTGGCAGCTCAGAGGCTCTGAAGTATCACGGCACCGTGGCCATTCGCTATGTGGGGAATGGACTTAGTTGGGCCCTTTCCTCCGGCTAGTGGGCAGAGGAGATTCCTCTTGGTCATGGTCGATTATTTCTCGAAGTGGCTAGAGGTTAAAGCCTTGGCCAAGGTCACCTCGCAGGTCATAAAGAACTTCGTCTAGGGGGAGATCATTTGCAGACATGGGTTGCCCCAAGCAATAGTGACTGATAACGGCCCCCAGTTTGCCAGCGAGGAGTTCATCAGCTTCTGCGCCCAACTAGGGATAGATCTCCGGTTTGCCTCCGTCCACCACCCCCGGAGTAACGGCCAGGTGGAAGCAGCAAACAAAATCATTGTAAACCTACTAAAGAAAAAGGTGGAGAACTTAAAGGGGAATTGGGTGGAACAGCTCCCCTCGGTCCTGTGGGCCCTGCGAACGACCCCGAACACGGCCACCGGTGAGACCCCCTTCAAGCTCTCTCATGGGTGTGAGGCCGTCCTACCAGTGGAGTTCGAGGTCCGGTCCCCGCGAGTCACAGCCGCGGGCGAAGGAGACGAGACTTGGAGGGTGGAGAATGAGGAGGGGCAGCGCCTCTCATTAGATATGGTGGAGGAACTGCGAGACGTGGCGGCTATCAGGCACGAAGAGATCAAGCGACGGATGGTCAAGCATTTTGATAAGCATGTCAGGGTCAAGCAGTTTACTGAAGGGGATCTGGTGCTGAGAAAGGTTGACGCAGCAGGAAGGTCGGCTCCCGTGGGTAAGCTCCACCCAAACTGGGAAGGTCCATACATAGTGAAGGAAGTCCTCGGAACAGGGGGATACTACCTCCAGGACGTGGAGGGGAGGGCCCTAAGCCACACTTGGAGCGGTGATGACCTAAAACGCTTCTACCCCTGAGGGGGGAAGGATGTAACCATGTATTTTAAAAATAAACTTATTATACTACATCGATTGACTTTCTCTTAACTATTGCCAAATTTTTCATAGTATAACGTAATCATTTGTTTTGTAGTACCCCGAGCTCGGCTCGGCCCCAGGTAGACCCGCTGCGCAGGCTCTCATCTAACTGGCAGGTCCGTAGGCTCGCCTGTGGGGGATAGGTTTGGTTGGATTGAGATCTTCATCGGCACCCCGAGCTCGGCTCGACCCCAGGTAGACCCGCTGCGCAGGCTCTCATCTAGCTGGCAGGTCCGAAGGTCTCGCCTGTGGGGGATAGGTTTGATTGGATTGAGATCTTCATCGGCACCCTGAGCTCGGCTCGGCCCCAGGTAGACCCGCTGCGCAGGCTCTCATCTAGCTGGCAGGTCCGTAGGCTCGCCTGTGGGGGATAGGTTTGGTTGATTTGAGAACGTCATCGGCACCCCGAGCTCGGCTCGGCCCCAGGTAGACCCGCTGCGCAGGCTCTCATCTAGCTGGCAGGTCCGAAGGCTCGCCTGTGGGGGATAGGTTTGGTTGGATTGAGATCTTCATCGGCACCCCGAGCTCGGCTCGGCCCCAGGTAGACCCGCTGCGCAGGCTCTCATCTAGCTGGCAGGTCCGTAGGCTCGCCTGTGGGGGATAGGTTTGGTTGATTTGAGAACGTCATCGGCACCTCGAGCTCGGCTCGGCCCCAGGTAGACCCGCTGCGCAGGCTCTCATCTAGCTGGCAGGTCCGTAGGCTCGCCTGTGGGGGATAGGTTTGGTAGGTTTGAGAACGTCATCGGCACCCCGAGCTCGGCTCGGCCCCAGGTAGACCCGCTGCGCAGGCTCTCATCTAGCTGGCAGGTCCGTAGGCTCGCCTGTGGGGGATAGGTTTGGTTGGTTTGAGAACGTCATCGGCACCCCGAGCTCGGCTCGGCCCCAGGTAGACCCGCTGCGCAGGCTCTCATCTAGCTGGCAGGTCCGAAGGCTCGCGTGTGGGGGATAGGTTTGGTTGGATTGAGATCTTCATCGGCACCCCGAGCTCGGCTCGGCCCCAGGTAGACCCGCTGCGCAGACTCTCATCTAGCTGGCAGGTCCGTAGGCTCGCCTGTGGGGGATAGGTTTGGTTGGTTTGAGAACGTCATCGGCACCCCGAGCTCGGCTCGACCCCAGGTAGACCCGCTGCGCAGGCTCTCATCTAGCTGGCAGGTCCGAAGGCTCGCCTGTGGGGGATAGGTTTGGTTGGATTGAGATCTTCATCGGCACCCCGAGCTCGGCTCGGCCCCAGGTAGACCCGCTGCGCAGGCTCTCATCTAGCTGGCAGGTCCGTAGGCTCGCCTGTGGGGGATAGGTTTGGTTGGTTTGAGAACGTCATCGGCACCCCGAGCTCGGCTCGACCCTAGGTAGACCCGCTGTCTGGCTCCTACTAGCTGGCAGGTCCATAGGCTCCCCTGTGGGGGATAGGTTAGGATAGGTTAGGGTAGGTTGGGTTAGGTTTGTGGAAACGTCATCGGCACCCCGAGCTCGGCTCGGCCCCAGGTAGACCCGCTGCGCAGGCTCTCATCTAGCTGGCAGGTCCGTAGGCTCGCATGTGGGGGATAGGTTTGGTTGGTTTGAGAACGTCATCGGCACCCCGAGCTCGGCTCGGCCCCAGGTAGACCCGCTGCGCAGGCTCTCATCTAGCTGGCAGGTCCGAAGGCTCGCCTGTGGGGGATAGGTTTGGTTTGGTTGGCTTGGTTTGGACAAGGCAGGAAGTGCATCGGGAACACAAAATGGAAAAGGTAGGAAAGGTCTCGGCAGGGATAGATCTCGACAGGGAAGTCCCCGTCAAAGAGGTCTTGCAGAGGGGGGACTTTCGTCGTGAAGGCTCCTCTTAATATTCTCGAACAAACAGGCGGAATCGTTATGCGACGGGCCTGAAGGGATTCGCGCAGGCTAAAGGGGACGGTTCCGTCCTAAGGGTTCGTGAGCCACGCTTCCGGCTGGTAGTTTGCAGCAGGTTCCCGCCGATCCATCGCTAAGGAAGACTATCCTAGGAAGGCCAAGGGCCTCGGCGGAAGCACACGCAGGAAACATTCAACCACAACAATTACATCGAGCACATTCACAATAACAGGACGAGATATTTACAATGAAAACGTTTGCATTAAATATATTATATATAAGTACAAGCTGGTAGCGTCTCGCGCTTTACATTGAGGCGGAAAGAAAAGGAAGAGGGGCCCCCTCATGGAGACAAGTTGTACCCCTCCGAGCTCCCGCTTGAGCTCCCGCTGGAGCTTTCGCCGGAGCTCTCCCCGGAGGTCTCGTCACCCGCTGCAGGAGATTTCGGGACGTCCGAGGGTGGGGTATCCGGGGCGCCCGGGGGCTTTGGAATGGGCTCGAAAAGCCAGAGAACGAGCTGTTGAGCAGTGATGTCTTTGCCCCTCCCATCCCAGCAGTTGACGTCTCGCAGCGTCTCCAGCGTCAACCTTACTGTAGCCTGCGCGTTCGCCTGGAGCAGCTTGTCGATGTCATAAACCGAGTAGTACCGGCTCTTCAGTCTCTCGTCCAGCCGGGGGGGCCGCACTCGCCTCCAGACGCACAATCTGCTCCCGCAGGAGAATGTTGTCGTATCGAGCTTGGGATAGCTCCTCGCAAAGCGTGGCTTGGGCAGAATCCTGAGCAGCAAAAGGTTAGCATAAAAGAGAAGAGATAAAGTAGCGAGAGCAAGCGCTGTGAAAGATCTCGCTTACCCCTTCCGCCTGGCACGAGGATAGCATTTGCTGGGCCTCGGCCAGCTCCTTGGCCAGAGTGGCCCCCTGAGCCACCGCATCATCCCTATCCTTGAACATGTCCTAAAAATTGCGGTCTATTGTGATGCTCCGGAGAGCACACATGTGCGCAAGCTCCAGCCCGCGCATCAGGGCGCGAGTGGAGTCGTAGGCCAGCAGCTGGGTCGACATCCTGTCGTAGACACTGGCATCCTCCCGGCTGTAGAGGCAGTAACCTAAGGCGAAAGCCTCGCTGGTAACCTCGTCTCGCTCTGCCCAGCTTGGCAAGAGGGACGAGATCGAGACCTTGGTGGCGTCAGGATCCCACTGAAGCAGCGGCTTGTTCTCCGCGTCCAGGCACCTCATGCCGAGACCAAAATTGCGATGGCCCCGCGGCACCTCTCCAGACAAGGGCTGGCCGGAGGTCTCGGCGGCGACTCCCTCGCTCTCGGCAGCGCCAGGGGCCTGAGGGTTCTCGGCAGGGGCCTCACGGCCGCCCCTGGTGGCTGCGATCTCGCTGACAGACTGCAAGACCTCCTCAAAGGAGCGGCCTGCAGGGAGAGGTTGGGCGGGCGGCACCACCACGGCCTTGCCCTTCTCGATATCGGTTGTCTTGGGTCTCTTGATTGGTTGGGGCGCAGGGGCACCGGGCTTTCGCTTCACGGCACCACTTGAAGGAGGGGCCAACTCTTTCCGGCAAGCTTGCGCAGCGGCCTTCGCAAGAGCCAGCGGGTCTTTTGGAGGTTGACTCCCTCCAGCGCGAGCCTCGTCAAAGGGCTGGCGTAGGGGGATCTCGCGCTCTCCTGCGAAAACGATAATACTAAGTTCCAACCTTGAAGAAGACAAGGAAAAGCAAGATAAAGGCGAGACTTTACCTTCTCCTGGAAGCACAGGGAGGAGAGAATCGACGTCTCACCGAAGGTAGAGGACGTCGAAGTCCTTGGTTCCAAAGAACTCAAGGAGGGCGCTCTCGCGCGAGCCCAAGGAGGGGGGCTTGTAGGCGGCATCCTCGTATTGGATGGGGGCGAGAGGTACGTTCCCGAAGTCGCCGGAAACAAAGATGAACCTCTCGCCCCAGTGATGGTGCTTGTTGGCGAGACCGATTGTCTTGAGTAGTTGTCCAGAGAAGAATACCACCCCTCCTTTCGCGCGGAAAGTAAACAGCTTGCGGAAGATCGGCAAGCTGAACTCGATCCTCTCGGACCGCATGTAACATATGAAAGCCACGAGAATCGCAACTAAATTTGGGTTCAGCTGCGCGGGAACCACCCCGTAATACCGGAGGGCCTGCCGCATCTCGGGCCACAGCGGGAGGCGGAAGCCCACCTCGAAGTGCTCGATGGGGATGGCGAGCTCCCCCTCCCCTGCGGTGTTTACCTTGTCATGATTGCCCGGGTTCCGCGCGGTGAAGCTGGCGGGAACGTGTTGAGTCTTGATTAGGTTGAACTCATCCACGGTGAGAGTGCAGGAAGGAAAAAGATGCTTCTGAAAAGCTTCCGCGCAGTTGGATCGTCCCTCACCTCCGCCCGGCATCGCGAGGAAGGGTTTGAAGGCGAGAGCTTCAAGAAGAAGGCGAGAGCGAGAACGGTACGAGAACGGAAGGAGAAGGCGGAGACAGGCGAGAGCTTTGGAGAGACCGCGAAAGCAACAGAAGAGGAGAGAGACTGGGATCGGAGAAATGAATGTGGTAGGTGAGCTTCCCTATTTATAGAAAACCGTGATAATGATGGCTGTTTTCAGAAAGGCGGCGGGGGTACAGCCGGCGCGTCCTAGGTCAGCGACGCTTCGTTTTTCCCGCCCGAGTTTGATAGTGACCGATTGACTAAATAACTAGCGCAAACGTTGTGAGAAGACATGCGACGGGCAAGATAGGCGGAAGCAAGGTAGCTCTCGCCAACCAAGAGCCCAGGAAAATAACATATATACGCATACAATAATAAAAAGTAATAAGTGTCGAGTTATTGCTCTCGCTGAGCGAGAACGGGATAAAAAAGTAAGTGATAAGTGCAGAATTATTAGTTACAGTTCTAAGCGAATAAATAAGGGTACATCTGAGAAGGGGAAGGCCTGGGAAAGAGAAGGGGAGGTCTCGCGGTTCAATAAGGCTCCCAGCGCCATTTCCCTTGCTCCCACCGCCATTTCCCTCGCTCCCGCAGCTTGGTCCGGGGTGGCGCCTGCGGGTTGAAGTAAGACGACAGAACACTGCATCCCAGGTCAACCCGGCGAGACAGATCCCGGATTCGCTCGATGCACCTCTCGGGTGAGGATCCGGCGGTAGCTCCCCCCGGCCGGTCCATCTCGCCGATAAGATAATCCCGCTCCAGAGTCTCTAGCCTCTTTTCCACTGACTGGCGAAACTCTTTTGCCGCAAGGTCGCGGACCCGTTCTCGCCGGATGAGCTTCGATAGGACGGCGACGACCTTCTTCCCCCGTCTTTTAGCGCTCCCGGCACCAGTCAAGATCTCCTCCATCTCGTCAGACGAAGGGAAGGGAGAGCTCTCGCCATCTTCCCCCTCTCTTTCTTCTTCTTCTTCTTCTTCCTCTACCTCAGCTCCAAGCCGCGAGCCCATGTCCCCTGGCAAAAGAGTTCCTATTATAGCGAGAGCTAGAGGATTGCTGTGATAAAATTTCCATATACCTGCAGCATGACGAGGCCCCCCGGTCGACGGCAGGCGAGAAGGCCCAGCCCCCCCCCCCCCCAGCTCCAAAGAGTAGGTGAATTGGCTTTCCTTTGTCGGGGGGGGGGGGGTAAACTTTGCGAATGGTGATCCCGGCTTGGTCGGGAGCGGGGGAGCGGGTCTCCTCTCCCGCAGGATGGCTGGCGTCTAGCGAGGGAGCGGAGGATTCGGCAGTATTTCCTCCCGCCGGTAGGGAGGAATCAACCGCGAGGGCAGGCTGATTCGCAGCTCTCGCCCCGCTCTCCCGGGTGGCGAGATCCGGCGGTGCGAAAACTGGCACTGCGAGAAAACAATTCAGCATTCAAAGATTTGAGTTAAGGGCGAGAGGGGAACAGTTACCTGCGGTGTTCGGGTCAGGTGGAGGAGCCACCTCCGGAACCCGCGGTTGATCCTCGAGATGGCTAGAGGATGGATCCAGGGGTTCTCGCGGGGACACGGCAACATCGGGAACCGTCTCCTGCGACAGATATCGCGTCAACTACTGAGCAGCTGGTGTTTTCAATAATTGGCAAATCGAGCATACCTTCCGCGGCGAGGGGCCGTCCGCGCGGCTAGGGGTTGGGGTAGGCGGGCTCCTGTTCTCGTGGGGCAGGTCCCGCTGAACCACCTTCGCCCTCTTCTTTTTCTTCTTGGGCAGAGAAGGCTCCGCGACCGACGACTGTCTCGCTAGCCATGGGGCAACCAGGGCGCTGTTAGCCCTGGCTCGCGCCTGTGCCGCGTTGATGCGGTCTTGCAGATCCTGCGGAAGCGGTTTGTCGGCGCGCTTGGAAGGCATCGCGAGAGGAGGCGAGAGCTCAGGCGGAGAATGACGACTCGAGGGAAGTGTTATGGCAGTCTATCGGCACACATATTTATAGACACCGTACGGCCCACCAAAAGATTCCCTGATGTTGACACGTGCTCAGCGAATATTTTTGGGTTGGACGTGTCTTTTCGAGCGCAGATCTAGCTCAAAAGGAACGGGGATTGTGTACAACCTCATATTCGCTGAGTCAGACCAGGAGGCACAATGATCAACAGTTGAGCTAGCCAAAGGAGTTCCCGCCCAAAAAGAGATCTCGCCAAAGTTGGCGGGAGCGATCGCGCCAGATCGTCGATCTAAGATCGACGAGCGTAACCGAATCGTCGAACGGAGAACAGCAGGCCAAGATCGTCGAGCGCGGCCTGCGCGGGAACGCTTGCGCTTACGCCAGGCTCCAATCTCAAAGGGCTCTCGCCTATAGTCAGGCGAGAGCGTTCGCGCCAGGCTCTGGACGGGAGGACCTCGGCACAGCTCTCGCCGAGTGGGGCCCAAGGCCTAGGGTTAAATGACCAGGACACCCTCAGGTAAATTTACCCCATGTGCCCTCAGAAAAACAGCGGGATTCGGCTATTGGCAGACCAACTAAGGGCTTTTCAGTAATTTCAGGTCAGCACGATGCTATAAATAGACCCATAAGGGCTCCTCAGAAGACAAACTATCATTATCTCTCAAATTTCCAGTGCTTTCTGAGGAGCTCCTAGCCCAGCTTTGGCTTTGGAGGGGAAGCTCTCAGAGATCTTCCGGGTGTGAGGTGGGACCTCCCTGCTGAGGCTATTGGGTCAGTCTTAGGTCCTTTGAATCCAGTCGAGGGTTGAGACTTGAGAGAAGTAGGTTTTGGCTGCACCCCTTTTTCTTCGAACTCCAGTTGAGGTCATATTTGGCTTCAACACTGGCGTTGAGTGATGCTTCTCCACTCAATGTCGTATCCCTTAGTCCTTGGTGTTGAGTGATGCTTCTCTACTCAACGTCATAGCCCTTAGTCCTTGGCGTTGAGTGATGCTTCTCCACTCAACGCCTTAGCCCGCAGAGTTGGCGTTGAGTGATGCTTTTCCACTCAACGCATTAGTCTTTGGCGTTGAGTGATGCTTCTCCACTCAACGCCTTAGCCCGCAGCGTTGGCGTTGAGTGATGCTTCTCCACTCAACGTCTTAGTTCTTGGCGTTGAGTGATGCTTCTTCACTCAACGCCTTAGCCCTCAGATTTGGCGTTGAGTGATGTTTTTCCACTAAACGCCCTAGTCCATTGAAGCGGAAGGGTTCCCGCCCAGGGCTTGCGGGAAGATTTGCGTCAGGGCTTGCGGGAAGCCTTCAGGTTCTTGGCGTTGAGTGATGCTTCTCCACTCAACGTCGTAATTCTTGACGTTGAGTGATGCTTTTCCACTCAACGTCGTAGTTCTTGGCGTTGAGTGATGCTTCTTCACTCAACGTCGTAGTTCTTGGCGTTGAGTGATGCTTCTCCACTCAACGTCGCAGTCTTTGGCGTTGAGCGAAGCTTCTCCACTCAACGTCATAGTAGCGTCCAGAGGTAAATTTACTTGGATGCCCTTAGAGGCCTGCATTTAGCTTTTTAGAACAGCGGAGTTTGGCTATTAACAGACCATTTTGGGCTGCATATAGACTTTTTGAACAGCAGAATTACGTTGTTGTCAGACCAGATACTGGAAATCTATAAATAGACACACAGGGTACCTCAGAAGGCAAGCTTTCACATTTTCTGAAGTCTTGCAGCGATTTCTGAGATATCCTTAGCTCAGCACTTGACTAAGGAGGGGAAGCGCTCTGAGATCTTTCGGGTTAGTGGAGGGACCTCCGTGCTGTAGCCTAGGGTCAGTTCCTTTGTTCCATATGGCTGGTCAGGGGTCTGGGTTTGGGAGAAGTAGGTGTCGGCTACACCCCAGCGTCCGAACTCTCGGTGGGGCCAGTTTTTTATTCCAACATTTCTGGTGCGGTGAGCGTGGACCGTAGCTGATAGAAGAAAATCTCAGGCTTAGTTGCATGGCTAGAGGTGAGAAGGAAGGAGCGGGCTCAGGAGGTTCTCTACCCCAGGCGAGTGGGGTGACGTTGGGGATGCTGGAAGACTTCAGGCGGGAAGTCCTACAGACCATCCATTTGGCGTTCTCGACAAGGAGTGAGTGGGCGACGCCTCAGGTTCCAGTGGTTGCCGCTCTGTCGTTGGGCGAGAACGCTCCCGGGCAGCATCCCGGAAGGGAGGTTCCGACAGAGGTTGGCGAGAGGGATGTCGTCGGGCGGGAGCTCTTCCCCGGGCAGGCTATTGCTGAGGGGCTCAGCGAGCAGAGATCCCGAGATGTACCCTCTCGGCAGGTGGTGGGCGAAAGCCCTTTTAGCGAGCTAATCATCTCGGACCCGGTTCCAGACAGGTTCCGAGAGCCCGACATGTCCTATTACACAGGCAGAGACGACCCTGTGCAGCATGTGCAGCGGTTCGAGGATGTCGTTTCCATAAGGCAGATGTCAGATGTCTTCAAGTGTCGGCTCTTCGCCATCACTCTGAAGGAGAAGACGAGGGACTGGTTCCATCAACTCCCAGTGAACTTTATCTACTGCTTTGTGGATTTATGTCGAGGGTTCTTGTTGAGATTCTCGACGTCAAAGAAGAGGAAGAAGTCAGCGGAGTGCTTGTTTGCCATCAAGCAGAAGTCGGGGGAGATGTTGAGACGCTATGTTGATAGATTTCAGGAGGAAATTCTGCAGGTCCAGGAGATGACGGGGTACACCGTGATGCTCGCCTTCACCCCCTCCCCCCCCCCCCCCTCTTTCGAGGAGCTGATGGAGAGGGCGGCGAAGGAGATATAGATCGAGGCGGCCAACCCGGCGTTCGCGAAGAAGTTGGCCAAGTTGGCGGAGGGCGATGAGAAGGAGCGAGGAGCAGGGAGACAGAGAGAGCAGAGAGAGGAGCCCAGAGGTCAGGGGCATCAATGGCAGCACCCGGGTTTGAGGCAGCGGGAGCCGAACAACCGGTTGGGTTGGAGGCCCCAGGAAGGACATCCCCAGGGGCAGGGAGGAGATTATCAAGACAGGGATAACTTCCGTGAGCAGAGAAGGTTCAATCCGCCAGCGTGGAGACAAGGGCAGACGGCCCCCCTCTCGCGGCAGCAGGAGGCAATGGAGATCGCCCGAGGTAGAGGAGGAAGGAGAGGAGCTCGAGGAGGAGCGAGGAGAAGGGAAGGCAGGGTGGCGTTGTCTTTCTGTGACTTCCATTAGGAGGAAGGTCACGCGACGGCCACCTGCCCAGAGTTTCTGGAGATTAGGGAGGTCAGGGGGGCGGGGGCGGCAGCAGCGGCCCGTAAGGATTGAAGAAGTTCTACTAGGGGGAGAGGATAGATGTGAAGACCGGGCAGATGAGGGGGCCCGAGGAGGGATCAGAGTGATCCATGAGAGAGTTGGGATTGAAGTCACCCGTAAGGGGAGTTTCCAGACCATGTATCGAAGGACGTAGCCTCGACCTCCCAGGCTCCCCCCCCCCCTCCCGGAGGAAAAAATCACGTTTTCATCAAAGGACATGTCCGACTATGAAGACCCATTCTGTGACGCCTTGGTGATCCGGACGGCCGTAGAGAATTTCACCGTCTCCGGGATTCTAGTGGACAACGGAAGCTCTGTGAACGTGATCTTCAAGAATGCGTTCGATGAGATGAAGGTGGAGGCCCAGAGGGTTTTGGCCTCGGATGGACCGTTGTTCGGATTCTCGGGAGAGAGGAAGTAGAGGGAGGGGTGGGATTGCACGTGAAGTTGGGGGAGTTTTGAGGAACTGTCGGTTTGTTATCGTTGACGCTCCGAGCAGTTACAACGCCATTTTGGGCGCCCTCTCATCAGTGCTTTTTCGTTGTCCCCTCCACTTTTCATCAATGTCTCAAGTTTAGCATTGGAGGAGTCCAGGTCAGGGGGACCCGAAGGTGGCGAGACAGTGCTATGTGACTGTCGTCAACACAATATCCTGGATGGCAGAGGCAGAGGAGCTGGAGAAGGAGATGGCGGCGCAGGACGAGGTTGCAGAGGAGGAGAAAGTGAGCCTAGGGGAGGCTGGGGAGAAAGTTGTGGAGGAGCAGGGAGAGAGAGGAGCTGGGGGTGAAGCCCAGGGAGGCGGAGAAGTGGAGCCGCAGGAGAGCCCGCTGGAGGCGATGGAGGTTGAAGTAGGAGGGGAGGAAGAGTTTGGGCAGGAGGAGGAGCCAAGGGGCGGAGGAGAACAGTCCCGGTTGGAGCCGGACGAGGAGATCGTGGAGATGGAAGTCTTCACCAGGGCAGGGAGGACGGAGAGGGTGCGGATCAGCGGCGGCCTGAACCCTGAGGATCAGGAGAGGATGCAGGGGTGCATCCAAAGGAACGTCGACATCTTCGCTTGGAGCACGGCGGACATGTCGGGGATCGATGCGGACGTGGCATGCCACCTCCTGAATCTAGACTCCAAGACGCGTCTCATCCGCCAGAAGATGACCATCGCCACCAAGCTGGAGGAGCTCATCCGCGAGGAGGTCAAGAAGCTCCTTAACGCAGGTTTCATCTCGAAGATCCAGTATCCATGCTGGGTCTCCAATGTGGTAATGGTAAAGAAGAGAGAAGGGAAGTGACGTATGTGTGTAGATTTTTTTTTTTAAATAAATCATGTCCTAAGAAATGCTATCTCCTGCCTTGGATCGACGCGCTGGTTGATTCAGCCGTCGGTTTTTCAATTATGAGTTTTTTGGATGCTTTTTCAGGTTACCATCAGATTCACATGCATCCCCCCGACGTCAAGGATGTCTCCTTCCTCACGAGGGAGGGATGTTTCAGTTATAAGATGATGGCCTTCGGGATAAAGAACGCGGGAGCTACTTACCAACGCATGATGGACCGGATCTTCCAAAGCCAGATGGGTAAAAATATGGAGGTTTATGTAGAAGACCTCATGGTGAAGAGTAGGGATGTGGGCTCACATCTCTCTGACTTGGAAGAGACATTCGCCACCCTGAGGAAATTCAAGATGAGGCTCAACACCCAGAAGTGTGTCTTTGGGGCAAGCTTGGGAGAGTTTCTCGGTCAGCTCCTCACCCCAGCAGGGGTGGAGCCTAACCCAGATAAGGTGAAGGCTATCATGGAGCTAGAGTCGCCGTGCAACGCTAAGGAGGTTCAGCGTCTGACGGGTAAGCTCGTCGGGCTGAGTAGGTTCCTCTCCCGGGCAGGGGAGAAATGCTCACCTTTCTTTAGGGCGTTGCGGGGAAGCCAGAAGTTCGAGTGGACAAAAGAATGTGAGGAGGCTTTCCTAGCATTGAAAGGTCAGTTCTCCCAAGCGCCGCTTCTTCAGAGCCCGAGAGAGGAGGAGGATCTAGCTCTATACCTCGAGGTAGGGGCGGAGGTCGTAAGCTCTATCCTGCTCAGGGAAGAGGTGAAGAAGCAATTACCCGTCTACTACGTCAGCAAGATCTTAAAAAAGGCTGAGCTCTGTTGCCCCATCCTGGAGAAGCTGGCATTCTCCTTGGTCATCTCGGCTAGGAAGCTCAGGTCGTACTTTCAGACCCATTCAATCAAGGTAGTGACGGGTCATCCCCTACGCCAGATTTTTGAAGGGGTGGAGGACTCAGGGCGGTTGGCCAAGTGGTCCATCGAGCTAAGCGAATTTGATATCAGTTTTGTGCCACGACTCTCCATTAAGGCACAAGTAGTGGTCGATTTCTTGGCTGACTACGTCGTCGAGGTGGAGGGTGAGAAGCCAACACCGCGAGAGGCTTGGAGGATGTTGGTCGATAGAACCTCAGGGAAGCATTCTCTGGGGGGAGGGTAGTGTTAAGCCAACACCGGGGTCATCATAGAGAGGCTGTAGTTTTGTGTTTCCCCGTCACAAACAATCAGGCGGAGTACGAAGCTGTCATAGCAGGGATGCGACTGGCCAAGGAACTCGGGGTACATGACGTGGAAGTGCTCACAGACTCGTTGGTTGTGCGGTCGCAGATCAGGGGTGAGTATGAGGCTAGGGAGCCAACCCTCATGAAGTACTTGTCCAAGGTAAGGGTGTTGGTCGGCGGGTTTCGGATGTTCTCCATTCAGCATGTCCCCAGGGAGAAGAGCGCAGCGGCAGATTGGTTGGCTAAATTTGGGCCCCGGGGTGGAAGAACTTTGACCGAGCTGTTCCACCCGGCAATCGAAGAGGGAGAGTTGATGGAAGTGGATCAGCGGCCCTCATGGATGGATCTCTTCGTAGCTTTCTTGACTACCGGCAAACTTCCCGAAAGGACCAAAGATGCGAAGGCCTTCAGGCACAAATCAGCACATTACCTCATGCACGAAGGAGGGTTGCATCAGAAGATGTTGTCAGGGCTTCTGGCGCGATGCGTGGCAGAGAGGATCCTGCGGATCCTAGAGGAAGTGCACTCGGGCGAATGCGGCAGTCATTCAGGAGGCAGGACTTTGGATGTAAGGGTGGTCAGGCAGGGATACTTTTGGTCATCCCTGAGGAAGGATACGACAGAGTTTGCAAGGTGCCAAAAGTGTCAGTTGTACGCCCCCCTCCAACTCTTGCCCGTCCAAAGGCTTCGAAGCATCACGGCGTCATGGCCATTAGCCATTTGGGGGATGGATTTGATTGGACATTTTTGTTGGGTTTCTCTATGAGAATGGCACAACGCTTGTGCACGCAGCGGAAAGTAAAAACATCAAGAAAATCCAAAAGAAATGGGATCGGGCCATGATAGTTGAATCAAGAAGTTTGCAAATAACTAGGCAAAAATTACCTCGGTGGCGTTGAGTCACAACTCAACGGAGATGCTCCAAACTTTGTCTTCTTGCTTGTGGCGAGTTCTACGTAGAATAATATCCACGTCTCTGCAGAAATCCACACGAGCGGGAGAACGCCGAGCTTTTCGTCACACGGATTATCGGGAAGGAGAGAGAGACCGCACCTTGCTTTCCCACGGACTGCTAGGTCCGCGCCAGGGATTGCAGCGCCAGCGACGATCGCCGGAGAGAAGGTGGTCGACGGAGCAAACACGGCGGCGGAACTCTTCCAGCGGCGGGATCGGGATCGGCGGAACGATCGCGGAACTCTTTCGTCGGGTTCGATTCGATCAGAAGATCATAATCCCGAAAAACCCTAAGTGTTGTATTTATACTAAAGGTATAAATAAACCTAGGTTTATTGCTATCCGCAGACCACCCGAAAATAGGGTACAGGAATCGGTGAATATCGGTCGGTGAGAATCGGCGAGAATCGATCAACGAGCATCACCATGGATCGGCGAGAATCAGAGTACAATACTCGACGATTCTCGCCGATCGTCGAGCCGCACTTGATGATACACGTCGAATCTCGTCGACCGTCGAGCCGCGGTCGACGATACTTGTCGAAGTCATCGATCGTCGAGAATCAGCATATTGATTCTCGACGATTCTCGTCGATCGGCGAGAATCAGAGAGACGATTCTCGTCGATCGGCGGGAATCAAAAAGACGATTCTCGACGAATGTTATCGACCCTCGGACGACAATCCTTACCAGCCCTCCTGTGCAACATTTGCCCAAACCCGACGATCCTTTAAGGCAACACTTTGCCCACAACCCCATTCAGGTCGGTGATTGGTAACTTTTACCAACACAGTCAATCATCCAACTTCTACACATCTCTTATGTGCGACCCTGCAGGCTCATATCGCGTTGGCAGTGAGATTACATGTTTGACCACTTCTAGATCACCATGGTAACTCCAACAGACTCCCACTTGATCTTGAAAGTATCAAACCAAAAACCTCACAAACAATGAGCGGCATCTAGCAATGCATCATTGCTCCCCAAGCAATAAGAGTTTATAACTCATAAGCCTTTATGATCAATGTATCAGCGTTGTCTTTGTCCCTTTGTCCCTTACATCCGGAAAGAACTAGAGGCATGGATCGTGTCACCCTCGTAATAGCTCAATCCAAGTTTTCTTGATCCAGGACGGACTTCCAGAGAATGGTGAGTCCAATATCACATATTGACTCAACCAAGCATGGTCATGCATTTCTCAGTCCAGTTCCATCAAGGGGCCCATGGATGTAACTCCTGTCATACAGGAGGACAAATTCCATATCTGCTCACACACAAACACCCAAATGACTCGTAACATGCCCAACAACTACCCTTATCATCAACCTTTCTCAAGGAGGACTTTAGATAGCATCAAAGCACGCTCTTCCTCACTTGATGAATGTTGTGACTTCAGGTCAAAGGACCACAACACCATTGTCAATTGAGACCTACTCGTGACACGATTGGATGACAATCCACAGAGTAGCCTCAGGTTGGGTCTGTCCAGTACAACTTGTTCACTAACAAGTACCCACGTGATGACTTGATATCACAATATCATGACCTGTGAGAACCGGTCATCAGTCAACGCACGTGCTAGCCTTCATGTATCATCATCACCCTTAGCTTCTATGATGATACTCGACCAGGGATCTTTTAAGAATGACGCTTCAAATAAATCACAGGCTCTCACATTCAAGTCACGTACTTGATGTCCTATGGAAGCGAACATTCTAAGGGTATTTATTATGTTATCATTTAACTATCAAATAGAAAAAACTCATAATAAAAGAACTTGTCATTAATTGTAAGAGAAAAACAAGGTACAATGTTCATCATATGAACAAATAGCCAACAAAATACATGTTTACATGCAATCCACAAGATTCTCGCTAGAGTTGATCACTTAGGTATCGTATACCCATGGATCTAGTATGACCATCATGCTTTCTCTGCGCGAGAGGCTTTGTCAGCGGATCCGCAATATTTTCCTCAGTCGGCACTCTGCAAATATTCACATCTCCTCGTTTGACAATCTCACGAATAAGATGAAACCGCCGAAGTATGTGCTTGGAGCGCTGATGAGATCTAGGTTCCTTAGATTGTGCAATTGCACCATTGTTATCACAGTAGAGAACTACGGGACCAACAATGCTAGGAACTACATCAAGCTCGCCGATGAATTTCCTAATCCATACAGCCTCCTTCGCTGCATTAGCTGCGGCGATATACTCGGCCTCTGTTGTAGAATCAGCAACTGTCTCTTGCTTGGAACTCTTCCAGCTCACAGCTCCTCCATTCAGGCAAAACACAAAACCTGACTGAGACTTGGAGTCATCTCTATCAGTTTGGAAGCTAGCATCCGTGTAACCACTTACAACGAGCTCTTCCTCTCCACCATACACCAAGAACACATCCTTAGTCCTTCTCAAGTACTTCAGGACATTCTTGACTGCAATCCAGTGACACTCACCGGGGTCTGACTGATACCTGCTAGTCATGCTCAAAGCAAAGGAGACATCGGGTCGAGTACATAACATCGCGTACATGATTGATCCAATTGCCGAAGCATATGGAATCAACTTCATGCGGTCCTTATCTTCATAAGACTTTGGACACTGGTCCTTAGAGAGATTCACACCATGAGACATGGGCAAAAATCCTTTCTTGGACTCAAGCATGTTGAACTGCTTCAACACCTTTTCGATGTACGTACTCTGGGTCAAACCCAGCAACTTCTTCGATCTATCTCTATAGATCTTAATACCGAGTATGTAAGTCGCTTCACCCAAATCCTTCATAGAAAAGCAGTTCCCTAGGTTGTTCTTAACAACTTTCAGGGTAGGAATGTCATTCCCAATCAACAGTATGTCATCTACATACAGTATCAGGAAGACAACAATGCTCCCACTGATTCGCTTGTAAACACAAGGTTCATCTTCATTCTTGAGGAAACCAAACTCTTTGATTTTCTCATCAAAACGAAGATTCCAACTTCGAGAGGCCTGTTTCAGTCCATAAATGGACTTATTCAGCTTGCATATTTTAGTGGTTTCATCTGGGGATACAAAACCCTCGGGTTGTGACATATACACTTCCTCAAGGAGGTTTCCATTAAGGAAAGCCGTTTTGACATCCATCTGTCAGATCTCGTAGTCATAATACGCAGCAATAGCAAGCAATATCCTTATGGACTTTACCATGACAACAGGGGAAAAGGTCTCATCATAGTCAATACCATGAATTTGCTTGAAACCCTTAGCCACCAGTCGCCCTTTGAATGTCTGTACATTCCCATCCATGTCAGTTTTCTTCTTGAAAACCCACTTGCACCCTATGGGTCGTACCCCTTCAGGTGGTTCCACCAAGTTCCAAACTTGGTTTGCATACATAGAGTCCATTTCGGATTTCATAGCCTCAAGCCATTTGTCGGAGTTCGGTCCATTCATAGCATCTTGGTAGGTTGCTGGTTCATCATCATGATCCATAAGCAACACATTACCTATTTGAGACACGAGAAATTCATATCTCTCAGGCTCAAACCTCGGTCTACCAGATCTACGTAGGACTTGTGTTCCCTGAGCAGGTTCTCTAGCTACAACATCTTGTAGTCCTGACTCAGAATCCAATTCCGGTTCATTCACTACATGTGGTTCTTGAACTTCTTCAAGCTCTACCTTTTCAGTCTTTCTTGATAAGAACTCTTTCTCCAAGAAGACACCAGTCCTTGCGACAAACACTTTGCCCTCAGACGGTAGGTAAAAGTAATACCCTTTTGTTTCCTTAGGATATCCCACCAGATAACATTTATCCGATTTGGGTTCCAGCTTGTCAGGCATTTGACGTCTCACGTATGCCTCACAGCCCCAAATTTTAATGAACGACATACTAGGACGCTTCCCAGTCCATATCTCATATGGTGTCTTCAGAACCATTTTCGTTGGAGCGCGATTCAATGTCATTGCAGCAGTCTCTAAAGCAAAACCCCAAAAGGAAACAGGCAAGTCTGCATGACTCATCATCGAACGTACCATGTCTAACAGAGTACGATTTCTCCTCTCAGACACACCATTATGTTGTGGTGTTCTAGGTGGAGTGAGCTGTGATACAATACCACACTCTTTCAGATGATCACGGAACTCATGACTCAGGTATTCGCCACCTCGATCAGATCGGAGTGCTTTAACCCTTTTACCCAACTGGTTTTCTACTTCATTCTTGAACTCTTTGAACTTTTCAAAGGTCTCGGATTTGCACTTCATAAGATACACATATCCGTATCTACTGAAATCATCAGTAAATGTAACAAAGTAGAAATACTCACCTCTAGCCATGGAACTCATGGGTCCGCATACATCACTATGTACAATACCCAAGAGATCCTCAGCCCTCTCAGTATAACCAGTGAAAGGAGCTTTAGTCATCTTGCCTAACAAACAAGATTCGCATCGCTCAAATGATTCATAATCAAATGAGTCCAAAAGTCCATCTCTATGGAGCTTGGATATGCGCTTCTCGTTGATATGACCCAAACGACAATGCCAGAGAAAAGTAGGGTTCGAGTTATTTGTTCTTAGTCTTTTATTATTTTCTACATTACAGATCAGATGGTCCAAGTTCAGAACATAAAGACCATTAAACAATTGGGCTACAGCATAACAAACATCATTCTTAAATATAGAACAACAATTGTTCTTAATTATAAAAGAAAATCCAATCATGTCCAAACATGAAATAGATATAATGTTTCTAGTTATGGCCGGAACAAAATAACAGTTATCTAGTTCTATTACAAGCCCACTGGGCAAAGAAAGACGGTAAACTCCTATGGCTACAGCAGCAACTCTTGCTCAATTGCCGACGCGGAGGTCCACCTCCCCTTTACTCAGCAATCTTCTCTTTCCCAGTTCCTGCACATTTGTACAAATGTGAGAACCACATCCGGTATCCAATACCCAAGATGAAGGAGCAGAAAGGTTTATCTCTATAACGTAAATACTAGAAGCGGAAGTCATACCTCCCTTCAATTTCTGCAGACCCTCAATGTACGAAGGACAGTTCCTCCTCCAATGACCAGTCTTGCCACAGTGGTGGCATTTCCCTTCTTTCACCGTGCTTTTCTTTTTCATTAGTGCAGAAGACTTGGGCTCAAGATATGACTTAGGTCTCACCTTCGTCTTCTTAGAGCCCTTGGCCTTGCCCTTGCCCTTAAGCACCATCAGTATGGGGCTGGCAGGCTTGGCCTTCTTCATATTGATTTCGGCAGTTCTCAACATGCCTAGGAGTTCGGGCAGTGTCTTGTCTATTTCATTCATGTTGTAGTTCAAGACAAACTGCTCATAACTGTCCGGCAACGATTGCAGGATCAGATCTGTGGCCAACTCTTGACCAAAAGGAAAACCCAGCCTTTCAAGGTTCTCTATATACCCAATCATCTTGAGTACGTGAGTCCCTACTGAGTCTCGAACTCTCATCTTGCACTGAAACAACGCTTTTGTGATGTCGAACCTCTCTTGACGAGCTTGCCCTTGAAACATTTTTTTGAGATGCTCGTCAATCTTCTTGCACCTCATGTTCTCATGTTGCTTCTGAAGCTCAGAGTTCATGGTGGCAAGCATAAGGCATTCGACATCTAAAGCATCGTCAGTATACTTCTTATAAGTATCCTTCTCAGCACGGGAAGAATTCCCGGTCGGCACCTCGGGGGCTTCTTCTTCCAAGACATAGAGCTTTCGCTCTTGCCTGAGAACAATTCTCAGGTTCCTGTACCAGTCCATGTAATTAGTCCCACTGAGCTTATCCTTCTCAAGGATGGCTCTCAGAGACAAAGTGGAGTGTGAAACACTTGCCATGGAATTCTACAAGAATTTATGCAGAATAAAATCAGTACCAAAATTTCAAATACAATTTATTTTAATTTGGACTTCAATTAAAAAGCTCCCACTATTTTATTCGAAATGATAGCCCTCACTAACAATTCGGAGAGTTCATGCGAGCTACTCTCTTAGTGGACAAGATCCGTATTTCACCAACACTATGAGTCCGCTTTGGCGTTCCTCTCACGATGCGGTTATTTAGGTAGGCAACGCTTGCCAATTGCATCCTCATGCAATTCTTGTATGGTTGGTGAATAACTCCTTACTCGCATCCATCATATGGTACATGTCAACCCTATGCCTCTAGGCACTCAACCTTTAAGGTCACCTAGTTAAGCTGGACCCGATGTCGACAGTGGGATATCACAATTATCCGCTCGCACCCTTACCAAGATAGATTAATGCACCTTGCTTTGGCAAGCCCACACTTCATCGATCGAGGCAGGAAGAGTGTCATCCATCGGAAGGCATCCGAACACTTAATATTTGATGAAGGGATTTCAATTTTAGGTTAAAAATTAACCATGATCAACACTTGATCAATGTGCACATCCAAAGAAAAACAATTCATCTAAAACCACATGCATCCCTTATGTGCACATCCTAACATCATCAACATTTGATAGAAGGAAGGGCTAAATCTGAACATCCGGAAACTTCCAAATCCTCAGATTTACATGCATTGGACAAAGGCAAAGACAACTCAACTTAAAGCAGTAGACAGGCTCATCTCTCTATGTTGGATTCAAAATCCAAGACATACTCGAGGGATGGTTACTGCTAAGGAGACTACAATTTCTAACACTTAGAAATACCCACGAAATTCCAGACGTTCTTGGAGGGGTACCAAGACTAAATCTAGACATTTAGAACACTTCTAAATCCCTAGGTTTACACGCACTGGAATAACAAAACTTCCAAAACAACAATCATGGTCGAACCTGGCTCTGATACCACTGTTGGGTTTCTCTATGAGAATGGCACAACGCTTGTGCACGCAGCGAAAAGTAAAAACATCAAGAAAACTCAAAAGAAATGGGATCGGGTCATGATAGTTGAATCAAGAAGTTTGCAAATAACTAGGCAAAAATTACCTCGGTGGCGTTGAGTCACAACTCAACGGAGATGCACCAAACTTTGTCTTCTTGCTTGTGGCGAGTTCTACGTAGAATAATATCCACGTCTCTGCAGAAATCCACACGAGCGGGAGAACGCCGAGCTTTCCGTCACACGGATTATCGGGAAGGAGAGAGAGACCGCACCTTGCTTTCCCACGGACTGCTAGGTCCGCGCCAGGGATTGCAGCGCCAGCGACGATCGCCGGAGAGAAGGTGGTCGACGGAGCAAACACGGCGGCGGAACTCTTCCGGCGGCGGGATCGGGATCGGCGGAACGATCGCGGAACTCTTCCGTCGGGTTCGATTCGATCAGAAGATCATAATCCCGAAAAACCCTAAGTGTTGTATTTATACTAAAGGTATAAATAAACCTAGGTTTATTGCTATCCGCAGACCACCTGAAAATAGGGTACAGGAATCAGTGAATATCGGTCGGTGAGAATCTGCGAGAATCGGCGAGAATCGATCAGCGAGCATCACCATGGATCGGCGAGAATCAGAGTACAATACTCGACGATTCTCGCCGATCGTCGAGCCGCACTTGATGATACACGTCGAATCTCGTCGACCGTCGAGCCGCGGTCGACGATACTTGTCGAAGTCATCGATCGTCGAGAATCAGCATATTGATTCTCGACGATTCTCGTCGATCGGCGAGAATCAGAGAGACGATTCTCGTCGATCGGCGGGAATCAAAAAGACGATTCTCGACGAATGTTATCGACCCTCGGACGACAATCCTTACCAGCCCTCCAGGGGAACATTTGCCCAAACCCGACGATCCTTTAAGTCAACACTTTGCCCACAACCCCATTCAGGTCGGTGATTGGTAACTTTTACCAACACAGTCAATCATCCAACTTCTCCACATCTCTTATGTGCGACCCTGCAGGCTCATATCGCGTTGGCAGTGAGATTACATGTTTGACCACTTCTAGATCACCATGGTAACTCCAATAATTTTCCCCCGGCAAGCGGGTAGAGAAGGTTCCTTCTAGTCATGATTGATTATTTCTCGAAGTGGCTGCAGGTCAAAGCGTTGGCCAAGGTGACCTCCTAAATCATCAGGAATTTTGTATGGGGAGAGATCATCTGCTGACATGGATATCCTCAGGCCATTGTCACGAACAATGGACCCCAATTCGCAAGCGAAGAGTTCATCATCTTCTGCACCCAGCTGGGGATTAACCGTAGGTTCGCCTCTGTTCACCATCCCAGGAGCAACGGCCAGGTGGATGCGGCCAATAAGATCATAGTGAATCTGCTTAAGAAAAGGGTGGAGAATCTGAGGGGGAGTTGGGTGGAGCAGCTCCCCTCAGTATTGTGGGCTCTGCGGACAACCCCCAACACGACCACCGGAGAGACCCCCTTTAAACTTTCTCATGGGTGCGAGGCGGTCTTGCCCGTGGAGTTTGAGGTTCAGTCGCCGCGACTCGCAGCCGCCAGAGGCGGAGATAAGGAATGAAGGGAAGAAAATGGGGGGGAGCTACGACTCTCGCTGGATATGGTGGAAGAGCTCCGAGACGTGACTGCCATCAGGCAGGAGGAGATCAAGAAACGGGTGACCAAGTATTTTGACAAGCATGTCAGGATCAAGCAATTCAAAGAGGGAGATCTAGTGCTGAAGAAAGTCGACGTCGCAGAAAGGTCGACAGCAGTTGAGAAGCTCAATCCTAACATGGAGGGTCCCTACATAGTTGAAAAGGCCCTGGGGGCGGGAGGTTACCACCTCCAGAATGTGGAGGGGGTGACCATGAGCCATACTTGGAGTGACGACGACCTGAAGCGTTTCACCCTTAGTTGGGGGGTAAGATTGTAAATTCTATAATAATAAATTCATTGAATTGTCTCATGTTTGTTTCTTTTGAAGATTGCAAAAAGGTTGAGAATTTTGAAAGACCCTGAGAGGATCCCGCTGTCCAAGCTCCCAATAGCTTACAGGGCTGGAAGGCGCATTCGGCCCCGAGTAGACCCGTTGTCCAGGCTCTCACTAGATGGCAGGGTCGTAGGCTCGCTTGCGGGGAAAGGGAAGAGGTTGAGAAAAGGTTGAGAATTTTGAAAGACCCCGAGAGGATCCCGCTGTCCAGACTCCCATTAGCTGGCAGGGCTGGAAGGCACACTCGGCCGCGAGTAGACTCGTTGTCCAGGCTCTCACTAGCTGGCAGAGTCGTAGACTCGCTTGGGGGTTAAGGGAAAACCCCGAGAGGATCCCGCTGTCCAGGCTCCCATTAGCTGGTAGAGCTGGAAGGCGCACTCAACCTCGAGTAGACCCGCTGTCCAGGCACTCACTAGCTGGCAGGGCCATATGTTCGCTTGGGGGGGAAAGGAAAGAGGTTGAGAAAAGGTTGAGAATTTTGAAAGACCCGAGAGGATCTCGCTGTCCAGGCTCCCATTAGCTGGCAGGGCTGGAAGGCGCACTCGGCCCCGAGTAGACCCGCTGTCCAGGCTGTCACTAGCTGGCAGGCTCGTAGGCTCGCTTGGGGGGTGGGGGGTAAGGGATGACCCCGAGAGGATCCCGTTGTACAGACTCTCATTAGCTGGCAGGGCTGGAATACGCACTCGGCCCCGAGTAGACCCGCTGTCCAGGCTCTCTCTAGCTAGCAGGGTCGTAAGCTCGCTTGCGGGTTAAGGGAAAAGGTTGAGAAAAGGTTGATAATTTTGAAAAACCCCGTGAGGATCCCGCTATTCAGGCTCCCATTAGTTGGAAGGGTTGGAAGGCGCACTCGGACCCGAGTAGACCCGTTGTCCAGGCTCTCACTAGCTGGCATGGTCGTAGGCTCGTTTGGGGGGTAAGGGAAGACCTTGAGAGGATCCCGCTGTCCACGCTCCCATTAGCTGGCAGGGTTGGAAGGCGCACTCGGCCCCGAGTAGACCCGTTGACCAGACTCTCACTAGCCGGCAGGACCGTAGGCTCGCTTGGGGGTAAGGGAAAACCCCGAGAGGATCCCGCTGTCCAGGCTCCCATTAGTTATCAGGGCTGGAAGGCGCACTCAGCCCCGAGTAGACCCGCTGTCCAGGCTCTCACTAGCTGACAGGGTCGTAGGCTCGCTTGGGGGGAAAGGGAAAAGGTTGAGAAAAGGTTGAGAATTTTGAAAGATGCCGAGAGGATCCCGCTGTCCAGACTCTCATTAGCTGGCAGGACTGGAAGGCGCACTCGGCCCCGAGTAGACCCGTTGTCCAGGCTTTCATTAGCTGGTAGGGTCGTAGGCCCGCTTGGGGGATAAGGGAAGACCCCTAGAGGATTCCGCTGTTCAGGCTCTCACTAGCTGCCAGGGTCGTAGACTCGCTTGGAGGGGAAATAGAAAAGGTTGAGAAAAGGTTGAGAATTTTGAAAGACCCCGGAGAGGATCCCGCTATCCAGGCTCCCATTAGCTGACAGGGCTGGAAGGCGCACTCGGCCCCGAGTAGACCCGTTGTCCAGGCTCTCACTAGCTGGCAGGGTCGTAGGCTCGCTTGGGGGTAATGGAAAACCGCGAGAGGATCCCACTGTCCAGGCTCCCATTAGCTGGCAGGGCTGGAAGGCGCACTCGGCCCCGAGTAGACCAGCTGTCCAGGCTCTCACTAGGTGGCAGGGGCGTAGGCTCGCTTGGGGGGCACGGGAAGACCCCGAGAGGATCCCGTTGTCCAGGCTTCTGTTAGCTGGTAGGGCTGGAAGGTGCACTCGACCCCGAGTATGCCCACTATTCAGGCTCTCACTAGCCGGCAGGGTCGTAGGCTCGCTTGGGGGAAAAGGAAAAATAGTTTGCAGGTTTGAAGGACTGTTATGTGGAACGAAGCGAAATGCGGGGAATAATTAGATCTGGAGTCATTCTCGTTGTCAGGCTCTCACCTAGCTGACGGGGGAGTTAGGCCCATGACGAGCATTACAAAGTTCTTTGCCAACATGTTCTCCAATAGTTGGCACTAATCCTGAGAAGAGGTAAGGAAAGGTAGATTCATCTCGGCACGTCCCTCTCGGTAGAGGGCGCTCGGCATGTCTCTCTCGGCAGGGCTCTCGGCAGAATTTACTTAGTCTATTTTTTCGAACGGGTGGCGGTCATCACCTAAGAGCCTAAAGCTTGCGCAAACGTGCAGATTCATTCGCGGATAATAAAATTCAAGATACAGAAAAGTATGGAAAACAATAGTCGTTTCGGCAAAAAGTAAGATCTTTCATATAATATCAAAGTTGTTACATTGGCTGGGTGGATCTCGCCCCTTATAGAAATTCAAAAAGAAAAAAAATTACAAGTTAAAAACAAAACAGCGGAAGCTCTTCAGGGGGAGTCGTCAGACGTCTCGCAGGCTAGTTCGTCAGTGGACCCGCCGCTCTCGCCGAGGATTATCTCGTCATCCTCACTCGGGGAGTCGTCCTCTCCCTCAGGCTTTGGGATGGGCTCGTACAGCCAGGGAAGGATCCTGTCTGCCGTAAGCGTCTCGCCACTCTCGTTCAAGAACCCCGACGACCGCAGTATCTGGATCACGGTCCTGGATGTCGCCTGGGTGTTTTCATGTATCATCACCTCTATTTAGTAGTGAGAGTATTGATGACGCAGGACCTTCTCGGCGGGCGGCGGCGGGACCGGTGAGTTGGCTTTGTTCGCCTTTTTGCGTTCGGCCTTCAGCAGAGCGATCTCGCACCGGAGAGAGGCCTCTCGCACGCGCGATAGCTGGGCCTGGGAGAAATCCTACGAGAAATTTGGGGTTAGAACTAACAGGAAATTGCAGCAAGGCGAGAGGTTTTTGAAGATTTTTGTACCTCAATCGATGGGGGAAGGGCGAGAAGCTGTCGCGAGGCCTCCAGTTCGGACCTCAAGGTAACTCCCTCAGTGACGGAGACATCCCTTGATTTGAGCGCCTCGACAAGGTTGCGCTCGATGCTGATACTGCGGCGGGCAGTCATGTGCGCGAGCTCGAACGCGCGCATCTGGGCTCGAACAGAGTCATGGGCGAGAGCCCGGGTAGTCTCCCGGCCATATACACTAGCGCCTACCCGGCTGTAAAGCTCGAAGCCTAGCACGAAGGCTTCACCAGTGATCGTGTCTCGCTCCACTCAGGAGGGGAGGAGCGACGAGAGTGACACCCGGTTTGCTTCGGGGTCCCACCGGAGCAGGGCTGACCCTCTTCATCGACCAACTTCTCGCAGAGGCCAAAGTTCTGATGCCCTTTTGGCATCGGCTTGGTGGAGGTCTCGGCGGCCAACTCAACAACACCCGCTGTTCCCGCGGCAGATGGGGTCTCGGCGGGGGTCTCGGCAACGGACTTGCCCTTGTCCGTCTGAGAAGGTTTTGATTTCTTGGAAGCGGCCGGAGGAGCACCGGGCTTCCGCTTCCGGGCACCCGGCTGGGAGGAAGAGTCGGGCTCATCCCAGCAAGCGAGGGCGGCAGACTTGGCTAGAGCCAGGGTGGCGGCGGAACCCCCGTTCTCATTGAATGGTTGGTTGAGAGGGATCTCCCGCTCACCTGCGAAAGCAATAAAAGGTTAGTCTTTGAAGTTTGAAGTAAAGATTGAATGGGTAAGGCGGAATGGTACCTTCACCGGTGGAAACCGATGGGAGGGCGTTGACATCCCGCCGCAAGAACTTCACGTCAAAGTTCTTGGTCCTGAAAAAGTCGAGAAGGGCGGTCTCGCGCCCCGCCAGTGTCGGAGGCCTGTAGGTGGCTTCATTGTATTGAATCGGAGAAAGGGGTATGGCGCGCGACGAACCCCGTCGGAATGTAGCTGCCACTATGGAGGCGAATTCCTTCTCGATCAGGCGGCAGGAGGGAAAGTTATGCTCGAGGAAGTTTTGTGCGCATTTGGTGCGGCCTTCTGTTTCACCCAACATCTTGTGAGTTGGCGGAAAGGGGAAAGAGAAAGGGACTGACAAGAAGGATTGCGCTGCAGAAGAAGCGAGAGCAAGAGGGAAGGAGAACGAAGGCTTGGAATCAAGTGGAAGTAAACGCGGTTGGTGAACCGACCTATTTATAGAAAAATATATGTGGAAATCATGACATTCTTCCTATTAACGGAAGTGTGGATAGCAATTTTGTGCAATCCGACGTTTCGTCTTCCGTCCGGTGTCGCCAACGTTTTGTATACCTTCCGAGGGTGAAAGCCTCCGGGAGGGGTCCCAGAGTAAAAGCAAAACAAATATATAGAGAAGCAGGGCGAGAACTAGAATGGCATGAAAAAATGAGATTAAAAAATAGTAGGCCTCTCACCGGGCAAGAGGCATAATAAATTATTAATTTAATAAAATATCAAATGTTTATTACAAGCACGAGAATGGTACATGCGGGAAGGGAAGGCTGGGGGTTAGGGGAAGAAGAGGCGAGAACCCTCGGGACTTAGTACTGTTCCCACCGCCAGCGACCCCGACCTCGCCTCCCTGTCCTCGGAGGCATTCGCGGGTAGTGGTAAGTCGTCACTACTGTAAGCTCTTTGTGGACTAGGCTTAGCTGGTCCCGAGCCCGTGTGATATGCCTCCCGGGGGAAGTCTCCTCGCTCCCGCCTCTCAGGCGATCCGTCTCGCTAAGGAGATGGGTGTAGTCCCGCTCGATCACAGCTAATCGCCGCTCCATCCTCGCCTGGAAGGCACTCGCCTTCGAGGAGTCTTCTCGCCGCATCCAGACCAGCTTGGATAGGACTCCCGCCACCCTCTCCCTCTCATCCTTGGCATCTCTAGAGGCTTCAATAAAGCTCAACATTTTGCTGGGGGAAGGCAGTGGCGAGATCACCTCTTCGTCTGACCGGGTGATTCTAAAGCCTCCCTAGGACCTGGGGAGAGACGGTGTCAGGGTCGACAAGAAGGTTGAAAAGAGAATCAAGTTTTGGCTCACCTGAAGGTCTGCGCGAGCTCTCAGGCCGCCCTTTGAAAGGCTTTTCAAAATGCGGGAAGCGTGATTTTCCTCGTCCTGGGGGGTGTGAGGTCCGCTCCAGCGTATGGGTCTCGGCCAGAGGCGGGGGGACAGCTCCTTCCTCGGCAGAAGGGCGAGAACCTGGCGCGGGAGAAGGATGTTTACCAGTGACCCTATGGGGCGAGAGGGGAGGATCAGGCGCTGGAATGACAGGTCTCTCGGCAGTGGAAGTCCGGGGACTCGGGTGGATGATGCCCTGGGTAGAGCCAGCGGAAGACTAAGTGAGCGAAGGAATGCATAAGCCAGATAGAAGCAAAAACCAAAACGAGAAGATTATCGGGGGCAATCGAGGGCTCGGCCGGGAGTTCCGGAGGGACCGCCATCAAGACCATCTGAAGATTTTCGTCACCAGGCCAGACCGACTCAGCATTCTGTGGAGGATCGTCGGCGATGCCTTCCGAGAATGTGACCTGCGAAAAGGATAACAAATCAGTTCGACGAGCCCGCTTTGGGGGGTTTCGCGTCAAGAGCCGGAGGAAGAAAAGATACCTCCACCAGAGGAGGAGGGTTCTCGCGGGTCGGAGTCGGCGAAGCCGGTTCACCCTTGGAACGTATCCGCCGGACGGACTTGGCCTTTTTTCGGCGGTAGGGGGAGTCGCGGGTCTCTTGCCTGCGATAAAGGGCGCGAGCCCAGCACAATTGGCGAGGGCCCTTTCCTGAGCGGCGGCGAGACGATCTTGGGTTTCCTGTGAGAGTGGTTTCGCGGCTCGTTTGGCATACATCTTCACAGCAATGCGAGAGCTCAGGCGACAAGCTGTAGCAAGAGGAATGAAATCTTAGAGACAGGTCCTGACATATATTTATATAAGGCCGTGGTAGGGTCCGCAAAAGATTCTCTTCCAGGTCAGCAAGCACTCACTGAATATTGGGGGTTGGACGTTTCTTTTCGAGCGTAAAAGTAGCTCGCAGAGAGCAGGGATTGCGTACAACCCCATATTCGCTGAGTGAGACCCAAAGTCCTAGGACCCCGGATTTGAGTAGGCTTTAAGCTAATTGGGTCAGGCAAGTAGTGCAAATGGAAGGGTTCCCGCCCAGGGCTTGCGGGAGGGTTTGCGCCAGGTCTTGCGGGAAGCCTTCAGGTTCTTGGCGTTGAGTGATGCTTCTCAACTCAACGTCGTAGATCTTGGCGTTGAGTGATGCTTCTTCACTCAACGTCGCAGTCCCTGGCGTTGAGAGATGCTTGTCCACTCAATGTCATAGTAGGGTCCAGAGGTAAATTTACCTGGATGCCCTTAGAGATCTGCATTTAGCTCTTTAGAACAACGGGGCTTGGCCCTTAACAGACCAATTTGGGCTGCATATAGCTTTTTTGAACAACAGAATTACATTGTTGACAGACCAGATACTGGAAATCTATAAATAGACCCACATGCTACCTCAGAAGGCAAGCTTTCTAATTTTTTTAAGTCTTGCATCGCTTTCTGAGGTATCCTTAGCTCAGCACTTGGCTAAGGAGGGGAAGCGCTCTGAGATCTTCCAGGTTAGTGGAGGGACCTACGTGTTGTAGTTGTTCTTTGTGGCTGGTCAGGGGCCTGGGCTTGGGAGAAGGAGGTGTCGGTTATACCTCAGGGTCTGAACTCTCGTTGGGGTCAGTTTTTAGTTTCAACAGTGTATATTGTGTCAGAGGTATCTGTCTTTGTCGTATCAGAGTCTCTTGCTCGAACAATTATTTTCCCTTCAGTAAGGATCCATGTCTGTCGCTAAGTACAATGACTGTTTTGATGAGTTAGTGGTGAAGAGTGATATCCGAGAGGACCCAGCTATGATCATTTCCCGACTTCGGTCTGACATACGTACTGAGGTGGTTTATCGTAGCTCGAAGGCACTTGAGCAGACATATCAGTTTGCCCTTCGTTATGAACAGTCGTCGAGATCCGCAAGAGCTGGTCGATGGGATTCCCACCTTGACCTTCTTAGTACGAGTCTGTCCCATATTGAGGTCACCATAATGCCTATCATTGTCCTGTCAGCCATGACAGAAGTGATACCTGATGTGGATTGCTCTCACCCCAGTGAGTGATTAGCCTTGTGAGTGACCTATCTTTTGTTTCTGACTCTCCTCCTAGGAAGTACGGGTACGGGTACAGGGTACGATACGTATCCAGTACGACGGTACGCCAAAATTTAAAAACAAGGCTACGGGTACGACATGATATGTTATAACAAATATAATTTATATAAATTACAAGTGCAATAAATAGTTCTCAAAACATCAAACATAAATCATAACTTGAAGTACAAGTCCACAAATCAATGCTAAATAACATGAAGTTTTCAAACATTAAGCATTCATAAATATTACAAAATTTAACATCTTATATGTTTAACCAAAAGAGATAAAATTAAACTAAAGTGTGCACATCAGTATTTTTTTTTCTTCGTTGTCGGAGATCAACTTTATTGTTGGAGATCAACATCTTCAACCTCTAGTTAGTCTAGAGACAAGTTAGTCATTTTGTTAATAACTTGGATCGTTTCAACACGTTCAATACACGTACTTGTCCCAGTACGAGGAACCTATGTTGCATCAAGACCGACACGCGACACACAATATGACACGACACGACTTGTGACTCCTAAATTTTCAAAAAATATAATATTTCGATACGCTGGGACACGTATATTAAATATTTATTTTTTATAATTATGAAAATCTTAAAACATTTTAAAAAAAATGAACAAATAACAAATTTTCATATAAACTAAAACATGTTTAAATATTACTAATCAAATATTCAAATGCAAAACTTAACCGAAGGTCAAAAAATGATAGAACATTAACACATTACCTCTTCATATAGTCTTTTCATTTCAAATAGATCACTTTTTAAGACTTTTACACACTTTTCAATTTTTTTTCCACTAATGATTAACAAATTGTTTTCACTCTTGTATATGAACTTATAAAATATTTTTCACAAAATTGCACTTCCAAGACAATTGTCTCCCGCCTCACCGTGAGTAGCTAGCTTAGGGACACGCGTGTCTGATTGAGAGGGACACGCGTGTCCGATTGAGGGACAAACGTGTCCGATTGAGCGGGACACGTGAGTCAGCGCGTCGGACTTCCAACACGAGTGTCGGAGAGTGTCAGAGAGTCGAACGAGTGTCGGAGAGTCCGACATCGACACGCTGGGCATTTTGAAGTGTCGGTGCTTCATAGCCAGGAACATACTTGGTACAGACACACTACTTAATTGAACGTACCAACACTTCCTAGCATAGAGCCAACTTTTGTTTACTCTAGAAAAAGAGGCTCCTATCACAATATGCAAAATGATGTGCTAAGTCCAAGTGTGTTCACATAGGTGTATCTGACGAGTATCGAGTACGTGTCGGTATCGGATACGTTATCCAGTACGGGTACGCTGCCTTCGGGGAAGTATCCGTGTTTCATAGCTCTCCTCTGGTGACCCTGACTGAGAGTGAGCTTGAGCGACCTATTGATTCTGTAGTGTTGTGCCCCTCACCCACACCTCTTAGCAACGGATTAGTAAGCACCACACCCACAGACTCCTTCTTGGGTGTAGGTCTATGTCGCTCTCCCCATGTCATTGCCCTGAGTCACACCACGACCAAGAGCCCAGAGCCTGGTGTTGATCTCGTAGTGGCTATGTCACCCACTCATGGGAACATTACCCCTTACGATGGTACTCACATGGAGCATCTTGACCCTAGTGACGAGTTCTATGACGACCCCCCGTTTGAGCCTCCTGATGATCCGCCACATCCTGGTGAGGATGTGATTCGGGTGAGCCGCACGTTTATGAGTTTTGAGTTATTGGTGTCCCTTTCGCTATCATTTATACCCTTGCCCCAGAGGCTGGATCTTATGTGGAGCATCCAATATTTAGGGCACCACCTGCTAACACATCGCACTCTCGATGAGTTTTGGGATGCATCATTTGTTGACCAACCCGACGAGTTCTTTATTTTTGAGGATACTCGCCACACTATAGAGTCCATGACTTCTAATCGGTGGACGCGATTTTAACTCAGGTGGTCGTCGCATTCGCGATGAATTTTCATACGTACCTCCTGGTGAGCCCCTTGATGTGTTACGTTCCCTGAGAGACATTTAGCTTTTTACGAGCTCGTATTTGAGTGTAGATGTTTTGCACGGTCACCTGACCACTCGGCACACACAGGATGAGTTTTCTACAGTCCTCCGAGAGAGCCTCCAGATAGACCACCATATTTTAGAGACATCTCAGTCATTCGCAGATTCTCTCCTTGCGAGACTATCATCTCTGTCGTGTTTTATTCACATCATTTACATTACTTGCATGAGTCTGTTGGGTCGTTTCTCCATCGTTTGCATGAGTCTGTTGTGTTGTTTGTTCATCGTTTGCATGTGTGTCTGTGTCATAAGTCGGTCCGACGGAGAATCTATAATAGTAATAAATCTTGTAAATCACATGTGGATGTTCACTAGCAAATGCATGTACTTCATGAAGGCAGACAGATGGTGAGAACCTGCGTTGTGAGGTTTTGTGCGAAGCATGCTAAAAGTTTGAGTGTTCGGTGAATGGGTCCCTACTCAGTCGCGAGACGCATCGGCACAAATATTTATGAGCTAGACATCTTCGCAAGCATGGATATACATACCGTGTTCAATGTCGAGGACCTGACGCCATACTTTGCACCTCACGAGTATTCAGACCCACATCTTGGCGGCCCTCCCGACCCATTACCTCCATTTTTGCCATCAACTACTCAGCCTACCCCCGAGCTTTTGCCACTATATTCATTGTCTCGTGCTTAGCCCATCCCTGACCCCCACTTACCTGGGATCCTATCCTCAACGATTTCACCATTGGCACCTCAGATCACACATGATCCTTCAACTAGTGTGTTGAGAGATAAGCTTATCACTGAGATCATTATGCATGAGTCTGCCCCCTCTACAGTCTTGTGTGTCGTTGCCGAGTTCGCTGGAGCGGACGACCCTTCACCAACGACACCTGGAAGCTACCGACAGAGCTTGATCGATTCGCCACTGAACTTCGACTTCCACGCGGCCATCTCCATTCATCGGAGATGGAAGTTTTTAGTCTGGAGGAGCTGATGGCGAGGAAACTTTTCCAGCAACGACACTTGGACGACCTATGGTGGACCCCATCGAGTCTCGCTTGGCATACATCGAGAGAATTTTGATCCCCATTCATCGGAAGATAATTCTTTCAAGCCGGAGAGAGTGATGCGGTGTGGCGACTTACCATATATGGCATGCCCGGATTGACGATCTGACTCCGTAGATGCGTCCGGATTCGCGTTGCGAATCAATTTCATATATAGCTTTATAATTTTCAGTTATTATTTCATGTATTTTTTGCACCGAGACCAACATCCAATCATAGTCGTTGATTTTGATTGCCCTAATTTCAGATTATTATATATATATTGATGTTTAGGGTTGTCGTCATCTTCATTGTTGAATGTGTGGAGAGCTTTCTTCCTTCATTCCGGCGATCCCCTCCGCGGTGCCGACTCCGTGGAGCCCTTTTCGTGACAACTCCTTGGGTAAGGTTTTATATTTTGTTATTTTTTCCTCCATAGACCCCCTCCCTTTGTTGTCCAGCCACCGCCAAGTGCCAATTTCCTGCCCAGATCTCAGTGAGCCACTATTTCCCTCCCAAAACCAGCTGACCCTCATCCCCCCTTACTTCACCAGATCCAAGCCTCACCCCTTGAATATTCCTATCCAGTTCCAAGCCTCACCCCTTGAATATTCCTATCCAGTTCCAGCCGCCTCCCCTACTTGCCCAGCTGCCCACCTGCTTTGTCTAGCCCCCATCCAAACAAGAACTTGTCCAGTAGTCGCATACCTTCTCCACTGTCACCCCCTCCAGCCACCCCACCTCAAGCCATCACCCCTCACCACCTCAGGCCGCCCCTTCCTTATCAGTCCACCACCCTTTTCCCTTTCCCATAACAGCTAGCCGCCTCCTCCCTTGCTGCCACCGTCGCCCATCACCCAGATTTGGGTCACTCCAACCCAAATCTACCCCTCTCCACCTCTTATTTGCTGCTGCCAATTCCCCAACCTGTGGATCCACCTCCTAACACCCGATCATCGCCAAATCTATCCAGATTTGGGCATTCCAGCCCAGATCCAGCCCTCCCCATACCCCACAGGAATCCCTCTTTGAGCCCTTTAACATTCAGGTCTAGTTATTTACAGCAGCCCTAATATTCATATTGTGTTTGTGTACTGGCGGGTTGTAAAATATTGCTATAGTTTGTTTATTATATGTTTATTTGGATGTTCAGTTTATTGTAGTTATTTGTGTCTGGTTTAATCTCTAACTGCAGGGTTCATTCACTGCGCTTTTGCTTTGGCCCTCCGCGCGAAGGAAAGCCTAAGCTTGTTTTTCCCTAATAAATTAATTTTGTCTTGTTGTGAATTATTTGCGTGAGATGTTATTATTTATTATCCAATTGTGATTTAATCGTCGGATTTGAATAACATGTAGGATTAGGTCATTGTTTACCGTCGCCTATAGATTTGTCCCGCATCATGAAGCCTCAAAGTAGAAATAGAGAAGCAATTCAACATGCCTTCTCTGCCCAAACAAGTAGATGTTTTGACAACTTCTTGAACATATTCTGATAAACAACACTCAAAATATTAAAAACAATAGCACTTCACTTTGACACTGATTTTTCTTTTAGGGTCTGTCCGGTAGGATTGAATTGCGGCATCAGAATTGGAATTGAGGTGCAATTCCAATGAAAATGGACCCCTAATTCTAATTTTAGGGCCTCAAATCTATCCAAACGAATATGCATTTTCGTTCACGCTTTTACAGGCGCCCCATCGCAAACAATCCATATTGAGACCATCCGGGAGATCCTAAAATGACAATTTTTAATATCATCATCTATGTCAAGCTACTGTGTCAACATACAATTTCTTATTGGCTAATCTAACACCTTTCATGCATATGACTATGCCACAACTTTGTTGTTTTCTCATCAACAACAACATTAACAATGTCATAACAAAATATTTTAGTTGCATTTCCAAAAGAGTTACTTACCTGGAGCTTATGAGTGCATATGATTCGGTTCAGCAGCCCAACGACACGTCGTTCGACCTCCAACTGTCTGATGGCACGCCCTCCGACTGTCTGAAGGCACGCCCTCCGACTGTCTGAATGCACGTCCTCCGATTGTCTGGCATGCCACGACATGTTGCCCGACACTCTAACAGCACGCCCTTCAACCAATAATCAGACATACACTTATCATCTTATTCATATTATTGACATCTACAATCAGACGCACATTGATCATTTTCTTCATATTAGACTTGTATGTGAAGTCTGAAAGGAGCACTTGTATATCAAATCAAGAAGTGCACTTTTGTTATTCACGCTATACATTTCCTTGGATTCATTGTGTCTACTGTAGACATTTTGTAGACCCTGACAAAGTTAAATCTATCCGTGAATGACGGATTTTATTTGGAGTTGTTGGATTAATACTCATCTGGTTAATATTGTCATTTAAATAGCAATGTCATTTGTCATGATAATCTTCATTGAACAGTATTATGCAACACATTACTATATAAAATGCATGACCTAATTTCTTCTGTGAATCGAGATATCGTAGGGTCTGATGGTCAAAATACAATTGATCATCTAAGCATAATTGTACTTAGAGAACTAGATCTAGACAAAAAATGATAGTGAAGGGAAGTATAAGTAATATAATTCTAAGAAATTCCACAAGCATCAATAGTATAATTCAAAGAAAATTCACTAAGCAAAAAAATTCAATTAATTAAGACACTACAAAATAGAGATCCATCTTCGTATCATAAAACATCAAAAGATAGAGTGATGAAGATCAATCGTGTTACATTTTAGTGATTCACGATACGATGGTCTTTGCATCATTGGATTGGCGATTGGAGACTGTCATCACATTCATCATGATATTTCATATTTTAATGTTTTCTTACCTTGTGTTTTGAGAGTTAGGACGTCGGATCCGATCATGCGATATAAGCCATCAGATTTAGCTAACTTAACCCTCCCCTATATATATGTGGCACTCAAATGTTTAAGGTTATCAAGAGTTGCAACCAATCTTTCTGATGTTTGCTCATTGAAGATGCTAAGACTTCCTCCCAAGGTTGTCAGGATCGCGATCCACATCATAGGATCTTATGATCCTACGATCCAGATTTTGTAAATCGATCCTGATTTTTTAAAGCGATCCTCGATCCGACCTTACTATCAGATCCGATCCTACCTCGAAACGATCTCATCTAGGAAAACATTTGAGTGCCACCTCTCTCCACCAAGTGTTGATTTCTAGATTCGCCGCCCGCCATCTATCTCCATTTGAAAATCTCTCATTCACTCATGTGAATTCCCCAACCTCCAGCCGCCGCTCCTCTTATCAAGATGAGTTCCCAGATGCCTTCACCATCCCCGTACGAGCTTCCATCCTCCTACCCCTTCCATTCCGAGCTTCAAGCCGACACTTCCTTGGAAAAAGATCCACCCAGTAGCTGTTTGCGCCATCCCATCCCCCTGCGACCTCCACCTAAGCCTCTTAGAGCTCTGCCCAAGCCCACCCTACCCTGCAGCCCCCTTTCAGGCCTCCCACCGTCTCTACTTTCTTCCCCAACACTAAACAGCCATTTCCCTTTCTGACCTCGACCCAGCCAGTACATCCTATCGCCATAGGGCCTGTGGTTTCCACCATATTTGCAAAAATTGATAAGCTCCCTCTCTCTCTCTCCATCTACCTCCCCTATAGGAGTACAACTAGGTGATGTTCATCCTAGATGTTGGTGCATTGTGATTCTGCTATTTTATTAGTGGGATAGAGACATTCAGAAACTCTGCAATTTTCATTCGAAATGGTTGCAATAGTATAAACTGGGAAATTCATAGATTCGGATGAGAAAAAAAAAACAATATCAGAAAACATTTCTTATTTTCCAGCAAGAAAGAAACATCCCCAAAAGAAGGTAATAGCCTGATTTCACCATAACCTAGCAGAAAATTGTCGATTCAACAAACATACCATATAAAGCTTGCTCCCTTCGTTCCCGAACCGAAGTAGCTCCCAGGCGAAGCCAATGGCGGCCGCAAGGGGGGCTAGGGTTTTCAGTGCATCTTCAGGAATGGAAGCCCTCTTTTCCCAAACCTCATCGAGCATTGGAGCGAAGAGCTTGATCTGCCTGGAGAGGCAGCGAAATTGCTTCTTGTAAGGCTTGCAGAAGCAGGATGCGGAGGGGACTTGCTCAACCGAATTGACTAGTCGCCGGAGCATCTCCGCCGTATCCAGAACTCCGGCATCTTCTACACCCGCCATTGCCTCCGTCGGCCGGCGGCTGAATGCACAGAATCGTTAATGAGTTTATTGATCGGCCGACCCTAAAGAGGATAAATTCGGTAGAGTGATTCGGCTCGCTGTTTTAGGGCAATCCACCAGAACCGGGGTCGGGGTAGGCCTCTTGTAAATTACTAAATTTGGTAAATCACGACTCGATTAAATCGGAAAATAAATAAATTAGTTAGCACGAGATCCTTACTCATTAAACCATTATTTGGTGAAAAATTTTGGTGTACGTACAGTGTTTGGTGCTACGGTCCCTAATTAAATAAGGTCTTATTTTTTATTTTTGCGGTTCTTTATTTTAATCTTGTCCTTTGGTGAAATGCTCCCGATTTTTCCGTCGAAGACCTAGCGTTCCCCCCTGCCGGAAAACGGGCATGTGATCCCTCACCCGTCGTCATAACAAACAGTCGATCCTTCTCCGAGCCTTCGTTCTTGCAGCTACATCTTCTAGGATTCAACCATTTTTCTCCGCTGATTGCCTCTCCAACCTCACAGTTCCTACACCTCATCTACCGCTTCCCGTCCATACAAAGAAGACGTTTGACGCTCTTTTGATTAGGTATTTTTCTATTTTTATTTCATAATGTGCTTTCTGGTGCATGAACACTTTAATCGGATGGAGCCACCCTTTCAAGAGACCTAAAAAAATGTTGTGACCGGAAAAAAATTAAGCTTTGATTTTCTGTCATCTTTGTAGATGCTTACAGAGATGTTATGACATTATTTTACAGTTCTAAATCCTATATATCAGTTGCTAGTGACGATTCCATTTTTTTTGTATATTTTTTCAGTATTTAAGTTGTAACTTTCTTTTTTTATGATTCTTTTTTGTGTGCAATATTCTTACAGTGACGCAAAAGTTTATTTTTTCAGTTGTAAGTCCTGAATTGTAAAAGTTTGTGGTTGATCATTTGTATATGCTTTTTGTTAGATTTTTATGTATAATTACAGTTGTAACTAAAGTAATCATTACTCTTGGGGATGAGATCCATTTTATAAGATTACGTGTGCACATAACCACACTCATGATCTTCACCTCAAAAGTAGGACGATCATGTGGTTGACCGCACGCGCGATCACCGCTCCCGATCTCTCGTGTGCCGATCCTTTCACGTGTAGTGGGCAAACCATCGCGAGTCCCGCCTCGCCGGCGACGGGCGGACGGCCTTCTCCCCGCACGTCGGTCGCCCGCCCTCTCTCGCCGCGCCGGCCCCGGCCGCGGCCGAGGGAGCGGCCCCCCTCACTCGGTTGTCGGCGCGCAGCCCAAGTGGGCGGCCGCCCCGGACGCTCCTCCCCGGCCGCCGTCGGCGGTCCTCCCTTCGTCGGCAAACTCGATGGCGAGTTTGTCGGCCGCCCGTGGAGTTCCGCTCCCGTTGTCCGATCGGTTGGGTACGTTCCCGGCCGTCCGATTTGCATGTAACCACCCACTAACCATCAGGTTAGTGGGAGAATTTAATTAGTAAATTTAATTATTTATTTTAGAGTGCAAACAGCGGTATTAATACGCACCCCTAAACTATGGAAAAATATTAATATTGGGTGGTTATGGTGTGCAGATAGCTGCATAACCACTGTAACCACCCCCTGGAGCCTATAAAAGGAGCATCAGACCTCCTCATTTCTGACTTTTTTCTTTCGAGTCTTCTTCTTCCTCAGGTCGAACCTCTACTGAATTCCTTCTACGAGCAGCACTAGAGCCGCACTCAAGCCGCACCCGAGCCGCACCCCGAGGCACGAACGAGCCAAGTTAAAGCCGCCTGACGAAGCCCAAACTCTCAAGTTCCAAGTGGCCCCCGCGACCTCAAGTTCAGGCTCTCCGCTCCCACGTTTAAATCAGCAAGGCGCTAAGCGAAGCCCACCAACGCAAGTGCAATTTGTAACAACTCCCGGCGCGACGGTCTGTCGTCCGCCGCGCGACAAGTGTTCTCTCACCCCAAAACTGTAACGAGAGGTGGTCTGTCACCCTCAGTTTCACAAACAAGCTGTAACAGCTAGGAAATAGTGGATTTTGACCGGCACAGATCCGGTCACGTGATTTTTTACCCAGTTGAGGGGTTTTTTCATGTTAAAACTGTGTGTGTACAATTGACCTACTTTATTGACTGTGTGCGCGCTCGACCGTTCCGAGAGCTATGACGGTCCAGGTTATTCCGGTCCGACCGGGACGTCGAGTTAGACCACAATAGTTTAATGTCGTCTGTGAGAAACGAGTTCCCAACATCCTTAGAAGATTGTACCCTCGGCACAGCGGTACTCAAGATAAAACTTTCAACCCAACAGTTTCCAAGGAGCAGCTTCAATGGCAAAGAGAAGCGTCCGTCCCAGGAAAGCGCACTGAGACAGCCCACTCCTATTCACTCGTGGGCGTGCCCCTCGAAGCAAAAATTATTCTCGCCCGAGTAACAACTTTGGAGGGACGAGTTTGACTGATGGAGGAGCAACAAACCAAGATGCTCGCTCTACTCAGAAATATGGTAGCGCCTCCTGCTCAGCCTCCTGCACCGGCCAATCCCCCGCCTCCACCAAGCCATGGCCTTGCAAGAGAAGCTCCGCGAAGAGAGGCGTCAGAAGAACTCTCTGATGTTGCTAGTTCTACTCACCTGATCCTCAGAGCAGCCGGAGCCGGTCGTCGTGACCAAATCCTAGAAGAAGAACCCCGCTTACCGTCGCACGAAAGATTCACTCGGGAAGATATACGGGAGGTGATCGCCGAGGAATACAGACATGTTGGCCGACGCGATATTCTCCCCCATCAACCACTTCACCAAGCCTCCCCACTTGCTCCCCCGGTTTTGGCTCATCCAATCCCGCATGGCTTCAAACTGCCGAACAGCAAAACTTTCGACAGGACAGATGACTCATTAGAACACGTCAATCACATTTCTACGATCATGAGGATCTATCGCCAGACCAACTACTCTGCAAAGTCTTCCCAATCAATCTCAAAGGCCAAGCTCGGACCTGGTTCCGCTCTCTGAGGGAGGGAACTATCACAAACATTACGGAATTGACAAGGCAATTAGCTAACCAGTTCATCACCGACAGAAGAATCGTTCGAGACCCTTCACATTTCTCAGGAATTCGACAAAACGAAGGATATTCCTTGAAGGAGTTCTTCCGTAGGTTTACCGTAGAAGCTAGCCAGATTTCGGAAGTTGACCCAAAACTCTTGATGAGAGTATTTCTTGGAGGGCTTCACCCCTGTGGTTTCTATTCGGCTCTAATGAGAGAAACTATCCCTAGCTACCCAGACCTTGTACACCACATGGAAGCGCAGATAGCAGCAGATGAAGCCATCGAAGCACATCATCAGCAGTTCGATGGAGACCAGAAATGCAAAAGGGACAGGGAACAATCTTCAAAAGTCAAGGAAGGAAGATTCCAGGAAGAGCGTCGGAATGGCCAGTGACAGCGCGACTTTCAGAGGGACCAGCCACCCCGAGAATACACTCTGCTAAATACCACCAGCATGAATGTGCTTTACGCCATCCAGAACGATCCAGCTCTGCACCGCCCTAAGCAGCCTGCCCTAAATCCCAAAAGTGACCAGTCAAAGTATTGTGAATTTCATCGAACAACCGGGCACACTATAGAGGAGTGTGCCAGACTAAAGGACGAAATCGAGTGTCTAGTTCGCCAATGACTCCCTGGCAGGTTCCTACAATGACATGTATAAGATCAGCAAGCTCCCCCTAGGCATGCAAGAGATCAGCAGAATGCCCAGTAAGGAGGAGTCAGTGGCAGGCAGATGGTTGGAAACATTGAAACTATCGCTGCGTCACCGATTTTCTCTACCCAGATACTTTCAGTAAGCGCCCAGGGAGGCATCCATGAATACAAAAGGTGCAAGCAAGACACCACCATAGCCTTTGGGGATGAAGATCTTGAGCGGATCTAGACGCCTAACCAAGACCCTCTCGTGATCACTACAGGGATCGACAATCCCTGCTACAAGGTCAAGTGAGGACTCGTCGATAACGAAAGTTCGGTCGATGTCTTATTCTTCTCCACTCTTTAGAACATGAAGCTTACTAGACAACATCTCATGCCAATAGCGGGGCCAATGTGTGGCTTAGATAACCATCCAGTTCAAGTACAGGGGATGATAACTTTGCCAGTCACCATGGGAGAGTTTCCAAGGCAGGCCACGCAAGAGATCTAGTTCGTCGTGGTGGATTACAACTCAGCCTACAATGCGATCTTCAGAAGACCCATTCAGTCAATCTTCAAAGCTGTTCCTTCAATCCCACACCTCGACATGAAGTTTCCCACTACCGGAGGGGTAGGGATTGTACGGGGCAACCAAGAAGCCGCTAGGACATGTTATTCCAAGCAAGCCCAGCTAGTAAAAGTCGCAGCCATGAATATCAGTGACTCTTTACTTTGAACTTTCTAAAAATATTTTTATCATGCTCGAACTCTATGGAGTGTAAGAACCACAAGCTCGGACTTGTGTAGACAACCAATAATCCAAATATTATGTTTCCTTTTCAACATTGTCCGACCAGTTTCAAGTAAGATCAAGACGCGAGCGATCCTCATGCAAATGGTAAAACTGTGATGCGGTTTGAATACAAAAGCTATTCACTGAACCTGCCTTTCTACGTCAGGGCCTGTCCCCCTCACGACCAAGCCGCGAGTGATACTCGTGCAAATTGTAAGACTGCCATGCGGTTTGAATACAAAATTTATTCACCGGATCTGTCTTTCTACGCCAGGACGTCGTCAGGGCCTGCCCCCTCACAACAAATCCACGAGCGATCTGCATGCAAAAGGTAAGATTGCGCATGCGGTTTGAATACAAAAGCTATTCACCAAACCTGTCTTTCAATGCCAGGACATCGTTAGGGTCTGCCCCCCTCATGACTAAGCCACGAGCGATCCTCGTGCAAATTAAGCTGCGAGTGATCCTCGTGCACATTAAGTCGCGAGCGATCCTCGTGTAAACTAGGTTACTAACCAGCTACAGACGCAATTACAGCCCGCACAAAGCAACTCTACAAGTCTAACAATGTTGAGGCAAAAAGAAGAAAAAGAGCACAATCATCACAACAACATGCAAGTACATGCTCAAACGTGCCAATCAAGAATTGTCAAATAATATAGACGACATACAAGACACCAGACTAAAAAAGCAAAAGATGCAAACACACTAATACAAGGAGAAAGCTCCGCTACATATTAGCTTCGTCAACATTAGAACTTTCATCGCCAAAGATATCATCAAAGCTAAGGCCAGATAAGTCGCACCCCAAGCTCCTGCCCTCAAGAAGAAAAGCCTTCCAGACTCCACGCCTGAGGGCCAGCTCTTGAACGTCTTCCATCTGAGGCTCCACCTCCTTGCTCCAGATCTCATCACAAACCTCCTCGCTAATCAAGCAATGATCTCGTATAATCCAGAGACCTCATGTACTCCGCAAGTCTAGCAGCCTTCAACTCTGACACGCGGCTATTAGAAGATAACGCCTCCACTTGTTCCTTTGCCGTACAAAGCTCTGTCTCTAAACGTGAAGTCTCCTATTGAGCGCGCTTCAGCATCTGAGTAGTTCTTTCCACTAGAGATTTGTCCACCTCCAAAGATGCTCGAGTCTCCTCCAATTCCCCTTCAGCTCTGTTCCAATTCGGCAAAATTGAGAAATGTTCTGGTAATAATCATCCCTCAGAGTGACAAGAGAGCCTGCCGCCGCTCGAAACTTCTCTAGGAGGACCAGATACCCGTCCTTCAAACTCACTTAATGATCATTCCAAGTGACAACAATTTGAACCTGAGCCTCAATCTGCAAAAGAAAGGACGAAGAGAAGTCAGCACAACACAACAACAAAGAAAAACCAAGAATAATCAAGCTTTCTTACCACTTCATTCATTGCCTTCAAAGAAGAAGATAGCCTCAAAGCCGCCGCCTCCGCAGGGGAAGCCCGGGGCAGTTGATCCGAGCACCTGTACCTCGGGAGGTGAACCGCCATGGCCACCAGAAGGAGAGCCGCCACCCAGAGAAGACGAACAAGGCGCCACACTATCGCTACCCGGAGAAACTACAGTGGCCTTCTATTTCCGACCACAATCCAAAGATGTCTCAGCGGTCTACCCAGAGTCTGAAGAAATGTCACACCGTAACAATCGCTTCACTTCCACAAACGAAGAAATACTGAACAGACGATTTGCCAACTTACGAGGCTCTGAAAATCCAAGCACTGGAGAAAACTCCCGCTCTCTCCCCTTTTGACGACGGCAACAATCAGGCAATGTGTTTCACAGCTCCGGCAAGCCCCAAGAGTTCATGACGTAACCAAATAAAGTATTCACATGGTGGCGGTCCGTCCGAGTCTCAAAATCAAGCCAGCTCTTGTTACTATGAATTTCCACACGCTCACCACCATCAGAGCGAACATCGCACCATCTCTTGTCATCCTCAGAACTATCACAGTTCTTTGTTACAAACAACATATGCTCATCATCATATCATGTTTCATCCACTATGCATAATCCAAGCGCCCCCTTCGTGTATGTTTTCTCAAAAATTTCAAACATTTTTCGAGTATATAGTTTTGAAGCGCGCTTTAGTAATACACATGTCGTGTGCTTCAAAGTAACCACACCATACTTTCTTTTGAAATCCTCCTCACGCTCACCCCTACGTCATGATAAGACAAGCCTTTCAAAATTAAGAAAACACTCAACTAGAGAATTAGTACTGTACAACCCCGTATTCGCCCTTGTACACGTTTTTAAGTTTTTTGGAGATTTTGCACTCTCGGTGGCCAATTTTGGCTCTAGCTTGGAAATATACTATTAGGGGGAGGAAAAATTGGCCTCCCCCAATGGCTCCTTTGTTGGGGGGCGGGTGCGGCAAGTTGGCTAGCACCCGCCCCGGCCTGTTGAGTCCGAGGTAGGGGCAGGCGAGACGGCCGGGGGCCGGTCTCGCGCGGGTGGTCAGCTCGCGGGAGAGACCGCCGCGGCCTGGTTCTCGCCCGGGCGGCCTGCTCACGGGAGAGACGGCCGCGGCCTGGTTCTCGCCCGGGCGGCCTGCTCGCGGGCGAGACGTTCGGGGTCCGGTCTCTCCCTTGCGGCCTGCTGGCGAGCGAGACGGCCGCGGCCAGGTTCTCCCCCGGGCGGCCTGCTCGCGGGCGAGACGGCCGCAGCCTGGTTATCGCCCGGGTGGCCTGCTCGCGGGCGAGACGGCCGCGGCCTGGTTATCGCCCGGGCGGCCTGCTCACGGGCGAGACGGCCGCAGCCTGGTTCTCGCCCGGGCGGCCTGTTCGCGGGAGAGACGGCCGGGGGCCGGTCTCGCCCTGGTGGCCTGCTCGCGGGCGAGACGGCCGCGGCCTGGTTCTCGCCCTGGCGGCCTTCTCGTGGGCGAGACGGCCGAAGGCCGGTCTCGCCCGGGCGGCCTGCTCGCGGGCGAGACGGTCGGGGGCCGGTCTCGCCCGAGCGGCCTGGTCTCGCCCAAGCGGCCTGCCCGGCGGCCTGGAACCGCCTCGGGTGTTTGGGGCGGGGTGTTGGCGGCGTGCTTTTACCACTATGCCCCTTGGGGCGGAATTCCCCCTTTACCCCCCGGCGTGGTTGTTTTTATTGGCCCAAGGTGTATTGGGTGTAAGGGTATTTTGGTCATTTTGGTCCATGGGTTTTGGAAAACTATAAATAGACCCCCTTGGGTGCCTTTGGAGGGGAGATTTTTCATTGCTTCCTCCTCCCTTAGCTTCTTCTTGGTAGAGTAGAGAGAGCTCCTCCAAGGTACCCTAGCTCGAGCATTGGCTAGGGAGGGGAAGTGCTCAGGTAGCCTTCCGGGTGTGAGGTGGGACCTCCGCGCTAGAGCCGAGTGTCTGTTCCTAGCTTCTTGATCCTTTGGTCCGTGACGTTCTCTTGAGTGTAGTAGGTGTGAGGCCACCCCTCTTTTGGGACCCAAACTCCACAGAAACTAAGTTTTTGGTTTCAACATTTTGGTGCGGTAAGCGTGGAGAGTGACCAGCACAGAAGATCTCGGGAGAGTGTCATGACTGGAGGTCAGGGAGGTAGTGATGATCTCGGCGAGCTCCCCAGCCCAGGACCCTTTGTGGGGAGGCAAGAGTTCATGGCCTCCATCCAGGGCATCATGGAGATGTTGCGAAGCATTGCTCTTCAGGGTGGCAACTCCACCCCAACCCCCCAGGAGCTAGCCCCCCTCCCTCATGATGAGTCGACTCCCAGAAGTCTAGGCGAGATGAGCCCAGCGGGGGGAGAAGGAAGTGCACCAGGAAGAAGGCCAGGGAAGGAGAGGATGGGAGATGGGGTCGAGCGAGACCTCACCGGCCGGGAGCTGTTCTCCAGTCCGGCGAGTGCCACCCTTCCAGGCGAGCAGATCGCGCGAGTGGAGGTGGCGAGACCACCCCTTAGGGGGTCACCCTTCAGCGAGCTGATCATCTCAGCTCCCATTCCCGAGGGGTTCAGAGAGCCAGACATGGCTTACTATACTGGGAAGGACGACCACGTCCAGCACTTGCAGTGGTTCGAGGATGCAATCTCCATCAGGCCGATGACGGACGCCTTCAAGTGTCGCCTCTTTGCGATCACGTTGAAGGAGAAGGCAAGGGACCGGTTCCATCAACTCCCTCCGAGGTCGATTTATGGGTTCGAGGACTTGAGCCGGAGCTTTCAGCTTCGCTTCTCCACCTCCAAGAAGCGGAAGAGGAGCCCTGAGTCCATCTTACTGATAAGGCAGGGGGCCGAGGAGTCGCTGACCCATTACGTTGACAGGTTCCAGGAGGAGATCCTAGAGGTCCAGAAGATGTCAGGGTATGCTCTCCAGATGGCCTTCACTGTTGGGCTGAAGGAGGGCTTCTTCAAGATGAGCTTGACCCGGAAGACCCCCCTTTCCTTTGAGAAGCTAATGGAAAGGGCGGCTGAGGAGATAGCCATGGAGGCAGCCAACCCGGCATTTGTCAAGAAGTTGGCAGAGCTAATAGGGACGGAGCCAAAGGAGCAAGGTGGCTCGAGACATCAGGAAGGAAGAAGGAGAGAGGAGCGGAGAGCTCAGGAGGGTCCGGAGCCAGGCTGGAGGCAGCAGGGAGGACCTGCCCAAGGTCCAGGAAGAGCCCTCATCTAAGGAGGGGGGAATTTTTAGGGAGGCCAAGGGAGGTGTAACTTCTAGAGGCAGGCTCCAAGGCAGCTCTTACCCCCGCCGCAGCAGGCCTTGGCGATAGGAAGAGGAAGAGGTAACAGGAAAGAACACTCAGCCCGCCGAAGAAGGGGAGGAGCGCTACCGTACTGTGAATTCCACCAGGTGGAGGGGCACGCCACAGCTACCTACCCCGAGTTCTTGGAAGTGAGGGGGGCAAGAGGCCCTGCCCAGCCGCAGCCGCTGGTGCGGGTAGAAGAGGTTCTACCCGGAGAAGGGGGGATGATGTGTGCGAGGACCGGGTCGATGTGGGAACCTGAGGTGGTATAGGAGTGATCCACGGTGGAGTGGGGGTTGAGGCCACTCGGAAGGCAAGCCTCCATGTCATGTACCGAAGGAGCGTCACCTCAACCTCCCAGACCCCGCCCCCAGAGGAAAAGATCACCTTCTCGGTGAAGGACCTTCCGGATCAAGAGGATCCATTCTGCGATGCACTGGTCATCCAGACAGCCATCGAAGGCTACACCATCTCCCGGATCTTGGTTGACAACGGAAGCTCTGTCAACGTCGTTTTCAAGAAGGCATTTGACGAGATGAAGGTGGAGCCGAGGAGGGTGTTGGCCTCGGACGGACCCCTTTTCGGATTCTCAGGGGAGAGGAAGGAGGTCGAGGGTGGAGTGGGGCTCCAAGTAAAATTGGGGGGAGTCTTAAGGAACCGCCGGTTCATCATTATTGACGCTCCAAGCAGCTACAACGCCATCTTCGGAAGGCCCCTCATCAGCGCCTTCCGTTGCGTGCCATCTTCCTTCCACCAATGCCTCAAGTTCAGCTCCGGAGGGATCCAGGTCAGAGTCAAGGGGGATTCCAGGATGGCGAGGCAGTGCTACGTCACGGTCGTCAACACCATCTCTTGGTTGGCCAAGGTAGAGGAGATGGAGAAGGTCATGGAGAGCTTTAGCAAGATGGAAGTGTCCAAGGAGAAGGAAGCAGAAGATGGCCATCATGCCCAGGCCCCCTGAGGGTGCCTCGCCTTGCGGTAGTTTTTTTCCCTTTTCTTGTCTTGTAACAAGTGGTACCCCTGACTAGCTGAGTCAGGGGACTATGTAACCCATCTATTTTCCCCATTTGAGGATGTTGGATTTGGTAGAGTTCAAGTGACACACCAGGTTTTCCACCCCCCCCCCCCCCCGAGAGGATCTCCTCAACAGGCTCCCACTAGCTGGTTGGGTCAAATGTGCCTCGGGGAGGTCAAGTCCCACCCCCGAGAGGATCTCCTCAGCCAGGCTCCCACTAGCTGGTTGGGTCGAATGTGCCTCGGGGAGATCAAGTTCCACCCCCGAGAGGATCTCCTCAGCCAGGCTCCCACTAGTTGGTTGGGTCGAATGTGCCTCGGGGAGATCAAATCCCCACCCCCGAGAGGATCTCCTCAGCCAGGCTCCCACTAGCTGGTTGGGATGAATGTGCCTCGGGGAGAGCAAGCCCCACCCCCGAGAGGATCTCCTCAGCCAGGCTCCCACCAGCTGGTTGGGCCGAATGTGCCTCGGGGAGAGCATGCCCCACCCCCGAGAGGATCTCCTCAGCCAGGCTCCCACTAGCTGGTAGGGTCGAATGTGCCTCGGGGAGATCAAGTCCCACCCCCGAGAGGATCTCCTCAGCCAGGCTCCCACCAGCTGGTTGGGTCGAATGTGCCTCAGGGAGATTAAGCCCCACCCCCGAGAGGATCTCCTCAGCCAGGCTCCCACCAGCTGGTTGGGTCGAATGTGGCTCGGGGAGATCAAGCCCCACCCCCGAGAGGATCTCCTCAGCCAGGCTCCCACTAGCTGGTTGGGTCGAATGTGCCTCGGGGAGATCAAGTCCCACCCCCGAGAGGATCTCCTCAGCCAGGCTCCCACTAGCTGGTTGGGTCGAATGTGCCTCAGGGAGATCAAGTCCCACCCCCGAGAGGATCTCCTCAGCTGGTTGGGTCGAATGTGCCTCGGGGAGATCAAGCTCCACCCCCGAGAGGATCTCCTCAGTCAGGCTCCCACTAGCTGGTTGGGTCGAATGTGCATCGGGGAGATCAAGCCCCACCCCCGAGAGAATCTCCTCAGTCAGGCTCCCACTAGCTGGTTGGGTCGAATGTGCCTCGGGGTGATCAAGTCCCCACCCCCGATAGGATCTCCTCAGCCAGGCTCCCACTAGCTGGTTGGGTCGAATGTGCCTCGGGGAGATCAAGCCCCACCCCCGAGAGGATCTCCTCAGCCAGGCTCCCACTAGCTGGTTGGGTCGAATGTGCCTCGGGGAGAGTAAAAGTCCCTTTGCTCCGATGAGGATCCCGCTGTCAGGCTCTCACTAGCTGAAAGAGTCGATGGTACCTCTCGTGGAGGCTAAATATTTTTTACTCGGAGGGGGTCTCGCCACCCAGGCTCCCATAGCTAGCATAGCAGGCTGACCCCTCCGGGTGGCCAAGTGTTTTTACCCGGAAGGGGTCTCGCCACCCAGGCTCCCATAGTTGGCATGACAGGTTGACCCCTCCGGGGGGCCAAGTGTTTTTACCCGGAAGGGGTATCGCCACCCAGGCTCTCATAGCTGGCATGGCAGGTTGACCCCTCCGGGGGGCCAAGTGTTTTTACCCGGAAGGGGTCTCGCCACCCAGGCTCCCATAGCTGGCATGGCAGGTTGACCCCTCCGGGGGGCCAAGTGTTTTTACCCGGAAGGGGTCTCGCCACCCAGGCTCCCATAACTGGCATGACAGGTTGACCCCTCCGGGGGGCCAAGTGTTTTTTACCCGGAGGGGGTCTCGCCACCCAGGCTCCCATAGCTGGCATGACAGGTTGACTCCCCGGAGAGGCGTGCAAGGAAATTGCACTCAGCGAATACGTTGGTTTGGACGTTTCTTTCCGAGCTTGTGCCAACCTCGAAAAGAGCGGGGATTGTGTACAACCCCGTATTCGCCCCTGTACACGTTTTTAAGCTTTTTGGAGATTTTGTACTCGGTGGCCAATTTTGGCGTTAGCTTGGAAATATACTATTAAGGGGAGAAAAAATTGGCCTCCCCCAATGGCTCCTTTGTTGGGGGACGGGTGCGGTAAGTTGGCTAGCACCCGCCCCGGCCTATTGAGTCCGAGGTAGGGGCAGGCGAGACGGCCGGGGGCCGGTCTCGCGCGGGCGGTCAGCTCGTGGGCGAGACCGTCGCGGCCTGGTTCTCGCCCGGGCGGCCTGCTCGCGGGCGAGACGGCCGCAGCCTGGTTCTCGCCCGGGCGGCCTGCTCGCGGGCGAGACGGCCGGGGGCCGGTCTCGCCCTGGCGGCCTGCTCGCGGGCGAGACGGCCGCGACCTGGTTCTCGCCCGGGCGGCCTACTCACGGGCGAGACGGTTGTGACCTGGTTCTCGCCCGGGCGGCCTGCTCGCGGGCGAGACGGCCGTGGCCTGGTTCTCGCCCGGGCGGCCTGCTCGCGGGCGAGACGGCCGTAGCCTGGTTCTCGCCCGGGCGGTCTGCTCGCAGGCGAGACGGCCGGGGGCCGGTCTCGCCCTGGCGGCCCGCTCGCGGGCGAGATGGCCGCGGCCTTGTTCTCGCCCTGGCGGCCTGCTCGCGGGCGAGACGGTTGGGGGTCGGTCTCGCCCGGGCGGCCTGCTCGCGGGCGAGATGGCCGAGGGCCGGTCTCGCCCGGGCGACCTGGTCTCGCCCAAGCGGCCTGCCCGGCGGCCTGGAACCACCTCGGGTGTTTGGGGCGGGGTGTTGGCGGCGTGCTTTTACCGCTATGCCACTCGGGGCGGAATTCCCCCTTTACCCCCCGGCGTGGCTGTTTTCTATTGGCCCAAGGTGTATTGGGCGTAAGGGTATTTTGGTCATTTTGGTTCATGGGTTTTGGAAAACTATAAATAGACCCCCTTGGGTGCCTTTGGAGGGGAGATTTTTCCTTGCTTCCTCCTCCCTTAGCTTCTTCTTGGTAGAGTAGAGAGAGCTCCTCCAAGGCACCCTAGCTCGAGCATTGGCTAGGGAGGGGAAGTGCTCAGGTAGCCTTCCGGGTGTGAGGTGGGACCTCCGCGCTAGAGCCGAGGGTCTGTTCCTAGCTTCTTGATCCTTTGGTCTGTGACGTTCTCTTGAGTGTAGTAGGTGTGAGGTCACCCCTCTTTTGGGACCCCGAACTGCACAGAGACCAAGTTTTTGGTTTCAACAAGTACCCTTGGAGCACTCGTGCAAACAATTATTAGCTGATTCGCTTCTTTGAGTTGATAAAATTCTATGGTCCAACACATCCTTATTAAAAGCAGTCGACCACTTCCTCTTTGCATTGTGCAATTCATTCAATTATCTATTATCTATTATCTTGTAAATTTCCTCTCATGATCATCTCATACTTATATATATCAAACTCAATCTCCCCATCGCACTTCGTCATGCATCGATATAAAAATGCATGAATGTTACTATCGTGGTTAAAGCTAGGAACTTTAGAAGACGTCTTTTTGCAAATGTGTCATTGACACAACCGATGTTGAGTCTTACTAAACACTCGCTCAATATCAGCATACATAACTTGATCTTGATCTGTATAAATAGATATTGGTTGCTTGCTACCAACACATTTCAATAATATCTCAAAAACCCAGCAGAATGACTCGATAGTTTCTTCAGGAATGAAAGCCCCCCTACGAAGATGTTTTGCCAATGATGGTTCACAACATTGAAATCGATACGTTGTATCAAAAATCAGAATGACACCAAAATAGTCGCAATCGAGTTTGCTATGGTCATCCATCCAGAAGAAACATGTCAACTTGTTCAGCATATTTGTTTGAACATGGTACGAAAACATGTTATCATTCAACCGTTTCTCTTATAATATGTCAAACAAACAAGTTACTTCACCGCTTTCAATTAAAGTTGTTATTTGATGATGAATGTAGTTAAAGATATATGTCTTGCAGAAACCAATATTTTCAGAACTTCCAGCTTCATCCAACATAAAGTTGTATGCATCAACAAATTTAATACTCCGCACCTGTTATGTTTATCATGAGATTGCCCTGCCTTTCAAATATAGAACATCGAAATCTCAATAAATGATTCTCTTTCTCTGTTTTCAGCGGGTGGTTGTGTTCCTCGACAAATTTTGTTACTTTCCAATTTCTGCCATCTGTATCAGCATGAAAATGAATACAAGCAAGACAACTTGTGCATGAATCTAATTTGTAGTACTTTTTTGGTGTTGACTTTATTCGCTTACTTCCAGCTTTTGAACAACTATATTCTTTGACTTTGACAGTTCTTGTATGTGTCTAGTAAGTAACGTGTTGTTTTCGCACACTAAATTCAATCTGGTATGCATAATCACAATACATTATATAAGAGTCTTCCTCCGAATGCATGATAGAGAACACAAAAGGATCTTTCTAAGGGAGACAACATACGTCAGTTATTACTTACAGTTATAAAAACAATCAAAATTACAGTTTAAATAAAAATTAAATTTACAGTTACACATTACAATCATTTTACAGACCAACATACAGTTCAAATTACATGTAACAATTAAATCCTAAAAACCAGTTAAATTACAGCTACAAAATATAGTAAATTTCCAAAAGTGCATACAGTTCAAAGTGACAATTACCAATTACAGATTGAAAAAAAATTGAATTACAATTAAAAATTACAGTTCAGAAACTCAATAGAATTACATTTACAAAAAATTAACATTACAAAGAAAATTTATAAGCAAAACGTGCTCTTTAAAAAAAGAGAACAAAATAATTTCAAAGTTAGAATAGTTTTTGTAATGAACAAGCTAAACAAATGTTTTGAAAATTAGGTAATTTATCATGTCACAAAATATAGTCAATGTACAGTCCAACATACAGTTCAAAGATATAGTTAACAATTACAATTTCAAAAACCATAGTAATTACAGTTAAAATTTACAGTTCCAAAACAATAGATAATTACAGTTCAAAAATGACAGACACTAGAGTTGAAATGTATCAGATCTAAAAAACGACAACATTTCAGTTAAGATTTACAGTAATTATTAAAACAAGGTTAAAATTCCAACAGACAGTCACATGGAACCTCACAACTATATTAATGAGAAAATTTAGCAGGAGATGAAGATTTACAATTATTTCTGAAGACATGATGGAATCACTTCTTATTTTTTGGGGGGCTTTCTCAAATGACCTATACATATACGTTATAGCAATGACAAGTTAGAGATATGTAATGTATAGGAAGAGGAAGAATAAATGGGAAATCTTAAGGTGCATGGGGGTGAATGGAGAGATCAATAGCATATAATGTAACATGGAGCTATCAAGGAGGGCAAAGAACCTGTAGTTTCCGAAGGGAGAGTGAGGGAGGCGCTCACATGCGATAGTGAAGAAACGTGATCATCTCTAACAAGAGAGGGAGCATCTAGGTTGTCGCCTTCCAGGGAAGAGTTGCGATTGTGAAGAAATGTGGTGTTTTCCGACATGAGAGGGAGCAGCTAGGTCATCATCTTTTGGGGAAGAGGTGCGATCTCGAAGAAAGGCGGTGTTTTCCGGAGAGGGAGCAGCTAGGTCGTCTTTCTCCGGGGAAGAGTTTTCCGCCAATTGCTAGAAAAGTAGCACGAAAAATAAGATTGGTGGCCCTATTTATTTACGGAACGTAGCACCAAACATTGCACGTATAGAAAAATTTTCCTTACTTGGTTGAGTTTTAGGATCGGTTTGGCGTCGCGATAGCTGGTAATTTTTTTCGCATTGATATTTACAGTGTCTTAATTGATATTTACAGTTCTTGGATATTTGCAACTCTCAAATAGATATTTACATTTTAAACGGATATTTGCCCCTGCCCGACCCTCCTTAGATCCGCCCCAATCTATAACGAAGTAAAATTAACTGTTTTAAGTTAAACTCCGATGAGGTGGATGCGGGTTTCATCGTTCACAATTTTGATGGCATTGTCCTACGTAGTCTCCATTTAAATATGATGCAATTATATGTAGATTGTTTTCCAACTATATACTATTCAAAGATCACTACAACAAACTGCACATGTCGTAAAGACTGAAATATAACTAAAACACAGTTTGTTACTAATAGCTATATTTAGTAATGAATTTTTTCTATTGTTACCAAAAAGTACTTTTTTGTGACGAATATTTTATATTTTGTTACAATAATAATTAATTTGTTGCTATAAATATAAGTATTTGTAACAACACTAATATTACGTTACAAATAGTAAATTTTCCTCACAATATGTATCAATTGTAACTACATCATGAAAGTTTTTTGTGACAAAGAGATTTTCCTTATTATTAGTAATATTTTATTATTAAATTTTTGTTATAATAAATATATCATATTTTATTATCAAAGTTTTCAATTAATTTTTTTTCAGAAAAAAAATTTGTATACTTGCAACAGTAGTACCCCGCCTTGATAGTGCTTTAACACGATGGCACTCATACAGCTCGCAAACATCTGTATGCGGCTGTCGCAGATATGTGGTACTATTGTGACATGTGTATTTTTGCACATGCGATGGTGGTTTGTGAGCTGCGCAATGTCATCACGCTGGGACACTATCGAGACGAGGGTAATTAATGTAGCTCGGGGAACGAGCGGTTTTATGTTTTGTTAGTATAACGAGTGTTCGATAGCTAGCATTTTTGGCCCGTTTGAGCATTTTTCTCCCGAGCACGTGCTTTTCACTCAGACGCACGTTTTTTTCCTCGAGCACATGTTTTTTGCTTCGTCGCTCATATTGCACTAGTTCTTTTTTGCTCGAGAGAATACAAAATTTTGCAAGTGCACGTTTTTTGCTCGGGAGGAGCTAGTGTTTTCTTACGAAGCACATTTAATTTTTTTCGGCCTCGCTTTTTTCGTACCAGTGCTTTTTTGCAATTGTACCTGCGTGACACTACCACCCCCGCCTCGACAATGCTCCAACGCGACTGTACAACCCCGTGTCCGGCGAGCGGGTCCCGCCAGAGAGGTTGAGCCGAGCTGGTCCCGCGACCCGCACACGAACGGCAAAACAGACATACAGCAGAAGGGCTGGCCCGCTCCCGTCCATGTCAGGCGAGCGAGCCAGCGAGGCGAGCGAGCAGGTCGCGCGAAGAGCGGCCAAAGCAGATAAGTTTGGCGACCCGCGACTGGCGAGTCGATCGGGGTCGCGGTGCCCGCCGGCCAACCCCCACACGCGACCTGGCTGCCGGTCCGCCCGGCAGAAGACAGGCGGCTCGCCCGGCACGGCTCGCACTCGCCCAGGGAGGATGGACGAGCCACGAGAGCACGGCTCGCGCCCGCCTCCCGCGAAGGGGAATTGGAGGCGAGCTGACCCCCCAGGGGTGCGAATAGCTACTCAGAACAGCGGAGCCTCGCTGTTGGCAGACCAGGTTGGACTGCGCATAGCTGCTCAGGACAGCGGAGTTTGGCTGTTGGCAGACCCGACCAAGGGCTTTTTGGTATTTCCAGGTCAGTTCTTTTAGTTATTGGCAGTTCAGATTCCGAAAATCTATAAATAAGACCCAAGGGGTACCTCAGAGGGGACGCTTTCAGTGCCTCCTGACTCTTATCTTCGAGTGTTCTCTGAGAGTACCTTAGCTCGGCTTCTGGCTAAGGAGGGGAAGCGCTCAGAGATCTTCCGGGTTTGTGGTGGGACCTCCCTGCCGAGCCCTTGGGTCTGTTCTTTCTTGTCTCTTTCGTTGTTTTTCTTGCAGGAGCAAAGTAGGCGCGAGACCACCCCTTCCCCAAGGGTCGAACTCCACAAGAGGCCGGATTCCGGTTTCAACATCTTGGTGCGGTGAGCGTGGAGAGTGGTCAGTGCAGAAAAGCTTCAGCGAGCTCAATGACGGGAGGACAAGGATCCGACAGGCAGAACTCGCCGCCCCCTCCGCCTCTCGCAACAGTGGGAATGTTTGAAGACTTCAGGAACGAGGTGCTGGACCTCGTCAAGATCGCACTCGGCGTGCAGGCCGAGTGCTCGACTCCGGCAGTCCAGATCGCGGTCGTCCCCTCTCTGGGCGAGGACGCCCCTGGCCGGCGAGCTGGAAAGGAAGTGGCCGAGGAAGGCCGAGGGGGCGAGCTCTTGGGGCGCGAGCTTTTCCCCGGCTCGGCAAGCAGGGGCAGGTTCGGCGAGCTGGGACCGCGAGATTCGCCGGCTCACCCAGTGGGGGGGGGCAGTCTATTCAGCGAGCTGGTCTCCTCAGCACCAGTGCCAGAAGGGTTCAGGGAGCCCGAGATGTCCTACTACACCGGGAAGGGAGACCCGGTCTAGCACGTCCAATGGTTCGAAGACGTGGTCTCCATCCGTCAGATGTCAGACGGATTCAAGTGCCGCCTCTTCGCCATCACCCTCCGAGAGAAGGCAAGGGAGTGGTTCCACCAGCTGCCGTCTAGTTCCATCTATTGCTTCGAAGACTTGCGCCGAGGGTTCATGTTGAGGTTCACTACCTCGAAGAAGAGGAAGAAGGAGTCTGAGTCCCTGTTCCACATAAAGCAGGGGTGAACGAGACGTTGGGGAGCTATGTGGATCGATTCCAGGAGGAGGTTACCCAGGTCCAGGAGATGCCGGGCCATAGTCTGATGATGGCCTTCACCCTGGGCCTGCAGCAGGGTTCTTCCGAATGGAGCTGAAGAGAGTTCCCCCTCTCTCCTACGAGGAGTTGATGGAGAGGGCGGCTAGAGAAGTCGACGGGGAGGCGTCGAATCCGGAGTTCGCAAGGAAGCTAGCCAGATGGGCCACCGAGGAAGAGAAGGAGTCGAAGGGAGGAAGAGCGCAGGAGGAGAGAAGAGGGGAGCCCAGGCAGAGGGAGCAGAGGCAGCTCCAAGGACAGCAGCCGGGGTGGGGGCGTCAGGAGCCCGACCGTCAGCTGGGTTGGAGACCAGAGTGGCAGGGGCAGGGGCCACAGAGAGGGTACTTCGGAAGGGGTCACTATCAGGGGAGGCATGACCAGTTCCACCCACCGGGCTGGAGGCAGGGTCACCGACCCCGGCTCCCCGATCAAGAGGAGGCCATGGCCATAAATTTGGGGGCAAGGAGGGGGATAATGAGAAGGAGGAGAAGGGAGTTCAGGGTGGAGCTGCCCTATTGTGACTTCCATCAGGAAGAGGGGCACGCAACAGCCATGTGCCCGGAATTCTTGGAGATGAGAGGGAATAGGGGACGGCAGCAGCAGCAGGAGGAGGCGCGGCAAGAAGTGAGGATCGAGGAGGTCCTGCCTCGGGCAGAGGAGGATCATTGCGAGGACCGGGTTGATGTCGGGACCCGAGGAGGGATCGGAGTGATCCACAGGGGGGGGGGGGTAGGGATCGAGGCTTCCCGCAAGGAGAGCCTCCACACCATGTACCGGCGGAGCGTCGCCTCTACATCCCAAACCCCGCCGTCGGAGGAGAGGATCACCTTCTCCAGAAGTGACATGCCCGACCATGAGAATCCGTTCTGTGATGCGCTGGTCGTCAAGGCCGCCATCGAGAATTTCACTGTCTCTCGGATCCTCGTGGACAATGGGAGCTCCGTGAACGTCGTCTTCAAAAAGGCGTTTGACGCAATGCAGGTGGAGGCTAAGAGGGTGTTGGCCTCGGATGGGCCCTTGTTCGGGTTCTCGGGAGAGAGGAAGGAAGTAGAGGGAGGAGTCGGCCTCCATGTCACCTTGGGGGGGCAGTCCCGAAACTGCAAGTTCGTCATTGTGGACGCCCCCAGCAGCTACAGCGCAATCTTCGGGAGGCCCCTGATCAACGCCTTCCGCTGTGTCCCCTCATCATTCCACCAGTGCTTGAAGTTCAACATTGAGGGGGTGCAGGTCAGGGTTAGGGGGGACCCAAAGGTGGCACGGGAGTGCTATGTCACTGCGGTGAACACCATCTCTTGGCAGGAGGGAGCCGAGGAGATGGGGCGGAGGATGGAGAAGGTCGAGCAGGGAGCAGGAGGGGAAGAGCGGGGAGTGAAGGACTGCGCAGGGAAGGCGGTAGGAGGAGATCTGGAGGAGGTGGCCGAAGTAAGGGCCGTGGGAGGGGAGATGGAGGTAGAGGTCCCCGTTCCGGAGGAAGGGGACGCCGAAGGATGGGGGGAGCGATCCAGACTGGAGGCGGCGGAAGAAGTGGTGGAGCTGGAGGTGCTCACCCGGGGAGGAAGGATGGAGAAGATCCGCGTCAGCGGAGGGCTGACCCCGGAGGACCAGGGCAGGATGCTGGAGTGCATCCAGAAGAACGTGGACATCTTCGCCTTGAACGCCGCGGAGATGCCGGGGGTTGACGCGGATGTGGCCTGCCACCGCCTCAACTTGGACCCAGGGACACGCCCCGTCCAGCAGAAAAAGAGATCCACGGCGGACAAGCTGGCGGAACCCATCAGGGAGGAGGTGGCGAAGCTTCTCAAAGCTGGCTTCGTGTCCGAAATTCAGTACCCTGGCTGGGTCTCCAACGTTTTGATGGTCAAAAAAGGAGACGGCCGCTGGCGATTGTGTATCGATTTTTCCCTTCTTAATAAAGCTTGTCCTAAGGACTGTTATCCTTTGCCTCGGATCGACGCGTTGGTTGACTCAGCCGTCGGCTTTTCTGTAATGAGTTTTTTAGATGCCTTTTCAGGTTACCATCAGATCAGGATGCACCCCCCGGACATCAAGGATGTCTCATTCATCACAGGGACGGCTGCTACTGCTACAAGATGATGCCATTCGGGCTGAAGAACGCCGGGGCCACCTACCAAAAAATGATGGACAGGGTCTTCAAGGAGCAAAGGGGTAGGAACTTGGAGGTGTACGTGGACGACCTCATGATTAAGAGCCGGGATGTGAACTCCCACCTCCGGGATCTAGAGGAGACCTTCGCCACCCTACGCAGATACAAGATGCGCTTGAATCCCCTTAAGTGTGTCTTCGGGGCCAGCAGGGGGAAGTTTCTGGGGCATCTCCTCACCCCCGCGGGGGTCGAGCCGAATCCGGACAAGGTCAGGGCTATCTTGGAGCTGGGGTCCCCGCGGAACGCAAAGGAGGTCCAACGGTTGACAGGGAAGCTAGCAGGGCTGAGTCGCTTCCTTTCTCGGGCAGGGGAGAAGTGCTCCTCCTTCTTCAAAATGCTGAGGGGTGGTCAGAGGTTTGAATGGACCAAGGAATGCGAGGAGGCGTTCCAGGCCCTCAAGGCGCAATTGACTCAGGCTCCGCTGCTCCAGGGGCCGAAGGAGGGTGAGGATTTGTTCTTATATCTCGGGGTCGGGGCAGAGGCCTTGAGCTCCGTCTTGGTGCGTGAAGAAGGGAAGAGGCAGCTCCCTGTTTATTACGTCAGCCGGGTCGTGAGGAAGTCCGAGCTCTGTTATCCGATCTTGGAGAAGCTCGCATTCGCACTAATCATCTCGGCTCGGAGGCTACGACCTTACTTCCAGGCACACTCGATCCGAGTGGTGACCGACCATCCTCTCCGCAACATCTTCGAGGGGGTGGAGCATTCAGGCCGGCTAGCCAAGTGGTCGGTGGAGCTGAGCGAGTTCGATGTCTCTTTCGTTCCGCGGCTCCTGATCAAAGCTCAGGCGATGGCCGACTTCCTGGCCGACTACGTGGTAGAAGTAGCGGAGGAGGAGCTCACCCGCCCGACTCCTTGGAAGGTGAGGGTGGATGGAGCCTCAGGAAGGCATTCTCTCGGAGTAGGAGTGGTTCTGGAGAGCCCTCAAGGGACTCAGATTGAGCAGACGGTGGTGGTGCATTTTCCCATTACCAACAACCAGGCCGAGTACGAAGCAGTGATAGCGGGGCTGCGCCTGGCCAGGGAGTTGGGGGTGCTGGATGTGGAGGTCCTAACCGACTCCATGGTGGTGGCTTCCCAGATCAACGGGGAGTTCGAAGCAAGGGAGCCCGCTCTGAAGTTATACTTGGCCAAAGTGAAGGGAGTCATAGGGACCTTCCAGATCTTCTCCATCCGGCACGTACCAAGGGGAGAGAATGACCATGCCGACCAGCTAGCAAAGCATGGCCCCCGGGTGGGGGCGCCATCACCGACCTGTTCCGCCCCTCCATCGAAGAAGGGGAGCTCATGGAGATCGACCAGCAGCCTTTATGGATGGATCCAGTAATAGTTTTCCTCTCCACTGGAGAATATCCGGAGGGAGTAGACAAGAAGAAGCTGAGGCACAAGTCCGCTTACTACCTCCTTAAAGACGGGCAGCTATACAGGAAGACCCTCTCCGGGATGCTGGCCCGCTGCGTATCCGAGGGTGAGGCGCAGAGGATCTTAGAAGAAGTCCACTCCGGGGAGTGCGGGAGTCATTCCGGGAGTCGGACCTTGGAGGGGAGGATAGTCAAGCAAGGGTATTTCTGGCCCACCCTGGGCCGGGACGCCGCGGAGTTCGCAAGGAGATGTCATAAGTGCCAGCTATTTGCCCCCCTCCAGCTACAGCCGGCCCAACAACTCAAGAGCATCACGGCCCCCTGGCCCTTTGCAATCTGGGGAATGGATTTGGTTGGACCGTTCCCCCAGGCCAGCGGCCAGAGAAGGTTCCTCCTAGTGATGATCGACTACTTCTCAAAGTGGATGGAGGTGAAGGCGTTGGCCAAGGTGACCTCCCAAGTGATCAGGAACTTTGTCTGGGGGGAGATCATCTGTCGCCATGGGATTCCCCAGGCCATCGTCACCGATAACGGACCCCAGTTCGCCAGTGCCGAGTTCACCAGCTTCTGCGAGCAGCTTGGAATCGACCTCAGGTTCGCCTCAGTCCACCACCCCAGGAGCAACGGGCAGGTGGAGGCCGCGAACAAGATCATCGTCAATCTCCTCAAGAAGAAGGTGGAAAACTTGAGGGGGGGCTGGGTGGAGCAACTCCCCGCTGTTCTTTGGGCCCTTAGAACCACCCCTAACACGGCCACGGGGGAGACCCCCTTCAAGCTCTCCCATGGGTGCGAGGCGGTGCTCCCCATAGAATTTGAAGTCCAGACGCCGCGGGTCGGGACGGCCAGTGAGGGCCGAGAGGACTGGCAAGCCGAGAACGAAGAGGAGCTGAGACTCTCCCTTGACATGGTGGAAGAGTTGAGGGACCTTTCAGCCGTCCGACGGGAGGAGGTCAAAAGGAGGATGGCAAAATACTTTGACAAGCATGTCAGGGTCAAGCAGTTCGCGGAAGGAGACTTGGTGCTGAAGAAGGTGGACGCAGCAGGAAGGTCAGCATCCGTTGGAAAACTCAACCCCAGCTGGGAGGGGCCATTCATTGTGAAGGAAGCTTTGAAGTCAGGGGGTTATCGGCTCCAAAATGTAGAGGGCGAGACCCTGAGTCTCACCTGGAGTGGAGACGACCTGAAGAGGTTTTTTCCTTAAGAACCTGTAAGCAACACAATTTGGTATAATGAACTTCTTTTTCTCCCCCCCCCAGAATTGTCATAGCCAGCTTGCACAGAGGATTGGAATGAGTTTGGACCCCGAGGAGATCCCGCTGCCAGGCTCCCACCTAGCTGGCAGGGCCGGAAGTCACTCGGTGTCATCCCTAGCCTCGAGAAGATCCCGCTGCCAGGCTCCCACCTAGCCGGCAGGGCCGGAAGTCACTCGATGGAATGAGTTTGGACCCCGAGAAGATCCCACTGCCAGGCTCCCACCTAGCTGGCAGGGCTGGAAGTCACTCGGTGTCATCCCTAGCCTCGAGAAGATCCCGCTGCCAGGCTCCCACCTAGCTGGCAGGGCCGGAAGTCACTCAACGGAATGAGTTTGGACCCCGAGGAGATCCCGCTGCCAGGCTCCCACCTAGCTGGCAGGGCCGGAAGTCACTCGGTGTCATCCCTAGCCTCGAGAAGATCCAGCTGCCAGGCTCCCACCTAGCTGGCAGGGCCGGAAGTCACTCGACAGAATGAGTTTGGACCCCGAGGAGATCCCGCTGCCAGGCTCCCACCTAGCTGGCAGGGCCGGAAGTCACTCGGTGTCATCCCTAGCCTCGAGAAGATCCCGCTGCCAGGCTCCCACCTAGCTGGCAGGGCCGGAAGTCACTCGACGGAATGAGTTTGGACCCCGAAAAGATCCCGCTGCCAGGCTCCCACCTAGCTGGCAGGGCCGGAAGTCACTCGGTGTCATCCCTAGCCTCGAGAAGATCCCGCTGCCAGGCTCCCACCTAGCTGGCAGGGCCGGAAGTCACTCGACGGAATGAGTTTGGACCCCGAGAAGATCCCGCTGCCAGGCTCCCACCTAGCTGCCAGAGCCAGAAGTCACTCGGTGTCATCCCTAGCCTCGAGAAGATCCCGCTGCCAGGCTCCCACCTAGCTGGCAGGGCCGGAAGTCACTCGATGGCAATAACTTACAACCTAGAACAAATCACGCTCACGGACTCCCACCTAGCCGGCGAGGCCGGGAACTACTCAAACGATGTTAACGACAGGTCGGAATCACAAAAGTTAATCAAAACGGGGGGGGGGGTCTAACATAGCCCCCCCAGCCCCAGGAAAGGCGGCCGAGTGGAGGCGAGGACCTAGGCGAAATTCCGCAAGAAATCAAGCAATACGGCCAAGGGGTGAGCCGGCTCGCCTCGCTTGGAGGGCGAGCAGCCCCCTCTTCCGGGGCCGGGCCGCGGGGGGAGGTCGCGTTCCATGGCAATAGCGAATATGCAAGTAAGGCAGGCGAGACGAGCATTTATAAAAGCAATAATAAAAGAAAAATCAGTCTTGGCACAGCCCGCACAAGCGTCTCAAAACAGCCAAACGTGCGTAATATATACATCCTAAAGGGGCTGGAAGGCTTTGTCCCTAGGGTCCGGCACGGGGAGAAATAGCGTCGGCACCACGTCTTCCGCCGAGAGTCCCGCCGCCTCGCTCGTAAGGAGATCCGCGCGTCGCAGCATTTGCATCGTGTACTTCGCGGCGCTGGCGGCATTCTTTTGCATCAGAACTTCCAAATCGTAGTCGGAGTGGTGCTCGAGCGGACAAGCCCTGCTGTCTGGAGGAGGGACAGCGGCGGCGGCCTCCAGCTCGCGAACCCGCGCCTCCAATGCCGCTTTGTCCTGACCGAGCGTGGCGATCTCGGCACCCATCCGGCTCGCCGTCGCCGCATCCTAGAGAAAGGAAGAAGAAGAATCGTGAGCTGTATTCGCGAGAAGAGGCGGTAGGTCAGGGTGAATACGTACCACCCCGCCCAGGTATTGCGCAAGGGTCTCCTCTGCCGCGTCGGCCCGCCTCCTCTGAAGGGTCGCGTCCTCCTGAGCGAGCTTCTGGGCTGCCTCCCTCTCGTCCGCCAGTTTCTTCAGGGTGGCGGCGTTCCGCTCCAGCTGAGTGCAACGCCTCCCCGCCATGTGAGCCAGCTCCAGGCCGCGCAGCTGGGCCCGCGCGCTCTCATGAACCAATACTCGCGTCTCCTCTCTGTCGTAGATGGCGGCATCTTCTCGCGAGTACAGGCTAAAGGAGAAGTTGTACGCCTCCCCGCCGATGGTATCCTGCTCCATCCAGCTCGGCAGCAGAGTCGAAATCATCGCGCGGTTCGACTCCTTATCCCACGACAGGAGCGGGACGCCGAGCTCGTCCAGGTACCTCTCGCCGTAGCCGAAGTTACGATGCCCTCTCGGCACCGGCTCCGCAGCAACTTGAGACACGTCCGGCGGCGCGGAGGTGCCCGCCGCCCTGACCGGGGAGTCGCTGGTCGAAGCAACCAGCGGGGGCGAGGGGCCCTCGGCCGGTAGGACCGCGGGAGCCTTGCCCTTCCTTTGGCTCGCGGTGGGCTGTTGATCCACCGTCTTCGCCACCTTCGGCGGAGGGGCGGGCTGTCCGCCACCCGGCCGCTTCTTGGCCGGGACCGATGGGATGTCGCGCTGAGCGGCATCCGCAGCCTGAGCACGGGCGAGAACCCCGGGGGGAATCTGAGCGCTCTCGTAAGGGGGGTGAAGAGGGATGTCGCGCTCGCCTGTCAGAAAGAAGGGTGAGATAAAGGAAGAGAGGGGGATAAGGCATAATAGAGGCGAGTGGCAAACCTCCCCCCGGCGGGACAGCAGCGAGGTCGTCAAGATGGTGGCGCAGGAACGCGACCTCGAAATTCTTCCCAGCGAAGAACGCGCACAAGTCTGCTTCGTGGCTGCCTAAGCTGGGCGACCGGTAGCTCGCCTCGCTAAGTTGCACCGGCGAGAAGGGGACGTTGCCGAAGTCCCCTTTGACGAACAGGAATTTCTTGAGCCAATTGTGACTCTTATTGACTGTCTCCCGCACCTTGAGGTGGGCGCTGGAGAAGTAGGCGGTCCCGTCTCGGTTCGCCCGGAAGGAGAACAACTTCCGGAACACGGCGAGGCTGAACTCCACTCGCTCCTCGCGCAGGAAACAGGCGAACCCCACCATGACGGCGACGGAATTCGGGGTCATCTGGCCTAGGACGACCCCGAAGTATTTCAGTACCTGGCGCACCTCGGGCCACAGGGGGAGTCGCAGGCCCACCTCAAAGTGAGCTAGCGGGATGGCGAGCTCATCCCTGGATAAGTCGTTGATCTTTTCCCCATCCCCGGGCCGTCTCGCAGAAAAACTCGGCGGCACGTGGTCGCTAAGAGCATCCAGGTACTCGCGCTCAGAGATGACGGCGCGAGGAAAATCATGCTCGGAGAAGGTCCAAGCGCACTTACTTCGCCCGTCCACGTCGCTGCCGCCTCCGCCCATTCCCATCAGATCGCCGCCGAACGCGCGAGACAGATCCAGAAGGCGAGCACGAGCAGTACTTCGCGGGGAGCAGGAAGCGAGAGGGTTTGGAATCGGTGGGGAAATAAGGGCCTCCAAGGCCTATTTATAGGGGAAGAGAAAGGGCGGGAAACTTCCCGCCGAAAGAAGGGGTGCGGATAGCAAAAATCAGCCCGACGGTTCGACTTCCCCGCGCGCAACCGCACTGCAAAGGCCGATCAGGCGCGGTTCCCGCCCGGCCGCGTCCGCGGGAGACCCGAGCGGGCGAGTCTCGGCCCGCACCCGCCCATGATTCAGCGCGAGTCGGGAGGCTCCCGCCTGGCGAAGCCCCTCGGCTCGCCCCCGCCCCAATCGGCAGGTCGGGCAGAATGAACGCCTCCCCTACCCCAAAAAGTAAAAACAACAGCTTAGTAATTTCAAATACATCTCAGCAATAAAAAGTTAGGCCCATAGGCGGGCTAAAAAAGTCGCAGGTGATTACAAATACAAGGTAACTCCGAAATAACAGCAATCCCGCGGTATCCCGCAAGCGAGGGGTAGAAGGCTGGGTCAGTACTCGACCCATTTCCACCTGTGTCGCCGCTTCGTTCCCGATCGCGGCGGCACGCGAGGGTCGTGGTAATCGCGAACCGCCACCAGTTCCCGCTGAGCCAGGCCGACCTGCTCTGTGGCGCTCCTAAGATGCCCCTCGGCTCGCGTTATATGCACGCCCGGTGAAGTGACATCGTCGTCTTCCGCTTCGCGCGGAGGGCCCTCCAAGGCCGCGAGCCGGGCCGCGGTCTCGGCCTTGTCTTCATCGACCCTCTTCGCGAGCTCCTGGATCAACAGCGTGTGTTTCTGGAACAGCCGCGTCACCTGCCTCTTCATCCCCACCGCATCGGTCGGGTCGCCCAGGTAATCAGAGACACTGTCCACATCGGGCGGGGGCGAATACCCTTCGCTCGTCTCAGTTTCGGAGGAGGCTCTGTTATAGCCTACAAACGGGCGAGTCAGAAGGAGCGAACAAGGACAAAGCCAACGGTAAATATCAGCTCACCAGGGGTTGGCACGTCGCCCGCACCGACGGATGGGCGAGAGGAGCCCGGCCGACCGTGAAAGGTTTCTCCCTCGAGGGTCTCAAGAGATTTTCTCAGTCCGTGGGAAGCCGGCGGGCGGGGGGTTTCCGGAGGTGGGCGGTCCGGACCTGGGGAACTAGCGACCTTCTCAGGCGACAAGCGAGGGGGGCGATCCTCTCCCCCGTTCCCCACCTCTTCACGAGGAATCGCCTGCAAAACAAAAGGTCAGAGGTACATCGATAATCCGCGGAAGGTCACGTACCCCAGGGACGACCTCAACAGCCGCCGCCGAGCTGGAGCCCGGACATTCACCCGCCAGAGACCGCCTAACGATCTTTCCCTTCGCTGGCCTAAAGAGAGGGCCGGGGGACCCACGTGCTAGCCAAGGGGCGGCCTCGAGGGCCTCCTCCTGAGTCTTCAGGACCGCTGCCGCCAGGCGAGCTCGCACCTCTTCGCTGACCGGCATCGAGAAACTAAAGTCTGCTCAAAGAAAATAAAGGGATCTGGGGAGCCTCCTCCAGGGGTCAGTGGTATGTATTTATAGCCGGACAGTGGGGGCCCACCAGAAGATTCCCTGCCAGCTCAGCACAGTGCTCGCCGAACACGTGGGTTGGATGTTTCTTTCCGAGCTTGGATCAAGCTCAAAAAGAGCGGGGATTGTGTACAACCCCGTGTCCGGCGAGCGGGTCCCGCCAGAGAGGTTGAGCCGAGCTGGTCCCGCGACCCGCACACGAACGACAAAACAGACATACAGCAGAAGGGCTGGCCCGCTCCCGTCCATGTCAGGCGAGCGAGCCAGCGAGGCGAGCGAGCAGGTCGCGCGAAGAGCGGCCAAAGCAGATAAGTTTGGCGACCCGCGACTGGCGAGTCGATCGGGGTCGCGGTGCCCGCCGGCCAACCCCCACACGTGACCTGGCTGCCGGTCCGCCCGGCAGAAGACAGGCGGCTCGCCCGGCACGGCTCGCACTCGCCCAGGGAGGATGGACGAGCCACGAGAGCACGGCTCGCGCCCGCCTCCCGCGAAGGGGAATTGGAGGCGAGCTGACCCCCCAGGGGTGCGAATAGCTACTCAGAACAGCGGAGCCTCGCTGTTGGCAGACCAGGTTGGACTGCGCATAGCTGCTCAGGACAGCGGAGTTTGGCTGTTGGCAGACCCGACCAAGGGCTTTTTGGTATTTCCAGGTCAGTTCTTTTAGTTATTGGCAGTTCAGATTCCGAAAATCTATAAATAAGACCCAAGGGGTACCTCAGAGGGGACGCTTTCAGTGCCTCCTGACTCTCATCTTCGAGTGTTCTCTGAGAGTACCTTAGCTCGGCTTCTGGCTAAGGAGGGGAAGCGCTCAGAGATCTTCCGGGTTTGTGGTGGGACCTCCCTGCCGAGCCCTTGGGTCTGTTCTTTCTTGTCTCTTTCGTTGTTTTTCTTGCAGGAGCAAAGTAGGCGCGAGACCACCCCTTCCCCAAGGGTCGAACTCCACAAGAGGCCGGATTCCGGTTTCAACAGCGACGACGCTCTTATAGCTCGCAAACATCCATGCACGTCTGTCACAGACATTTGGAACGTACTTATGCGAAATGAGCATATATTTTCACGCACGAGAGGGGTTGCGACCTGCATGAGCGTCGTTGTGCTGAGACACTATTAAGTTTTATATAAAACAATATATATTAAATTTTTTTATATACAGTTTTTATGAAAATTTATTAAAAGTGTATAAAAAAATTTTATAAAACTTCAACTTTTTATAAAAGTTTTTCTTCCTCTCTCTCTCTCTCACATGAATGACAAATATGGAGGAAAATTTTCCTCCATAAAATTTTGAACAAAACAAAACTAAAAATTTAAAATATATTAAATGTAAAATTGAATGCAAATATGACATTATTTTTTTATATAATTTTGGAATAAAATAAAATCACGCACGGCCCCACCCACACGCAAATGCACTCTCGCGCGCGCGTAAATGCACTCTCACGCGCACGCCTATGCACTCTCGCGCGCACGCAAATGCACTCTCGCGCGCACGCAAATGCACTCTCGCGCACACGCAAATGCACTCTCGTGCGTGTTGTTTTCTTTTTTTTGCTTGAGAGCGTGTATTGTGTCGGGGTGCATTTTCTCTAGGAAGCACCTTTTTAGCAATAACACGCGCTTTCTCACGCTCGTATTTTTGGTCCTAAAACGTATTTTTTCGCTAACATGGAGCGCGAGCACGTGCGCGCGCGGGTGCTGCCAACGCACTAGGGTTGCACAGCTAGCGTTTTCTTGCGAAGCACATTATATATTAAATTTCTTTATATAATGTTTTTATTAAAATTTATTAAAAGGTGTATAAAAAGTTTTTATAAATCTCTAACATTTTATAAAAGTTTTTCTTCCTCTCTCCCTCTCTCTCACATGAATGAAATATATGGAGGGAAATTTTCCTCCATAAAATTTTGAACAAACCTAAACTAAAAATTAACCCATTCATGCATTTTTTTTTCGAAATATGTGCACATTTTATCGATTGTATATGAGATGCGGTTTAATGAAAAAAGATGTAATGAAATTCATAAATACATGTCAATTCGATTGATAAATACAATGCATGGTTCAATAAGAATTATTTTTAAAATAAGATTTTTTAATTTTTTAGATAAGAATTATCTCTACCCGATTTCAATTCGTCTGCTAGTTTTTGTATATGATGCTCGATAACTGACAGTGCACATGAAGTTCTTCCCGCGAGATATATAGTGACCTCCCTCACATAGACATAAACACAAACACATAGACACAGACACACAAACACAAACACTCACACAGACACAGACAGCCAAACACACAAACACAGCTTCAAATAGAGACAGAGATACATATAGACACAAATACACAAACACACACAGATATGGACACAGACCCAAAAATATACATAAAGACTGACACACACAAACACAGACATGCACACACACAGACAAAGACACACAAAGACAGACACGCACACAACCACAGACACACACATTGATACTACACAGACACACACATAACTAAACACATAAACACACATACACATATATAGGGACGCAAAGACATAGACACAAACACAGACCCCAACATGCACAAACAAACATATATAGGCACGCAGACACAGACCCCAATAGGCACGGACAAACATATATAGACACGCAGACACACATACATGCATATACACAAACACCGATACACACACAAACACACATAGACAAAGACACACATCGTCGCAGACACATACTGCACATAGACATTGCACGCAGATATAGGGACACAAATGCACAAGAACATATAGACTACACAGAGACACATACACAAACACAGACAGAAACACAAACCCCAATATGAACAGACAGACATAGGAACACAGCTACACATAAATGCGTATACATGAACATGAACATACACACAAACAACTCGACTCGAGCTCGATTTACTTCTCGAAAAAGCTCGACTCGAGTTCGAGCCTCTCAAGTTCGGGCTCGTTTACGAGTCGAGCTCGAGCTCGTTTATGAGTCGAGAGGTCGAGCACAAATATTTTTTGCACATGACGGCACACGAGTTATTATTTCCACGCGAATTGCTCCCTAAAACTTTACAAAAAAAAGTTTCATGAGGATAAAATATTTGGAGGGAAATTTCCCCCAAGCCCCAAAAAATATTTAACATTATTATTAAGTGCACCGTAATTTTTGCTATGTGCACCACAAAATCACAAAACTCTTGATTTAAACTCCTTCCTAAAATTATAACTAAGCGCAAGCATTATTGTGCTCAACACTCTCAACCCTAGCCCCGCTAAATCGCCTGCAGCATTTTCCGCCATCGACGCCTTCCGCTGCCTCGACGTTGTCCTCCGCCTCGACGCCGTCCGCTATCTCGATGCCCTCTGCCGCTTCCTGGGCCGCTTCTTCTGCCACTTTAAACCTCGCCGCCATTACTTCCGCCTGGCGCCGATTATTGTTTCCGCCATTTGGTGCTAAGGCCTCTGTGTGCTAAGATCCTTCTGAAACCAGGTAATCATCTCGTAAGCCAGCCTTCTAATAAAATCTGAAACCAGGTAATCAATTTTTTGTTTTGTTTTTCCGCTCAAATAAACCATTCCAGACACGGGCGGACCCAACTTCGGACACACCCGGGCATGTGCCCGGGTGTGAATTAGAGCGGATTTCACCGGGCATCTGGCGAGAGGATTTTATTATCGCATATTCGCCTTTTCGCGCTCTGAATTTGCCCTAGCCCGCTGATCTGCTCCCGATCGCTACTGCTCCCGATCTCCTGTTGCTGCTCCCGATCGCTGCTGCTCCCGATCTCTCGATCATCCGCTGCTGCTCCCGAGTTTCGTCTTCCATCTTCTGCTGCTCCCGAGTCCACTTCTTATTCCTCTGACCCTAATTTATCAACTCATCATTGCATTTTTAACCCTCAAGTTGTATATGTTCAAACCATCAAGATTATTTTTAATCATCTTAGCGTCAATATATTTCTTCAACCGTTCTTCTATTATAATCATTCCTTATTTCTTTCTTAGTTTTGCCGCACATCCATCTGAGTACTCTAAATTTTTTACTATGCTCAATCTAAGCATCAACAACTTTTTTTACTTTGCCAGGGAGGAGGTGATCCAGCTATCCGAATCAATGATGCAAGCCTCTGCTCTCCTCGCCGACGAGGATGTCGACGAGAAGTCCCCCTCCCGCCGGACGTCCACTTTCCTCAACGTCGTCGCCCTTGGGAATGTCATAAGTTCATTAATCTTGGTCATGGCAGATCGATCCGCCAAAAAGAACGCATATTCTGTTATCTTCATTGGGCTTATCGCTTTACCGGTGTTTCCACTATTGTCACGCTTAATTTATTTTAGTATTGTTCTCTGTATAGGGTGCTGGGAAGTCTGCAGTTATGAACAGTTTGGTCGGGCATCCGATCCTCGTAAGTTGCATCTGGTATAGTTTTCTGCTCAACTAATTTGTTTACCTAGTTTTTTCTTCACTGGCGCGATTACTTGCCCAGCCAGCTGGAGAAAATTAAGCTACTAGGACGCCCATCAGTATTGACCTACAGATGGACAACTCCCTTAACAGTAAATCCATAATCCCGCAGATTGACAGCAAATCACAGCAGGTTTCTGCGAGTGAGTTTACCTGACACTCTTCAGATGTTTTCATAGATTTGTAATATCAAAGTTTGCTTTAACATTAGTAGTAACATTATTTTTATGGTCCAGTTGTTCATTTCTCATTTGCTAGCTCTTATCTTTTTTTCTTCTGGGTTGTGTAGGTGCTCTTAGACATTCCCTCCAAGATAGACTCAGCAAGGGCTCTAGAAAGGGCCGTGGAGATGAGATCTATCTGAAGTTATGCGCTAGCACTGTTATGTTCATCATTAATGTTGTTGTTGCCTTGTTTGTAGCATTTTCTCATCTCCTCTTGCTGGGAAATATATGCAGCATGGTCTGACTTCCTACTTCACAGAACGATTTGAATAGAGTACACACTATTTTAAGTTGATCCAGCTGGTTAATTATGTACTGAATTTTTCTGTTTAGTAATCATCCTTCTCCAATCATTTTTTTCTTCCTATATATCATCTTATATACTTCTTTATTTAAATATATACCCTTTTCTTAGAATTGCATAGTCATTTGCAATACTGTCTCCAACCAACTGATATAAAATGTTATTGCTCTTGAATTTTTTTTTCTTGAATTGAAAAATCTAACAGTAGAATAAGATGACTATCATGTCATAAATTTTGTGCTTGAAGTAAAGATTATTGCTTCTATGGGCAGCAATTTCATGCATGAAGTGTTATGTTAATTAATTGTTACAGGAATCATGTATAAAAGTCCAGGCTGGTATCAACTTCCTGAAACCAGAGATGCTTCCTTTTATCATTCATATATCCATCTGCATTACAAATTCGTATAGATTTCTCATAATCCAATTGCTGTATATCCACAGGTTGTATTTACTGCATCTATGTTCTACTGTAGGTGGATAATCAACCCTCCCCTCGAGGGCATCGTTCGTGCAAAGAGAACTCCATGGCAGTAGGCTCCCCCATTTGTTCCCAGCACATAGAGTGAAGCATTGCCAAGTATGAATTCCACTTTTTAAAGTTCAAGATATATGCCAAGTATGAGAAGCAGCTATGAGTGCATTGCAACGAGAACTTCACTTTTTGAAAGTCTTTTTGTCCCGGCACATATGCCAAGTATGAGAAGCAGCTAGTTGTCATTGCTCTCCAAGAAGAAAAAAAGATCTGTATAGATACGAATATTCATGTTTAATGCAACAACAACATATGTCATTGCCAGTCAGGCCACCATTTAAGCAACATTTTTTTCAGTGAGAATAGCGCTGGGAAGCATAGAGTGAAGCATTGTCGACCTGGATAACAACCTAGTGAAACATAGAGTGATGCTTGTTCTCTAATTTATTTGCTTCAATAATTGTGTAATGAAAGTATTCAAATGTTACATATTGTGATTCAAGAATTTCCTTCCTCGATGTACAAAATTGGGAACTCTTAAATTTTTCGGCTTATTTGGTTTATTTAATTGTAAAAAAATGAAGTTATATTATTGTGCTTATTAGAGTTCTACTTTTTGAACCGCGTGTGTATGTTTCTTTCACTAATGCACCTTGATGGGTTCACAGTCTTTCCATGCACCTTTTATTTCCCTTTTTTGTTGTAGTGAAAAGAATAGAGAATAATTGTAACGAAATTTTCATTACTATTGTTTAATCTATGATAATGAAATAATGTTTCTTATAATTTATTGTAACGAAGTAAATTTATTTTTAGTGAGGAAAAAATAAAACATTTGTAATGAAATAGTATTTATCGTAACTAATTTTTTGTGAGGAAAAAAACATTTGTAACGAAATAATATTTATTATAACTAATTTATTGTGAGAAAAAAATTTTTTGGGTGAGGAAGTATTGTTTGTTACAATTAATTTATTTGTAACGACACGCATACATTCGTTACAAGAAGTTTTAGCGTTGAGCTTTAGAGGATGACCGCTACATAAAGTTTTTTCGTTATCGAAGAGTTTTTGTAACGATTTTTTGTACTTATTGTAACGATTTAGGTCATTACTATAAGTGCAATTTGTTGTAGTGGATAAATGAAGCCCAAACAAAAAAATCATAGGATGTCGTGAACTCGTAAAGAATTGGCCTCCACATAACCATTATGCAATTGCACGGTTTGCACAGCTAAAGTCATCCTGCATATATTAATCATCTTTAAATATTGCAAATCTCCCTCCCCCCTCTGCCTTCCTCAAAGCTCTTTACACTGCTATACAATTTTGTAGAACTAATGCTAACCAAAATTTCTGTATTGAAACGAACTTCGACCCAATCATTAAAATCAATGATCCTTTATTTACCTGCTTATGGTCCGATCACCATATTTTCGCTCAAAACCGCAATTTAATATAATCATTAAAATATCGAATCTCTCTTACTTCAGAAAAGGGTAACTCTATTATGCATTGGCTTACAAAAAAGGCGCAGGCACTGTCGACGCCTTCACGTTCTCTTCGAATGGCACCCCCACGAAACTATCGTCGACCATCTTGAAGGTGACTCATACCTCCTTCACTTGATATGCTTTTAGTAGTCTTCTTATTAGTGGTTTTATGAGTTTTGGCTTTCAATGCTTCATTTACTTTTCAGGTCCTTGTTATGTTCTCATTTTCTTTGTAGTGGTTACTAATCCTATGCTACTACTGTATTTTTGGGCTAGGACTATTGTTTTGGCACTAGTTCTTTGACCAGCTCATCTGTTCTTTGTCAATTTTTTGCAGGGGGTCTAGGACCCTCTTTCGCAAACTACGCGCAGCTTATGTAACACCCTAAGAATTTTAAATTCGAAATCAAATATATTAAATCTGATTTTGGGGTGCGGTTAGAGGGCGTGGTATGGGGATAGAATTTTTTGTCTAGGGTTTCATATAAAACCTAAAATAAAAACCTCCCTATGATACCAATTGTAACATCTCTGACCTACAAATAGTTAATAACATTTTAGATTTGTTGATTTTGTATGTCGTGGGGCCCCAGCCGGATCTATGCTACATACTATTTGCAGGTCATGGATGTTACAACTTGATCTTAACAAATACACGTGTTTGTTTTGGTGTGTAGGAATTAACATTCAAGCTTATCCTTCAACATATTGTCCCTTTGATCAACTCTCCTCTTACCGTTTAACAATGGGTGGAGGGCTTGAAATGCAAACCTCGCTAGGCCTTTGTTATCATCATTTTAGTATTTGAATTGGAGGCCACTGGTTTGAAACTTTCATTCAAGCTGAGTTATGGTGCCTTCCCTTTTCACACACTATAATCGTGCCCTTTCATTCTTTGTCATTCTCATTATTATATTAAGACTTAATTGCCTATATACTTGCTCCCAAGTGGTTAATCAGTTCCTGCTGGCTCTCAAAAAATTTAATATAAGAAATAATAGGATAGAGAAAGTCCCAACCCATTTCTTATATTTTTTTAATAAATAAATAAATATCCTAAACCATAAAATCCCAAAACCTAAACCCTACACCCTAATTCTCTAAACCCAAAAATCCAAAACTGTAAACACAAAAACCCTAAAACCCTACACCTTAAACATAAACCTTAAACCCTAAACTAAAGAAAAAGAAGTAAACCCTAAACCATAAACCATAAATTCTAAACACTAAATGGTAAACCCTAAACCCTAAACCTACAACTCTAAACCCTTAAACTCTAAACCTTAAATCCTAAAATCTAAACCATAAATCGTGAACCATAAATCCTAATCCCCCTCTCCGAAAAAAACCTCAACCCTAAAACCTAAAACCATAAAGCCTTAAAACCCTGAACCCATAAATCGTAAACCCTAAACCAAACAGAAATCTCAACCCTAAAACTTTAAACCATAAAACCCTAAAACTCTAAACCATAAAAATCTCAACCCTAAAACCATAAATCATAAACCCTTAAACCTTAAACACTTAACCCTAAACCGCAAAAACACTAAAACCCATAACCCCTAAAAAACCTAAACCCTAAACCTTAAACCATAACCCTAAAATCGTAAATCATAAACCTTAAAACTCTAAAGCCCTAAACCATAAAAACCGTATACCCTATACCTTAAACTCTATGTCATATCTCTATACCGTAAACCATATACCTTATACTTTATACCATCTATCATAAAACTCTAAGCCCTGGAACTTTATACCTTATACCCTATATCCCTTGGTTTTCAGAAACGAACAATGAACCAGTTGAACTAAAAGTTCAAGGTCTGATCGGTCCAACCAATTCGACTGGGGCTGAACCGTAAATACAAGAGACTATAAAAATATTTTAAAATAATATTATTTTATTGATAAAATATAATTTGATATATTATATATTTTAAAAAACAGTTATAATCAGATATTAATCATATTATGATGTAACTTCATGTGATTTAATTTATATTCATGTAGGAATAATAGTAAAATAATATTATCAAAGAATTAACAAATTTATACAGTATTATTTGTACAATAAAAATGTTTATTTTGTTTTTATATATTTTTATACATATATATATATATATATATAATATTATGATACGTATAAAATAACAAAATAATTATCACAAGTTGACTGTTAGCACCGTGGTTGAAATCATCCTAGGGTGCATTTGGCGCAGCTTATCGCGACTTATTTGCTCCGGTGTGATTGTACAAAAATGTCATTTTCATACCAAAATCTGATGTCTCAAACTAGTTTCTTTTTGTAACATTTGTGATACCAAACATACATTCTATGACAAAGACATTTTGTCCAACTTCACCGGAGCAAATAAGCTGTAATAAGCCACACCAAACGCACCCCTTGTTTCTTCTCTAAGGTTCGCACTTTCGAGTCTCACTAACAATATCATATGGAATTTTAAAAATAATTATCCTTTAAGACTTTTTTTAATTTAAAGCCTGTTTGAACAGAGCGTTCTTCAAGAAATTGGTGTTTACGGGCCAGCGTTTATCCCTAGAGCCGTTACTTAAAATCAAAAACCGTAAATCAAATCGGAACCGAAGCGGAACCACAAAAAACCGGACCAAACCGTTCACGAATTATCCGAGTTTCGGTTTGAATTTTGGAACTGTGAACAACATTGGTGCGTGTTTTGGTTCTAATTTGAAGAACCGTTGACTTAGAAGTTCGATTCATGGTTTTAGTAAAACCGAAACCGTGACAACTCTAGTTATCCCGCCCGATTGTCTAGTTTTGAAGTGGTTCTTGTCTCAAATCTTAACTGGGCCGGATACTTTGCCAGTTCACGGTCTAACCAGTTGAACCGAACGGTCCGGTCCAATTTTTAAAACATTGCTATAGCCTACACCCTAATTCATAAACCCTAAAATCATAAACGCAAAAAATCTAAACCCTAAAACCCTAAATCCTAAAACCCCAATTCTAAAACCCTAAACCATAAACCATTCCATGAGCTCAACAAGGAAGGGACAATCTTGGTAAACATCGGCGGAGATCATGTTCTTCCCAACTAGAAGAAGGCTTTATTGACCCAAAACCGCATTCCCTAGAACTGTTCTTCCCGCACCTCGACTCCAACATTATTCGTGCTCATCATACATCTCATGGTGATCTCCTTCAACGTGAGCATATACTAACATGAAGAAGCAGATCCCCGCAACCAAATTAGTGGTCGCAAAACAACAAGAAATTCTTTGAACTTTGGAGAGGGCTGGCTCACTCATTTCTCTCGGGAACTCGGGCCATATCACAATGTCATGATGTGCTCATGTTTTGAGGTCATCTCTTCAATGTAAAAAAAGAAAACTGGATTCAGGTATTGATACTCTTCAGGCTAATCTGATAACAAATTGGAAGCAAGGGGAATACATGTGGATTGCCTGTTGAATATCAAATTTAGGCTCCGTTTGGGGGGACTTATTTTCACCGGTCAAACGGTTACGACCGCATGAACCAGACCGCATTAACAAATAAAGTCCGGTTCATACGGTAGTAACCGCTTGACCGGTGAAAATAAATCCCTCAAACGGAGCCTTAGAATGCACCAAATCCCCATTTTCATATCAGGATTTTGTTAGTAGAAAGAAAGAATTACAAAAAAATGGCACATTTTTATAAGGACTTTTGTGTTTAGTTCTTAATTTTCTTGAGGCAGCACTCTAATTAGGGCATGTTTGTTCGAATGAAATTATGACTAGAATTAGGTTATGTTCATGTGGCTAGAATTAGGTCAATTTTGTTTTGACAATAATTGGTGGAGATTTATTTTCATCAACCAAGAGTACTAAAATTCTGTTTGGGGGGACTTATTTTCACCGGTCAAGCGGTTACAACCGCATGAACCGGGCCTTAATTAAGGTCCGATTCATGCGGTCGTAACCGCTAGACCGGTGAAAATAAGTCCAGGCTCCGTTTGGCACTGTGGTGGAAGTCATGAACATGTGGGTTAAATGGTCATTCTTTAATGTCCACCTAAGAAACTTCATCCACTTTTATGTTCAAACAGTTGATGTTCGTTAGGTGATCCTTAACAAATGACAATTTAACTCATGCATTTACAACCGCCACCACCATGCCAAACAGAGCCTAAGTGATGCAAAAAAAGGCTTTTCCAAAAATTTAACAATATGACATCTTTCATTTGTCATTGCCGGCAGTCCAACAATTGAATAGATGAACCACCACCACAAGCAATCTCAGAACAATGGTAAGAAGGTTCTTCAAAAATTTGAAGACCTCATAATTTTTTTATAACAACGGTTCAACGGAGATTGGCAGAAATCGACGCTCGAATTGATGGAACATCAGAACAATTTTAAAATGATGAAAAGAAACACCCCTAAGACTTGAGAATGATAGACAATTTTCATAGTTTTTGGAGATATTGATTCTACGATTTACAAAGATTAGGAGATCAAATCGGCCTGCAGAGAGATCTCAGAACAATGACAAGAAACTTCCACAAACTTTTCACAATTATCCCATAATTTCTACTTTTCTGCGAGGCCACCGGCGGCCACCTCGACTAGACTTTTCTGGCAAAGGAATTGAACTCAAAACTACGAGAACAAGAATCAAGTCTGCAAAAACATATATATAATTTAAACAAAGACAAATAACTTTCGTTAATTCATTATAATAATGTTACATACAAATTTACACATACAAAATAAGAACGGAGTGGCTCAATTCCAACATAGATTTAGGCTATGTTTGGCACGGTGGTGTCGGTCATGAACATGTGGGTTAAATTGTCATTCGTTAACACCCACCTAAAGAACTTCATTCATTTTTATGTTCAAACGGATGATGTTTGTTAGGTGATCCTTAACGAATGACGGTTTAACCCATGCGATTACGACCGCAATCGCCGTGCCAAACGGAGTTTTAAAAGAATAGAATTTGCCATTTCAGTTCCAAGGGCCAAACTCACCGATGGAAATAGATTATTTAGTCCAAAACTCAAATCGGACATCAGTTAAAAGGCCAAAATGAATCCATAAAACTCACTGATGGAAATATATTATTCAACTTTCACCACTGCAGTCCCCCACACTATAAACAGCACATTGTAATGTAAGATCAAATATCTCTCCCTCTCCCTGGCTCATTCACCCCCCCCCCCCCCCCCACCCCCCACCACACGCGCGCGCACAAACAGTATGCATTCATTGGATATACATGAAGAATGCTGAATGCAAAAAAAAAAGTTATAATAGAGATTTCTAGGTTAAGAGTTGGTCAAGTTGGGATAAAAAACACTGCTAGAACTGATACCAACAAGGCGATCAAAGCCATGAAAATATACTTCCAGTTGAGCTGAGTGGCGTCAATAGTCCTTACGAGCTCGATACTGGGCACAAAGTCCTCTGCAGATACTGTAGGTGGATCCAGCTTCATTTCATAGATGGGACTCGAAATGGCGCCATCCACCTGCTTCTAATTATTATTATAAAAAAATTAGAAAAAAAATACTAGTGATTGCAAACAGATGCATTTTCAACAGATATTCGATAAAGACGAAGAATAAACTAGGATATGGACGAAGAATAAACTAGGATAAGGACGAAGAATAAACTAGGATAAGGACGTAATTTGAAAATGCTGAAAATAATCTGGAACTGGAAACGCCTTATAAAAATGCATACTTGGGAGGAACATGGAGTTCACTTTTACTCGCTCGAGCGGAAATGATCTAACGACTTCAAATCAAAAAATCATGAAAGTGTTCGCCGGGAATATTACAACTTTCGTTATTTTTTCTGAAACAAAAATGGCACCCCCTGGAGTTCAGGGGATCCGGATCGTTCTGATCGGTACGGTGTTTATAATATTGTAGAATAAAGCATAATGGGTTAGTACTTTGGATGGGTTATTAAAAGGAACGGAGACATACATGATGATATAGGCTCTCTTTGGCATGGTGGTGGCGGTCATGAGCATGGGGCTTAAATTGTCATTCGTTAATGTCCACCTAAGGAACTTTATCCACTTCTATGTTCAAACAGATGATGTTTGTTAGGTGATCCTTAATTAATGACCGTTTTAACTTTTAACCCATGCGTTTATGACCGCCACCACCGTGCCAAACGGAGCCATAATCTCTCAAGATAAGGTTGGACGGTTAAAATGGAGATGTGCATTGGGAACACTATAATAAGATGATTTTGATAGGGGTCTTATTATGAAATTACGTATATTTATTTACGAATATGCTTTATTATGTCATAAGAGTTGCGTCCTTATATGACGTCGTTAATTGTGTCGTGTCCTTTTTACTCACATGTCCAAGTCTGCCGTTATTTCCTTTAGTGTTCTTTCCTTTTTGGTGTCGAGTGTAAGTCTTATTTAAAGGATCTAGTGGGCCTTGTATCGGTAGGAATGAATAAAATTCTATTTCCCTAACCCTAAAAGAGATTGTGGAAGCTCTCTCGAGAGACAACACTCCCCGCTTAGGCAGACACGGTCAAGGCTCCGCAGTATCTCTGTTCACCGTCAACTCGACCTCCGGCCTCTCCTTTGGCAACATTCTTAGACCCGTAACAACTTGGTATCAGAGCTATTTGTCCTCCCCCCATATTTATTTTTGATCTGATTGTCCTTCCAATCACTGCACCAGCAGCCACGACTTCTCCATCGGGCAACTAGGCCCTACATGTCCTCCATCAACTTCAACAACACAATCGCTCGATTCCCCATGCGGGATAGTTCCCGCCGAGCAACATCTACACGAGAATCCGTCACCTACCACCCATCGGTCATTGATAAGCTTCACGGCCAACACCACCGGCGTACTCCTTCCGTCCCCGTGCAGGAAGCGCATCCAGCACCTCCAGCCTTAGATCGAGCCCTGCGATTCAACATAGGCGACATCCTAAGAGATCCTCTGAAGTAGACGACAGCGACGACCAGCACGCTGCACTGCATCTTCAGCAGCCCCGACAGCAGCCCCGACAGCAACCTCCGAAGAAATTCCACTGCTTCGTGACCCAAACAGTCGTGCCGACGCCGATCTTCTACCAACGCAGGCCCCTGTGCGCGGCATTCAGCGCATATGCTCAACCTCCAAGGACCTCGTCGTCGTTCCCTGACCTAGTCGGACACAACAGAAGAAATCGTGTGCGTAAGGCGTATCACGGCTACCCGCGACAAGCTCGACGACTTTTTCGCCCGACTTTTACGCTTGACTCGTTTCCTGCACAAGGAAACAACGGGTATTACGGGCACTGCAAAAAGGAAATGCGTGCCTAGCCACTTTTTTCTAGAGCCCTGTGCAGCGCCGGAATCAATTTCTTTTGGGGCAGTCAATTAGGCGGGCCTTGACTTTTTTAAGCCTAAGACAGCCGGTCCACAACAAATTCCTGGCCTCCAGCATAAAAATAACAAGGATCGAAGTATAATTTGTTGTCAAATTTATGACACCACCATTGGGAGACGACGCGGCACTCGTGGCAACACAAATTTATCCGCCTCCGACGACTCCAGGTGTCCAATCACCCGCTCATTCTCTCGGCAAGGAAGTCAACAGATGGGGGTCTCACAAAATTTTACGTCTGCCCTCCAGGACGTGATGGAAAAGATCATGACCTCCATGGAAGCACGCTTTCGGGACGCCGAAACCCGACATCGGGATGACATGGCCACTATCATTGTCAGCTTCATAAGCTGACCGCCTCTCTTCCCGTTGTTACCACTCCACCCACGAATCACGTCAGTAGCAGTCAAGTTTCGCTACCACCAATCATCCACCATAATCCGCCACCGTAGACCCTAATTACGCCCTGAAGCTGCCAATCAGTCGCGTTATTCCCGGTTGGAGTTCACCACCAATGATGGAAAAATAGATCTCTTGTGTTGGCTCATCAGATGCGAACAATTCTTTGGTCATCAACAAACTCTGTCCGTTGAACGGCTTCCACTGGCCTCCTTCCACCTTCTCGACTCGGCTTTGCTTTGGGTCACTCGTCTCCTCACTGATCAGTCGGGACTGATATGGGATGACTTCAAGCGATTTTGCAACCTGCATTTTGGCCCTCCCATCCAAAGCAACCCCCTCGACGCCCTCACAACACTCCGCCAGACGAGCTCCGCGGACGATTATCTAGACCATTTCCAACTTCTTCTGGCACATGTCACACTATCTCTAGAGATGCAAGTCGCCATCTTCACAGCCGGACTACACGAACGCTTGCGACTTGCTTTCGAATTTGAGACTCCTCCAGACTTAGTGACTGCTATGAGTCTGGCCAGGCTATGTGACCGTCACCTCCAACTGGCACCGGAGGTCTATTTTCCCACCGACACGGGCACTCAACCAGGTCGTTCTGAGGGTCATCCGGCCCCACAGATCTGTAAACTTTCTCGGGACGAGATGGTAGAACGGCGCGCCATGGGCTTATGTTTCAATTGTGATGAACTGTACACTCGCGGCCACAGGTGCAAACGGTTTTTCTATCTGCACGTCGATGACTCTGATGATGCGTGTGTCGGCTAACGCGGATACCATGGTCTTATTATGCTTATGGTATTATGTATTGTTAAGGGTCCTTTAAATAGGGATTACAATCGACACCAAAAAGGAAAGAAAACTAATAATTTCTTAGACCTGTAACATATTTCAAGGAGACTTAGGGCCCGTTTGGTACGGTGGTAGCGATTGTGAACGCAGTGATTATGAACCGTCGTTCGTGAATGCAATGGTTATGAATTGTCATTCGCGAATGCGGTGATTATGAATCGTCGTTCGTGAACACCCGACCTCGCCTAAGGAATTCCATCCATTTTCATGTTCAAAATTAATTTTTTTCCTTTGGGGGCGATTATAACAGTTGTCATGTCAAACATATATTTCATGACAATGTTTTTGTCCAAACCAAAACAAAACGTCATGCCAAATGGATAACGGTTTGCAACCACCGTGTTCACAACCGCCACCGCATGCCAAACGGACCCTTAGGGAAGTGGTAAGAGATAGGGCACAGCTATGAACAAAATAGTGGGAAAGACTAGTAGAATTTGAGTGATTGCGATCGCAAATGTCAATTCCTCCAACCCTTATGGGTTTATCTTTTCTTAGATTTTGCCACTTCATGTAATCTTTTTTTTTAATATAGGCTAAAGCCACCCTTCAAAACAAAACAACACCACGGGTATCCGATGTATATTAGAGCAGCAAATGGTGATGGTGAAAATAGTAAAAATTGTATTTGAAGAAGGCCTAAGGTTGATTATAAGCACAAAGGAGGCTGCAAAAAAAATATAGAACTTAAAATTAAACTGCACCCTAACTCGATAATTCCTACTGAAACTGATAGTTCCTCTCCTTCTCTTCGCCTTCTCCCTCAATTGAATGCAATTTGGCTTCTCATTCTCTTCTTTCCACGGTTAACACCTCCCTTGTATTGATGCAGCACCCAGAGTCACACCAGCCTGCCTGCCCGGCGTCACACCGTCAGGGGCCCAACATGGCGTCGCACCATGTGGGCTTTATCAGGCCCGCGGGCCGTACACCAAACCCTTCTCCGTCCCACCACAGGAACAACGGGTTTTTGAGTCTGATAAGGTTGATCTCGAGACCTCCTTGATAAGAAACTCTCAGGCAAGCTTCTATCACCAACTGATCAGTTGGTGATAAAGCTTGTCTGAGATCTTCTTATCAAGGAGGTCTCGAGATCGAACCTATCGGCCTCAAAAACCCGTTGTTCCTGTGGTGGGACCGGAGAAGGGTTTGGGTGTACGGCCCGCGGGCCTGATAAAGCCCACATGGTGCGACGCAATGTTGGGCCCCCTGACGGTGTGACGCCGGGCAGGGTGGCAGGCCTGGTGTGACTCTGGTGTGCATCATAAAAGTGCATCATAAAAGTGCACTTTTATGATGCAGCACCCAGAGTCACACCAGGCCTGCCACCCTGGCGTCACACCATGTGGGCTTTATCAGGCCCGCGGGTCGTACACCCAAACCCTTCTCCGGTCCCACCACAGGAACAACGGGTTTTTGAGGCCGATAGGTTCGATCTCGAGACCTCCTTGATAAGAAGCTCTCAGGCAAGCTTCTATCACCAACTGATCCGCGGATCAGTTGGTGATAGAAGCTTGCCTGAGAGCTTCTTATCAAGGAGGTCTCGAGATCGAACCTATCGGCCTCAAAAACCCGTTGTTCCTGTGGTGGGACCGGAGAAGGGTTTGGGTGTACGGCCCGCGGGCCTGATAAATCCCACATGGTGCGACGCCATGTTGGGCCCCCTGACGGTGTGACGCCGGGCAGGGTGGCAGGCCTGGTGTGACTCTGGATGCTGTATCATGTATCCTTTCATTACCATGTCTCTTTGAGGCCGTTGATTAAGGTGTTTTCAAATTTCCATTGGGTCTATGGTTCCATTCACTCAAAAGAATCCATCCTTGGTGAGATATTTTTATACTGGAATATTTAGTTCCTCTATTTAGTTTTTAGAATTACAATAGTTCTTTTACAAAAATTGAAGTATGTTTTATTACTCGTTAATTTCCATTATAGTCGAACTACGACAAGAACAAGTTACTACTTATTTTTACATTGGGATATTTTGCACATTAATAATTTAGCTTCATCAATTCTGTTTGTAGATATTCTCTAAGGATCGGTTCGGCAACTTGAAATTGGAATTGAGGAATTGGAATTTAGCCAATTCCAAAACCAGCAGGAATTGGAATTGACTAAATTCTAATTCTGTTGTTCAGTTGTTGTGCAAAATTGGACATCAGGAATTGGAATTGGACATCAGGAATTGGAATTGGACAATTCTACTGTTTGGTTGCAGAATGAAATTCAAACCTGAAATTGAAATTAACAGAAAAGAAAAACTAATACAAGAAATTATATGAAATTTTGAAGATCATAAAAAAAACACATCCATAAAAAAGTTCAGGCACAAAAAAGAAAGTTCATATACATAGTCCTAACACAAATTAAAGTCCAAACACATAATCCGAGTCAAACTCAGATTCATCCATCTAAATGAAAAATAAATATTTGAGTGCATATATAAACACTAGTAAGATAACAAAATCATGATAAAATTCTAAAAAAAATATGAGATGTGGTGCATTGACAATTGAGCTTAGCCAAAAAGAAAATATTTCATGTGCAACAACCTATGCACAACACATAGTACTGTAAATAACAACAAGAAACCAAGCAATGTTCATCAATAACAAAATAAGCAATCAGCTACATATTTGGTGGTAGTTGGAATGGAAGAAGAGCAGAACAATTAATCAATGATCGCCATGGAAACAATTAAGCTACATATTAAGCAAGTGTTTTTCTGTGACCACAAGTGACAGTTAATCAAGGTTCTTCTGTGACCACAGTTGGAATGGAAACAATTAAGCTACATATTAAGCAGTCAGCTGCATATTAAGCAAGTGTTCTTCTGTGACCACAAGTGGAAAACAATTACTCAAGGTGTTCTTCTGTGATTTTTAACAGCTACATATTAATCAATCAACCTTGAACATGTATGTGAAGGTGGTTTATAAACAATCTCGCGGAAGAACTTTTCAACCATCTATAATTTCATCATCAAAATAAAGAGCATTGACTCCACAAATTTTGCAATCTATAAATCGATTTTGGGCTTCATGCTGAAATATGCTAAATTTACAGATCTATGTGCACTGTGGAGTTTAGATGAAATTTTTTTGCATTCCATGGTTTCTAACAATTTTCGAGCGTATGTGCATTGTGGTGTTTAGATCTAAAGACATGTGATTAGGTATTTACAGAACTACAAATCTATCGAGTGCCAAATGAGTCTCCAGGCGGAGAGGCAAGATGGCAGCGGCAACCAACAGTAGATCGGCGACATGCGAGCGTAAGAAGAAGTGGGGAAGGAGTGAGAAGGGGTTGCAACCTACAACAGATTGGCGAGATGTGAGAGAAAGAAGAAGAAGATGATGAAGAAGATGAAATCGAGGAGGAAGAAAGTGGAAGAGCATGACTCCGGCAAGATGGGAGCGGTGAGAAGGGTGTGATAAGAGGAAAAGCAGTTGCACAGGTATCGCGAAAGAAGGGCATAGCGAAATCCGGAGAAAACCAGAGCCGCCCCTAAGAATTGGGCCACGCGCAATATGAAAAACTTGGAATTAGGCGAAATTTCAATTCCGCCTCAATGCCTTCTTGTCGAACGCCAGAAATGAATTCCGCCTCATTCAATTTCAATTTTGAATGCAATTTCCTGCCGGCCGAACGGGGTGTAACTGATTTGGGCACTTAATGTTTGATAAACTAGTCAGTAGATTTACAGGCATAAATCTATCTAGGAGTAAACAGTTGCATTATTCAATATTGTTAGAAAAGCCCATTTAAGGGCCCATGTTGTTTCTTCTTTCTCTCTCCTTATATTAGTCTCACATCATGTATTAGGATTTCTCCCTTCCTTCTTCTCCTATATAAGTGTGTGTATACTTGTAACTATTACTTGAATGAAGATATACAAGGTTTTGGGCCTATTTCTACATGGTATCAGAGGGAGGTTCCCGACCTCGCGGTTTCACATTTTCTAACCGCACGGCTTGGCTCCTTCGCCTAACCGCACGGCTTGGCTCCTTCGCCTAACCGCACGTCTTGGCTCCTCCTCCTAACCGCTCTTCCTCTGCGGCTTGTTCCTCTAACTCGCACGGGTAGCGGTCTGTTTCTACCTGTCTCCTCTCTCAGCGGCTTCTTCCTTGTTAAGCCGCTGACCTCTCCTCTTCCTCTCTCCCTCCCGTGGATCCACCCCTCTGTCTTTTTTATAGCCTCTCCTCTCCTCTGTGGGCCCCACTTCTCTTCGCGGCTCCTCTTGCCGCTTGCGGTTTGTCTGTTTCTAACCGCCCGGTCTCTCTCTTCTAGCCGCTCGAGTTCCTACTCGTGGCCTCGCTCCTCTAACCGCTCGAGTTCCTACTCGCGGTCTCTCTCCTCTAGCCGCTCGAGTTCCTACTCGCGGTCTCTCTCTGCTAGCCACCCGGCCTCCTCTCTGCAAGCCGCCCGGCCTCCTCTCTGCAAGCCGCCCGGCCTCCTCTCTGCAAGCCGCCCGGCCTCCTCTCTGCAAGCCGCCCGGCCTCCTCTCTGCAAGCCGCCCGGCCTCCTCTCTTGTAGCCGCCCGGCCTCCTCTCTTGTAGCCGCCCGGCCTCCTCTCTTGTAGCCGCCCGGCCTCCTCTCTGCTAGCCTCCCGGCCTCCTCCCTGCTAGCCGCCCGGCCTCCTCCCTGCTAGCGCCCGGCCTCCTCCCTGCAAGCCGCTCGGCCTCCTCTCTGCACGCCGCCCGGCCTCCACTCTGCTAGCCGCCCAGACTCCTCTCTGCTAGGCGTCCGGCCTCCTCTCTGCTAGCCTCCCGGCCTCCTCTCTGCTAGCCACCCGGTCGTCTCTTCTGCTCACCGCATGGCGCCTGATGACTCAGTTGTCACCTCTGTTGTGTCCTTCTCTACGGAGGGTATCACCTGTCTCTCTCCTAATCCTTGTTGGATCGTTGATTCCGGCGCTACTCACCATATAACCTCACAGAAGCCCCCAACGTATCTCCAAACGCCTCATCCTGCTCGCATCACTGTGGCCAACGGTGAAACCCTCCCAGTCTTTGGCTCCGCTGCTCTTCAGCTTACGTCAACCCTTTCTCTTTCCTCGGTTTTTCACGTTCCGGGGTCTCCCTTCAATTTATTATCAGTTAGTCGTCTCACACACGACCTTGACTGTTGTATTACATTTTCACCCTCTTATTTTCTTATGCAGGATCGCCGCACCCGGAGTACCATTGGTAAGGGGCAGCTGGTGAATGGGTTCTTGGATATCCCCCCAACTCTTCTCTCCGCCATCTCCACTGTTGATTGGCATTGCCGCCTTGGACATGCTCCCCTTCCGATTCTCAAGCGGGCTCTTCCTGATATACCTTTACAGGAGTTCTCCTGTGAATCTTGTATCTACGGCAAACAACATCGTTCCTCTTTCCCCCTGCCTCTACCAGGAGTAGTACTCCCTTATCGTTAGTTCATTCTGATATTTGGGGTCCTTATAGGATCCCTAGTATTTTTGGCTTTCGGTACTTTCTTGGGCTCGAGGTCGCCCGACGCCCTGATGGTCTTGTATTATCTCAAAGGAAGTACTGTATGGACCTCCTTCGTGATGCAGGTTATTCTGGGTGCAAACCTACGGAGACTCCTATGGACGCAAATCACAAGCTCTCGGCCAATAACTCTGACTCTGACAAGCTGCTTACAAATCCGGAATATTACAGACGCTTGGTTGGGAAGCTGATCTACCTTACGGTGACTCGACCAGACCTTTCATTTGTTGTGGGAGTTGTGAGCCGTTTCATGCACGCTCCTCGGACATCTCATCTTCAAGCTGTCGAGCGCATCCTTCAATATCTCAAGATCGCCCCCGGACAAGGACTCGTGTACAAGCCATCCACATCTCTATCTCTTGTCGCGTATTCTGACGCTGACTACGCAGGATCTATTGATGATAAGCGCTCCACAACTGGATTCTGTACTTACTTTGGTGGACACCTCATAACTTGGCGTAGCAAGAAACAGAATGTGGTTGCGCGTTCCTCTGCCGAAGCGGAGTACCGGGCTATGGCTGTTGTTGTCTCTGAGCTAACCTGGCTTGAATGCCTTCTGGGAGACTTAGGTGTTCGTCTCTCATCTCCGGCCACCTTATTTTGCGACAGTCAGGCACCAATTCATATTGCCAAGAATCCGGTTTTTCACGAACGAACAAAGCATATCGAAGTTGACTGTCACTTTATCCGGGAAAAGGTACAGTCAAAGAAGATAGATTTGGAGCATGTTCCTGCTACCGACCAAGTTGCGAACATCCTGACGAAAGCTCTCTCCAGGCCGCTATATTATCAGTTCTTATCCAAGCTTGGTTCCTACGACTTGTACGCTCCAGCTTGCGGGGGAGTGTTAGAAAAGCCCATTTAAGGGCCCATATTGTTTCTTCTTTCTCTCTCTTTATATTAGTCTCACATCATGTATTAGGATTTCTCCCTTCCTTCTTCTCCTATATAAGTGTGTGTATACTTGTAACTATTACTTGAATGAAGATATACAAGATTTTGGGCCTATTTCTACAAATATCAAAGCATCCATGTGTCACAAGTAGCGGACGCATATTTTTTCTCTGTGGGCGAAGTACTAATTTATTCGAATAAATATGTCTATGTTACATTAATGTCACATGTAATTACATTATGTTTATTTTTTTAAAGAACTTTTTGTACAATATCTAAATATAGAAAATATCTATTTTTAATGAATTTTTAGGTGTAAGGTCTACATATAGAAAAATATCTATAATTTTTATGATTTATTTAACAAAAAAATTTCAGCAAAATAATGACACCATGAAGAATCAAACACATGACCTTTCACTCAAAAACAATGAGACCATCACCACTATGCCAATCCTAGTTTATTGAATATTTAATGAATAGTAACAATATATAATATAGATAATAAGGACAAATAAATTTTATTTAATTACTATTAGTGAGAAATATGGTAGACTTTTAATTCTATGGTGACAAAAAATGTCACTTGCATCTTAGTCATTTTTTTTATTTAATGTCAAGTTCTATGCATCTAATAAATATGGTAGACTTTTAATTTTATTTGACTTTATGTCATGTCTAAAGTCAAATATTGTAGCTGTGGTATGGTAAGATTTTGGTGTGACGTCTATGTATACTGACTCACATTTTATGGATCATATGAGTGTCTCTCGTCTAAGTTGATCATTAGTCATGGGTTAATGTCATGCTGGATTGTACAAGACATACATGTATGCCCCCGTTGAGTTTGAGACAGCATGATGCTCAGTTTGGCATTGTGGCATGGTCCGTTTGGCACTGTGATGGTGGTCGTGAACTGGTAGTTATGAACTGTCGTTCGTGAATGACCACACCTAAGAAACTTTATCCACTCTCATGTTCAAAACTAGTTTTCTTTTCTTGGTGGGGTCGTAATCAGTCATGTCAAACATGCATTCTATGATTGTGTTGTTTTTGTCCAAACTCACCGGAGCAAAAGAGCCACGCCAAACGGAACCTAAATCATTCTCTTTTGCCCAACCCTAGTTAAAAATCTATTATTTTGATCATGCTTAACGTTTGTTCTTCATTCTTGATTTTCACATCACCAAATAACTTTCATGTCATTTCCTTTTGACTGAAGGCGCTTTGACATCCATCTCATTCATATCCCTCATGCATGGTGATGTAGACCGCTATTAGGATTTAAAAAATTACAATATTCCTTAATGCGGCCGAAAGTAATTTTTGAAAAAAAAAAGCTGAGTGGGCCAAATTAAATTTACGTGTGCAAATCAAACTCATCATTTTTAACTTTAAGAAGTTCGGTAATATTGTTTGAGTGGAACTCTCACGCGTTTACGAGTTGAACCCTCCATGGGCTTAACACAGCCACAAGCAAAATTTACAAGCAACAATTTATGAATAACGATAATAATAGTAGTACGAACATAAAGGCAAGCCCAGAATTATTTCGTGAAATGCATAAAGTTATACTAATGCAAGAGAGGGAATGAGTATACCAAAGCATGGTACAGGTAATGATCCACTCCAAACACATCACGCAAGGAGAGAGCGATATCCTGTAGTCGATCGCTCGTCCTGAACAATAGCCGGAGTAGGAGGCGAAGTCGACAACACGGAATGTAGTCCCAGTCGTTAGAATAGGGTTCTGATGTCAACGACAACCGGGCGGGAGCGCTCCCAGGCGGAACGGACGGCGAAGGCAAAAACTAGCGAGAGTGGTGGATGGCGATCTCCGTTGCTGGAAGGTGTCCCGGAGGGGCTCGGCAGAATCTAGTGGGAGTGGCGGATGCGATTTCCGTCGCTGGAAGGTGTTCCGTCGGGGCTCCTCCTCTGGATGCAGGTGCTCGACAAACTGAGCGGTGAAGGTACGGTGGCCTAATCAGCAATGGGCAGAGAAACAAAACTTTTGTCTCTCTGCTCTTTCTGATCCTTCCTCTTCTCTTCTTCACGGTGATCCTTCCTCTTCTCTTCTTCACGGTGGAATATATGGGGAGCATGGATGATTTATGGGGTTGATGATTTGCCATAGTTAGTTTCTTCCGAATAATATTTTCAAACAATATTCAAAAAATGTTTCTTATGACACAGATTTTGAAATATTTCCAAACAATATTTTGAAATGTTTCCTAACATAGATTTTCCAGTTCTTTCCTAAACTTCTCCATGTTTTAAATTTATACACACTTAATTAATTTTAGGCTTGACTTTACTGTCCTACTATTAATAATATCAAACTATTTATTTAGGGTCTCATCAGGTGGTCAAACTGATGAGCCGAAAAATAAAAACGTAAGATCCTACGATCCAGATTTTGTAAATCGATCCTGATTTTGTAAAGCGATCCTCGATCCGACCTTATTATCTGATCTGGTCCTACTTCAAAACGATTTCATCTAGGATCTCGATCCTGACAACCTTGCATAAATGAGATACGTAAATATATATATGATAAAATACTATGATGCACCGCAGGATGCATCAATTCCCCCGGGGTAGAGAGAGCTCGGCCCCGGCGAGAACTCGCAAAAACTAGCAAAGGAGAGATCTGGGTGGCGTCATTGTAACTCTTCAGTGCTAATCAAAGAGTTGTCTGTAATATCTTGTCCTCTCCATGAGATCAGGTAGCGCTGATACGTGTCATGGCAAGTGCAAAATTCTCGTACGTCAAAAAACTGCTCTATCTCCTCAGTGGTGGGTGTCGGCACTGGTGCTAAATCAGGCGGTATGTCTGGAGCTGCAACAGGTGGACTGGGCTGGAACTAGGTGGATCTCCATAGAATGGCGTTAGATCATCCACGTTAAATATCAGCGAAGTACTGAATTCAAAGGGCAAGTCTAGGAGATATGCATTCTCACTGATGCGCTTCTAAACTTGGAAAGGACCAAACTTCCTCTGTTGTAGCTTATGATATGTACCCGTAGTGAATCTCTACTTCCTAAAATAAGCAAACACTCAATCTCCTTCTAAAAAATATAACTCCCGACTGTACAACCCCGTGTCTGGCGAGTGAGATCGCCAAGAACCATACCGGGCAGTTCAGATCGGCCAAGCATCAGGCAAACCCAGCAAAGGATTCTGAGGATCGTGGGCGAGCTCGGCAAGGAGAAGCCGAACCCGAGCTCGGCATTCTTCTACCCCGAGCTCGGTATTCGCCGAGCTAAGCCAAGATTCGTCGAGCTGAGGTCGGCTAATGGAAGCCGACTGATGGGCAAGCTCGCCATCCCGAATTGCGCTCGCGCAAAGGAGCTCGGCAACAGCAGGCGAGCAGGATCTGCCGAGGTGGCCAGGCTCCCGAGCTCGCCCAGATACAAGAGGTACTTTTTACTGTTTTGCCACCGCTGGTCTGTCTATAGCCTTTCAAAACAGCGGAGTTTAGCTGTTGGCAGACCCAGCCAAGGGTTTTTTGGTAACTTAAGGTCAGTTCCTTTTGTTATTGGCAGTTCAGATTCTAAAAACTATAAATAGGACCCAAGAGGTACCCCAGAAGGCAGGCTTCCTGTGCTTTCCTGCTCCAGTTTTCAAAGTGCTTTCTGAGGGTACCTTAGCTTGGCCTTTGGATAAGAAGGGGAAGCGCTCTCAGATCTTCCGGGTGTGTGGTGGGTCCTCCCCGCCGAGCCCTTGGGTCGGTTCCCCTTGTTTCTTTTGTTGTTTTGCTTGCAGGAGTGAATTAGGCGCGCGACCAGCCCTTCCCCGAGGGTGAACTCCACAGGAGACCGTTTTTTCGGTTTCAACACCGACGATGATGATCGACTAAGGATTTATACTTTTCAGAAACCGCTCACAATTTATTAGTAATATTTTTATGCAGTTTCATTAAATAATCAACCTGAGATGGCGCATCAAAGGAAATACGTTCAAGAATCGAAACGGAGTGGTGATTAAGTAGGTGAGGTATAAAAAACCCATAAACAATCTCGAAAAGAGATTTATTAGTGGAGCAATTAGTAGAATTATTGAATACAAATTCAGCTTGTATCAGTATAAGATCTCATTGTTTCGGATTCTTTCCAGTCAAACACCTAAGGTCTCCCAAACTCCTATTAACGACCTCGGTATGTTCATCGGTCTGAGGGAGATATGCACTGCTAAACACGAGTTTGGTTCTCAATCGTACCCATGGTGTTTTCCAAAAATACTCTATAAAACGAGTATCCCTATCTGAGGTGATCGATCTAGGAATTCCATGTAATCTAACGATTTTTTAAAGAAAAGTTCAGTAACGTGTACAACACTGGAGCTTTTCCTACACGGGACAAAATGAGCCATTTTTGAAAATCGGTCCACGACTACAAAAATAGAATCGACGTTCCTCTAAGTGCGAAGAAGTCCTACCGCGAAGTCCATCGAGATGTCATCCCACTGCTGGTCAGGTATCGGTAAATGGGTGTATAATCCAGTATTGTGTGCGTTCCCTTTATATCGCTGACAAGTCATACAATGTCTAACAAGCTCGATGATATTGTCCTTCATCTTGGGCAAACGATATCGAGAAATAGTGAGATATAACAATTTGGATTGACCCACGTGTCCATCTAACCCAGATGAGTGGATCTCCCTAAGTAGTGTCTATCGAAGTGGTCCTTCACGGATGTAAAGGCGGGTGCCCCTAAACAGATATCCCTCACTCACTACATGATGTGTAATGGGATTAGTCTCACTATACTGACACACTATCCAAATGTCAATAAAAAAGGACCAGTGATGTACAAGTCACATTGTGAATCTAAGTCTGTAATGCAAGGTTGAAAGGTGACTATAAAATGTGTCTAACGACTAAGGGCATCGACTACTCGATTCGTGACACCGGGTTTGTGCTTCAAATGGAAAGTGAACTCCTGCAGGTAAGCAACCCACTTGGCAAGACGGTTGATCTCCTTCTAGGAGTTCAGATGTTTATTGTCTCGTGGTCGATCTTCGGCACAAACTCACGCTGAATCAGGTAGTGTCTCCAATGGCGGAGAGCCAGAACAATAGCGTAAAACTCTATGTCATAGGTGGAATATCTAGCTTTTGCCTCATTCAACTTCTCACTAAGGAATGCTACAGGTCGACCATCCTGACCCAAAACTGCGCCAATGCCTATAATAGACGCATCACAGACAATCTCAAGAATTTTATCAAAATCGAGCAACGCTAATACATGTGCACTCGTGAGTCTCTCTTTCACCAACATAAATACACGCTCGGCTTCTTCAGTCTAAATAAACAATCCCTTCTTCAAGTAATCAGTCATAGGTTCAATCAAGCTACTAAAATTCCGGATAAATCGTCGATAAAAAGATGCTAGCCCGTGAAATCCTCGATCTTCAGTAATTATCCTAGGGTTAGGCCGGGACTCAATTGCTTTGATCTTTTCTCTATCAACTTTAATGTCTTCAGATGAGATAATATATCATAGTAAGGTCAAACTCTCCGTCATAAACATACACTTCTTCAAATTCACATAAAATTTATTTTCTCGTAGGATTTCTAAGACCTACATAAGATGAATCAGGTGTTGATCAGGATCAAAACTATAAATCAAGATATCATCAAAGTATACCACTACGCAGACTTATGAGTGGTCTAAGCACTTGATTCATCACTCGCATAAATGTGTTGAGAGCATTGGAGAGCCCAAAAGGTATCACCAACCACTCGTATAATCCTTTTCTAGTCTTAAACGCAGTCTTTCATTCATCCCCGGGTCAAATTATAATTTGGTGGTATCCACTCTTTAAATCGATCTTCAAAAACACACGAGAACCACTAAGCATATCTAACATGTCATCCAAACAGGGAATTAGAAAACGATATTTGATGGAAATTTTATTTATTGTTTGGATGTATACACACGTGTCAGGTGTCATCTTTCTTGGGAACTAGTAATGCAGTGATGGCGCAGGGACTCATACTCTTCCTAACATGGCTCTTCGATATTGATGCATCCGTCGTCGCACCCGAGGACTCGTGATCCCATCACGCGATAGTTATTCTTTTTATTATTATTATCTACTTGCTATTTCATTTTCTGTATTTTATTTTCATGCATCTATGCTATTTCCAATCCTGGCTCATCGGCTTGACACCCGGTGGGACCCTAAATAAAACAGTTCGGTAATTTGAGTGGTTAGGACGTAAGAGGCAAGCTTAATTTATTTAGGGGCGCGCATAAAATTAAACCTCAAAATTAAAAAAGAAACTTATTAGCTTAACTTATTTAGCGGAGCTAATAAAAACATATTCAATTCACGGGCTATCATTAGAAAAACAAAAGCATTATTTTAGTTTAGAAAAAATCTGATTCCTTTGCTTTCACGGGACATCAATTGTACAAATTTGGGAAAAAATAATAAAGATTATATTTTTGGAAGTAAATAAAAGGAAACAATTGTTGTCCGTGGTTATAAAAGTTACTCTTCCAAAGAGGTGATGGGAGCCATAAATCAGAGGAAACGAACCATATTTCGTTTTCCTCTACAACCAGCCTTGCTCACCGCCTTCTTGCCCACCGACGAAGCTCTAGATCCAGTCCTACGGTTCCACAACTGTTCCTCCTTCGACTCTGTCCCGCCTACCATTTCCGCATGCGCAAGATTCCGCCGGCATCAACCCTGTCCAAGCACCGCATCCAAAATTTTGACCCATCGGCAACCGGTCCTCCGTTCAGGTCGTCGTCGATGACAGAAACATATTCCGACGACTTGATTACTCATGTTCAGTCCAGTGGAGGGTCGGCTAGTTCCTATCCAAGCCTCCAACAACAATCCTTCTGAGTAGGCAGCCCGCAAGTTCTTCTTCATCGTTGGATTTGGGAAGCCACTTCTCGCCTCGGGAACACTCCTTTTCGTTGTTTCGGAATATCAAATTAATTTTATGTGACTCAATTAAATAACGTTCAATCTACCCCTATTACCGTTATTTAAAAAGTTGTTATAGTGATTCTGCTTGTGATTGTGTAAGTCTCGACAAATATTCAATTCGGTGGCGCTCGAGAGATCAGTCTCTACCAAAATTTAACGATTATATTAAAGTTCATTACGACAAGGGTAATCTCGCGTGAAAAACTTGCTTTGGTCAACTCGACTCACAGTACAAAATTAAATTCCACTTATTTTCTTAAAAGAAAAAATGAATATCTTGTTTTAAAATTATTATAATTTTTAAAACCCTATTCGAGTCTACATAAGCTTGGTATCAGAGCAGGTTCCATTCGCTACTTTTGCGAATCAAACGATTCGATTTTCAAAAATATTTTAAACAAATTTTGTTAATAAATTTTCTGAGTATTTTTTTTTTTAAAATTATGTCCTTGTAATTTTAAAACATTATTTTATTAATTCCTCTAAAAAAATTAGAACATAATAAAGTTTAAAAATTAAATTAACTTATTATTTTTTAAAAATAAAATAAAATATTTTTTTGAGAAAATTAAGAATTAACTATTTTAAATGGAAAAGCGAGTCGATCACCTTAAAAATAACGTTGGGGATCTGACCCAACGTATGAACAACATAATGAAAGCGGCCTACAATCTCACCACTACCATGGGAGGTCTTGGGCACGTAGTGAACGAATTACGCACATCGGTCAACACTATAGAGGTCACCATGCACTTAAATCGAGCACCTATTCCAGTGGTCGAAGTCGACCCGAAACCTAGGCCACTAGAGCCTGCACAACCTGAACCACATAACCCTCCTCCTTGGGCTGTAGGGATCAAATTAGACGTTGGTGATTTTGAGGGACATTTAGAACCCGACGGATGTTTATACTTGTGTGAAGGAATGGATCGCTTCCTAGCTATGAAGCAATTGCCCCAAGCTAGGCAAGTTGAGTATGTCACGCTTAGACTGAAAGGGTCCGCCCTAGTTTGGTGGGGACAATTAGAGCGATCTAGATTTAATTTAGGCATACCCCCCAATCACCACATGGGCATAGTTTAAAACGCAACTTCGAAAACGATACGTTCCACCCGATTATTTGCAGACCCTCTACCGTCGGTTCCATAATCTACGGCAAGACAAATTATCGGTGGATGAGTATACGAACGAATTCTTAGTTCTACAGTCTCGCCTCGACCTCCGAGAGGACGATGACATGACTGTATCCCATTATCTGAACGGGTTACGTTATTCTATTCGAGACCAGCTCGAGCTTTTTGATTATAAGGACATGAGAGATTTCGGCTCGCGCACGGAGAGTGGAGACCTTACAGAAGCGGACCTCCGGACGTAGGACTACTAAGAGATCCACATCAAGCGTCATCATTACCACCATTGCTAGGATATCGGATTCCCCTAACCTTCTTATAACTGTCGAAACTCCGACTCCGTCCACTGTTTCCTCTATGGGAAAGGAGATTGTTGGGGCTAAGCCCAACACTGGAGTATTCCGATGCTTCAAGTGTATAGAGTCGGGGCACAAATCATCTGAGTGTCCGCTACACCACTTCGTCGCTATCATCGATTCTACAGATGGACGTGAGCCTGAGTATGGAGTTTACGTGAATGAGTCTCACCCTGAGCCTGACCATGAACACGAGTCTGAGTATGTCATAGAAGTGGAAGGCGAGCACGCCGAACACTTAGTCTGTGTCTTACGCTATAGTCTGATCACCCCTAGTGAGTCTACTGAGGATGATCATAGGAGACATAATATTTTTCGCACTATTGCAAGCATTCAGGGGCAGTTTTTCTCTATTATCATCGATAGTGGTAGTATGAAGAATTTTGTATCTCAACACATGATCGACATATTAGGGCTTGAGATGCACTTGTTAGAACAATCCTGCAACTTATCTAGAGCCAATAGTCATTTGACTATGTCCGTTACTCACTACTGTTTAGTGGAGTTTTCTATAGGGAGCACGTATTCTGATAGGGTTTTATGTCATGTCGTTGTCATGGATGTCTGTCACATCCTATTAGGGCAGGCTTGGCAGTATGATCGACATGTCATGCATGATGGCACGAGAAACTCTCACTCGTTCGAGCACAACGGGCACCAGATTATTCTTTTACCCCAGAAGAACTGTCTTATTCCAAGGGCACGCGAGAGGACCTCCACGACTCCTACTTCACTTGTCGTTACCTCCACTACACTACTGCTTACTGCACTCCCACCTGAACCCCCACCCCATGACTTAATTCGTGGTTAAGATGTGTCGCTCCCCCCACCCCCACATTTATCGTGTCCCGGCGTGCCCCCTGATATTTCTCAGTTTGCCTATACTATAGCTGACGGATATTCACTCGGCACACCTCACCATGTCGATCTCATGTATAGAGACTACATTTTTATTTCTCCTCACTATCATTTGATTAAGGACATATTTGTGAAGTTAGATCAATATATTATATATTTTCTATCATATTTGTGGAACAAATTATGTGGTCGACTAAGAGCCAAACTCAAGGATAGTAACGCTTATCACACTCTAATTGATGGGCAGACTAATGTCGTTAGAAGAAGTATGATGGGCCTTCTTAAGCGTCTAACTGGGGCGAATATAAAGCAATGAGATCTTATACATCCACAAACACAACTCAAAAATAACAATTCTAAAAATCGTACATATAATAAATCTACTTTCGAGATCATCAATTTGCTTTTATTACGTCATCTTTATGACCGCCACCACCCTATTCTCATGAACGAATTTCATTCGAGGTGCAATCTCAAACTAATTATTTAAAAGAGTTACGTAAAATTATTACTGATAGTTTGCAAGCAACCTTTGAACATTACAAACTCACGATCGGTCGTTATCACTGAGTTATACTTTTCAAAGGAAGATTGAGTGTTTGTTTACTGCAGGAAGATTGGCCCATCCCAGATTCTGACGTACATCGAGCTATCTGTTGAGACCCCAGACATTCCACCTGATTTAGCATCAGCATCGACGTCAAATCTCTACATTACCAGTCCTTATGAGTTCTCGCCGGGGTCGAGCTCTGTCAACCCCGGGGGAATTGATGCATCTATCGTCGCACCGAAGGACGCGTGATCCCATCACACGATAGTTATCTTTTTTTATTATTATTATCTACTTGCTATTTCATTTTTTTGTATTTTATTTTTTGTTAAACGAGGGAGAGGTAGACCAATAAAGACTTGAAATGAAACTGTAAGAAAATACATGATATACTTAGGCATTAGTGAGATTATGCAAGATATAGCACAATGACGACAAAGGATCCATATAGCCGACCCCACTATAGTGGGATAAAGGCTTGAATGTTGTTGTTGTAATCGTTGTTATTTTCATGCAGCTATGCTATTTCCAGCTCTGGCTCATCGGCTTGACACCCGGTGGGACCCTAAATAAAGCAGTGCGGTAATTTGAGTAGTTAAGACGTAAGGGGCAATCTTAATTTATTTAGGGGAGCACATAAAATTAAACCTCAAAATTCAAAAAAACCTTATTAGCTTAACTTATTTAGCGGAGCTAATAAAAACGTATTCAACATACAGGCTATCATCAGAAAAACAAATGTATTATTTCAGTTTAGAAGAAATCTAATTCCTTTGCTTTCACGGGACATCAATTGAACAAGTTTGGGAAAAAATAATAAAGATTATATTTTTGGAAGTAAATAAAAGGAAACAATTGCTGCCAGCGGTTATAAAAGTTATTGTCCCGAATAGGTAATGAGAGCAGAAAACCAGAGGAAACGAACCCTATTTCATTTTCCTCTACAACCGGCCATGCTCACCGCCTTCTTGCCCACCGACGAAGCTCTAGATCCAGTCCTATGGGTCCACAACTATTCCTCCTTCGACTCTGTCCCGCCGCCCCTTTCCTCCTGCGCAAGCTTCCGCAGGCATCGACCCTGTCCAAGCACCGCATCCCAGAATTCCGACCCGTCGGCAACCGGTTCTCCTCCGTTCAGGTCGCCGTCGACGATAGCAACATATTCTGGTGACTTGATTACTCCTGTTTAGTCCATTGGAGGGTCAGCTAGTTCCTATCCAGGCCGCCAACAACAATCCTTCTGAGTAGGCGGCCCGCAAGTTCTTCTTCACCATTGAATTTGGGAAGCCACTTCTCGCCTGGGTAACACTCCCTTTCGGTGTTTCAGAATATCAAATTAATTGTATGTGACTCAATTAAATAATGTTAAGATTGCCTCGAACGTTCAATCTACCCTTATTACTGTTATTTCATAAGTTGTTATTGTGATTCTGCTTGTGGTTGTGCAAGTCTCACAAAATATTCAATTCGGTGGCGCTCGAGAGATCCGTCTCTAACAAAATTCAACGACTTTATTAAAGTTCATTACGACAAGCGTAGTCTCGCGCAAAAAACTTATTTTGGCCAACTCGGCTCACCGTACAAAATTAAATTCCACTTATTTTCTTAAAAGAAAAAAATGAATATCTTGTTTTAAAATTATTATAATTTTTAAAACTCTATTCGAGTCTACATCAGATATCAATTCGGTAACCCGCTTATGGAGTTCCTCATGCTTCTTCGGACTCATGCGATAATGGGAGAGATGTGTAAACTAACTTTTGGCATAACATCTATGCAGTGTTGGATATCTCTCATTGGGGGGAGTTGATCGGGCAACTCCTTCGGCATGATCTCGATATACTCTTCAATGAGAGGACGGACGGTGCTCAGACATCTTAAGTAGTAGGTGTCAAGGCCAGATAATATGTACACTACCTCACTATCCCTCAGCTCCTCCTGAAATTAAGGCCTTGTCTGTAACATAGTGGCAGAAGGAAAGGATATAGCGGAGACAGTGCTAGAGGGGTGCGCAGATCTCTCTGGGGCTTTAGGAACAAGATTGTTCTTTTGGGGAAGAAGAACAATCTTACGCTCATTGCGCTCGAAGGAATGAGAGTTGTTTACACCATCATGAATAACGTGCCCGCCATATTGCCAAGGTCGTCCCAATAGAATATGACAAACCTCAATAGTAGCAACATGACACCAGACCGCATCCTAATACATATTGCCTATGGAAAACTCTACGAGACACTGGTGTGTGAAAGGAATGGTCGTGCTACTAGTGACCCATGACAGACTGTAGGGTTTTACAAAGGGTTGTGTCTTCAACCTCAACTTACCTACCCTGCGTTGACAAACAAAGTTCTCCATACAACCGCTATCTATGATGATGGAGTAGAACTGCCCTGTAGGCAGGCGGTGGTACGAAAAATATTGTTCTTCAACCAAACATCGTCGGCGAGAGTCTTAGGAGTTATGAGACTATGTCGGAGAGCACACACTAACTGATCAGGCCACTCTCCCTCAACTTCACATTTACTCTCTAACTCAGGCTCTGGGGTCGGGTCTGGCTGGAAGTCACTAAGAAAGACTCCATACGTAGGTTCTGAACTACTCTCAAAATCAATGATGGCGACGAAGTGACGTCGCGGGCACTCAGAAGACTTGTGACGCGGCTCCACGCACTTAAAACATCTAAAGACTCCAGGCTAGAGATTCGCTCCTATGACGTCCTTAACCCTGAATGAGGCGGCGGGGAGTGTAGGCGTACTCGAGGCCATGGTAGGACATGGGGGCCCAACAGTCCTAACTACCGGAGTAGATGTGGTAGAGGCATGTGTGGGTGGGGGTCTCTCAGTATCCCTTACTCCAGACGTTCTCTTCTGGAGAGCCTCTACCCTACGTGCTCGACTAGAGAGCTCACCTAAATCCCTATAGCCATGTAGCTCTAACTGGTCTCGTATAGCGTATCGCAACCCGCTCAAGTAACAGGACATGGTCATATCATCATCCTCTCGGAGGTAGAAGCAGGACTGAAGAACAAAGATTTTGTTCGTGTACTCATCCATATAGAGTGATGCATCCAGTGACGCATCATAGTTTTCCCGTATATTTATTTATGCATCTTTTTATTTATTTTTTTTATGTACTCGCTCTTAGTATTTTGTACTCGCAGTTTTTTGTACTCCTTTATTTTATGGCTCAGCGGATTGATCGGCCATTGGGACCATAAATAAAGAGGTCTGGTACTATTAATAGTAGGATCGTAGGGGCAAGCCTAAATTATTCATGAACACATAATTTAAAATTCAAAAATAATAATTTTCAAAGAGGGGAGAGAGACAAGGTTAGCAAGTTAATAAGTTGGAAAGTATTGATTGAAAAACATAAGGGAATCTGCAAAAAAAATTCGTTGTTGTCCTCTACTTAACCCACCAGACAAACAGAGAGAAGGGGAATCAGACTGAGAGGAAGCCACTGTTTGCATCTTGCTCATTGCCAATTAAACCCCCAGTGTCCTAGCATCTCCCGGCCAGCCAACGCCGCACCAGAGGAGGAAGCCGCCGACTCCTACTGCCGCTTTACTCCGCAGCCTCCAGGCTCTGCGTCCGCCGCCTTCGCCAAACCCAACCATCGCCGCCTCTATCATTTGAGCAGTCTCGTTGAGCAACGTCGACCTCGGAAACACACCCGCTGCCCGACAACCAAACAGCATCGTCGACCTTGGCTACTCCCACCCGGCTGCTGATTCTGGTTTTCTTCCTGTGCGTAGAGGGCGTGGAGAGTACACTATTAAACCTCTGTTTACTTAGGTATATCTGTTTGCTCCCTTGCGTAAAAATTTATGTTTTTTTCAAATCAATAATTTTTGGACGTGTCGCTGTGTTCTTATTGGTCTTAATACCGCTTATCCAAATTTGTAGTTTGCAATTTGTGCTTGTGGCAGGAAAGACTGTGGAGAATTCGTCTCGTTGGGCGCATGAGAATTTTCACTCAGAATGAAATTAACGCACTTCTCAAAGTTTAGAGCGACGACGTTGAATTGCGCACGCAAAAATTTGAATTGGCCGCTCAGCCCAAGAGTTTTCTTTAAAAATTCAAAACCCTAAATTAAATTCATAACAAATAAAATTAATTTTTGATTAAAATTAAATTTTTTTAAAAAACCTAGATTTGAGGTTGTATCAGTTTGGTATCAAAGGTTTGTGAATCGTATCTATCGCGAATCACGCAATCCGGTTTTAAAAATTGTTTTCAAATAATTTTTAAAAAAATTTAATTATTTTGCCTTCAAGTTTTAAAATTTAGAAATTTATTTTTGTTCTCCCACTCGGGACCTCTTAGATCTTTAAAAAAAGGTTTTAAATATTTGAATTTTTTTAAGCATCTAAAATATTTTGGATTTTTAACAACTAAAAATATATATATAATTTGAAAATTTTCGATGGAAAAACAGGTTGATCAATTAGAGAACAGAGTAGGAGATTTGGGTCGACGCATGAGCGATTTGATGAAAACGGTCGAAACTCTCACCGCCAATGTGCGTAGTGTCACACAAGTCATGAACGGGTTGCGCACGTCGATTAATAATATCGAAGCAACCTTGCACGTAACCCGAACACCTGCCCCAGTGGTTGAAAACGACCCTGACCATCAACCTCGGGGACTCGCACACCCCGACCCGGAAGCACATAACGAACCACGTCACCAACCCCGTTGAGATATGAGAATCAAACTAGATGTAGGTGACTTCGAAGGGCGAATAGGGGCCCGAGAGCTGCTTAGAGTGGTGTGAAAGGATAGATCGTTTTTGGCTTGGAAGCAATTGTCTCAAGCTAGACAAGTTGAGTATGTCACGATTAGACTGAAAGGATCCGCCCTAGTTTGGTGGGGACAGCTAAAGCGAACTAGATTTAATTTAGGCATCCCCCGGTCACCACATGGGCTGAGTTTTAAGGCGCAACTTCGAAAACGATACGTTCCACCCGATTAAGTACAGACCATCTATCGTAGGTTCCACAACCTACGTCAAAACAAATTATCGGTGGATGAATATACCAACGAGTTCCTAGTCCAACAGTCTCGCCTCGACCTCCGAGAGGACGATGACATGACCGTTTCTCGTTATCTGAACGGGTTATGCTATTCCATTAGAGATCAGTTAGACCTCCTTGATTACAAGGACTTAGGAGAGGTGTCGAGTTGCGGGCGTAGAGTAGAAGCACTGCAGAAACGAACTGGGAACAAGTCTACTGATAAGTCACATCCGACTCACACTTTCACTCCCGTCGTACCCTCTCGACCAATAGTGTCCACGAGCACCCCAACACTCCCTGCCCCTTCCACCAAAGGCAAGGAGGTCATAGACACTAGACCTCAGCCTGGGACATCTAGATGTTTTAAGTGCATGGAGCCGGGTCATAAGTCTTCTGAGTGTCCGCGACGCCACTTTGTCGCCGTCATCGATCCTGAGAGTGGATTAAAACCCGAGTATGGAGTGTTTTTTACTGATTCCCAGACCGACACGACCCCTGAGACTGAGTTAGAGAGAGTATGAAGTTGAGGGAGAGCAACCCGAACAGTTAGTGTGTGTACTCCAACATAGCCTTCTAACTCCCAAGACTCCTGTTGACGACGATTGGTTGAGGAACAATATTTTTCGTAACCCTAGGGAAACCTTATACTCTGTCATGGGTCACTAGTAGTACTACCATACCTATCACGCACCAGTGTCTCGTCGAGTGTTTCATAGGCACTACGAATCAAGAAGCAGTCTGGTGTCATGTAGCTACTATCGAGGTTTGTCATATCCTATTAGGTCGACCATGGTGGTATGATAGGCACGCTATGCACGATGGCGTGAAGAACTCTCATTCCTTCGAGCGCAATGGGCGCAAGATCGTTCTTCTCCCCCAGAAAATAGTCTTGTTCCTAAAGCCTCAGAGAGGATTTCACCCCCTTCTAACATTATCTCTGTGATATCCTTTCCATCTGCCACCATGTTACTGATTGGCTCTCAATTCTAGGAGGAGATGAAGGATAATGATGTCGTATATATGCTGTCAGGCATCGATTCCGCTCCCACTACTTTAGACATCTCTAGTACGGTGTGTCCACTCATTGATGAGTTCTCTGAGATTATGCCGGAGGAGCTGCCTGATCAGCTACCCCCAATGAGAGACATACAACACTGCATCGAACTCATCCCAGGAGTTAGCTTACCTCATTTGCCTCATTATCACATGAGTCTGAAAGAGCATGAGGAGCTTCATAGGCAAGTGACCAATCTAATTTCGAAGGGCCACGTTAGGGAGAGTATGAGTCCTTGCGGCGTCCCCGCACTTCTAGTTCCTAAAAAAGATGGGACATGGCGCATGTGTGTAGACAGTCGAGCAATAAATAAGATCACCATCAAATATCGCTTCCTGATTCCCCGATTGGATGACATGCTAGTTATGCTTAGTGGATACCACCAAATTCGAATTCGACCTGGGGACGAATGGAAGACTGCATTTAAGACTAGAGAAGGATTATATGAGTGGCTGGTGATGCCTTTTGGGCTCTCCAATGCTCCCAGCACATTTATGCGAATAATGAATCAAGTGCTTAGGCCACTCATAAGAGTTTGTGTAGTGGTGTACTTTGACGATATTTTGATTTATAGTATTGATCAGGATCAGCACATGATTCATCTTAGGCAAGTCTTAGAGATCCTACGTGAAAATAAGCTATATATATAAATTTGAAGAAATGCATGTTTTTGACGGATAGCCTGACCTTCCTAGGGTATATCGTTTCTTCTAAGGGCATTAGAGTTGATAGAGAGAAAGTCAAGACAATAGAATCATGGCCTAGCCTTAGGAAAATTACTGAGACTCGAGGTTTTCATGTGCTAGCATCTTTTTATTAACAGTTTATTCAGAATTTTAGTACATTGATCGCACATGTGACTAATTGTTTGAAGAAGGGATTGTATGTTTGGACTGAAGAAGCCGAGCGCGCATTTTTGTTCGTTAAAGAGAGACTCACGAGTGCACCTGTGCTAGCGTGCCTGATTTTGATAAGATTTTTGAAGTTGATTGTGATGAGTCTATTATAGGCATTGGCGCAATTTTGAGTCAGGAGGGTTGACCCATAGCATTCTTTAGTGAGAAGCTGAATGAGGCGAAGACTAGATATTCCACCTATGATTTAGAATTCTACGTCATCGTTCAGGCCCTCCGCCACTGGAGATACTACCTGATTCAGCGCGAGTTTGTGTTGAATATGATCACGAAGCACTAAAGCACCTGAACTCCCAAAAGGAGATCAGACGTCACGCCAAGTGGGTTGCTTACTTGCAGGAGTTCACTTTCCACTTAAAGCACAAACTCGGTGCCACGAATTGAGTAGCCGTCGCACCGACTTACTAGTTGCATTGCAGCCTTGCATCACTGACTTAGATTCACTGCGCGACTTCTACGCTACCGATCTGTTCTTCCGCGACAACTGGATCACATGCCAGCATAGTGGGACTGATCCCACTACACAGTACGTGGTGAGTGAGGGTTATCTGTTTAGAGGCACCCGCCTTTGCATTTGTGAAGGACCGCTCCTGGAGACACTACTTAGGGAGCTCCACTCGTCTGGGTTATGGAGGACACATGGGGCAATCCAAATTGTTAGATCTCGCCACTGCACGATATTATTGGCCCAATATAAAGCACGATGTCATCGAGTTTGTTAGGCATTGTATGACTTGTCAGCGATTTAAAGGGCACGCACAAAACACTGGATTATATACCCCCTTACTAATACCTAAGCGACCATGGGGCGACATCTACTTTATGATAGGACTTCCTCGCACTCAGAGGAAAGTGGACTCTATTTTTGTAGTGGCAGAACGTTTTTCGAAAATGACACATTTTATTCAATGTAGGAAAACCTCTAGTGTTGTACATGTCGCTGAACTTTTTTTAAAGAAATCGTTATACTGCACGACATTCCTAGGACGATCATTTCTGATAGGGATACTCGTTTTATGTGATATTTTTGGAAAACACTATGGGCCCGAATAGGTACCAAACTCAAATTTAGCAGCGCATATCACCCTTACACCGATGGGCAGACTGAGGTCGTTAATAGGAGTTTGGGGGACCTTCTTAGGTGTTTGACTGAGGAGAATCCGAAACAATGAGATCTTATACTGCCACAAGCTGAATTTGCATTCAATAATTCTACTAATCGCTCCACTACTAAATCTCCTTTCGAGATTGTTTACGGACTCCCCATACATCATTTACTCGATCGTCACTCTCTTCTGATTCATGAACGTACTTACTTTGATGTGCAGACTCATGTTGATTATTTGAAAGAATTGCATAAATCTATTACTAACAAATTGTGAGCGACTTCTAAAAAATATAAGTTCATGGTCGATCGTCATCGTCGGGAGTTATATTTTTCAGAAGGAGACTGAGTGTTTGCTTATTTCAGGAAGCATAGATTCACTCCGGGTACATACCATAAACTGCAACAGAGAAAGTTTGGTCCTTTCCAAGTCCGGAAGCGCATTGGTGAGAATGCATAGCTCTTTGATCTGTCCGCTGAATCTGGTACTTCACTGAAATTTAAGTGGCTGATTTGACACCATTCTATGGAGATCCTTCTAGTTCCATCCCAAGCCCACCTGGGGCAGCTCCAGAGATCCCATCCAACTTAGCTCCAGTGCAGACGCTCACCACTGAGGAGATAGATCAGGTTCTTGATGTACGAGAGTTTCGTACTCGTCACGGGACCCACCTGCGCTACTTGGTCTCCTGGCTGGGGCGGGGCATCATAGACAACTCTTGGATTAGCACTGACGAGCTCCGCCACCACCGCCCAGATCTCTCTTTTGCTAGTTTTTGCGAACTCTCGTCGGGGTCGAGCCCTTTCAACTCCGGGGGAATTGATGCATCCTGCGACGCATCAAAGCTTTCCCGTATATTTATTTATGCATCTTTTATTTTTATTTTTTATGTACTCGCTTTCAGTATTTTATACTCGCAGTATTTTGTACTCATTATATTTTCCGGCTCAGCGGATTGACGAGCCATTGGGACCATAAATAAAGAGGGATGGTATTATTAGTAGTAGGATCGTAGGGGCATGCCTAAATTATTCATGAACGCATAATTTAAAATTCAAAAATCATAACTTTCCAAAGTGGGGAGAGAGACAAGGTTAGCAAGTTAATAAGTTCGAAAGTATTGATTGAAAAACATTAGGAAGGAAATCTGCAAAAAAAAAATTGTTGTTGGCCTCTACTTAACCCACAGGACAAACAGAGAGAAGGGGAATCGGACCAAGTAGAAGCCACTGTTTGCTTCTTGCTCATTGTCGATCAAATCCCCCGTGCCCTAGCATCTCCCGGTCAGCCAACGCCGCACCAAAGGAGGAAGCCTCTGACTCCTACTGCAGCTCTACTCAGCAGCCGCCAGACTCCGCGTCCTCCGCATTCGCCGAACCCAACCACCACCGCCTCCATCATTTGGGCGGTCTCGTCGGGCAATGTCGACCTTGGAAACCCACCCGTTGCCCGACAACCGAACAACGTCGTCAACCTCGGCTATTCCCACCCGGCTGTTGATTATGGTGTTCTTCTTGTGCGTGGAGGGCTTGAAGAGTACACTATTAAGCCGTTGCTTACTTAGGTATATCCGTTTGCTCCCTTGCGTTAGTAAAAATTTATGTTTTTTCAAATCAATAATTTTGGGGTTTGTCGTTGCGTTCTTATTAGTCTTAATACCCTTATCCATATTTGTTGTTTGCAATTTGTGCTTGTGGCCATAAAGACTCCGTGGAGAATTCGACTCGTTGGGCGCGTGAGAATTTTCACTCAAACGAAATTAAAGCCACTTCTTAAAGTTCAAAGCAACGACATTGAATTGCGCACGCAAAAAATTTAATTAGCCGCTTGGCCCACGAGTTTTCTTTAAAAATTCAAAACTCTACATTTAATTCATAACAAATAAAATTATTTTTTGATTAAAACTAAATTAAAAAAACCTAGATTTAAGGTTACATCATAAAGGCACATGTTAGGCGTTGTGAGAGTCTAGTCACTAGGCATGTTAAATGAGGGAAGGGTAGACCAATAAAGACTTGGAATGAAATATAAGGAAAGACATGATGTACTTAGGTATTAGTGAGATTATGACAAAAATAGCGCACAATGGCGACAAAGGATCCATATAGCCGACCCCACTATAGTGGGATAAAGGCTTGAGTGTTGTTGTTGTTGTGTTGTTTACTCATCCACCGTTAATTTGTTTTGTCGTAGGTTGTGGAACCTATGGTAGAGGATCTACAAATAATCTGATGTGACGTACTGCTTTCGCAGTTGAATTTTAAACACAGCCCAAGTGGTAACCGGGGGAAAACCTAAGTTGAATCTATATCGCTCTAGCTGACCCCACCAAGCCAAAGCGGAACCCTTAAGTTTAAGGACAATGTGCTCAACTTGTCTGGCTTAAGGCAATAGATTCCAAGTTAGGAAACGATCCATCATATCGCGCCATTCTAAACATTCCTTGGGTTGTAGTCGACACTTGAAATCACAGACATCCTAGCTCTCTTTTGTTGCGAACTACCGGTTCGAAATGTCGTGAATTCGGATTTTCTAGAACCAAGTTCCTATGATTTTGATGGTGCTCGATTTGGTGCAGTGGATTTAATCCTAAGTGTTGGTTGGTCTCAAAAGCATTAACGCTTGCACGTAATCCAATGAGCACTTGACCTACGTCTCGCTGATTCGCATTGACATTTGCGGTTAAAGCTTCAATTGATTTCGTTAGATTTTGAATTTGTGTACTCAGAGTGGAGACGTTATCTTCTATTTTTCCCACATGATTTTCCATTTATAATGATTTGATGTTTTCTCAAAAATATTTAGTTAATTTTAAGAAAATTAAAATTTAAAATTCTTTTTTTCTTTATTTATTTAAAACGTAGATTACACGAGTGGGTAGAAAAGTTCCTTTTTATTAATTTTACAATAAAGATAAAATGACAATTTTAAAATAAAAGGACATTTAAAACTTTTAAAAAAAAACTAAAGATTTTAAAATAGATATATTTTTTTGAAACCCGGATCGCTTGATTCGTGATATGAGCAAATCAAATACCTTTGATACCAAATGATGTAGATCACAATTAGGGTTTAAAAAATTACAATATTCTTTAATGCAGCCAAAAGTAATTTTTGAAAAAAAGGCCTAGCGGGCCAATTTGAATTTACGCGCGCAAATCAAACTCGTTGTTTTGAACTTTCAGAAGTTATGATAATATTGTTCTAGTGGAACTCTCGCGTGTTTATGAGTCGAACCCTCCACGGACTTAACAGAGACACAAGCAAAATTTACAAGCAACAATTTATGAATAATGATAATAATAGTAGTACAAACGTAAAGGCAAGCCCAGAATTATTTAAGTGAAATGCATAAACTTATACTAATGCAAGGGAGGGAACGAGTATACCAAAGCATAGTACGGGCAATGATCTGCACCAAACCTGTCACGCAAGGGGAGAACGATACCCTGGCTAGTCGATCGCTCGTCTTGAACAACAACCGAAGTAGGAGGCAAAATCGACGAATAGGGTTCCAATGTCGACGACAACCGGGCAGGAGCGCTCCCAGGCAGAATCGACGGTGGCGGCAGGAACTAGTGGGAGTGGCGGTTTGCGACGTCCGTCGCTGGAAGGTGTCCTGACGGGGATCAGCAGAATCTTGCGAAAGTGGCGGATGTGATTTCGGTCGATGGAAGGTGTTCCGGCAGGGGTTCCTCTAGACGCAGGTGTTCGGCAAACTGAGCGGTGAAGGTATGGTGATCTGATTGGCAATCGGCAGAGAAACGAAACATTCATCTTTCTACTTTGTGCCTCTGTCTCATCCTTCATCTTCTCTTTTTGAAGGTGGAATATATGGGGGGCATGGCTGATTTGTGACTTTGATGACTTGCCATAGTTTCTTCCCAATAATACTTTCAAACAATATTAAAAATGTTTTTTATATCACAGATTTTGAAATATTTCCTAACACAGATTTTCCAGTTCTTTCCTAAACTTCTCAATGTTTTAAATTTATACACTCTTAATTAATTTGACTTGTTTTTACTGTCCTACTACTAATAATAGAAGACCATTTATTTAGGGTCCCATCGGGTGATCAAACCGATGAGCCGGAAAATATAAATGAGTACATAAATGAGATACATAAATAAATATATGATAAAATACTATGATGTGTCGCAAGATGCATCACATGGCCAAAATTTACTCCCTCTCTCTCCCCACACCCTATTTTAAATTTAGTGCATTCAAATAAACCTTTGATATCCTGCCTGCCACCTCGTAAATCCTAATGACCCCTTTAAAATTTTCTTTAAAAAATGATTATATCCTTTTGATAATTTATCCTCCATCACATTCATTTCCTTTCTGCACGGATAAAACCAAGTCCTCCCTCCATGCACTCTCCTTTTAAATTCAATGCATTCATGTTATCGTTTTGATATTTCACCCCTCTTCTACCCCCCTTCAAGTCTTCCAAAAACTCATTGAATTTCATAAATCCATTCCTATTCCACAATTACTGACAATAATGACAATGCTTCATCTCCCCTTTGTCCCATGGGTTCCTCATTCTATTTAATAAATATTCTCTTCCCTTGGTAAAGAACCTCCAAGGAAGGAGATAATCATCTCGGCAAATGATTGTCCATGCTAATCGAGTATAATTGGAAGAACATAGCCGCAAAGGATCGTCCGTAGAAAATCAAACTTCATATCATTGTAACTTTATATTATGACCTTCCTAATAAGGCTTTAATCAATTCTTGGACCTCGCATGATTTAACATCTCATCTTTACTAATTTACTATAACAAAAGATTAAAAAATATAACCTCAAAAAATCTATAAAATTAACGGATTAGTAAATCAAAAGATAAATTCTATTGTTCACTCCACTGACAAGTAAACCAAACCTTTGTAGCTTAATCCCTACATTTTCCAATAATATGTTCCTATACATGTCGATAATAGGCAATTGTGCATCATAAAAACTTTATAAATTCATTGACTCTTTAGTCAGAGATTAGCTGTATCATCCGCATAAACCGTCGGAAATCTTTATCATACATCCTACATTAAGATCTTTCAAATTTTTAGTATATCAACTGGGACATAAAGTATTTGATCACTCCATTGGCAAGTAAATCAGCGACTTGTAGCTTAATCACTTCAATCTCCAATACCAAGTGACTATACATGTCGATAATAGGCAATTGTGTGTCAGCGACTAGTAGAATTTCATGTCTTACATTCTCTTTTTTGGTAGGAAGGCCACCCTGATCCCAGAAGAGAATGTAGTACATATCTGCCAATTGCAGCAATTCTATTGGTGGGAAATTAAGATCCTACAGGCTTCTCTAGTTGAAAAAAAAAACAATATTACTTTTTTAGCATGCGTTCCCTGCTTGTCCTACAACTACGAAGATGAGGGGTTTATAGTTTCCATGATGTCTTCCATATAATCTTGGCCATCTTTAGTAAGCAATGTCATTGTGCCTGACAAAAGTAGGCGGCATCTCGAACCAAAAGTAAGGGTTCTCTGTTGACTGAAAATTGAGTCAATGGATTATCCACATCTCAACCCTTTTAAATCCATCAAAGCGCATAAGAACATGGGTGTGAAGTTGTCTCCAAGCTTAAAGGCTTCACAAGGTCCATGAGTATAAGATTTCGGATTTCCAGTATTAATAATTGTGTCTAAACCTACGTTTAACTTGGAAGCACAAGATGTTTAACTTGGAGAAACAAGATAAAAGCTCACAAACATTACTGCTCGACATCAAACCTCTCGCAAGACTTAGCCATTTGGAAAATGATTAGATCTAACTAAACTATCAACTCCAATCTGATTTTCCTAAGTTGGTAACATTTGTTGAGACGTATATCTGACATCCATCTTGTTCGATGAATAAACACTGATGTGCTTTGATGAGACATGTTGTTTCATGGTACACAGGGAATGTAAGAAATTACTCAAGTACCAAATGGGAAGTTGATATCTCTCCTATAGCTATCTGAGTTATCGCCCAAGCGATACTGGACGTAGGGGTGCAAACAGTTTGATTTGGGTCGGTTTGGACCCAAAATGATATCGAAACAAAGTGTATGATAAGAGTTTAATTCGTGGAGAAATTTCTGGATGCTTTCATCGCTTATTTGTTTTTACGGCGATAATTTTATAGACAAAATTTCCGATGAATATTTTTCCGATAAGAGTTTTATTTGCTAATACTTAATGTTAACCCAAATCCTACGATGGGAGATAGCATTAGACGACGCCAGAGACAAAATAGTCGGGCGGTTACTCAGGGTGCCCGCGGATACTCTCTAGGCGGTGGCGCGCGCACAACAGTGTTCAGTAGAGGGACGGGCGACCTCTCAGAGGACCTTTCAACAGTCTGCCAAAGGAGTCGCGGCGGGCACCCCCCCCCCCCCCAGAGCCTGTGCGGACTCACCTCCTCGGCATTAGCATGTGCGGTTACGCGCGGTCTCTTCTCTCAACACCCCCCCCCCACCCCCCACCCCCCGCCGCCGCCTCCTAACTCTTTGTGTACCTCAGGCGACAGTGCATTTAATGTCGTATTTAATATAGCATTAAATGTCCGACTCTTCGTGAACTGATCGAGCAACCTACCCTCAAGTATAAATAGGGATCAGGGATGCTCGAAAGGGGGCAACGGACTTAGCTCAGAATCTACCCCGTTGTAGGTGTGAGTACTAAGTCTCTCAATTTTCTTCTCTTTTGCCACTCTTGTATTCGTGCATACCCCTCGGGTACTCGCACCCTCCTCTGTAATCATTCTTAGAGCAGTAGAAGAGCCCGCCGGAAGAGAGGCATTCGCCGCAGCAGGTCAGTCTGGTGTTCGTTGTTGCCAGCAACACCCTCTTTTCTATATTTCTTTTCTGATCGCTGAGCTCTGTAGGGCAAAGTAACTAGGAGGTTGCAGTCTCTGATCTCTTAACCGAACTTCCCTGGTCGAATGTTGAGGTTGGAAGAACTCGGTGACAAATTTTGTGTCAACTGTTCGAACACGCGACCTTCGGATCCAAGCGACTGGTGAAGTCGCCCAGCACGCGGTCAGCACAAGCGGAGCTCGCCAGGGATCTTCAAGAAAGATGCAGTCCAGCACTCTCCAGAGCGAGTGGGCACTCAATGAAGACCGCAAGATGGGTGCGGATGCTCAGAAGCGGTTTGCGGCTCGAGCAAGTGGGGTGCACCTTGAACCCGCTCAGGAAGTTCAGGAAGTGTCTGTCCCGGGGGGAGATGGAAGCAAGACCGTCTCCATCAATGCCGAATTGGACAGAATTAATAAGGCACTACACATTCAATGTCTGCTAGACAATCTTGACGTCTTTGCATGATCAGCCTCTGATATGTCAGGGATTAGCCCGGACGTCGCCTGTCACCGTCTCAATCAGCCCCGACTTCAAGCGGATAAAACCAAAGAAGCGGGTGGTGGCAACCACCCTAGCTGGTCCCATCCGAGAAGAAGTATCCACGTTGTTGGAGGCAGGATTCATTCGAGAAGTTCAGTACCCTAAATGGATCTTTAACGTAGTCATGGTGTGAAAGGTCAACGGGAAGTAGAGAATGTGTGTCGACTTCACCCTCCTCAACAAGGCATGTCCCAAAGATAGATATCCATTGCCCCGGATAGACTCCTTGGTCGACTCCGCAGTGAGATTCTCGGTGATGAGTTTCTTAAATGTTTTTTCAGGATATCAATCAATATGGATGCATGAGCCTGATGTGCCCTATACTTCATTTATCACGAACAAAGGTTGCTAATATTATTGAGTCATGTGTCACGTATCAAAGGATGATGTACTAAGTGTTCAATCATCAGAAAGGACGTCATTTGGAGGTCTACGTCGACGATCACCTCATCAAGAGACATGGGATGGAATACCACCTCGAAGATCTAACAGAAACATCCGCCACTCTTCGCAAGTTTAACATGAGACTCAATCCAGCCAAATGTGTCTTTGAAGCCAGTAAAGGAAAATATCTTGGACACCTGCTCACCCCTAGGGTCTGGAGCCCAAACCTGACAAGGTGGAGGTCGTTATTATAACCATGAGACAATTCAAAACGTGAATGTGGTGAAAGGCAGCCTATTCGAGAATTTTTCCCATTATTGTGCAAACGGTGGTATGGAGTCTAATATTTCATTAATCAGTTCAGAAAGCTCATCATCAACTAAAGTGGGAGTAATGAGACATTCAAGTGCAACAACACAACCACAATGCATCACGAACTCAATTATTATGGGATTTGATGATTTCTTGAGTTCTACTTCTTTTATACAACCTCTTAAAATTGAACTTGAATTATATTTAGAGGAAGCACTTGTACAACCTCCACTTGAGAGTCGAGATAAGTTTGATGTTTTATAATGGTGGAAAATTTATTCATTGAGATAAGTTTGATGTTTTATAATGGTGGAAAATTTATTCATTGAAATATGTGAAGCTATCTAAGATGGCAAAAGATATCCTCACAATACCCATCACAACTATGGCTTTTGAATCGGCTTTTAGTGCTGGAGGAAGAGTACTTGATGATTATAGAAGTGCTTTAAATCCCAAAACTGTGAATGATCTGGTGTGTTCATCAAATTGGATCCGTTTCCAATATAAGCATCGTGTCAATTTAAGTACTTTAATTTAATTACTCATGAATTGTTTTATAAGCCATCAATCATAATAATTGACTTTGATGTGTTTTTTGTGATCACAGCTTGATGTGGATAATTTAACAAGTCCTTTACCGGATGAGATTGTCGGGACTTCTACTAATGATTAAACTTACAGTATGGTACTCGCTTTTTTATTGACATTTTTCATATAATATGTTGACAATCTTAAATTTTGATGTGTAGGTTATTTTGGAGGCAATAAAAAGGAGAAATTTTGAGTAGTGGCATCCCTCTGTCTTTTTGAAGGATTGCTCCACTGGGAAGAATTCCGTGGATTCAGGGTTATTACCTTTGACTAAATCAGGTAACTAAAATTGTGAAAAACTAAGTAACATTTTCTTGCCTGATATTTAGGTAATCTGGATGAATGAATCTCATTATTCACATTTTGCCGCATTTAACATTTTGCAGCATTACCTAAATATTCTGATGTTTAGGTAATCTGGATGAATGAATCTCAACTTCGTTTATGACATATCCTGATATTTAGGTAATCTGGATGAATGAATCGTAATCACAAGCATTAGAGTCAACAAAATTGTTGAGAGAGCTCAAAAGCTTGTATGTATTAATCAAGTGTATAATTGTACGGAGAGAATACAAATATATAGGAGAGAGGAGAGAAGAATAAATCCTATACATGATGTGGGACTAAAGGAGGAGAAAGAAAACAAAGAAAGAGGGTCATTAAATGGGCCTTTTACATGGGCTTTTCCAATACTCCCCCGCAAGCTGGAGCGTACAAGTCGTATGCGCCAAGCTTGGATAGGCACTGATAGAAGAGGGTACTAGGTAGAGCTTTGGTGAGGATGTCAGCAACCTGTTCAGTACCCGGAACATGCTTGAGCTCGATCTTCTTCATGTGGACTTTCTCTCGGATGAAATGACAATCTACCTCAATATGCTTCGTTCTTTCGTGAAAGACTGGGTTCTTGACAATATGTATGGCAGCTTGACTGTCACATAGGAGGAGAGCTGGTGAAGATAGTTTAACTCCAAGGTCGGTAAGGAGACTCTCAATCCATGTAAGTTCAGAGACCACAGCAGCCATTGCCCGATATTCTGCTTCTGCTGAGGATCGAGCAACCACTGCTTGTTTCTTGCTTCGCCAAGTAATCAGATGTCCTCCAAAATATGTGCAGAACCCGCTAGTGGATCGTCGATCATCAAGAGAGCCAGCGTAGTCGGCATCAGAGTATGCCACTAGTGTAGGAATGGAAGATGAGGTTTTGTATACAAGTCCTTGGCCAGAAGCTGTCTTAAGATATCTGAGAATGCGTTCCACAGCCTGGAGATGAGAGCTTCGAGGAGAATGCATATAGCGACTAACGAGTCCCACAGCAAAGGATATATCAGGTCTTGTAACTGTTAGGTAGATAAGTTTCCCAACTAGACGACGGTAATATTCTGGATTTTCTAGAAGAGAATCAGAATCGGAGCCCTGAGCACATAGTTTGTGATTTGCATCCATGGGAGTGTTAATAGGTTTGCAGCCAGAGTAGCCCGCATCATGAAGAAGATCCAGACAGTATTTTCGCTGAGAGAGAACCAGACCATCTGACCGTCTGGCCACTTCCAGACCAAGGAAGTACCAAAGATGTCCCAAATCTTTAGTTTGGAAGACGGAGCTCAGATGTAGCTTAACGGCCTGTATGTTGTCCAAGTCATTTCCAGTAATAATGATGTCGTCGACATATACCAATAGGATAACCGTACCCGTTGCCCGGTGACGAGTAAACAATGAGAAGTCAGTCGAGCTTCGAGTGAAGTTAATTGCCCGGAGAGCTTTGCTGAACTTGTCGAACCATGCCCGAGGGGATTGTTTGAGACCATATAGGGATTTGAGAAGGTGACAAACCCGTGACTCCCCCGTGGTCTCAAACCCGGGAGGTTGTTGCATGTAAACAGTTTCCTGAAGGTCGCCATTCAGGAAAGCGTTCTTGACGTCGAGTTGAAATAAGGGCCATTGACGATGGACAGCAACAGAAATGAGAATTCGGACCGTGTTGAGCTTAGCGACCGGAGAGAAAGTCTCGTCATAGTCGAGTCCCTGCTGCTGGGTGAAGCCACGAGCAACCAAACGAGCTTTGAGTCGAGCAATGGTCCCATCAGGGGCATGTTTGATGACGAAGACCCATTTGCACCCAACAGGTTTCTGGCCGGGAGGAAGGGGCACCAAGGTCCAAGTCTGGTTCGCCCACAGAGCAGCCATCTCTTCTTCCATGGCAGCACGCCACCCAGGATGTTGAAGAGCGTCCTGCACAGAAGTAGGAATAGAGACCGAGGATAGTGAAGTAGCCAAGGTCTGAAGAGGTGGAGAGAGGCGATGGAGAGAAACATAGTTCGCCATCGGATGAGCTGTAGAGGCCGGTACCGGAGCAGCAGAACACGGAGAAGCCGAGGTCGAAGCCGACTGCATAGGAGCAACGGGAGGAAGAGGGCGACGAGTATAGACCCGAATAACGGGCGGTCGAGGAGGGTCCAGGTTGGGAGGAGGCGGAAGGATGGGTGGAGGGGAGTGGACGGGGATCACCGGCCGTGGGATGGAGGGTGGTGGAGAAGGTGGTGGTAGAAGAGGTGGCAAAGGAGGAGGGAAGAAGGGTTGATCCTCCCGGAAAGTAACATCAGTAGAGACAGAGACCTTCCGGGTGACCGGGGAGTAGCAAACATAACCATTTTGGGTGCGGGAGTAGCCGACGAAAATATGTTTGGCCGCACGGGGATCCAGTTTGTCAAGAGTGGGGCCCGGGTTATGGACAAAGCAAGTACAGCCAAAAACCCGGGGTGTGAGAGGGAAGGCGGGTGCGGAGGGAAAAAGAAGGCTGAAGGGGGTAGCGTTCTGGAGAACCGGTGATGGGAGACGGTTGATAAGAAAACACGCGGTGGAAACCGCAAAGTTCGAGAATACTTTGGGAATGTGCATGTGGAGAATGAGGGAGCGAGCAACATCAAGCAAGTGGCGGTTCTTGCGTTCGGCGACCCCGTTTTGCTGCGGGGTGTAGGGACAAGAGGTCTGATGAACAATACCGAAGTTGGCGCAGAGAGTGGCAAACTCATTGCTAGTGTATTCCCGAGCATTATCAGAGCGGAAAGTTTTAATACTGGTAGAGAATTGCGTACGAGTTTCTAACACAAAAGCCTGAAAAACACGAGTAAGCTCATAGCGATCATGTAGTAGATACAACCAGGTGGTGCGAGAGTAATCGTCAATAAATGTTATAAAATAACGATAACCAGAGATGCTAGAAACTTTATACGGTCCCCAAATATCAGAATGTATTAGATCAAAAGGAGCAGAGCTCCGAGTACAATGTGCAGGATAAGAAGCACGAGGCTGTTTGCCAAGAATACAGGAATCACATTTAAAAACAGGAAGAGAAATGTCAGGAAGCGCCTTCTGGAGGATAGGTAGAGGGGCATGCCCAAGCCGACAATGCCAATCAGTAGAGGAAACAGAGGAAAGTGATGTGGGAGAGACATCGAGGAGGTAGAGCCCGTTCTGCAGTCGACCCCTACCAATGGTAATCTGCGTCTGCCGATCCTGTATCAAAAAACCAGAAGAGGTGAAGGTGATATAACAATTCATATCAGTAGTAAGACGACCAACAGAGAGTAAATTAAATGGTGAGGCCGGCACATAAAGAACGGAACGAAGAGAGAGAGAGGGACGGAGGAAGAGATCAGCACATCCAGAGACCGGAACAAGCGCACCATTGGCCACAGTAATAGACTGGGGATGAGGAGCATCAGAGAACCGGGGCGGTTGCATGGAAGTGATGTGGTGGGTGGCTCCCGAGTCCAGGATCCAGCGAGAGCCGGAGGAAAGACAGGCAGTACCTGCAGTGGAGGTGGAGACAATACCTGCATGGGAGGTGGAGGCAATGGAAACAGATGGAGGGTTGAGGAGCCCCTGGAGTCGTTGCAGCTGAAGGCGAAGAGCCTCAAGATCCGTACAAGTCGGAGGAAAGCTATCGGTAACAGCAGCAGTAGGCGGGAGAGGAGGGTAGTCATGTTTCTTGTGACAGACCGCTTCAGTATGGCCATCCCGGCCGCAGTAGGTGCACTTAGGCCGTCCGCGGCCACCACGGCCCCGCCCACGGGAGCCCGTACGTCCACCCCGAGTAAAAGAGGGTGGGGAAAGTAAAGGAGGAAGGGCCTGCTGAAGAAGGGCCGGCGAGGGTGGTGCAGGTGCCTCCGGTGGAGGTGGCACGCGAAGTAACATGGAGCAGACATCGGAGAAGGAAGGGGTAGCGGGGGAAGCCAGAACCTGGGCCCGGATACTGTGAAGGTGTGGCGGGACGCGAGCCATAATCATAGCTATACAAACAGCCTCCTTCTGGGCGCGTTGAGCAGCGAGATCAGTAGTCGCGGGATGGTGCTGAATCCAGACCTCTGTTAGAGTTTTAGCCCGGGTCACGAAGGAGGTCATGTCCAGAGCTTTGCCAACATCCAAAGCTTGAAGATCAGTGATGATGTCAAAAAGGTGCTGAAGGCTGTCCTTGCCCGAGTACAACGAATGAAGTTCATCCCACATGGCTTTGGCGGTCTCATGATACATGATCATCTGGTACGGCTCACCCTCCACCGAGTTCAGGATCCAGGTCTGGACGCGACCGTCATTGCGGAGCCAATCATCCGTAGGAGGAGTCGGTGAGCCCTGGGTAAGGTGACGCGCAAGACCCTTGGCTTGTAAGACCCGGCGGACGGAGTGTACCCAGGGGATGAAGTTGGACTTGCCAGAGAGGGAAATAGTAGTAATCCGAAGCTCATCGCGGAGTTCGAGAGGAGGAGCCACGTGGTCGGCCGGGGGGTGAGCGGTAGTGGAGTCGTTGGAGGACATGGCGACTTGGAGGAGAGGAGGCGGGCAGAGCCAGCGGACGGAGGCACAGCAGACAGTAGGGCGCGGCGAGTGCAAAACGCGCGGCAAGCAGCGGGCTAGAGGAGGCCGCGGCGAACTGGAGGAGGCCGCGGCGAACTGGAAGAGGTCGCGGCGGTCAGGAGCAGACCGCGGCAGAGGTCGCAGCGGTTTGGAGAAGATCGCGGCGGACTGGGGTAGGCCGCGGCAAAACCCGTGGCGGACTGAAGAAGAGACCGCGAGGATGAAGAAGCCACGCAGCAAGAGAGAAGAGGAGCGCGCAACGGACAAGAGGAGAGCCCGCAGCGGACAGGAGCAGGCCGCAAGAGACTGCGGATAGGGAGCAGTCCGCAGGAGCAGTCCGCAGAAGCAGTCCGCAAGAGACTGCGGGGAAGAAGAGAGGAGCAGTCCGCGAGCAGAGGCTCGAGCGGACAGACGCAGAGCGTGCAGCGGACAGGAAGGAACGTCCGCAGCGGATAGAGTAGAGAGGAGCAGTCCGCGAGCAAAGAGGCTCGAGCGGACAGAGTAGAGAGGAGCAGTCCGCGAGCAAAGAGGCTCGAGCGAACAGAAGCAGAGCGTGCAGCGGACAGGAAGGAACGCCCGCAGCGGATAGAAGAGGTGGGCCCCACGAGTCAGGGCAGAAGATGGCTATAAGAAGCCTGAGGAGGGTGGAACCACGGAGAGAGAGAAGATAGGCGGAAGCAGAGGGGCAGTCCGCAGGAGACCTGAGCGGACAGAAAAAGGCAGTCCGCAGGGAAGGCGGACAAAAAAACAGTCCGCAGAGAAGCGGATGCAAAGGGGCAGTCCGCAGGAGACCGAAGCGGACAGAGAGGCAGTCCGCAGGAGAGCGGAGCGGACAGAAAAATGCAGTGCGCAGGGAAGGCCGCAGCTAGACAGAACCTGGCTCTGATACCATGTTGAGAGAGCCCAAAAGCTTGTATGTATTAATCAAGTGTATAATTGTATGGAGAGAATACAAATATATAGGAGAGAGGAGAGAAGAATAAATCTTATACATGATGTGGGACTAAAGAAGGAGGAGAAAGAAAACAAAGAAAGAGGGTCATTAAATGGGCCTTTTACATGGGCTTTTCCAATAAAAATCAATATGCATGTTGAGCTTTTTCTGTTTTTTGAATTTAATGATTTTTATAGATTACAACGTACACTCTGAAATCTCATTATTTACATTTTCCCCCTTTTAAGAGATCCTGAATTCCATTGTTTTATGGGTTTTCTTTTGCAGCATTTAAGTATATAGTTCGACCACATCGAAATTTTATGGGTGCATGGCAGATTAACAAGCCGTGCTTGCCCGCTATATTTTATATTAAACTATGATGGAAACTATAGCCGCAAACATATTTTATATTAAACTAAGATAGTTAATACTTATCAAACAGAAGCTTGTTATGGTGTTCTTAACTAGCTTTATTGCATTGTAGACTTATATAGCATAATAAACTAAAAACAAATTTTTGGAATTTGGAGTGGTTTATTCCATATGGACCTGGACTGCTTATGGATTTTATTTAGGGCATTTATATTGGCAGCCCAGCTTTGGCTACTGGCAGCCCGACAAAATAATAAAAAACATACATAATATGACCGCTAATAGCAGCCCAAAACGCGAAACACGCGGCTTTTGAAAAAAAGGTCTACTATACGACATTTTTAGAAAAAGTGTTCAACATAAAAGTTGTAGATCTCGACGAGATCAACAACTTTTATGTTGAACACTTTTTCTAAAAATGGCGTATAGTAGACCTTTTTTCAAAAGCCGCGTGTTTCGCGTTTTGAGCTGCTATTAGCGGTCATATTATGTATGTTTTTTATTATTTTGTCGGGCTGCCAGTAGCCAAAGCTGGGCTGCCAATATAAATGCCCTAAATAAAATCCATAAGCAGTCCAGGTCCATATGAAATAAACCACTCCAAACTCCAAAAATTTGTTTTTAGTTTATTATGCTATAGCAGACATATTTTCAAAAGGCGCGGAATCCGGGCGGAATTATGCGAGTTCCGCCTGGATTCCACGCCTTTTGAAAATAGGCCTGCTATATGACATTTTTAGAAAAAGTGTTCAGCATAAAAGTTGTAGAGCTCGTCGAGATCTACACCTTTCACGTTGAACACTTTTCCTAAAAATGTCTTTTAAAAGCTTAATTTTTGGGCTGTCAATATCCATCGGGCTGCCAATAGCCATTTTTTGGGCTGCTATTATCTTTGGCCTGCCAATAGCCATATAAGGGTTACCAATATAAATGCCCTTTATTTATTGGACTGTTTACGTCTTATAGATTGCTTATTTTATAGTTTTGCTGTATTTTTAGTTAAAATGTCAAATGACTCAAATGTTTCAGATTTAGGAAGTAGTTTGGTTTTTAAGTTTTTTATGAGATTTTAGTAAGTGGGTTTATGAACTTTTTAGTAATTGAGAAATTTTCAAATGTCAGCAAATTTATATAGTAATTAGGAGCAGAAGCGGACGGCTCTACTGTAATATGTGTATATTCTGCTAGTGAATGTGTAATTTTAAAAAACAATTTTAATAATAAAAAATAAATTTTAATTAATAAAAAATTTAATCTCGAGCCAGCTAGAAATTGATTCGATTTGGCTTGAAATCGAGTTGATTTTGATTCGAGTCGGCTCGATTCGAAATCGATTTCGATTCGAGCCAGCTCGATTCGAAATCGATTTCGATTTTGAGTTGATTTCGAGCCGACTACAAGTCGAAAATTTCGATTTCGAGCCGAGCCTAACTCGATCGAAATCGACTTGATATCACCATTATGCGCGCTTGGATGGCACGCAAGGCGCGCGGCTGGGGCACTTCGCCCGCCTCAGCCATGTTGGGCACAGCGGGTTGCGCCTGGTGCGCACGGCGACTCAGGTGCGCCTAGGCGCACGCCTTGACGACATAGACTGGCGGGGCCGCCCAGATGCAGATGACACTTGGATACTACCAGCAGAGCTCGATCGACTCACCCCTGGGCTTCGACTTCAGTACGACCGTCTCCATTCATCGGAGATGAAGGCTTTTAAGTATGGGGCAGTTGATGGGGATCCATCATATCATGCACCAGGAGGAGTTCGCTGCAAGGCAGGACCCACGTCCGTGTACTCGCGTAGGAGGGCTTGATCGGATCGCCGAGCCGACTCCTCGGATGCGTCCAGATTCGCATCGCGAATCATTTTCATATATTACTTCATTATTTTTGCATTTTATTTGATGTATTTGGGTGGCCCCACCTCCGGCCAACCATAGTCGTCGATAGTGGGATGCCCTAGTTGTCTTTTATTATAAATAGGATGCTAGTGGGTTGTTTTAGGGTTATTGCAAAATTTGGAGAAGCCATTCCCGGATTCCCGCGATCATCCTACGGTGTCGACTCTGTGGAACCCTGGGTGACGACTCTTATGTGTGCAACTTCCTCCCCAATGTGCCCCAAGCCCTAAGCCTCTTCTTCCCCCTCTCAAACCCTCTTCCGCAGCCCCTAAAGCCTCCAAAACCGTCGGCCGCCCGCTATTCCAGCCTCCCCTTACCATCCGACCCATCTTCTCCAGCAAACCCATTGTCGTCGTCCCTCCTAATCCCTGTCCAGCCACCACACCAAAGCTGCGGCCCTATTCTCCTGCCACCGACTTCCTCCACCCTCCAAGACAACCGCCGCTCCTCCCTTGCCTCCCCACGGCCGCAAGCCAACCGCCGCCTCCTCCCTATTCTCGTGGAGCCACCCCGACAACCCTTGCATCAAATTTGTCCAGATTTGGACCAGTCAGTTCAAATCCAGCCAGCCAACCTACCCCCCACCACATTTACAGCCCGGATCCGCTCCAAAACACTGAATCCATCCCCTCTTCTCCCGGATCCATCTCTATCTCGCCGGATCTACTCATTTTCGGCCCGATCCCACTCCCCGTCGCCAAATTCAGCCGCCTATGTTGCTTCCCACCTCCGGTACCACGTTGGATCGCCATCAAAATGCCTCCGGCTCCAAATTCTACATTGTATTAGACAACCCACTATTTGGTGAGTCTTTTGTTGTATTGAACGATTGTTTTTCAGCATTTATTTATTAGATTGGAAATCATATTTACTTGGATATATTGTCTGTGGAAAGATCGTCTCGGATAGCTTGTGATTTGCGGTGAGATTCATTCGCTGCGCGCCAGCTCACTTTGTCTTGGCCCATCGAGCGGAGGAATGCTATTAACTGTTTGTTTATTGAATGCTAATTTTGTTTTCAAATATTTTGCGGGGGTTAAATATTAATTGCTCATCTTAATTTGTCATCATCGTCGACGATCGCATTGCATATAGGTTAGGGAGTAGCGTCTCGAGTCTGCATTCCCCTCCCTAGTAGTCTTGGGTTTGTGCACCCCTTAGTCTACCCTATATCAATAACTGACGGAGGATCCGTAACATATCCATAATAGAATGTGGGATTGTTTAACCATTCCATCATTTTATATCAATCTTTGCTAAGAATGTGGGATTGTTGAACCGTTCCATCATTGTACTGTGTCGTGGAAGAATTCAGTAAGTTCATCTGATGATTCTCCCTGGTCAGACGCGATTATCCCTTTGATGTCACCAGATGTAGATGAGTACCCATCTTCCATATATGACCCCTGTCAAAACAATGAACCAACTATCTGAAGAACTTAGTACTCTAATACAAACTTAATTTGTAATTAACAAGTGACTGGGACTAGCGCTGTGGAACGAATGAGGTACAGAGATCAGAATCACAACAGTCCATGGAAATGAAAGAAAATGGCAAAATGCATATTCAAACTCAAATTATAGGAAGAGCATTTGAAAAAAAAGATATTTTTTCTCTCTTGTAGTTACAGCAAGGCTCCAATCCCCTTTTCGAGGAATAATTCTCCATATTTATAGGTATAAGGGCCGAACAGCAGAGTTATAAATTTTGGCAAAAAAACCTACAATTACAACTTGAAGCATAAGAATTCTTACGTAAGTCGCTTAATCTACTAGCTAACTTCAAAGACTGTCAAGTAGCAGATTAACCCAATCACTCAGGACCACCTAAATGACTTTTGGGTTGCTAGATAGTGTCCTTACGCTGCAATCGTTAGTTCAAGGAGTTGTCAAATAGCGGCTTAGTTTCTAAGCAGTGGTTTAACAAGTTCTCAAATAACATCATACAACCATAACTGATTTATCTAGAACCCAACATAGCCAGGTACCGAAAACTATGGAAGTTGACTTCTACTTGATTCCCTAATCAAGTAAAAATTTAGGTTATTGATTCTTCTTTTATGTGTCTGAGACTATGAAACCAAGAAAATATGAAATAAAAAATAGAAGCAACAAGTTTAGTAGTGCCATAAGATTGATTCACATGCAGCTGTATTCCGAACTGAAGTGGCAGTACATTTCTCAACCACATGCTGGGAAATAAAACTAACTGGGAAATATGGTGGCTACCAATTATCATATAAACAAAAGTGAGATTGGAACCTGCACCTCATCAACGTGAAACATTTTACTCCCTTCTCCATGCCATATATCCACTTCAACAGAGTTCTAACTTCCCAAACACCTAGCAAGCGGACACTAATTCCTATAAAATTCCGAGGAATTTATGCATTTGATATATGCACTTACGGACGACTTTAATAATGGACTAGTCACAACAAAATGAAAATTTCCTTACGGCTGCTAGAAAGAATCCTGCCTTGCTCTGATATTTCCCCCATAAAAATTTATTTAGCAAGTAAATAAATTATGTGCAGAAAGCTATGGTCTGTTGTTGGGATACTAGCAACCTTAACTTCAAGGGGAAAACAATAAATGTTGATTCACATGTTTGATGGATATCTACTAATCTCAGGCCTACCCTCTGCCCATTAGAACAGAGTAAGATAAGTCATTTACTCATACTATCTAACCAGACCCTAACATCACAACCAATCATTCTCTGTTTCCCAGAAATAGATGAGAAATCCCAAAACCCTCTAAGCAGGCAGTGCAGGATAACATTATGACAAACTCATTCGGCTCACTATAATAGTGTGATTGAGTAGGTTCTTGCTTACCAGTGGAGCGAACTATACAACTTCATAAACCAAAAAAACATGATTATTAACCTAATTACAAGAAATAACTGATTCTAACTTACCAACAAGAAGAAAAAAATTAAGTTACTGCAATAAATTTCATAGATAAACTCAATTGCAAAGTAACATTATAAATATTCATTCATGAAGAATTAAGTGTGCATACAACATAGAAAACTAAAAAAACACTAACCTGAAAACTTGCAGGCAAAGACTCTGTAAGAGTTTCATTATATGAGTTGACACTACCACTATCAGCACTATTGTTATTTACTTCACGATTCACAGAGATATTGCTTTCTGATCTCATGCTTTTTTTTGACAGGATTTGGTTCCCTTTTGTTAATACAGATATCTGCATTGACAATGATTTATATTTTCAGAAGGTGTATCACTGAGCATGTTAATGAAATTTGGCAGACACAATGTCATTCTTGGCGCACAGCTTAAAATTGGTGCAGAAAAATCAAATTTAAAAAGGATTAAGACATAACTAGCGTTCATCATTTTATGCTGAAGTGAAAAAAATTCATTCAACTGAGCATTTATAAATCATTTACAATCATGCCTTAAAAATTATAGCTTAAATTGGACAAAAATTAATAGGCGTGTATATATGGCATCATCATTATCAACAATAGCATTGTCCCAACTATATGGTGCGAGCTTCATGAATCCTCATTTTCAAAGTATTGCCCAAGGTGCTAAACCTAAATCATGCAAGTCTTGAACATCTTCATCCATTTTATGTTAGCACCTGTTGAGGAGAGCATAGGATAGGGGCGATGAGGAGGAGAGTTATGTGGCTGCTAGAGCAGAAGGTTCCACCGAGAGAATCAAAATTTGAAAAAGTAATAAATAACATGTACATTTGAGCAATCAAAATTTTGTATTTAATGTACAGAATTAAGCCAAGAGAGTGTTTGAATTAGTAAAATTAAGAGGATTTGGTAGCTCTTAGGGTTAGAGACTTGGTAGCCTAAGTTATTAAAGGTGCAAGAAGCACTGAGACGCAAAGGGGTCCTGGAGGCTAGGCACAGGGTATAGGCATGTACCAGAAGCACGTGAGCACAGAAATGAAAAAACATTTTTTATGAATAAATGTACATTTGAAAGGTTGTAAAGAATCATTTATATTTTGTGTTCTAAAGTCCATGCCCAATTTCACTGAAAATCAATAAACTGGGCACCCAGTTCACTAAAAATCAATGAATTGGGCATATCCATTTCACTGATTTTTGGGCACCCAAGTCACTGAAAATCAGTGAATTGGACGCCCAAGTGTGCCTAGGTGCGCCTCAGGGGCGCCAAGGTGAGTCTCAGGTGCTTCTGAGGCACCTCGCCCGCCTCTGCCTAGCAGAGGCGGGCGACTGCGTGCCTAGCTCCTGAGGAGCCTTTAATAACATAGTTGGTAGCTCTTGTCCCTCGAGCTCCCCTCATAGGCAACCAATATTCTGACTCCACATTATCTCTGCCACCACCAACTTCATCTTCAACTACCTCTCCGGAGAACTATCGGCTCATTGCGACCAAACAAGTAAAAAATAATATCAGAGTCATCGATCCCTCTCCACATTTTTTTGCAAACTACATCTCCCTGTTGAGCTTTTTCGTCGTCATCCTAGTCTGTAGGAGTTGTCCAAGAGTTTCTTTAAGGCAAGGATTGTTCCTCCTTACTGCAGACAATGTTTTAAATGTTTTCCAATATGCACTCATGCATATCGGAGGGCGTATCAAAGGACACTCGCACTATAGGTATTTTGTATTCGGCTATTTGATTTGAATGGTCCACAAAATTTCATCAATCATCGTATTAAAATAATATTTTCAATCTCAATTAATCCATCACCATCCCACATTTTGAGAAAATGCAAGCCATGTTTATAAATAAGCTTAAGACTAATAAGAAACAATTTTAGGAAAAACGTTGTTTAATAAATATTTGAAATTATTATTAATTTTTTGAAACTATGTACTATAGTGCACATGTTTTTATAAGGCATGAGCATGGGACGTAGAGATACTTCCTATGCTCGTATCTAGGTTCTTAAATATAATAAAATAGGTCTTGAATATATGATTTTAGAATCATCACATTTTATTTTATTTTAGAATCATCACATTTATTTTATTTTTTAATATCGTATCAGCATTTACATGTAGTATTTGATGGTAGAACTTTTAATAGTTTTTGACAAAATTAAATTGACGGAAAAAATTTTAATTTCAAATCTTCTTACATTTTTTCACAAAACACAGAATATATTTTTTAATAGTCTTGTACGCCCACCTATGTTATATGCTCGTGAAGAGAATATATGGGCATGGGTATGTGTAGATGAGCGAATAAAAAAAGGATCAAAATCATCAAAATTTAAAAAAATATATGCAAAATTAGAAGAAAAAATTTCATGCTTGCTCCAAAAAAAATGAAAAAATAAAATATATTTAGAAAAAAAAGATCCTATACTTAATTTGAGCAAAATATATTGCGCCAAAAATAGTAATTTCTTTACTACAAGTTTGAATGGAATCTAATTTTAAGTAGAAGAGGAAGAGAGTGGAGAGAGAATGCATAGGTGTATATAAATATTTCTTCTGCTTTTAAAATATTTTTGCATATTTTTTAATCTAGTCATTCAAATATAAAATGTAATTCTCCAAAATGCAAGTAAATTTCAAAATAGTCAAGTGTATGACGTGTGCAGTGAGAGGAACAGTTATAGTTTCAAATTTCATTATTCACCCACAAAGGCACCTACTTACACAGACCTACACTAAGAACAAGTAGAGTATCACGATATTATTATTTTCCGCAACAAATAGATGTTACAAGGCTTATATACAAGCCGGAAAAATAACATGAGTCGGAACCACGACTCAGACAGTAAATACGAGATGACTTGAATGTAAAAATACAAAATATAAAATAAAACTAAGTTCAACTTTCCCCCTCAAGTCGGACGTATGATGTCGGTCATCCCAAGTTTTTAAATATCATCAGAAAACACATCACTTCTCAAGCTTTTAGTGAACACATCTGTCAATTGATCTTTGGACTGGACAAACTATGTGACCACGGTCTTCTTATCTAGGTGATCTTTGATAAGTGTCGATCAACCTGCACATGCTTTGTCTTGTCGTGCTGGACTGGATTATGGGCTATACTAAAAGTTGTTTTATTATCACAGAATAAGGAAAACAGACTACTCCCAGAGAAGCCCAGATCATGTGATACAGTACGTAACCATAGGCCCTCACAATGGCCTTGTGACATAGCATGATACTCTGCCTCAGCACTGGATCTGGCCATCACATTCTGCTTCTTACTACGCCAGGTCACCAGATTTTCCCCTACAAAGGAGCAGTATCAGGTAGTGGACTTGCGATCATTCCAACATCCAGCCCAGTCAGCATCTATGAAAACTTCAATCTTCAAGTGATTATTTTTAAAGAACAAGAAGCCACGACCCGAGGCCTTTTTCAAATAACGTAACACACGAAATGTTGTCTCTTGATGTTTGATCCTGGGAGCATGCATATATCTACTCAGAATGCCAATTGAATAGTGATATTTGGACGTGTTCGAGATAGGTATATGAGTTTCTCAACCAATCTCTGATAGCGAGAAACATCGGTTTGGTCATCATCACCATCTTCTTCAATCCTATGATTTTCTTCCATAGAGGTGTTCGTAGGAACACAACCAAGCACCCTGATTGCCTTCAAGAGATCTAGAATATACTTGTGTTGAGATATGAAAATTTCTAAGTTGATCTGGCGACCTCAATACCAAGAAAGTAACATAACCTTCCCAAATCTTTCATCTCAAATTCAGCAGATAGGAGGGACTTGAGGTCTGCAATCTTCTCTGTGTCATTTCCACTGATCACAATATCATCTATGTAGACAATGAGAACCACAACCCTCTGATCGCAATGACAGACAAACATGGTGTGATCAGACTGAGCCTGCTTATAACCTAACTTAAGCATATTTGTGAGGAACCTTCCAAACCACGCCCTAGGAGATTGTTTTAGGCCGCATAGAGATCTCTTTAGGCGGTGGACAAGACCTTCATCCCCTTTTTTCATAAATCCAGGAGGGAATTTCATGTACACCTATTCATCAAGTTCCCTATGGAAAACGAATTCTTCACATCGAGTTGGTGGAGGTCCCAGTCCAAGCAAGCAGCGCACGAAAGCAACACCTGAATGGAGTCCATCTTTGCCACATGTGCAAATGTTTCCGGGTAGTCAACACCCTGGGTTTGAATGTAACCCTGAGCAACTAGACGAGTCTGTAATCTTCTCTGTGTCGTTCAACCTTACCGTCCTGGTTTTGCTTAACAGAGAAAACTCAGTATAAACCAATAGCTTTCTTACCAGGAGGAAGGGAAGAAATATCACATGTGTGATTTTTGTCCAACGCAAACATTTCCTCTTTCATCGCATGAGTCCATACCGATATGCTCAAAGCTTCCTGCCATGTTTTGGGAATAAAAACTAAGAAGAGAGAAGAGGCAGAGGCCTGATGGCCCGAAGAGAGATGGCAGTAAGCCACATGATTAGAGATGGGGTTTTAAGTGCAAGAAGTTTTACTTTTCAGCCTTAGTTATTAAAGGCGCAAGACACACTAAGACGCAAAGGGGTCTCGGAGCCTAGTCGCAAGGCTCAAGGCTCAGGCACGCGCCTGACGAAGGGAAGGCGCAACCACATTCATTTAAAAAAAATAAGCAGCAAACATCAGTTCATCTTTTTGATCAGATTTTTCATATATTCTACTCACTAATTATTCATTACTATCATTTATCTCTTAAAAAATATAATTAATGTGATTATTTGCATCATATCTAAATCTTAACACTCGATTATGTTTCACAAACTCTAAATTATGAAAAAACTATTGAGTTCTTACATTATTTTTTTCTTTCTTTTGTGAAAAAAGGTTTGAAATAAAAATCGCTCTCAGACGTGTCTTTCATGTTCTAAAGGCGCACGAAGGCGCAAGCCTCTGAGCCTGTTGAGCCTGGAGCCTTAGGCCCGCCTGAGGCGCGCCTTTAACAACATAGCTTTCAGCAGTGCAAGTGGTACATGAAGATCATCATCATCAGAATCTAAGGCTGAAGTGGGCAATGGTAGAGGTGGAACTTTAGTGGCATGTAGACCTGAGGAACGACGGTGGTATACATGAGGAAACGGGGAGACCGGAAGAGAGCAAAGGAAACGGGGAGACCTGAGGTAAGAGAATCGAGGGCGGTAGAGGAGTAGAATCAGAAGAGCACAGAGGAGTGACAAAAGGAATAATGGGAAGAGGGACAACATTGGACTCAATATCACCAGTACTCTCCCCCTGATGAAGAGAGCAAGTCGAAGACTGAAAATAGGATTCAACTTCCATGAAGGTAATGTCCATAGTACGAAATGTGCACATGGAGGGCGGATGATAACACGGATACCCCTCCGTGGTGGAGGAATAGCCTAGGAAGACACACCGGTGGGCCCTAGGATCGAATTTGTCCCGGTGTGGTTGATGAACATGGACAAAACATACACATCCAAAGACGCGGGGGGCCAGATGGGTGGTATGGACAACCGTCATGGTGGAAAGACGGGCGATAGGAGTGACATATCGAAGGATACGAGAGGGTAGACTGTTGATCAGGTGAGCAGCAGTGAGCACAACATCACCCCAATACGACTAAGGAAGATGCATAGTGACAAGGAGGCATCCAGCAACATCAAGTTGGTGTCGGTTTTTTTGTTCAACAACCCCGTTTTGAGTGGAGGTGTGAACACAAGTAGTCTGATGGATAACACCATGACTAGCAAGGTAGGAACCAAAGGTGTCACGATCGTCATACTCTCCCCAATTATCACTCTGAAGAACCCGAATAGGTCTATCAAACTGGGTCAACACCATTTTATGGAAAACTTGAAAACATCACTTTTTCAACAGGTACACCTATGTGGTGCGAGAAAAACAATCAATAAAGGTAACAAAATAACGAAAGCCAGATTACGATAACACAGGGGAAGGTTCCCAAAAAACTGTATGTATTACATCAAAAGAAACACTACTAGGAACAAATAGATGTGATGACGTGTGACACACCTGTTTTGACATGTCACAAACATCATAGACAAAAGTTTTAAGAAAAGGAACAAAAGCAGGAAACAATTTTTGAAGGTAAGCAGGCGACGGATGTCCAAGGCGCATATGCCAGCGGTTAACATCATCAGTAGTAACAACAGAGCAGGAGAGAGATGGAGAGGATAGTTAGGATTTCAGGTAGTACAGGCCGCCACAATTCCTACCACTGTCAATGTTCCGCTTCGTACTCAGTTCATGAAAAACACAAGTATTAGGAAAAAAAGGTTACAGAATAGTTAAGGATCTAGTAATATTGCTAATTGAAAGTAAATTCCGAGAAAAAGAGGGAACATGAAGAACCGTAGGGAGGGAAATAGTCGGAGAATAAGAGATGTGTCCCTTGCCCGCAATGGGAGATAAGCTCCCATTAGCAAATATGATCATATCCTTACCAGACAAGGGAATATAGGAAAGAAAACCTGAGAAAGAGTCTGTCCTGTGATGGGTGGCACCTGAATCGATAACCCACTCAGAAGAAGAAGCATGGACCGCATGAGCACTTGGCATAGCAACAGTGGCCAGAGAAGTAGAAGCACCGGAAGGATGATTTGGCTGAGAGTGAAACAGGCGATGAAAAACATCCAGCTCGTGTGCAGTGAGCTGTCCCGGAGAGGAATGCAATGTCTCATCATAGACATCAGCTAAGTATGCAGCATCATGAGACCGAGAACCACCCGGTCTGTGGCCTCAACGTCTAGGTCCATGACCACGATCACGGCCATGAAGGGCAAGGTGAGGGTGAAGCTTGAAGCACACCTCCCGAGTATGTCCCCGTCGACTGCAATAATCACAAGTAGGAACCGAGGAGTCGGGATTAGGAACAGAGCCGCGACCCACACTAGTCAGGGCGGAACGATTTGAAGGAACAAGAACACTGAGGGACTTTCGGCGGTCTTCAACCCCAAGAACCATACTGAATGCTTCCTGAAGTGACAGGAGAGGGGAGCGGTGAAGGATGTGCGACCGCACCATATCAGACTTCATCTTCAGGCCCATGAGGAATACATGGAGACGAAAGCAGTCCTCTCGTTGTTTCAGTTGAACAGCATCCGCAGTACAAGCAAGGGTAAAATGAGAAAAGTAGTCCAATTCCTGATGTAGGCGTTCAAAGTTCGAGAAGAACGACGACACGGTCATCGAGCCTTGCCGCAACTCCAAAATGCAACGGGCAAGCTCATAAACCTGAGTAGAGCGACCAATCTGGGAGTATGTTTCCTGCGCCCGGGTCTAGATCTTGTGAGCTGAGTCCATCAGCATATAGCTCTAATATACTTTGGGGGCATCGAATGGAGGAGCCAGGACCCTACAAGGGAGTTGGTAAAGTCTCAATGCTTCCATGAGGGGTCGGTCTTGAGGCGTCCTGTAATGGTTCCATTGATGTAACCAAACAACTAGTGGCTGTGAATGACGTGTTGAGCGGTGCGCGGCCACTCAAGATAGTTCATGTCATCTAAAGGAACCGTAGTAATCTTTAGAGAGCCGGAGTGTCCAAGAGACTGCTGACAATCACTCATTTGTGGTTGGATCACATTCAGAGAGAATGCAGAAGAATCTGGATCACCCATAACGGCGAGGAGTATCAATAGGAACTCACACAGCAGCAACAGAAAAAAAGGGAGCGGGACATCCGGCGGGCAAAGGAGACAGCAGAGGGACGGTGCATTTAGCAGTCGAAGAAAAATAGTAGAGGACAGCAGCAACATGGAACTGTAGAGGACAACAGTCGAAGAAGAGAGATGCAGGAAACCCCGTCCGACGAGTCGTGTTCGTCGGTGGAGAAGGAAGATCGATCGGAGCAAGTCCTAGTGCACGGAAGCGGGATCTGGAGGGATTTTTCGCAGGATCTCGAGGGATTAAGCGTGATCTGGTGCTAGGTCGCGCAAAAGAAGTTCATGGACAGGCAACGGCGGTCTGGCTGCTTCATGGAAGGACGGTGGCAGCATCCTTCTCAGCAACCGGCAGTGGAGAGGCCGCCCGTCAGCCTCATAGGGTGAGCAACAGAAGACGGCGGTGGGAGAAGGCCAGCAGCGGGATCGACAGGCGAGCGGAAGCAGCTAGGGTTTTTTTCTCCACCTCTGATACCAAGTAGAATATCACGATATTATTATTGTCCACAACAAATAGATATTACAAGGCTTATATAGAAGCCGGAAAAATAACATGAGCGGAACTATGACTCATACAGTAAATACGAGACGACTTGAATGTAAAAATACAAAATATAAAATAAGACTAAGTTCAACTGAACAACCACCTAGTAACCCAAAGTCAACATCAGCGGTCATAAATTATAATTCTCATTAAAAGAAATTATGTCGTCAATCCGAAAAAACTAAAAACTGCTACTTTTTTCCTAAACTATTTCTTTTCTCTTTCTCCAACTCTCCTTTCCAAATTCCAAGCTAAGGTCTTCACCATCTGCATTGCAGTATAGAAAGAGATTGATTTTGAAGCAAAGAAAAAAATAGAAGAGATGGCTTCTTCTTCTTCTTCCATTTTTGGTAGAAATACGTCTTCATCATCATCATCTTCTTATAACCAAATCCGAAAGACTACAGTTTCTAAGTGTAGTGAAATTGAGCAATCGATGCATGTATTTTTCATTGTCTTTTCTACTTGTAAAACCCGTGGATTTCAACTTTCCTTATTTTGTAAAAAGGGTGTCAAGATGTTTTGAATCTATTAATATATAAATTAGAAGCCTTTTTGGTGTAACATTGAAACGTTCTTTTTATCTTTTGATTTTTTTTCTTTTCAACAAACTTTATTGAGAGAGAGCAGGAGAGGACCCATGTGCACATGTATTAGTCCTAATCTTTTTGAAGCTCGTTCAATTGACCACCTTTTAGCTTTGTGATCTTCGAAGTGTTGATGGAGGTTTGATAATCAAGAGGGGTTAAGTTCCCCTCCTATAGGAGTCATGGGGGTGGATCCCACGACCCAAATCAGTATATGTTTGAATTTGGAGCATACTTCACACATAACCGCAAACTTTACTTCTCTTTGTAACCCTAATTCGTCATAGTAAACATATTTCACCGCCCTTGGTGATAGCAATAATTTGGGGTTAATCGTGTATGTTCTTGTGTTATGTGATTCTACAGTTTATGTAATGCTCCTGCTAAATGGGTATATGAATCCAATAATTTATATTTTATGGTTAAGAATGTTGGGAAATTCATGTGGATTTGATGGTACAAAACCCTGATAAGACTACTTATTGAAGAAGGATGAAACTCAGCTGAAGAATGATCTCCAATACAAGCTCAGCGCTCAACATTCGTTGACCAAAAATCATTGACCGGTGACCAGTGACTATGATCAAAGTTCCTTGATCTAAAGAAATGTTAAACGATCACCGATCGTTGACCGCTTACCGGAGACCAGGAAGCTCACAGATTAAAGACTCGAAGAGCTCAGTCAGTGATCACTGATCGCTGACCGTCTTTCGCTCACCGGTAACCCAGACGCTCACTGATAGAAAACTTCAAGATATGGCCAATGAACACTGATATCGGCGTCCGTCGATCTCACTCAGTGATCGTCGACCACTTACTCAAGATTAAAGTTAAGATTTTCTCCATACTAAGAAGGCCGATCACAGATTGTTGACCGAGAATCAGTGACCGCTGACCGCACAGCCCTCCCAGCAAAGACCTTCATTCAAAGATTGTTGACTGAAGCGCTCACCGATCATTTATCAAGTTCAAAGTATTCTCAAATTCAAATATAGTCATTGTAGAACAAGACAAAGCAAGTTCTGAAAAAAGGAACGCTGCCCATTCTTTTTGGGACTAGATCTGAAAGGAGATTAATGGAAAAGGAAGTTGATGTTGTCATTCGTGATTGGCCCAAGGAAAGGGGGACTATATATATTCTCTAGGAAAAAATGGTTGGCGAGTTCTTTCAATCTCAAGAATCCGTAGCTAGCACCTTCATCCTTCTCTTTGTAATTTCTCTAAGGAAGTTGTGTTTCTCTTCTCTCTTGAGACGCAATTAGAACACACAACCTTGTGATAAGCTCTCACTAAACTCTCAGATTCACCAGCTATAAAAGGTTACAAGTCTCTCCCTTCAAAAGAGTTGTGCAATGATTGGAATCTCCAGTGGAAAAGATTTGTCAGGTTGGAGTCTCTAGTGGAAAAGACACGTCGTCTTAGTGAAGACGGTGCTAGCCCACATTTGTGGAAGAGAGGATGTACCCAGTTAATTGAGAACCTCTATAAAAACACTCTTTATCGTCTGGATTATGGGTCAGTTTGTTTCAGCGTCCAAGCTCCATTGCCGCCCGACTGCAACACGAATTTTTTTTTTGTCCAGTTTGTTTTGTCGGTAGGTTGGGAATGGAGAAGAAAATCTCCCGCCGGAACGCTGCTTTCCCAAAGCTGCCGAGAGCCCCTTTTCAAAGCTCCGATGGCGTTGTTATGGAAGGTATGGTTAGTCCGATATGGAAGATGATGAATAGTAATTTATTATTACTATTATCCCGCGGGCGATTTTGCCATGGACGAGCTGATCTCTCTCTGCCATGGACCGCCAGCAATTGTGCTATGGAAACCGGAGAGAAGGTGTACCCCCCTCGCCGTGCGATTCAACGCTGGCGATTCACGGTGAGAAATACCCACGCCGCCAACGCTCCTCCCTCCGCCCAACCTCCCGCGAAGATTTCTGCCATGAACGCGCCGGAGAAGCTCCCCCCCCCCCCCCTCCTCCTCCTCCCGTGATTTGGATCCTCAGGTGCTAAAGTCCTAAGTTTCAAATTTTATAATTAATATGATTATTATATTATTATTATTATTATCACAATATCTAATTAGTATTAATATTATATATGATTATTTCTAATAAAAAATTAAATTTATAATAAATATTAATTATAACCCATTTTAATTAGTATAATTGCAAAATTTTTTTATAATTAAATGTAACAGAAACGTCACCGTTGTTTTACCAACTGTTTTTTCATTCTGAACAGCTCCGCCACCGCTATTTTACCAAACTGTTTTGTCATTTTGAACAGCTCTATTCCAACAGCTCCATTTTCACAGCTTCATTCCCACAGCTCCTTTTGTCACAGCCACCGCCGAAACAAACTGACCTTATAAACTGCTCTTAGGCTCTATAGCCTAGAATTTTATTTTCTTCATCTTTTTATTTCTTATCTTATGCTTGTTATCTATCTGTGATTGTGGTGTTTACGTCGTCGGATCCTTGACCGATGGCTCACTGAATGGCCCGCATTTACCAATTGTGATCTTCTAGAGTCCTGGCAGGTTGCAGATTTTCTCGATGCTAATGGCTCCTGGAACAGAGTTGCCCTTGCTGGTGTTTTTGGTGAATCCATTATGGAGCAGCTTTTGTGTGTCCCTATTTACTAAGAATTGGAATGTTATACCCCTGAACTCACCATGTGCTTTAGTGGCAGACAAGGTTGTAGATGTCGGATATCGGGGGCACGTCGGTTTAGGTATTTCATGTCGTTTTTAATATGTCGAGGGATATATCGGGGATATTTCATATATTGGGTTTTAATATTTAATTATGTATATGTGTAATTATTTATAAATTTATTCTTTTTAAAATTTATATTTGATATTTATTGAACTCCTAAATTTATCAAACTAATATAAACATTTTGTGTTGCAGAAGTAATAACGGTTTAACGCGTGAAATAAAACAAGAGAAAGTAAAATGTCGAGAAGTTGTCGATAACAATGAAAGATAATGAACCTTTAGTCAATAATTCAAAAATCATGTATAATTGAAGTCGATAACGGACTTGAGCAAGGAAGAAAGTCAAAGGAAGGAAAAACAACTTAAACAATGAAAAAATTTTGGTTTATTGTTTATTAGATCATAGACACTAATTAAAATAAATTGTAAAAAATTAGTCCATAGAATGTCGGGATATATTGGCCGATATATCGGTCAGCAGCAAACATATCGGAGGATATATTCCAAAAGGATATTTTGCAAAAAAAATATCGGAAACGTGTCGTTTTGTCCATGAAACCTTTATGTCGGCCAACATGTCGGCTGTGTCGGAAGATATCCACAACAGTGGTGGCAGAACCATCACATCCCTTGCATATGGCGCTCTATTCGGGGAGGTCAGATGCGAGTTTCGTTGGCTCAAGAAACTACATCTCCACCCCCCGTGAGAAACTCTTTTGGTGGAGACTCACCCATGATGTTATTCTGACACGAACATGGCTCACTCGGCGGGGGCTTGCGGACTCTAATCATTGCTCGTGGGGTTGTTTGCAATGAGAGGACCGCGACCACTAAGCAACTGCTCTCGGTTCATTGTGGTGCGGTCTGCGCCATTTTGGTTGGGTATCTCCCAGCCTCAAATCCGTTGATAGGGTGATGTGCATTCTCTTGTCGAATCTACAACCGGCTCAAAGATGGCCCACCTTCGTGTTTTTTGCTATGTGGTCTATCAATCTTGGCGGGCTTGCAATGCCAATGTCTACAACAGCGAGCATGCGACCCCGGTTGTTCTAGCGGATTCTGTGCATGGAAATCTAACCCGTGCTAATACGTATTCAATCTGGGACCACTGGAATGCCAATCAGCCTTGGCAGCTATCTTCTCCTTACCTTTGGTGCCCATTACCCGTGGATGGATAAAAATTAAAACAACCGGTGTCGTGAGCCTTAACAATATGGCGGGTTTGGGATTGTCATCCGGAATGACAAAGGCGAGGTGCTTTGCTCGGCGGGCACTGCTATTTCCCACTGGGACCCGGTAGTAAGGAACTTGCGACCATCCTTTCAATCAAGCAACTGGTGCCCCCTATCTTCTAGATGTCTGCGGCGTTATCATTGAAGCTGACTGCAAAGGTATTATTGACCTTTGTAACGCTTCTCTCTGACAAGATCGGTGGACTATTGCCGGTGTTGGGGACGACACTGTGGAACTCATTAACGACTTCAACAAAGTCCTCGTTCATCTTATTCCGAGAGTGGCCCACCGTATGGCAGATTTGTGTTATCATTGCTAAATCTTGTAACTTTGTATGGCATGACTTGGAGGGTACTAATAATGAATTCCTTGAGCTTATCAAGGCAGATTTGGATAGCATAGCTCCTGGGTGATTGCTTGCATCGTTTATTTCCCACTTTCATAAATATATATATATGTAAGTAGTCTTTGGTCTTTGGATGATGCTTTTGTTTCAGAGTTGTGATAAATTTTTTATTTCTGACAAGGATCACACATCATATTTGGGTCGTCGCACAGTAGGGCCTAGTTATGTCTACTCACGCATGAGATCTTGCTAGGATCAACATTCGAACCCACAGATACGTCTAGAATCCTATTACATCTTTCTACATATTTTTGCTTTATTTTTATGCATTATTTAGTGAGATCGGACACCATACATGAGCGATCAGTGTTAACGCATGGTCTCCCTAAGCATTTTATTACAATAAGGTGGTAGGGTAGTCGTAGAGGGCATTGCAGATTTTGGAGATTATCTTCCCGGAATCCGATGACCTCTCCTAGAGCCGACTCCATGAAACCCCAAGGTGTCGACCCCTTGGTAATTTGTCTTCCTCCCATTGCTTCCTTGTGTTTCACGTCCCTCTACCATCATTCCCAAATAGCAGCCACCATTCCATCTTAAAAGCTAGCCGCCCGTTCCACCATTAAGAACAGACACCCCTCCACCTTCAAAGCCACCACCAACCGCCATCCACCTTCAAAGCCCTAGCTGGCATCCTCCAATCCCCATCCAACCACAGCTCCTTAAGTCCTTCACAAACATCCCTCCTGATATTCCCCTTTGGAATACCTCCCTGCACCAACCTGGCTGCAGTTACAGCAGCCGCCACTTTTCCAACCCGTATCACAACACCCTCCGACCCTCCTACATTTTTGGTTGGCGTCGTCAACCCCCTCCAAAGGACCACCAGACCTCCTGCATCTCTAAACATTCTCTCTCCATTTCAAATCATCCACATGACCTACCTTGCCCCTCCTTATGCCATGGGCGCACTCCCCACCCCCTCTTCTTTTGAATTCTACCCTAAAATAAGACATAGACAGAAGGGTGCATATCCTTGGACAATAGCTCATCGGACAGTAGGACGGCAGCTCGTCGGACAGTTGGACGGCAGCCCATCGGACAGTCGGACGGAAGCTTGTCGGACAGTCGGACGGCAGCTCGTCGGACAATCGGACGGCAGCTCGTTGGACAGTCGGGCGGCAGCTCGTCGGATAGTCGGACGGCAGCTCGTCGGACAGTCGAACGGCGTCGAACCGTCAAACGGCACCTCATCAGACAGCCAAACGGTACCTCGTCGAATAATCGGACGGCACCTCGTCGGACAATCGGACGACACCTCATTTTGAACAGTCGGACGACACCTCGTTTCGGACAGTCGGACGACACCTCGTCTTGGACATTCGGACGACACCTCGTCCCGGACAGTTGTTGGCACCTCGTCTCGAATAGTCGGATGACATAACGTCGCATGTCAGTGGGACAAAGTTCCAACGTCGTGTCGTCAACACATTGTTAGTTATACACATGTTATCAATCGCTTTGTCGGTCGAAGGGCATGTCGTAGAAGAGTCGGGTGGCATGTCGTCGGAGAGTCGGGTGGCGTGCCATCGAAGAGTCGAGTTGTGTGTCGTTGGAGAGTCGAGCGGCATGTTGTGGCAGGCCGGGCAGTCAGAGGACGTTCCTTCAGACAGTCGAAGGGTGTGCAACCAGACATTCGTATATCAAACGGTGTGCCATCAGGTTGTAGAACTGAATCAAATGCATCCCTAAGCTCAAGGTAAGTAATGTTATATTTTGTAATTATGCGTGCTAAAAAATTTTGTTATGGCATTTTTACTGTTGTTGTTGATGAGAAAATAACTGACTTGTGGCATAATCAAACACATGAGAAGGTGTTGGATTAGCCAATACCTTTGATTGTCTGGTGGCACACCCTCCGACATGCCATGGCATGTCGTCACTACGTGTCGTCGGACAATAAGTAATGTTATATTTTGTCATGTTGTCAAACCGACATGAGCATAGAGCTTCGTGTGTTGTCATGTTGTCAAACCGAATCACACGAAGCTCGAGGTAAGTAATGTTATATTTTGTAATATGCAAGAGGAAAATTTTGTTATGACATTGTTAATAACGTCTGTTGATGAAAAAACAACTGAGTTATGGCATAGGCATATACAAGAAAAGGAGTTAGATTAGCCAATAAGAACTTGCATATTGACACAGTAGCTCTACATAGTTAATAATAATGAAAAATGTCAATTTAGGATCTACCGACTGGTCCCAACATGGATTGTTTGTTAAGGGGCGGTTGTAAAAGCGTAAACGAAAATGCATATTCGTTTGGATGGATTTAAGGCCTGAAATTAAAATTAAAGGACCATTTCCATTGGAACAGGAAGTTTGTGGGCATCTTTGGATCCCTAGGAAAAGGCATGCAAGATTTACTCGTTTCTCAATTTCTACTTTTTGGACTTCTTCTAGAATTATATTCTCCTAAGAAATATTGCATGGTGTATTGATAAAGTATATTTTCCTTCGTATGCAGCAACATGAAGGCTGCACTTTCATGCCCTTTCCACTATCTTTTACGAGATCTCATATTTTCTTTGAACTCCTAACTCAGCTTCTTAAACTCAATACATTTCAAGGTTGTAAGAATGTCAATCCAGAAGGTTAGTACAAGATTAATGTTGATATTCACAATGGATGTGCTATATACCAAATAAGAAATTTATGGCATATGTAATAGATGCTAGAAGGATAGAAATTATAACAATTTACTATCAAATTTGATTAAATAATAGAGCTAATGAGGTCACTCAAAGCTCATTAGAAGAAAATGAGAAGATTCGAATCACTAGAACAAGCAATAATTTCAAACCAAAATTAAATAGTGTAAGCATAAATAAGAAAAAAATGGAAAAGGGAGGCAACTCGTTGGACAGTCAGACGGCACGTCGTCGGGTAGTCGGACGACAACCCGTCGAACGGCATCTTGCCGGATGGTCACACGACACCCCGTCTAACAGTAGGACGACACCCAACCAGACATTCGGATGGCACATTGTAGTCGAACAGTCGGACGGCACGTCGTCGTCTGACAGTCGGGCGGCACGTCGTCGTCAGACAGTCGGACGGCACGTCGTCGTCAGACAGTCGGACGGCACGTCGTCGTCAGACAGTCGGACGGCACGTCGTCGTCAGACAGTCGGACGGCACGTCGTCGTCGGACAATCAATCGGCACGTCATCGTCGGACAGTCAGATGGCATGTTGTCGTCGGACAGTCAGATGATACGTCGTCGTCGGACAGTCGGACAGTCGGACAGCACTATGTGGTCGGATAGTCGGACGGCACTACGTCGTCGGATAGTCGGACGAGACGTCATTGTCGGATAGTTGGACGGTGCGTCGTCGTCAGACAATCAGACAACAAGTCGTCGCACATAGATGGGACGACGTTCGAACGGCGTGCCGTCAACGTGTTGTTCGGACGGCATGTTATCGATCGCTTTGTCGGTCAGAGGACGTATCGTTGAATTGTCGGAAGATGTGTCGTCGGAGAGTCGGGCGGCGTGTCGTCGGAGAGTCGGGCAGCATGCCACACAGTCGGAGAACGTGCCAGACAGTCAGAGGACGTGCCAGACAGTCGGAGAACGTGCCCTCAAAAAGTCAGAGGGTGTGCCATCGGACAATCAGAGGTCAAACGGCGTGTCAACAGGTTGTCGACCTGAATCACATGCACCCCTAAGCTGGAGGTAAGTAATGATATATTTTGTAATTATGCAAGCTAAAAACTTTTGTTATGACATTGTTAATGTAGTTGTTGATGAGAAAACAACTAAGTTGTGGCATAGTCATATACAAGAAAAGGTGATGGATTAGCTAATAAGAACTTGTGTATTTGTCATCTAAGAAGCACCGGTACGGGTACGGATAGCGGCTACGATACGTGTTCAGTACGGCAAAATTTTAAAATCAAGGATACGGGTACGGCGGGATACGTTGTATTAAATTTAATAAATATATATGCATATATCACAAATACAATTATAAATTCTCAAAACAATAAAACATGAAGTATAAATAATCAATTGAAGTACAAGTCTGTAGAAAGAACAAAGTCCATAACTAATGCAATATAATATGAAATACTTAGACATAAGCTATTCATAATTATTTCAAATAAAACGATGTCTCTCACTCATTTTCTTCATATTTCTCCATATTGTTGGAGATCAAAGCATCTTCAATTTCTGGCTCATCTAAAGACAAGTTGGCAACTGTAAGCATGTCAACTCCATCAAAAGGATTTGCCCATGCATCTTCTCCTATATCCCACATTCTACTCCTTCCTTCGCTGTAGATTTCGTTTCTCCTCGATAATAAGTGTAGATTACTATGCACGTACATCAAATCATCAGCTCGTTGTGGTAGAATTTTGTTTCTTCTCAATGAGTGAATGAATGAATATGTGCTCCAATTTCTCTCGCAGCAGGACGATGAAGAAGGTTGATCGAACAACTTCAAAGTAATTTTTTGTAATTTATGTGTCGAAGTTCCATAGTAACTCCACCAATCTTTGGGCAATAATGAAGCTCTACTCTCCAAACTATCTGGCTCACTAAAAGTTTGACCAAATCCCGTGAACCTAGAGAACTCATGGATTACTATATTCCTCTCCACCACATCAGGAAAATATCTTCTTAAGCATTTATTCATCTCCAAAGAAATCTCCTCATCCGTATTTGGAGCAACTCTATTTGACCCTCCTTCAAGCAATTCTTGACTATAATACCTACAAATAAAATATATAGTAAATAAATAAATCATAGTAAATGTTTAATATCAAATAAGAAAAAAATTACCTTGGATTAAGAGAATGAGTCATGCAATGTAGTGGTGCGCAACTCTTGATCCATCGATCAACGAGGACATCATAAATTGTCTCATAAAGAGAGCAAAGAGCTTCCAAGTCCGTCAACTTCTCGTGTTTATATATTTTAAGCTTCACATTTTTATCATTGAATCTCACATGTCATATACCAGATGAAGATTAGGTTTGTCTGTATCACAAACCCTAAGCATATCATATATGGGTTTTGTTATATCAAGGATCTTGTCCATATCATCCCACCATTTGTCACTATAGATGATGTTTTTAACCTCTAGAGCTTTCTCAACATCATTTGCTCGATACATAGTCCATTCGGGACATCCAACCATATTAAACAAGCCCATCTTCACAAGTTTAAACCTCTTCAACGTCACTATAGTGGAAGCAAATCGTGTCTCAGCAACTGCAAGTAACTTCAGTGAAACAAAAGAGTTATACATGTTCAACCTGTATTGATGATTCATTATGAAAGTCCTGATTGAGTGAGCATCATTAGTCACTTGAGTTATTCATCCTGTATTGTTCTCTAACCGTTGCACAACGATCAGTATTATTGACTGCACAAATATTTTTTAATGCTAGATTTAAAGTGTGCACAACACAAAGTGTCCAAAAAAATATGTGGGAATCGTTACTCCACAATTGCTCCTGCCGCCTTACACACCGGTGCATTATCAGTGATAACTTGTACAACATTTTTGGCACCAACTTCATTAATAACTTCAATCATCAAATTTGCACTATAATGTTTATCCTTATACTCACCTGATGCATCAACTGCCTTTAAAAAAATAGGACCATCCTCGGAGGCCGCCATAAAACTAAACAAAGGTCTTCTTTGAGCATCTGTCCAACCATCACTGACTAAGTTGATTCTCTTTAGGGGCCAAGTATCTTTAATTGGCAGAAGCATTCTAGTGATATTGATTTTTCTTTCTGCAAAAGTGTTATTCTGAGAGCATTATATCCAGGAGGAACAAATCTATCAAGATTGTGGTTTGCAGCAAATTTATATGAGCTAACATAATATGGATTTCTAGCTAGATGAAATGGTAAACCACCAGAATAGAACATCCTGGCTATGTGACTCCTTAACTCATCTCTAACTTTATTTTGAAAAGTCATATCAATTTTTTTTTGTTTTCCCAACTAATTGAGAAGCTTGACTTTCATTATGAAACGATAATACCTTGGGAGTCGGTTTGCATTTTTCTTCTGATGTAGCAACCACTTTTTGAAGCTCTTTTAAATACTCTTGAGTTACTTTTGGACATACCCTAATACCATTCCCGGATATTTTTTTAGCAAGTGACTTTTTACTCTAAAATACGAGCCACTAAAATCTATCTCACAAAAATTGCATTTCCATTTTCTGTTTCCGTCACCAACTTCTCTACTATGGATAAGAGATAAATAATCCCAAAGTGGCGCATTATCATCCCTACTTCATCATCAAAAATAAATCTACATGTTGCTGAGGTAGAAGTTGAACCGGTGACATTAAGGCTATGTTTGGTTGCGTTGTTGCTGATGGTAAGCTGCTGATGAACTGTTGCTGATTGAAAAAGTGTTGATTCTGGAAAACACAGTTTTGTTAAAAAACTGTTTGGGTGAAACAGAGTTTACAAAACGGAGTTTTCGAAAAGTTGTTTGGATACAAAACAGAATTTTTAGTAATTTTTTTAAAAAAAAATTAAATACCAACCATTTAATTTATGAGAAATTAAACTTTTTGAAAATCTTCCGACGTCCTTCGGCTCGACGTCCACCATGAGCAAAGTCTGAGGCGCACGCGTCTGAGGCAAATATTCTTCTAAACAAAGGAAGACCACAATTGTATTATCTAGTAGACTTATTCTAATTTCTTTTTCACATAAATCACTTACTTTAGGGTTGCTCTAGAACTTAATCCAAACACCGTTGATAAATAATGATCCAATAATAGAAGTCAAATATACGATCAAAGTTTGAAAAAAAAGAACACAAACTAAAATTTCGCTCCAACCAAAATGCTTGCAATTTCTTTGAGTCTCGACGCCTTCGTCTTGTCCGTAGACGCTGAAATAACATCACAATTGGCGCACGAACCTTCCCCTGCCATCTTCTCGGATCCATTAACCCCCTTCATATTTGAACATCTGGTTTTCACACTTTCCGGCGAAATAACGCCGACGGGAAGCTTCTTCTGAGTTCCACGCCACTTCAACGCATTACAAGAATGCGTAAATCTAGACTCTAGGTCTTTGACAGCCCACCGAACACCGGATACGATGGGAGATAGCGCCGCTTCGACGGCATGAAAGCGATCGTTCAAGAAGGATTCAAATGGATCGGCGACGGAGGCCATTACATGGGGATTCGATGGATGTGGAAAGTATACAGCGATTCTCTAGCTTCAAAACCCTTTCTGAGTGAAGAAACGCAGCTTATGCGGGAGATCGGGAAGAAGCGGGAGATCGGGAAGAAGAAGCGGGAGATCGGGAAGAAGAAGCGGGAGCGGACGGGAAGAAGAGGCGCGGCTTTTGCGGTTGAACGCAAAAAAAAGTTGCGGCCTGGAATATGAACAAAACAGCGATCTATTAAAAACGCAGGATCTGAAAAAAGCAGCGCCAAACGCAGCTTATGCTCTAAATGGTGGTGCGTTTTCACCGCACCGCAGGCCATAAGCCCAACCAAACGCCACCTAATAGGAGATTGTGATTGAGACATAATTGCTGTAATAAGAAAAAAGATGAAAAAAATTGAAAAGAACATTATTTAGTATTCACAAATTACTGAATAGGAATGAACTATAATACAGGAATGAACTAACACTCTAACAGACATGAATTATCACATTCACTAACAAATTAATTGAACTATAATACAGTATTCAGTATTCACAAACTAACAGCACATTCACAAATTAATTTGAACTAATCAATTGAACTAACAGCAAGGGTGCAACCGAAAGAGGGACTGTTGGCGGAACTGCTTTAGCGAAACCGCGATGGAATCCCCGATCTAGCAAGGGTACCCGATAGGGTAGATGAGCCGATAGGCGAAGGAAGGATTCCAACTCTATAAGAAGACCTACCTGCGGAAGAGGATCATTGAAGGCGCAGCGTGCGAGATCGTCGAAGGCGCAGCGTGCAGGATCGTCGAAGGCGCGTGCGGGATCGTCGAAGGCCGCAGCGTACGGGATCGAAGAAGAAGAGGAAGGCCGCAGAAAGGATCGTCGATGGCCGTCGCTGCGGGAAGAAATGCGGAACGCGGGATCGGCGAAGAAGGAAAAGGCGAAGCGCTGCGGGAAGAAATGAAATGAGGAAACAAAACCCGACCGAAACCTAATAGCGTGTATCAGCGCGTACCATACGCGTACCCGTACCGGAAACGTACCCGGTATGGGTACGGGCCTAAATAAGATGTATCCGTTCTTCGTAGTTTGTCATAGTAGCTCGACATAATTGATGATATTGAAAAATGTCATTTTACGATCTCCCGGATGGTCACAACATGGATTGTTAGTGAGGGGACGGTTGTAAAAGCATGAACGAAAATGTAAGTTTTTTGGATGGATTTGAGGCCCTGGATTTAGAATTGAGGGTCCATTTTCATTGGAATTGGAAATTTGCGGGCATCTTTGAAAAATGTCTTCTTATTGAAATTTGTATCCCTCGACATAATGAACTATGGATACCCTCTGGATCCATTCTATGTTATGTAGTCCTCAAGGGGTGTTACATGAGTTTCTTCCTGAGGTTCAAGTTTAGGGCAATAATATGGAATATCTTCCAAGGCAGTACGAGAATGAGGCAATACAAATTTCTAATGATTACATGTTACCTCACCGACACCACCCCAAATCCCGCTCGTCAATCGAAGTGTACCAACTAAGAGCGCTACTAAAGATTCCATGTGGTCCACCAAAAGACACTCTTATTCAGATAAAGAGTTGTTACCTCTTTTACACAAGAAATCAACAATAGTTCATGATCTAACCTCCAACCTGCAAAATACAAAAGAGGTGACGAAGGAATTGCAGATAGAAACTACTCCAACGACTGAATCACCAAAAAAAGAGTGATTAAAAGGCGACGGTTAGTGGGGTGATCTCCATGGCCAGTATAATAGAGGACCAGTTGGACACTACAAAGATCTAAGAGTTCAAGAGTCAGCGTCTAAAGGTATTTGACGCTCGATTGTATGACGATCTTGACTCAAGGTCGAGTCCTTTTCAAGGGAGTCTGATGCAGATGCTTTTCTAGCATGGCCTCGATAAAGAAGATTTGAATCAAACCCTAAACGGAACCGATCGATGAACAAGAAGGCTTCTTCGAACAGAGTTTTGTCGACCAATGACCAAGTCAGTTGACGAACAAGATTTAGACAACCAAACAATTGACAAACGGGTAAGGTTTCATCGACCAATGTGAAAGCATTCGTCAATCAGCAAGCGTGCTATTCAAGTATAAATAATCGCACTCTTTGTTTTAGGGTAAACTTTTTATAAACTTCCAGATACTTGGTACTGTAAGAACTAGAAGACGGTTGTGTCCAGACGATAATTGAAGGGAAGTGTATTTATTGGTTAGTGTTCTCCATTACTCGGCAATCCTACATCTTAGTTTTGATATGACAAGTGAACATTGATTGCGTTGGGATTCCTCCATAGAATTCTCCTTGTGGGCCTAAAGAGTATTTTTGAATCAAGCAATCAAACAATAAGATAAGAGTACAATAGATATTTTTTTGTAACAAAAACTGATAGAAAACCTGCAGCTGAAGACGCTCTCTTTCAAATGCCAGCTTCTTCACTAGTTCAATAATAAGTCTGGTCCGATGACCAATGTCCTTAACAGCAGCTATTTTTTCCATATCAGCGTGATGCAATGATGCATCTAAATTTTTTAATTTTCCCCTTAGAAAGCTTAATTCCTCATTTAATTCCAAATTTGTATCAGTCAATAGAGTACACTTGGCCTCGGCACTTTCCGCCCTGTTCTCTGCTTTAGATAACCTCCCTTTTAGATCCACAATCAAATGTTCCATATCATTTAAAGAAGTAGATAGCATTTTTCGTTGTTCCTCAGTTGCTTCAAAAGATGCCTTAGCATGTTCAAACTGCATATTTGATTCCTTGAGCTTCCTCTCCAATAAATTAGTCTTTTCGGTTCCATTACTTCTGAGAAACCCCAGTTCATCTTTCAATTCTACATTAGATTTCAACAACTGAGTATACGGTGAATCAACACTTTCAGCCCTACTTTCTCTAACCTTCGCGAGCTGCAACTGTGTTTCAGATTCTCTCAGTTGTTCCTCGAGTATATTCACCGTTTCCCTCAGAGTAGAGACGTCAGAACTGGCCACCAAACATTTATCCTCAAGTTCCTTAAGGTTGGATCTGAGATCAATATCTGAGATGGCAGGAAAGCTATTTGTTACAAAGCTTAATGTTCTTGATATCCTTGGATCATCTTCTTCAGAAGGTAGTTTTATAAAGCATTTCTCCATGTTATCCTTCCCCTTCCATTCTCGAGTAGTTGAAGAACTGTAACTGAACTGACCATTTTGAAGTTTCCCTATAAATTCTTTTAAATTTCCCAAAAGTAACTCCACAGAATTTTCAGCTGTGAACATTTTCACCATCAATAATTCTATAAATCCTTCAACATAACATGCATCCTGCTCTTTGAACTGTAGTTTAATCTTCAGCTCTTCTTCATTGTATCTTGATTCAGAGAGATTCTTTTCGAGATCCATTTCCCTGGCCAATGATTTTTCAAGTGATTGCAGATATTGTCTCTGTTGATCCACAATCTGAAGTTTCCACTTGGAATTCATTGCTGAACATTCACCATTCTCTAAATCCCTGTCAGTTGAAATCCCTATACAAAGCACAGATTATACATAAACCAAAGGTCCAAAATGCACTCCCATTCCTACTTCACGAAAGAAAATATATCTAAACAACAATTTTAACACTCACAGAAAGCTAGGAATTTTTCAAATTTATCAGACTGTTTGCTGATATCAGCAACTATATCTTGGGAATTTTTCAAAGACACTTCAGCATAATGCAGCTTCTCCTCTATTTTTAAGAAGTCCTCAAGGTGATTGTCACGCTCAGTGAATTTCTTTTGGGCATGGATGATATCCAATTGAAGACTGGCCATAAAGCTATGCATTTCTCTCGCAACTGAGTTCAAAAATTCGGTTAAAATATCAAATTGAAAGGCCTTCTCAATGGACGCTGTCAAAAGTTCTTCATGGCCCTGGCTTAGAATTTCGTAATCACGTGCTATATCTGATACTTGCATCATAAGTATCTCTAAATTCAGAACTTTCTCTGAAGAATAGGCTAAATCTAGCTCCATTTGTGCTAAAACTTCTCTTGCAGTACATCCTGCTATCCTCTCTCCATTAGATGAAAGATTTTCCAGTGAGGAAGTAATTACAATACCATCATCCACAACCATACTTGATTTTATTCAGTCCTGTAGGATAGAAAATGAGGAAATTAACACAAATGATAAGCAACAACAAATTGGTGCATTCATATTGAACAAAGCAGATAAGTATACAAGAGATGACACAATAAGGACATATTGATGGCCCACCTGCATGGAAAATTTCAAACGAGATACCAGCAGGATGGGAAGAATTGGCAAAACCTGTCCCACAATAATATATAGAGACAAGATTACAGTATTAGACAATCTGCCGAAAATCAAGTAATTTGTCCACTAGAAATTAAATGAAACTTAATCATTCAATAACTCATCAAAGTAGATTAACTATTAAATCAAGTTAACAACTTTATAATCCTAATCATCTTTGCACATGCAAGAAGCCATAATCAACAAACAAATTACTCAAGGTTGTCCAACTAGTAACCGCACTTTCAGGGAACTAACAACAGCAAACAGGCTCTTGCATCTTGGAAGCATCGACCCGCATTTGAGGCAACTTGGGTCGACCGTTCCGCCGATAGTTTCTGACATACTACCTTGAGGACAAGGAGTATTTAATTGATGGTGGTATGGTTATGAGGGGACCAGATGATGCAGGATAAATATATAGGAGACTATTTGATGCAGGGTCAGGAGTCCACCTACCTGCCACCCCGGGACCAGGAGTCCACCTGCCCAGGGGTCCCACCGGGAGTCCACCCGATAGACATTATCAAGGTCGCGGCCCGTACACCTCAACCCATCTCCGGTCCCACCACAGGGCCGATCCCGATAGGTTGTTGAGGCCAGGGCTCGATCCCCCGACCTCTTTGATAAACGTACTTTGGCGGAAGGAATATCACTAACTAAGCCGTGCTTTTATGATGCAAGACAGCAGTGTTGTGGATATCCTCCGACATGACCGACATGTCGGTCGACATAGAGGTTTCATGGACAAAACGACACGTTTTCAATATTTTTTTGCAAAATATCCTTTTGAAATATATCATCTGATATGTCTGCTATTGACCGATATATTCGTCGATATATCGGCCGATATAACCCGACATTTTATCGACTGGTTTTCTCAATTTATTTTAATTATTGTTTATGGTCTAATAGACAATAAACCAAAATTGTTTCATTGAGTAGATTGTTTTTTCTCTTCCTCAGGTTTTCTTCCTTGCTCAATTCCGTCATATACTTCAATTATGGATGATCTTTGAATTATGGACTAAAGATTTCTTTTCTTTCATTATCATCGACAACTTCCCGACATTCTGCTTGCTCATATTTTTTTTCACGCGTTATACCGTTATTACTTTTGTAACACACAATTTTTATATTATTTTGATAAATTTAGGAGGTCAATAAATATCAAATTATTAATATATTAATATATATATTAAAAATAATTAAATTTATAAATAATTACACAAAAATAATTAAATATTAAAATCCGACATATGAAATATCCCCGACATATTAAAACCGATATGAAAAACCTAAACCGACGTGTCTCCGATATCCGAGATCTACAACTTTGCAAGACAGGCATCAACACCTGCCTGCCACCTTGGCTCCAGGAGTCAGCACTTGCTCAAGGGTCCCACTGGGATTCCACACGATAGGCTTTTTCGGGTTCGCGGACCGTGCACCCCAACCCGTCTTTGGCCCCACCACAAGGAGCGAAAGGTTGTTGAGGTCGGGGCTCGATCCTCTGACCTCCTTGATAAAGAGTCCTCAAGCAGATCGAGTCCTGACCACAACAACCTTTTGCGCCCTGTGGTGAAGCCGAAGCCGGATTGGGGTGTACGGTCCGCAAACCTAATAAAGCATATTGAGTGGACTCCTGGTGGGATCCTTGGGCAGGTGCTGACTCCTGGCGTCGGGGTGGCAAACAGGTGTTGATGCCTGTTCTGCATCATTATTGTGCGATGTTTTAACCCTAATGGAATTCAAATAATTAGGGGACAAATGGAAATAGAACTACAGACCGACTGAACTAAAGATGTTAATGAATGCACTCACGCAATCTGATGAACTAATGATGGCTACCTCTAAACCCTAATATGATGTTCATGAGTCACCATGCAAATAATTTTGACATGTAAGTAATTAAACAACAAGATTTAAAACTCGCACATATGATCGCTTAATCATAAACAATCGAATTAGGCAAGCAGTTGAAAATTGCAAATTAATTAATAGTCTGCATGAGATGCACGCATACGGAAAGTGAAATCATCAAAATAAATTGGAGCAAGATATTATTAGCAATAGATTAAATTAATCATACAATGCAAGAAAGGAAAACTAAATGTAAAGACACACCAAAAGATCGACATCGGCGATGGAGGTAGTGGTGTGCGGAGATGGGATAGCCGTAGGAGCAATGTGGTGGTTCCGACGTGCGGTTGGCGAGGAAATAAGATATGAGGATTTTATTTAGGGTTTGGGAATGTATGGAATGTGCGGTATCGCGAGATTTTGAAATTTGGGGGGCTTAAGGTGGAAGGGAGTATGACCAGGGATGATTTGGAGCTGGAAAAGGAATGGCAAGTGAAGGGAGGCTCGAGTAGGGGTTGTGGGGGTAGCTACGCTTATGGAGAGTAGAGGAGAGAAAAGGGGTTGATCGGCACTGGGGAAGAGGTTGAGGGTTGTGAGGGCGACTGCGAGGCGAATGGAGGCTGAGTGGAGGTCGTTGAAGGCCAAGTGGCAGGAAGCTGAAGGGGAGACGGATGGGACTTCAAGAGGGGGAGGTGTTACCTAAAAATGATCATATGGAAGGAAACGACAACTGGATGTTTTTTTGTGGATGGGAATGGCAGGAGGAGGACAGAAGGGACTCGTAGAAAACAAGGGAGGTGACAGGCGACGGCGTTGAGGGAGGCGACACCCCCGGATTGGACCCAACGGAATCCTCAGTGTCACACTGAGGAGGAAGACCGAGAGGTTCTGCAACAAAGCCAAACACTCACTCGCTCGAGGGCTCAATGGAGGGCTTATTAAAGAATCCATTCATAGCAAGATGAGCCTTAAGATGAGTATCAGTGATAATAGTAGTGTCATGAAGAGCAGGGGAGACAACCACTACAAAATCAATACCATATTCTCACTTAAGACACAATTTGCTACTATAATGTGGAGAAACTCTGAAAAACATGCACTCAAAGGCGAATCTATGATCGAACTGGTAACTAAGTCAACACAGGGGTATGGAAGGACACATCACTATAAGATCGTCGGGTTGTTTTGCTCACTCTCTTTTGAGTCTATGGGGTATGAGCGAAATTTAATCACATCATTAAGTGGCAGATCACTCTTTGGGCAATGAACCTCATTAAAGTGAGATAACTCTGTATCAGTAATCCTATCTTTCTTGTCCAATGGGGCACAAGTAAGCATGGCGGTGGCCTCGGACTGGGGAGGACTCATGGCCGGATGGTATGGGTGTGAGTCGACTCGAATAAATTTAGCGAATTCCGAGGATTGCTCATAAAGAAGGGCGCGTTGAAATGTCTGCTTCACAGAATCTAACTGATGGCTACTTAGTACTATTTAGATCGCAGACCAAAGTCCGATATAGAATCTAGAAGTGATTGTGGCGGGCTCCTTTTGAATATCGCTCATCACCACTAACTCGTCAAAACACTCTATATGCTATGCAATAGACCTTGATCCTTGTTGAAGGATAAATATTTACTCGAGGAGGCGACTCTTATATGACGTCAGCAGATCTCTATGATATAATCACCGATTCATCTCCATCCAAAAAGTGAAGACGATCTTGCACAATGGTCCTCTCAATGTTATCCCAGTACTCTCTTGCTGGCCTAGTACTCTCAATTTCACGAAGTTGATGCAACGCTCACCAAATAGTTCAAACTGATCGAGACATATTTCATGTCCACGAGCTAATAGATAAAGGACTCAGGACTAGACGAACAATTAAACGATGGGAGGGCAGCTCTACGAAACCTATACTCGAAATCCTCCTCGAAATGATGATCGCATAGTCAATGTCCTTAGCATAATAGAATCGTGTTGAAGGTTTAACACGATCTCTATGAGCGAGGAGCTTGGGATAAGTGTGATCATCATATAATAATACAACAATCTCTCTGGAGGGACTCGATGGGATTGAGTATGGACGTGCTTAGGATCCTCAAATAGAGGAAAGGGATGGTGACGATAACTAGCCATAAATGAACATAGAGACTCAACAATTGTGTACCAAAATAAACCTAGGGACTTGATGCAGAACAAATCTATAGAAGATTGACTCGTAATAGTACGACGATCTGACTGCAGGGACTCTATAGGATTGAGTATGCACGGACTCAAGATCCTCAAATAAAGGAGAGAGATGGTGACGATAACTATCCATAAATGAAACTATAGATTCAACTACTGCGTAACAAAATAAAGCCCGAATTTGGGGCTCTGATAGCAATTGGCGTAGTACAAATCTATAGAATATCGACTCATAATAGTACGACAATCTCTATGGAGGGGCTTTATGAGATTGAGTATGGACAGACTCGGGATCCTCAAAGAAAGAAGACGGATGGTGACAACAACTAGCCATAAATGAACATATGGACACAATTATTGTGTATCAAAATAAAGCTCGAACTTGGGCACTGATACCAACTGACGTTGGACGAATTATAGGAGATTGACGCGTGATGTGCTAACCCTGAATGAATGCAAAAACTCATGCGACAAATTAGAATAGAACTGCAGACCGACCAAACAAAAGATTTGAATGAATGCACGTACTCAATCTAATGACTAATGATGGCTAACCATAAACCCTAATGTGATGTTCATGAGGATTCATGCAAATCATTCTGAAATGCAAGTATTTAAACAACAACATTTAAAACTCGCACATTTGATTACATTTAACAAACCTTTGAATTAGGCAAGTAAATGACGGTTGGAAATTAATTAAGAGTATGCATAAATTAGAAGTAAATGGCGAATAAGCGAAAGTGAAATCATCAAATTTAATAAGAGAAAGAAATTACAAGCAATAGATTAAGGTACTTGTACAATGCAAGAAAGGAAAACTAAATGAAAAGACTCGCCACGAGATCGGCACCAGTAATGGAGGCAGTGTTATGCGGGCTTGGGACAACAATATGCATGATTTGGTGGTTTTGATGTGTCGTTGGCGAGGAAATAAGATGTGGGAATTTTATTTTAAGGTTTGTGAATTTATGTGATTTGCGGTATCGCGGGATTTTTGAGATTTTGGGGGCTTACGTTGGAAGGTAGATGATCCGGGGAAGATTTGGGGCTGGAAAAGGAATGGAAAGTGAGGGTAGACTGATAGAGGCTATGAGGGTGGCTACGAGGCTTATCGAGGGTGACGAAGAGAAGGGATAGGTTGGTCGGCACTTGGAGAGGAGGTTGAGGGCATGAGGACGGCTACAAGGAGAATGGAGGCTGAGCGGAGGTTGTTGGAGGCCAGGGAAGTGGCGGGATGTTGAATGGGGCGGCGAATGGGACTGCGGATGGGACTTCAGGAGGAGGCAGTAGAGAATGGAAGTGAATATATGGAAGGAAATGGCAGTTGGAGGTGTTGTTGTGGATGGGAACGGAGGCTGGGGGATGGAGGGAACTCGTCGAAGATGAGGGAGGTAGCAACTGGCAGTATTGAGGGCGTTGGCACCCCCGGGACTATATCCAGCAGCGTCGTCACCCAGCGGGATCCTTTGCATCGCATTAAGGAAGACTGAGAGGCTCAGTGTTTAAGCCAATCTCTCGATCCCCCCATTTATGGCAAAACAACAATGTATAAAGAGGTAGTTGGGGTAAATAAATCAAAGGGGTGCGATCACATGATCATATAATTTATTGCAACTACAATCTCTGAGATATCACTTTTGGTTTAATCCGCGACTGGAATGGAACTCCGCCTTTAATATACAGCTAAAAAAATTATATAAAAATATATAAAATGTGAAAAAACAAAGCGATTTGTAGAAAGGAATAGTAAAATGGAAGGTGCAATTTTATTCATCCACATAGGGGCAATATATAGGGCTTACATCAAGACACCCAACACCGATAGGCGGTGTGGGACTAAACTCAACAATATTAAACTATTACATAATAATAACTTAACACTCCCCCTCAAGCTGAAGGGGGGCCCTACAGCTTGATTACAACATAAAACGGAAGGTAAAAGAAGATTGGCAACCCGGGACAAAACAACCGCCACTGAGGCAAAACCGCGTGTCACCGGGGATACTTCAACCGGGCAAGATCCACACAACGCTGGTCCACAAAACCGACCATGACCACGTTGGATACACTCGAAGCGAAAACTAGGTCAACCACGAAAGACCAACACAACCCTAACAAATTCAGAGAAAACGACGAGTAGACGCAACCAACATACGAAACCGACCTGGGGGCCATGTGTGACTAAGGCAGGAGTCGGGAAAGAGGCATCCGAGTTGCCGTTATCACAAACACTCCACCTCACGTGGAATACGTGCATGAAGGCATAGACTATGCCGGGAGGCCGTGACATACACTCCCCCTCACGTAGACCACGTGCACGTGTAGGACCCTCGTCGGGTACATGAACCCAGATCATGCGGAAGAAGGTGGAAATCATAGAGATGCAGACAAACACACAAACAACTTAAAAAAACTAGACTGGACAGAAAAAAAGGCTCATGCGGCAGCAGCAACGGCGGAGTCGTCGGGAGAAGCAGCGACAGGGAAGCAGGGGAACGCAGAGCAGACGGAGAAGAAGCAGTAGCCGGAGAGAGAAGCAGCCGTCGGGAGAAGCAGCAACGGAAGTCGAGCCGTCGGAAGAACACGGCGAAACTGTCGGGAGAAGCAGAGACGACAGCATCGGCGGCGAAGACGTCGGGCGAAGATAACGACGGAGGCAGAGGATGACGCGGGCGGAAGCAGCAGCGATGAAGACGCCGGGAGAAGCTGGAAGCAGAGGCGTCGACGTCGGCGATGCAGAGGGGAGTCGACGGGATCGTCGATGTCGCAGACGGAAGCCGGAGGAGCCGTCGATGTCGCAGGCGGAAGCAGCACAGGGCAGCGGCGGCGGAAGCAGTCGGCGCAATTGTCGGGAGAAGGATGGGTCGGGGAAGGGGGAGAACAGTAGCGGATCGGGAAAAAAAAATTTAGGTCTCAGAACCGTTCCTCTGATACCATGTAGAAATGAATAGTAAAACGGAAGGTGCAATTTTATTCATCCACATAGGGGCAATATATAGGGCTTACATCAAGCCACCCAACACCGATAGGCGGTGTGGGACTAAACTCAACAATATTAAACTATTACATAAAAATAACTCTAACACGATTGTAATTAATGTCTCTGATCATTCATTTGGCGATCCAAAAAAGTGTCGACCCAATAAATCCTCAGATAGTGTGATTGATTTCCATCACCTGGCCTAGAAGCCAAAGAGAGCAAATATGTGGGTGATCCCATCCGCGTGTGGAGCATGAACACAAGGAGCACGGCGACAGCCAAATGAATTTCATGTATTCAGATTTTACTACTTTTATTTTATGCATTATATTTTTTTTACATGTAAGGAGCTCCCTCCCTGTTGTAAACATTTTTGGAAATCTTAATTTAAGAGCTAAAAGGTTGGCCCAGTGGTTCTCTTTTTATTTTGTCTCCTCTTATCTTCTTCGAGGGAATTCTTCGCGGCTACGACAATCACTAAACGATGGCAACACCAATGCATGCAAGGCAACATGACAACTATTAAGTTATATATTATATATGAAATAACATACACAAATCATATAAGGTTATCATATACAAATTTCTTGAGAACGCCCCTAACTATGAAGGGTATGTTTATTCCTAACCAAGTTAACCACCTACATGTATTGGACCAAGGGAGGTGTGGTGGGTAAACTGAACTTTCTTTTTATTGAAGAACAAGATTCAGGTAAACATTAGAAAGAAGTGTTGTTATCTCATTCCCACTGTTCCTTTGATTCATCAGTTCCCAGGCATGGACCCAATTCATTGTATATGAATTCATGTTGTTAATAAAGAACTGAACCTAATAATAAGGCACAACAAATAAGGAATGCTTTTGAGAGAAAAATGTCGGAATGAAGCTTCCAAATGCCGTATTCATCCCAAATCAAGGAGACAACAAAACGAATCTAGCATAACCAACTTCTTTGCATGTACCAAGCCCACGGGCTTTAGTCTTCAACCAACTCAAGTGCTCAATCTAAGAGATTGTTCAGAACCAACAAAAATCACTTTCATGTATTTGTACCATCAAAAAATACAAAGAACAATGCGACATCTGATATGCATATCCTATAAGAAATTTTATTGCTCCTTCGGAAATGTGAATCTGAAATTGGATCTCCATGCAAAGGAAGAAGACCGGGTTATTAACCTCCAAACATTAAAATCAGGGTATTAGTTCTGAATGTTCGCTCTTTCTTCGCTATTATTCCATCTTTGTCATTGCTTTGCTTTCAGATCAAGTGAATGTCACACTACAGAATCTGTGAAAGGAAAGAATAAGGGGATCAATTGTACATAAAGTTTTGAGAGTCAAAGGGAAGGAAGAGAATGCTCTGTGAAGATGTGAAGGAACAATTGATCATTGGCTTAATTTTCAAGGTTTTGGGGCATGAGTATCCAACCGTAACTTTTAAAGTGACACATTTAGATTGAATTTTCTAAAGTAAAGAGAATATGAACAAAGGCACAAAGTGAACTACTCGATTTGGACAAGATGTCATAGTCTAAGAGTATTGGTAAAGATGATTTTTCTCTCTTTCCTTTGTGAGGTCTCAATAGTATCATATATACTCTTAGTTCCATTAAAAGATTTTGTAATCTTAATGGGTTTTATCTTCACCCTGCATTAGTGGATCTGAACCTTCTTTAATTGATAGTCCAGGTCAACCTAAATTTCCCAAAATCTTTGACCCGAACCTTCTTTACTCTTCTCACCAAAGTAAGCAAACTAATGTTATCAGATATGACTGTCCGGTACTTGGGCGATGACATTTTGTTAGCAGGATCTAGGATTAGTGCACGGATCTTCTTGATTCACTAAAATGTTTATGTTTATTCAATACTACTTTAATCCTCATAAAAGGAATCGCTGTAGAATTTCTTCAGTAAATCACTCATGCAATGTTAGGAAATATAGTGGGAAAAGATTGAGTGAGCAAAGCTGCATTACCATAATAGAAGTTCATATCAAGTGCAAATAAGAAATGGTTGATTCTGAACTTAGATTTGTCATTGATAGAGCGTGGATATGTGGTGGAATTACAAAATAAACAAAAGTGTATTATTTTGTAATAATGCTATGAATAAGAATGTGGGTCCCGACTTGGGGCAAACCCCTCCCGGTGCACAATCTAGTGGATCCTCATCAACTCCCCCCTGACGTAAAAGCCTCCATCTCCGATGAATGGAAACGATCGTACTGAAGTCGAAGTCCAGGGGCGAGTCAATCGAGCTCTGCTGGTAGTATTCAAGCGTCGTCTGCATCTAGACAGCCCTGCCAATGTTACCAAGTAGCGACATCGCGGCCCGTCTGTGGTTGGACCAAACTGGTGGGATCTGACCTCTGTGATGATCACGTCTCTCAACTCTCGAATGGTGGAACCCGGTGCGATCGGCGGTGTCGTTGGTGAAATCAGAGAAGACGAATCCCCGGGTGGGTGGGCGTCAGCAGTGGGTGGACTGTAGTGGCATTCAGACGTAGGTGGAGTATGAGAGTGGTAAGGCAATGAAAGTGGGGGTGGGGGCGACTGGGTATCTCCACTGCTCGGGTCCACATACTCGCGAGGCTCGTAGTACGGCGTCAGATCCTCGATATTAAATACTGAATGGATTCCCATACATGTCGGGATATCGAGCCGATAGGCGTTTGTCCCAATACGACTTATAATAGAGTAGGGCTCATTCGCATGGCGCTTAACTTATTGGCAGGCACCGAGGGGAGCCTCTCAGGGCGGATTCGTACCATTACCTTCTCGCTTTCATTAAACACTTGTTCTCGCATTCGCTTATCTGCATGGGTTTTATAGTTTTCATTGTTCGTTATTATTCGTCGGCGAACCGACTCATGCAACTTATGCAAATGTTGTGCAAATGACTCAGCAGACTCACTAGGTCGCGCTTTTAAGGTACTCGGGATGAGCTCAATGGACTTCCTAGGGTGTCCTCAAGATGACCATCCTGACCGCAATGCGTGCACTTAAACGGAGATCTGTCAGACCGGCCACGTCCCCTAGACGTGTTGCGTCCCCCACGTGTTGATGACCCCCGAGCTGACGGATTAGGTGTAGAGTGTTGTAGAAGAGCTGGGTAGAGAGTAACAGGAGCATCCTGGGGCGGTGTGACCTTCAGAAGCATAGAACACACATTTGACAGAGATGGGGTAGTAGTAGATGAGAGAATCTGGGCCCGAACACTGTGCAGATGAGGGGGAACCCGGGACATCATCATCGCAATCTCGATCGCTTCTTTCTGAGCCCGTTGAGTAGTCAGATCTGTAGTAGAAGGCTGATGTTGGATCCAGGCCTCGACTAGAGTCTTGGCTTTAGCCACAAAGGAGACCATATCACCGGGAGCCCCTGGATCAAGAGTTTGAAGATCCGAAATTATGTCAAACATGTGTTGAAGACTATTCTGCCCAGAATAAAAGGAGTGGAGCTCCTCCCACATAGCCTTTGTCGTGTCATGATACATAGTCATCATATAAGGCTCGATGTCCATGGAGTTGAGCAGTCAGGACTACACCCGGCCATCATCCCGAAGCCACTCATCGGTAGGGCTGGTAGGTTTGACCCAGGTTAAGTGATGAAGAAGTCATTTCGGCTGCAGTACTCGACGAACTGAGTGCACCCATTCCACGAAATTTCGCTTCCCACTGACGGAGATAGTAGTTATCCGGAGTTCACCGCGAAGCTTAGGAGTCGGAGCCACGACACGAGCAGGCAAATCGGAGGTGACATTAGAATTCTTAGGCGTTATGAGTCCGCAGCGGTTAGAGAGGACACTCGAGCGGTTAGGAGACCAAGCTCGCAGCGACAAAGAGACCGAGCAACAGAGCACCAGCGAGAAGAAGAGAGCCTGCATCGGTTATGGCAACAGAACACCAGCGGCAAGAAAGGTGGCTAAAGAGGAAACCGTCGTGGTTACAAAGGAAGATCGTTGCGGCAAGAGGCGACCACACCAGTATATGGAAAGGAGAGTCCGCAGCGGATGGAAACAGTTCGTAGCGGTAAGAAAGCAATCCGCAGCGGCTAAGGAGGCAACCCGCAGCGGTTAAGGAAAGCAAAACAGAGGCAAAGCAGAGCCGCGATTTTAGAACAAGTCTGAGACTCAGCGGGTAGGCAGAGACCGCAAGCCGCGAGAAGATGCTGATAGAAAGCAAACCGCAGTAGCTATAAAGTAAACCGCAGCGGCTAGAAAACAAATCGCAGCGACAAGACAGAAACACCACAGCTGCTCCAATTCCGACGAGCAACTCTACCTAGGCAGCCGTGGTTCCGGCTCCACGGTAACCTCCACCATCATCATCTCTGCCTCCGGCCACCACCGAGTTAGGACCATAACAACTCGGTATCAGAGCCCTCGGTCTTCTTACGCGGCGCCATTACACTCTCGCTCCTTTCCCACGCCGTCATCCTCCTTGCCAAGTCTCCCTCAAGCTCCCATTCTTCTCAATCATCTCCTTCAACTTCACTGCACGTGCTTTCCTTGCCGCTGCAACTGTTCTTCTTCCCTCGAAACATTCCACCTCCCTCGAAACCCTCCTTTGCTGGCCGCAGCAGCTCCGACACCAACACCACAGCTGCTCCAATTCCGACGACAAACCATGTGGGATAGTTCCTCCCCAAGCGACACTTCCAGCAGCAACACCACTCCAGCACAGCACCTCCGGCTTCCGCTGCAGCTGCACGCGTCGGCTTCCAGGGACGCACCTTCACCGCGCATCTTCATCGACAACAGAAACCGTATCGTATCGCCGCTACACGCCTCTCCATCCCGGCCTGCTCCATGTTCCGACGAGCCCAACTCTCTCGAGCCGCACGCCCTCCGCCTCTTTGTCGTCCTTCGAAGCAATCCCGAGCGGCACGAGATATTTCTATCCCTCGAGCCCACCGCCAACAAATCGCTCGTCCCCTTTTTCTGCCTAACTCGAGCCCCACCCCACATTTCATTCTTTTTTAATGAAATTTCGGCTTTATTTCTTCTGCCTACCCCGTTCCTTTTCATGACTTTAATCCTTGTCGGCTGCAGCTATCACTGTTTGGAACCCTTCCACATTAATTTTATTTTAATTGGCAGTGGGTCCCACTCCCTCTCCACACCAGCAGCCCCACTTTAGTTAAAAAAACCGCCATCTCAGGCCCTCCAAGCCACAAATTATTATTTTCGGCGGGCTCATCTCCTTTGGTGCCAATATTGGGTGTCACCGCGGCTCTCGTGGTCACACTCAGTCTTCCGACTCGACGTGATCCCACCGGTCGGCCGCCCGTTCTTCTTCTCGCTCCTCCACTCACACTATGGGTGACTCATCTGAACAACTCAATCAGATTATGACTATGCTCCAGGCCGTCATGGCGCAACAAGCTGGGCACACTGCTCTCGGGGATCGTCAACAGGAGGCCATTATTGCACTCTTCAAGGGCAATCGGTGATCTGTCTATCGCCCCGACACACGATCATACCAGCAGCAGTCAGGCACAACCACTTCTCTGCACTGCCGCGCCACCCCTGACCGTCCACGAGCCGCCGCCACCAGTCCTCGCGCACCCCGACACAACGATTGTACCACGCTATACCAGATTGGAATTTCCAACCTATGATGGGAAAAGCGATCTTTTGAGTTGACTCACCAAGTGTGAGCAATTCTTCGGCCACCAGCAAACTCTGGAAGCTGATCGGATCCATCTAGCATCTTTCCATATGCTCGACGCCGCTGTTTTATGGGCCTCTCGACTTCTCACCGACCGGTCGAATCTGATTTGGGACGACTTCAAGCAACTCTGCAACTTGCGTTTCGGACCTCCTATCCGCAGTAACTCCCTCGACACACTCACATCTCTTCGCCAAACCGGCACCGTGGACGAGTACCTGGAACAATTTCAGCTTTTCTTAGTGCATGTCCCTCTTGCTTTGGATATGCAGGTTGACATTTTCACCGCTAGACTTCGCGAGCGACTGCGACTGGATGTTGAGTTTGAGGCCTCTCCAGACTTAGTGACTGCTATGAGTGGCCCGGCTCTACGATCGTCGCCTCCAGCTAGAACATGATGCCTACCCGCCTCCCACCAACATCGTTCCACAGGGCCCTAGCGAGGGACCACCAACTCCACCGATCTGTCGTTAATCTCATGTTGAGATGCTGCAACGACGTGCCCAAGGACTATGCTTTAATTGCGACGAGCAGTACACTCGCGGTCATGCTTGTCATGGCGTCGCCCAGGCGACGCCTAGGCGTCCAGGCGCTCGAATGTGTATAAGGCGTTCGACATCTTATAATAAATATTTTTTTAAAAAAAATTGAATAGACAGCGGTTTTTATAAAAAAATGTTGTCTATCCATACTTTAGACTACGGTTTTTATAAAAACCGCAGTCAAAAGTATTAAATTTTTTTTAAAATGACTTTAAACTGCGGTTTTTATAAAAATTGCAGTCTAAATTCATTAAAAAATAAAAAAATTTACTTTTTTTTAAAAAAAAACTTTTTTTATTTTATTTTTTTAATGACTTTAGACTGCGATTTTTATAAAAAATGTAGTCTAAATTCATTAAAAAAAAATTTAAAAAAAAAATTTACTTTTTTTAAAATAAAAAAAATTAAAAAAAGACTTTTGACAACGGTTTTTATAAAAACCGCTGTCTAAAGTCATTTAAAAAAAATTTTAAGGCATATTGTCACTTCGGGTTGCTCGCCTTATTGTCGCGTAGGCGTCCGCCTTATCGCCTAAGCGTCCAGGCGTCTGACGCTCACTCTTGGTTCGTCTTGACGCCGTGACAAGAATGCTCGCGGTCACAGGTGCACCCGGCTCTTCTACCTACATGTCGAGGACTCTGACTACGAGGGCATCGGATAGAGTTTGCGGGCAAACTCTTTTTGGGGGACGGATGATATGTTACGGACTGCGTATTATATTATGGGTTGTTATGAGAAGTTATGGGGTCTCGAAAACCGAGCCCTTTTATCCTTATTATTATTTTTGTCTTATTACAGTCATCTTGTAGCCTATATAAAGGCATGGGTATTGTATGTTTGATGGCATGAAATGAAGTTCTAGTTTCTTTGTCCCCTTGTGTGAGATATTGGTGGCTCTCTCCTCCAACAAGCAACCCCGCCTAGGCAGCCGCGGTTTCGGCTCCACGGTATCCTCCACCATCATCTCCGCCTCCGGCCACCACCGAGTTAGGACCATAACACTTTCATATCATCAAGGGTCTGATCCACTTCAAAAAATTGATCACATCTATAAATTCAATCTAGAACTCCTTCCCCGTCGTAGCGTGGAAACTCGATCCGAGCAAATTGCGTAGAGATAGTCTGGTAGCTGGAGGTGCCACGGACATCGGGGGAGACCGCAGGGCCTCCAATGTTGCTGGTGCGGTCGATTTTCAAAACCGAAAGGATTTTGCGGACTTCGTCGTAGGTGCGGCTTTGTTGCTCACTCAGAACCTTCAGCGAGTGAGCGAGGTTGTCCTGGGTTTGCCCGATAGCATCCAGTTCACCGGCAGCTTCCTTCGAGCGAGTGGACTCGGCGACCGGCATAGAAACCAGGTTAGATCGTGCTCCTCTGATACCTTTGATGCGATCAAAATCACAGAGAACGCGCTAAAAATCACAGCCCCATTTCAATAAGGAAATAACTTCCACTTTGGTTCAACAGAAAACACCACCAGACATTCAACTTACTACAACAGCAATAGAAAATACAGAAGAACAACAATAAGATCTGACCTAAGGAAGGAAATCCTCCCTGAACAGTCGATCAGCCAGAGGGAGAGGGCTCTACGCCTCTACCAGTCTCCACACAGCACACAATACTTCACCGTTTCTCTTCACATACCCCTAAACCCTACAGCTACAACACCTTAAATACTAAGATAAACAACAGGAAAATACAGAAAGGCCCCTCCCGGGCCCATCAGGCGCTGGGTTCGCCCAAAATTGGTGCCGCATCAGTTTTATGATTGAAACAAATAAATCCTATGCTAGCGTTCCCACGAACAACGTCTACCTTAATTAAAACCAGTGGGAAAAAATTAACGGCTAGGGTTTTCCAATCCTAATGCTTGAAAAAAGAAGAGAAATCTAGCTGGTGACAAACTCTGCATGTCCGCATTTCTCACTCCGGCGAATCCTCTCGGCGGAGGAGATTGGGAAGATGGCGTCCCGCCGACGCCGGAAGGGAGAATGGCATAGGAATCATACCTTCTTCGAACAAGCTGTTAAGTTTTCTGATAGCAACAAACCACTCCCCAATGTCCGCCGCTGTGCCTTCGATTCGGCCACTCCGACGCAATGTTGCTGTCGCCCGAAATTGCACCTGTTTATTTCTTCTTATTTAGAGATCCGCCCACCGCCTGACCCGAGTCCCCCGTCCCCCGCTGTGCACGCGTGAAAATGATGGCCTACAACAAGGTTTTGAGAACCGGATCGGAGATCGAACCGGTGAGTTCAAAGGTTCAAGGTTCGACCGGTTGGACCGGTCGGACCGGGGTCTGACCGTTTGTCCATTATTTATATTATATATATTAGAAAATAAAAAAATAATATTATAATAAATATTTGCATATATATATTTGTTATTTATCATTATATTTTGATACAAATAAAAATAATATATTTGTTACCACCACATATGTATATTTTAAAATCAAATTTTAATGATATATAATATATATTACTAGTATATATATATATATATATATATATATATATATATATATATATATATATATATATATATATATATATATATATATTAGAAAAAAAATTAATTAACATAACATTAAAAATTTGCCTATAAATTATTAATTTTTTATGACTATATTGTAATCCAAACGAAAATGATGTAAAAATTATCACTATATTAGTAAACTTTTAAAGTTCTGTTTGACGCAACGTTTTTCCGCTATTGAGTTTAGACAAAAACACCACCGTAATAAAATTGATGTTTGACATGACAATAGTTAAAACCACAATCAAAATAAAAAAAACAAAACTAATATTGACTTTTAAACATAAAAGTTGATGAAGTTTCTTAGATAAAAGAGTGATAAAAAATGACATTTCATAATCACCGCGTTTATGATTTATGGCTGTCATCGTCGTGCCAAAGAGAGCCTAAATATATTGTACACTTTAATTTTTAAAAGATAATTTAATAATTTATTATAATAATATATGAAGGAAATATTTATTTTATATTTGTGTAGTTTTATTTTATGAATACATTAATATGTATATTAATATAATAATATACAACTTAAAATAGCAAGAACCAAGTGGTCTAGTGGTCCACTTCTTCCTGAATTAGGAAGTGGACTGGGTTCGAACCTCCACAGTTTCGAAATTTCAATATATAATTTTTTGGGCTTTGGCCCACCCGGTTACCCTAAGACCCGCCCGGTTCCCGGCCCACCGGTCCGCCCGCCCGATTCCGCGGTTCCCAGGCGGTCCGCAGATGGCGGCGGTTTCTTACCTGGACCGGACCGGCTGTGTGTCCGGTCCGCGGTTCGACCGGTCGGACCCGCCGGTCCGGTCCGGTTTTCAAAAGTCTGGCCTACAACCATACCATTTTTAAAGAGTGTTGTTAAGTGCAACCCTATTTTCGCTATGTGCAAACCAGCAAAAAAAAGTCATCCTCAAATAAGACTAAAAGTCCTAAACCCTGAGATCACCTAAGTGCAACCCGATTCATTTTTCAGTCGACTTCTCCCAACCGGCCCTAATTCTGCGTTCTTCTGCAAGGTTAAGGGCGAAGGGGCAGAGGGAGTTTGTTCCGAAGATGAGAAAGTCGAAATGGAAGGAGGGGATGCTGCGTAGGGCGGGGATCTCAACGACAGCCCAAGGGAGGGTAAGGAAGAGGAGGCAGCAAGGGGAGACGTAGTAGAGCGTGGTGATAGGATTGAGAGTAACGCCCTTGGAGCTTAGGAGGACTTGGATGAGAACGAGACGGGTGGCTTCAAAGGCAACTGCGCCGAGCTGGAGCAGGATGCCCCAGCCAATAAATCGGGCCTCTCCGTACGCAGCGATGGCGACGCCTAGGGAAATGGAGAGCATGTTGGACATAGTAGAGCTGCGAAATGACTCCTTGTGGAAGACCAATTTCTCTACTGGCAAACCATAGGCCGCACAATGGCGCCAAAAAACCTCCCAGATTCCCTCTTGCGTTAAGTGGAAACCTTCTCGCATTATATAATGATTTTTTTATGGAGTATGTGCATGCACAATAAATGTTAATGGACAAAGAAGTGCAATGAGATGTTTACAATCATCTTCTTCTCTTTTAGAAGTCTTCAAAGGATAATATAGTTGTTGTGGGCCAACTCGACGTACCGGTCGTGCCGGATTTTTTGGATTGTCTTAGCTCTCGGGACGGTCGAGCGCGCACACAGACAAAAGAGTAGGTTGATTGTACACAAGCAGTTTTAACGTGAAAAAACTTATCAACTAGGTAAAAAATCACGTGAACGGATTTATGCAGGTCAAAATCCACTATTTTAGTGGTGGTTACAGCTGGTTTGTGAAATCGATGGTGTCAGGCCACCTCTCGTTACAATTGTGAGGTGAGAGAGCACTTTGCACGCAGCGGATGATAGGTCATCGCGTCGGGAGTAGTTATAGATTGCGTTTTGCGCTGGTGGTATTCAGATAATGACTTGCTGATTCTGGATGGGAGACGACACTCTTGGTCATGCAATTGCTAGGGTCGTTTGGAACTTGGGCGATTGGGCTTCACCGGGTGGTTGCGACTTGACCTGCTTGTGGCCCTGTTTGCCGCCCCTCTCAGTCGTATGGGCGGTCGGGCGTGGGGGCGGTCGGGGAGGCCGCCTCCTAGGCCGCCGGCGGCCAAGGAGGGGGCGGTCCGGTTGGCCGCCCCTCGCGACCGTACGGGCGAGCGGTTGAGGGGGCGGTCGGGGCGGCCGCCCCTTTGACCACCAACGGGCGAGAAGGGGGGCGGCACGGTCGGCCACCCCCTTGGCTGTGTTGGTGGCCGAGCAAGGGGGCAGCCGTCCCCTAGGCCGTTCGGGCTGCCGAGGAGGGGGGCAGCCCGGGCGGCCGCCCCTCGCCGCACCGGCGGCCGAGCAAAGGGCGGCCCGGGTGGCCGCCCCCCTTGGCTGCATGAACGGGGGCGGGCGGCCGGGGAGGAGGCCGCCCGCCCGCCATCGGCAAGGTGTGGCGGTTCCCCATCATGAGTAGTGGGATCGGAGCGCGGGGGATCGGGCGTGGTGATCACGCCCGCGGTCAAACTCATGATCCCATTAATTTTAGTGGAGATCATGGGGGAGGTGGCTATGTTCATCCCCAACAATAACATAACAAAAGGCTCTTGAGACTACAAAGTTAGAAATTTTAAAAAAATAACTCGGCGAAAAATTTTGTGATCATATCTTACTCATGTGTAAATTGAGATTGTACAACCCGTATTCGTCGAGGATGGGTCCTACCACAGGCAGGTCAGCAAAAGTCAAGGTCAACAAGTCAAGACAGAAGTCAAAATCAACACGCAAGACCACGGAAGGCCTGGTCGAGTATGGCGAGCTCCCCTCGCATACTCGCCAGGTAGGCGACTAGGCGAGATACTCGCCCAGCCCGTGCGAGTTCCACTGGAAGTCGCCTAGTCGCTAGGGGGTGGGGTATAAATATGACCCCCCCCCCTCCTTGGATTTCCCTATAAATAGGACCCCAGGGGTACGAGGTGAGGGACGAAAAATCCACGGCAGGATACTCGCGAGCTCTCCTTTCAAGATACTAGCCAAGCCTTTGGATTAATTTTACTTAGAGGTCAGGTCGTGACCTTGCGACTTAGTCATCAACTAGTCTCCCTCGTACCTAATTCGACCACTTTTGGTTGAGAAGGGGCTGCTCCTTTCGAGCATCCGGGTACGTGGTGGGAACTTCCTGCCGCAACATATAGGGTCATGTTTGCTTACATTCTTCATCCTAGTCATCATAGCTGTCTGACCTTACCTCTGAGCCAGTAACCTTAGGCGGCATTGGTCTGAATTCTGAGGTTGAGAATTTTCCTGGCTTCAACACTTGGTGCGGTGAGCGTGGAACGCAGCCAAGGAGGAAAGTTTGGTGGTTTAGTAAGATAACCAATGGTGGAGAGCATAGAGAGTTGGTCGACAACTCGGCAGGAGTTGGAGATGTCGCGTGAGGTGGCAAGTTTGTGACAGTGGCTGCATTCAAGGAGTTCGCGAAGAGGATTGAGAAGACCAACCTTGCCGGGTTTTCTCATCGCCCTGATGTCACGGCGACATCCCCTCGTCGCGTGACACCACTGGATGAGGAAGCGCCACCGAGGCGAGCTGGGAAGGAGCCTGCTTGGGCAAGAGAAGAGCAACCGATGCAGTCGCGGCACCATCCGGCGGGCAGCCAAGGTGTCCTTTTTCGGGATCCGATGTCACCGACGAGATACCGTGATACTCGCCAGTGGATCGAGTATGATGTCTCAGCGAGGATGAAACTCATCACCGTCAGGGAGGGAGGAGCCCCTTTTGTGACGAGATCCTCGCCGCCCTCGTTCATGAAGGCTTCAGAGAGCCCGTTCTCACTCACTACTCTGGCAGGGATGACCCTGTCAGGCATCTTCAGTGGTTTGAAGACGTCATCTCCATCTGCAACATGTCTGAAACATTCAAGTGTCGGTTCTTCTCCATCACCCTCAAAGGCAATGCAAGGGATTGGTTTCACCAACTGCCAGCAGGTTTTGTCTACTGTTTCTCTGATCTGCGTCGGGGCCTCATGGCGAGGTTCGTGACATCCAAGAAGAGGAAGAAGGAGGCAACAGCTCTCTTCAAGGTTACCCAAGGGCAGCATGAGAGATTAGGCCATTATATTGACCTTTTTCAGGAAGAGATCTTGGAGGTTGAGGAGGTGGATAACTTCACTTTGATGGTGGCCCTAAAGTTCGGGTTGAAGCAGGGTCTGTTCAGCATGGAAATGAGGCCCAATCCCCTGAGGTCTTTTGAGGAGATGAAAGAGAGGGCGAATAACTTCGTTCGAGGAGAGGAGAAGAACAAAGATTTCTTGGCACGGCTGGACGGAGATGATCAGATGGAAATGGGGAGAACAGGACCTTCAGGGGCAAAGGCTAAGAGGACGCCAAAGAGGCAGGTCGAGAGGAGGAAGGAAGAACCGGGGAGAAGAGAGGAAAGGAGGACGAGAGAAGAACCCAGGAGGGTCGAGGAAGGGAGGCAGGAGAGGCCTCGAAGGCAAGAGGAGAGGAGGCCGGCGGAGGCCCAGGCAAGAAGTGTTAAATTTTCTCAAAGTGGTCAGCAAGGTAGCCTAAAGCCAAATTAATATTCTCAGAACTACCCAGTTCACACTTTGATCATGCGGAAAGCACAAGGAGCAAGCTTAACACCAACCACAAATGGAAGAACAAGCAGGTCTTATATTCATTTACACTTCTTTACAAGGCGAGGTATACATAGCGAGACATGATTTCGCTAGTACATAAGCTACAAACAAAAAGCACAAAACAAGTCGGACGGACAGCATTGGAGACCGCCGAGACCGCCCAGTCCGCCAAGGTCGCCGAAGCCGCCTGAACTTAAGCTGCTACACGCCGCTGCCTGCTGAAGAACTGAGAAATAGACCGCCTACCCGCCTAAGACCGGCAGACAGGTTATTGGAACTTGGACAAGCTGAAGCAGAAAACTGACAAGCCGCAGAAGCGACCCACTGAGACCGCAGAGACCGCACACTTCAATGCCAAACTCCTGGCTCCTTGAAGCTAGCCGCGCGACCTGCACACAGCAAACTGTCAGCACTACTCAACCCGCGCGGACAGAAAACCGCAGATCGCAACACTTGCCCAAGCCCAACTTACTGTTCACTCCGTTACTGTAGACATGCTGGGGGGGTTCTATTTATAGGCGAGGTGAGGAGTGTGGTCACCACCCTAGTGAATAGAATCACCACCCCAGCCCGCGCACTAGCAAAACATCCGTCCGCTGAGTCCACAAAGACTTAGCCGGATTCCAAGAAGATCGCCAGGAGCAAGACAGCTATTCACTACTATGCGTCCTTGCACCAGACCGCCCACACTATGCGGACAAGATACAGTCCGCACAGTCCGCAAACAACACCACACATGGACAGCCACAACCCCTTCAATGACAGTCCGCACACAATCGAGGCAGTCCGCATAGCACAAGACCAGAGCCTCCATCCGCCACAAGTCCACGACCAAAGGCAGTCCGCCCGGTCAATAGCGGACTTGGCGGATACTGCGGACACACTGGACTTGTCACAGAATGTGACCAAGTCCAGTGAAACACCAAAAGGCCTAGCGCGAGCTCGGCGGACAAGGCCCAGTCCACGAATACCCAAAGCAGATCACCAATTCCATCAAGGTAAGCAGATCGCCAATTCCACCAAGGTAAGCAGATCGCCAATACTACTCGCACAGTTGCCCAGACAAAACGGCCAACTGCCGGACTCCGATGCCAATCCGCGCAGTCCTTCACAGCAGCTAGCGCCTGCTGTACCACCAGAGCTCGGTAAGGGACACAACCAAACTCCAAGGCCAGTCCGCAACAGCGGACACCGCGGACTCGCCAGTCTGCAAGCCTCCCACGGATAGGGCACCTAATCTGCCGGTTTGCAACACACAAGGCCGCTGAACAAGGCACTGCCTACAGCCCGCAAACCACAGTCCGCTCAGTCCGCATCGCCAGAAGCCCGGCTTCTCTGGCTATAGGCCACCAAGCCTCACAACAGACCGATCAAGCTGCACACCAGGCCGCACATGCCGCTCCTCAACAGCCAAGCCATCAAGACAGCCAACTCCCAAGCCGCAACCCGCAGTCCGCCCAGGCCGCGGACTCAGACCGCTCATGCCGCACATGCTGCTCTTCAACAACCAAGCCACCAGGATAGCCAAGGTCACCAGGCCTCACCAGCAGTCCGCCCAGGCCGCAGACTCGGACCGCTCAGGCCGCACATACTGCTCTTCAACAGCCAAGCCATCAAGACAGCCAAGGTCACCAGGCCGCACCAGCAGTCCGCCCAGGCCGCGGACTCAGACCGCTCAAGCTGCACAGTCCGCACGGCCTGCCCATCACCAGCTTCCACTTCATAATTTTCAGCACTCCCCCTTGAAGTGAGAAGTGGTGATCAAGCCCATCAAGCTACGTAATCGCTGAAAAGGCCCCTTCGACAGTGACTTCGTGAAGATGTCAGCAATATTATCTTCACTCTGAACATGCCTGGCCAGAAGAGATCCATCCAACACCTTCTCCCTTATGAAGTGATGCTCGATCTCAATATGCTTGGTCCTTGCGTGACACACTGGATTGTTTACCAGTTTGAGAGCACTCTCATTGTCACCCCCGGAGTAAAGTAGGCCCTTGCACTTCTTCATGAACATCCTCTATATGCCTCCGCAACCAGATGGCTTCCCGAGCAGCTAAGGCCGAAGCCTTATAATCAGCTTCTATAGTAGACACAGACACTGAGTTCTGCTTCTTGCCACACTATGAAATGCACGCTGAACCACAAGTGAACACATAACCCGAAGTTGACCTCTGACCATCCGAGTCACCACCATAGTCAGCATCCGTGTATCCGAGCAAAGCAAAGTCTGCATATCTACTATAGAGGAGACCCATATCAGAAGTTGACTTGACATACTTCAAAATATTCTTTGCCGCCACCAAATGAGACTTCCTTGGTTCAGTCATAAACCGACTTACTCGGCCAACAACATAAGCAATGTCTGGCCTTATAATCGTCAGGTAGATCAAGCTCCCTACAAGAGCTCTGAACACCAAGGAATCAGGAAGAATTCTTCCTTCATCTCGTCGAAGCTTTAGCCCATGTTCCAGTGGAGTAGAGCAACTCTTCCCTTCGCCCATGACAAATCGACTTACAATGTGATCAGCATATCCCTTCTGGCAAATGAGAATTCCGCACTCCTTCCTCTCTACTTCAAGACCGAGAAAGTGATGAAGCTCTCCCCAGTCTTTCATCTCGAAGTGTATAGCAAGCTCAGCCCTGAGCCTTGCTACTTCTTCCTATGAATTCCTTGTGATAATCATGTCATCCATATACAGCAGGACCAAGACTTGAAGCTCCCCCTTCTTCTTGGCAAACAAGCTAGAATATGAGTTGGAAGCAAGATAACCGCAGAATTGCAGATAATCTGATATCTTCCCATACCAAGCTCTAGGAGCTTGCTTCAACCCGTAGAGAGCCTTCTTGAGCTTGCAGACATAGTCCGGATGAACTTCAGAAACAAATCCAAGTGACTGATCCATGAAGATGTCCTTGTAAATCTCTCCGTAAAGAAAAGCATTCTTCACATCAAGCTGTCACATTCTCCATCTCTTGCAAACAGTCAAGGCGATCACCACTCTAACTGAAGTCATCTTTGCAACCGGACTAAATGTCTCCTCATAGTCTTCTCCATACTGCTGTGAGAATCCTCGAGCGACCTGGTGAGCTTTGTATCTATCAATGCTCCCATCAGCCTTCTTATTCAACTTATACACCCACTTGCAAGTCACTGGAGTAATATCATCAACCTTGGACACAAGGTCACAGGTTTCATTCTTCTTGAGAGCAGCAATCTCTTCCTTCATGGCATCATCCCACTCCTTGACTCCAGTGGCCTCATTGAAGTTTGCAGGCTCTCGCTCATCTAGAGGACCTGCAAAGAAGCAGGAGACAAAACTCACTGCATTTCCATCACAGTACCAAGCAGGTAGTTGGATAGTCCTCTTCGACCTTCGCAAGGTCTGCTCCTTGCTCACTACCTCTGTTGCTTCTTCAAGCTCAACACTACATTCAGGCAAGCTTTGAGCAATGCTCCCCCTGCTTCCTGAGCCAGAAGTCTCAGCACCAGAACTTGAAGCAACAGGAGCTGCTGGAGAAACAACAAGATCCTCTTCCAGACCTTCAGCAGCCACCTTCTGTTCTTCATCAACCTTGCTTCCAGTTAGCTCAACCGAGCTACCTCCATACGACATTAGCTCGTCAAAGACAACATCTCTTGACATAACGAACTTCTTCGTCGCAGGGTCCATGCATTTCCATCCCTTCTTCCGCTCATCATAGCCAACAAAGACAAGCTTCCTTGCCTTTGCATCCAGCTTGGTCCTTGAAGCATCAGGGACATGCACATAGCAAGTTGATCCGAATAATTGGAGGTGTTCCACACTGGGCTTATCCTTCAGCAACATCTCAAAAGGAGTCTTCATGTTGATCGGGCTAAGCGGCATCTGATTGATGACGTAAGAAGCACAAGACATCCCCTCCGCCCAGAAGGACCTTGGAATGTCTTTCGTATGAAGCCAGCATTTGCAAGTCTCCGTCAGATGACGGATCTTCCGCTCCGCTACTCCATTTTGTTGTGGAGTGTGAGCACAAGTAAGCTCTATGTGGATCTCGTGCTTCCTGCAGAAGTTAGAAAACTCGGAGGAGACAAACTCAGCACCGTTATCTGTTCTAAGCTTCTTGATCCACAAGCCAAGCCGGCCCTCCACCAACTCCTTGAACTGCACAAACAAACGGAAAGCTTCAGACTTCTCCTTCAAGAAATATACCCAAGTGTATCTTGAGTAGTCATCAATCAAAACGAGCATGTATCTGCTCCCACCAAGCCTTGTAGTGACGGTTGGTCTCATCAAGTCTCCATGGATGCACTCCAATGGTCTCTTGCTCCTCGTTTGTGATTTATCAAACGGAAGGTGATGAGCCTTGTCGTACTGACATCCCGCGCAAACGTGATCATCGCTCTATAAAGAAAGCTTAGGCAAGCCTCTTACAGGGCTTCTGTTATCCATAACCTTCAGCTTATCCATTCCTATATGCCCCAGCCTTTCATGCCATATATCAGCGTTATCGTTTGCTCTCATCCGATCAATATAAGAATTCGTTGCAAGAACAAACAAGTTCTTCACTCTCCTCCCGACATGAGCAACATCAGCATTAACCGCTGATATGTTGCAAAGGAACTTCACTTCTATTGGTCCAAACAGAACGTGATAACCCGCATCGACCGCATTGGTCACAGAGAAGAGGTTCCTCTTCATGCCCGGTACGTGATACACACTCCTTAATGTGAGTGACCCTTATCACTACCCAAGGACACAACCCCATCTTTCTCTACTGCATAAATAGTATTATCAGCAGTTATAATAGCTTCATTACCTGAGTAGGCTTGCAGAAAAGAGAACTTCGACTTGTCTCAGGTGAGGTGATGACCATACCCGGAGTCCACGATCCAATCGTCGCTGAAGTCGACAGCGGACAGGGCACGGACACAAGTGTCTATCATGAAAGATCTGCCCCATCCAGCTTCCTCACCCTTAGAGCAAGCTTCCTCTTTGCCTGCAGCATGCCCAGGCTGCAGTTTGACCTTGCAGTCTCGCTTGAAGTGTCCCCGCTGATGACACCTGTAGCACTTCAAATTCTTCTTCCAATCCTTCTTAGGAGCAGCGCTCCTCTCTGACTGATGAGAAGTTGAAGGCTCATTTTCAGCAGCGATCTTCTTCTTCTTCCCTTCTCATCCCTTCTTCTTCTTGCCTGAGAAGAGAGCTTCACTACCTTCCTCAGTGACAGTGACTCCAGCCATCTGCCTTGCCAAACTTTCCTACGAAGCAAGCAGGTTCTCAAGCTCCAGCAGAGATGGCTGAGTAGACCAGCCTTAAACAGATGTCACAAAGTTAACATACTCCTTCCACAAGCAGCAGATTATGTGCCTTTTCATCTTAGCCTCAGAGATAGGCTCATCCGGATCAAGAGATGACAGCTCAGCACACAAGCTCTTCATCTTCAGAAAGAATTTGGAGATGGTCAGGTCTCCTTGAGTTGTCATCGCCAACTCATTCTCCAGAAACTGAAGTCTAGCCACATTCTTTCTATTGAACAACTCATCAATGGTTGTCCAAATATCAGCAGCAGTCTCACATGCAATGATGTGATCAAACAGTTATGGTGACACGGCCCTCTTGAGAACAAACTCTGCATTAGCATTTGTTTTTCTCCAGAGCCTCACCTGCTCAGCAGTACCAAACGCAGTAGTCACTTCCTGTCTGTCGTCACCACCGACGACCTTCCATAGCTCCTCACCCAGAAGGTAACTCTTCATGCACGGCTTCCACTTCTTAAAGTTAGTCGGCGTTAAGAGTTCAATACCAAGACCTCTTGTATAGCTGACTTCCATTGCAACAACTATTGGTTAAGCGTCCGTCCAGCAAGCACAGAGCAACAACACAGGTTAATCACCACTCAAGGCACAGAGCAACAACATCGGTTGAACACCGCTCAAGCAACTGAACCTCCCTCTAATACCATGTTAAATTTTCTCAAAGTGGTCAGCAAGATAGCCTAAAGACAAATTAATATTCTCAGAACTACTCAGTTCACACTTTGATCATGCGAAAAGCCCAAGAAGCAAGCTTAACACCAACCACAAATGGAAGAACAAGCAGGTCTAATATTCATTTACACTTCTTTACAAGGCGAGGTATACGTAGCGAGACATGATTTCGCTAGTACACAAGCTACAAACAGAAAGCATAAAACAAGTCGGGCGGACAGCACTGGAGACTGCCAAGACCGCCCAGTCCGACAAGTTCGCCGAAGCCACCCGAACTTAAGCTGCTACATGCCACTGCCTGCTGAAGAACTGAGAAACAGACCGCCTACCAGCTTAAAACCGACGGACAGGTTATTGGAACTTGGACAAGCTGAAGCAGAAAACTGACAAGCCGCAGAAGAGACCAGCTGAGACCGCACACCTCAATGCCAAACTCCTGGCTCCTTGAAGCTAGCCACGCGACCTGCACACAGCAAACTGTCAGCACTACTCAACCCGCGCGGACAGCAAATAGCAGACCACAACACTTGCCCAAGCCCAACTTACTGTTCACTCTGTTACTGTAGACGTGCCGGGGGGGTGGGGGTTCTATTTATAGGCGAGGTAAGGAGTGTGGTCACCACCCTAGTGAATAGAATCACCACCCCAGCCCGCGCACTAGCAAAAAATCCGTTCACTGAGTCTGAAAGTGGATAGATCTTAACTAAGGGGTTGATCAGGTGTCCTGACACCAATAGGTTTTGATCAGGTCCCCAAAAACCAACTCAAATCTTTTGATAAGGAGACTTGCAACCAGGAATCACTTTTGAAGGGAGATGACAACCCTTTATACAGGAGGTGGTGAGATAGTGATATTATCTTCTCTGTCAGCAGTCAGAGAGAAGATTCAAGTGGAATGATGTTAGCAAAAGCTCCCCCTGAGATATTGATTGGTTCAGGTATGCTGGAAGCTTTGCTTCAGGGTGATATGCCTTCAACCTTCAGGTCTGCACCAGAGTATCCTTTAGGAACTTCTGACTGATAGAGTATTTGTTGTCCTTGAAGTTTTCCTGCAGTAATGAGGAAGAAGAAGATTCTTGATATGAATGGATGTTCTTTCTTCTTCTTGATGAAGTTGTTCTCTGGCCTAGGGCTGCAAGTTGCTGTAGTGATATTGCCCTTTCTGTGTTTTTCTTTTTCTGTGTTATCTCTGTCTATCTCTTATGTCTGTCTTCTTGTATTCTCTGTATATATTCAGACATTCAAAATCCTTGGCCTTGAAGGCGGAAGAAAAACATTCCCGAGAGTGGAGATGCATTGGGAATTGATCTATAATTAATCCAACTATAACTGTCCGTTTCAACGGCTATTTTCACTGAGAATATTGACTGTAATTAATCCTCAATTAATTCTGCCAACTGTTACTGATTGCTCAGAAATTGTCGACCTGAACTTTCGTTGAGTTCATTGATCGTCGACCCGAGTTCGACATTCGTCGAACTCAGCTAGATTCGTCGAGTTGAATATCTTGCCTGCGTTCGTCGACCGGAGCTTGCAGTTCGTCGAGCTCAGTTTCTATTTCGTCGAACTGAGAAACTGACTTGCTGATTTCGTCGAGCTAAGCAAGTGTTGTCCACCAATCGTTGACCTGAGTTCGACGTTCGTCAAACTCAGCTTCTGTCATCATTCGTCGACCTGAACTTGGCTTGTTCGTCGAACTGCGTTCGACGATCGTCGAGCTGATTTTTTGCCTTTGTCTTAACTGCATTTCTTGGACTTCTTTTCTGCAATTCTGGAGAGCCCTTCTGAATGACCTGTCCTAGAAATAATCCTATGACTCATGACTATACATGGTGGGTCAATCTAATATTCCTAATAGTGTTCCTTGCCCAAATCCTAACTGGGGTTCCAACAGAGTCCGCAAAGACTTAGCCGGATTCCAAGAAGACAGCCAGGAGTAAGAAAGTTGTTCACTACTAGGCGGCCTTGCACCAGACCGCCACACTATGCGGACAAGATACAGTCCGCACAGTCCACAAACAACACCACACATGGACAACCACAACCCCTTCAACGACAGTCCGCACACAATCAAGGCAGTCTGCATAGCACAAGACCAGAGCCTCCATCCGCCACAAGTCCACGACCAAAGGCAGTCCGCCCGGTCAACAGCGGACTTGACGGATACTGCGGACACACTGGACTTGTCACAGAATGTGACCAAGTCCAGTGAAACACCAAAAGGCCTAGCGCGAGCTCGGCGGACAAGGACCAGTCCGCCAATACCCAAAACAGATCGCCAATTCCACCAAGGTAAGCAGATCACCAATTCCACCAAGGTAAGCAGATCGCCAATTCCACCAAGGTAAGCATATCGCCAATACTACTCGCACAGCTGAACAGACAAAACAGCCAACTGCCGGACTCTGACGCCAGTCCGCACAGTCCTCTACGGCAGCTAGCACCTGTTGTACCATGAGTGCTCGACAAGGGCCACAGCCAAACTCCAAGGCCAGTCCGCAACAGCGGACACCACAGACTCGCCAGTCCGAAGCCTCCAGCGGATAGGGCACCCAATCCGCCGGTTTGCAACACACAAGGCCGCTGAACAAGGCACTGCCTACAACCTGTAAAACGCAGTCCGCTCAGTCCGCATCGCTAGAAGCCCGACTTCTCTGGCCATAGGACACCAAGCCGCACAACAGACCGATCAAGCCGCACACCAGGCCGCACAAGCCGCTCCTCAACAGCCAAGCCATCAAGACAACCAACTCTCAAGCCGCAACCCGCAGTCCGCCCAGGCCGCGGACTCAGACCGCTCAGGCCGCACATGCTGCTCTTCAACAGCCAAGCCACCAGGATAGCCAAGGTCATCAAGCCGCACCAGCAGTCCGCCTAGGCCGCGGACTCAGACCACTCAGGCTGCACATGCTGTTCTTCAACAGCCAAGCCATCAAGACAGCCAAGGTCACTAGGCCGCACCAGCAGTCCGCCCAAGCCGCGGACTCAGACCGCTCAGGCCGCACAGTCCGCACGGCCTGCCCATCACCCACTTCCACTTCATAATTTTCAACAAGAAGAAGGGGAGATAGGCGATTCCAATATCCCGAGAATCGCCCCCAGTGGAGACCACCAGTGAGACAACATTTCTAAGAGGATAGGAGGAACGACAACCATCAGGAGGGAGGCCGAGGAGGCAGAAGAAGGGAGGAAATGGTCATCGCCCGTCAAGACAACAAGCGTCGCCGGAGGGAGCAACAGGCGATGCATCAGGAGGCGGAGATTCCACTCTATTACGACATTCATATAGTAGAGTGGCATGGGACGTTGGCTTGCCCGGAGTTCTGGGAGGCGAGGAGAAGATTGGAGGCAGGAGTAGTGGAGAGGGAGCAGCAGAGACAGGAGGCCCCGGTGGGGCAAGTGGCATTCCAGGCTCCAGCGAGGAGGAGGAATGAAGATCGTGTCGACCTAGGAGGTCGTGGAGAGGTGATACATGGCCTAGGAGGTGGGCATGTAGGGATAATCAATGGAGGAGCCGGGATTGGAGCTTCCCGTAAGGGGAGCCTCCATTAGAACTATAAGAAGAACGTCGTCTTGACGTCGCAGAATTCGCCGCCATTAGAAGAGATCACCTTCTCAGAGAAGGGCAGACTGGGGAATGAGAACCCCTTCCACGACGCCCTAGTAATCCAAGCTGTCATCGAAGACTTCACCGTCGACCGAATCCTCGCGGATAACGGTAGCTCGGTGAACATCATATTCAAGAGAACTTTCATCGGGCTTCAAGTGGAAGCATCTCGGGTCCAGACTGCAGATGGACCCTTCTTTGGCTTCTCGGGCGAGAAGAAAGAGGTGGAAGGGGCAGTGGAACTTCTTATTACTCTCGGCGGGACTTCGATCTGATGCCGCTTTGTCACCGTCGATGCGCCGAGCGGATACAACGCCATCTTCGGGCGGCCCCTCATCGACTATTTCAAGGTCGTTCCGTCATCATATCATCAGTACTTGAAGTACTGCCGGGGGATGTCTAGATCAGGATCAGGGGAGATCCCAAGGCATCCAGGGAGTGATACCTGAATGTCGTCAGTACCATCAGTTGGATGGGTGACGCGGAGAGGTTTGAGAAGCTGCTGGAAAATGAGAAGGGATTATTTGATGTTGAGGAGGTGGAGGAGGTGGAAGTGGTTTCTCAAGGAGGAGAACCTAGTCTGTTGAAGGTTGGAGGATCCATGTCACTATAGGGGAAGATAGAGATAGTCGCTTGCTTGCAGGACAACATCGACGTTTTCGCTTGGAGCACCACCGAGATGCCAGGGGTTGACGCTGATGTTGCCTGTCATCGCCTCAACCTAGATCACGCGATGGCTCCCGTCCGTCAAAAGCAGAGGATAACCAGCCAAAGGGCAGGGGAAGGCCCAAGGGAATATGTTAGTCGCGAGTGCATCCCAGAGGACCCTCAGAAGAACATTACCCCTCGCTTATACACTTGCGCTCGTAGCCAGGTGGCAAAGCTGAAAATGATCTCCACTGTTGGATTGGGAAGCGAGACTTCGACCTGTTTCTCCTAGATAGTGAAGGGCGAATGATAGGACAATGCCTCGGGATGTAAGTGCCCTTGTAAGACCGAGCCTCTGCACTGACGGTCGAGATCAACTCCGCCCTTGTATGTCGGCCTAGGTACCCCCGACTGCATCACTCCTCCAACTGGAGGAACTATCAGGAACAGCGCTGGACGCCAATCTCCCAACTCGACGGCGGCGGGATCATCGTTCTCTTTATAATTTCTTCATCCTCAAAGATATTGATGCATTTAATTCATTGGCAATCTCTTAAGCAGCAAAGAAAAACTACTCCAACAATGTTTAAAGTTCTCGAGTGGCAGTGTCATTGTAAGTCCAAGTCCCTATACGAGCTCCTCTCATGCATATTGGCCAATGACCTCCTCGAGTGAGACCGAGTTCCTCGTTGGAGTGATGTCGTAGTCCGTGAACTCTGTATGATCTCCTCTCATACAGACCGACTACTTGTCTCCCCGAGTCGACTTACACCACTCTAGTTGAGCAAGACTCCTGAGAGCTGTCGACTCCAACAATGTTTAAAGTTCTCGAGTGGTAGTGTCATCGTAAGTGCAAGTCCATACACGAGCTCCTCTCCTGCATATTGGCCAATGAACTCCTCGAGTGAGATCGAGTTCCTCGTTGGAGTGATGTCATAGTCCGTGAACTCTGTACGAGATCCTCTCCTATAGACCGACTACTTGCCTCCCCGAGTCGACTTATACCACTCTAGTTGAGCAAGGCTCCTGAGAGCTGTCGACTCCAACAATGTTTAAAGTCCTCAAGTGACAGTGTCATCGTAAGTCCAAGTCCCTGAACGAGCTCCTCTCCGGCATACTGTCCAACGACCTCCTCGAGTGAGACCGAGTTCCTAGTTGGAGTGTTGTCGTAGTTCGTGAACTCTGTACGAGCTCATCTCCTGCAGACCGACTATTTGTCTCCCCGAGTCGACTTACGCCACTCTAGTTAAGCAAGGCTCCTAAGAGCTGTCAACTCCAACAATGTTTAAAGTCCTCAAGTGGCAGTGTCATCGTAAGTCCAAGTCCCTGCACGAGCTCCTCTCCTGTATATTGGCCAAGGACCTCCTCGAGTGAGACCAAGTTCCTCGCTGGAGTGATGTAGTAGTCCGTGAACTTTGTAAGAGTTTCTCTCATGTAGATCGACTACTTGCCTCCCCGAGTCGACTGATTCCCACCCCTAGTTGAGCTTGGCTCCTGCTGGGTGTCGACTGATTCCCACCCCCAATTGAGCTTGGCTCCTGCTGGGTGTCGACTGATGCCCACCCCTAGTTGAGCTTGGCTCCTGCTGGGTGTCGACTGATTCCCACCCCTAGTTGAGCTTGGCTCCTCCTAGGTGTCGAATGATTCCCACCCCTAGTTGAGCTTGGCTCCTGCTGGGTGTCGACTGATTCCCACCGCCAATTAGGCTTGGCTCCTCCTGAGTGTCGACTGATTCCCACCCCCAGTTGAGCTTGGCTACTGCTGGGTGTCGACTACTTCTCAGCTGTGCGAACAAAAAATGGAAGTCCGGGAAATGGACAAACAAAAATTTTTGTATTCCAAAAAAGGTATGAATTACATGGTATAGACTCCCTTTTATAGAATGGAGGAGATGTGAGAGATTACAAATAAACAATGTGAGACTAAAAAATTTCATGTACAAGCGGTTTAACATAAATACAGGTCGCCAAGCCGAGCGGTTTAATGAATGGGGAAACCGCCCGGCAACCACAAGAGAAAGACACCAAGCCGCCAAACTAGACCGCCAGGTTGCCCGGTCTCCAAGTCTCCAGGGACAGAATGACAAATCGCCAAAGCACCAACAACAACAGGACAGCAACCAAACCGCAGGAGAGAAACCGACAGACCGCCCGGACTGCAACCCGCCAGAGTCAGACCGCTAGACCGCCCGATCTCTAATCTGCAATACTCCCCCTCAAGCGGGAGCATATATATCGATCATGTCTAGCTTGTCGCAAATGTGATGAAAAGAGGCGGATACTGGCTTGGTGAAAATATCAGCCAACTTCTATGTGCTTGGTTCTCTCATGGAAGACCGAATTTTTAGAGATGTATATGGCGGCTTTGTTATCACAAAACATAGGTAGAGGATGGTCGTAGACCTCTCCTAAGTCAAGCATAAGAGCCCGTAACCACTTCAGCTCACACGTGGTCGATGGCATACTTCGGTATTCTGCTTCCGCACTGGACCTGGAGACTACCGACTGCTTCTTGCTTTTCTAGCTCACAAGGTTCCCCCCCACAAAGGTGTAAAAACCTGAAGTAGACTTGCGGTCTCCTTTTCCATCGGCATAGCTGGAATCGGAGTACGCTTCAACCCGTAAATGGTCATTCTTCTGAAAGAGAAGTCCTTTCCCGGGAGCTGATATAATATACTCCAATATCTTCAGCGCCGACTGTAAATGACACTCCCTAGGAGCTTGCATGAATTGGCTAACCTTGCCAACAGCATAAGCAATGTCAGGTCTGGACACTGTGAGATATATGAGTTTACCAACCAGATGTCTGTACCTCGTAACATCAGAAAGAAGAGGAGAGTCATCTGTCCATGTTTTATCTTCTCTAGTCGTCATGGGACATCGGGCAGGTTTAGCCCCGGTCAACCCTGCATCTTTTAATAAGTCAAGAGCATACTTCCGTTGGGATAGGACAAGAGAAGCGGGCTTCCGAGAAATTTCTATCCCCATAAAGTATTTTGGAGATCTCATATCCTTTGTAACCAGGTGTTGCCGAAGATGCTTTTTTGTCAAGATTATCATAGTTTGGTCATCTCCAGTGAGAAGAATATCATCCACATATACTGCAAGCATCACTAGGCCCAGAGAAGTTTTACGAGTAAATAGGGAGTGATCAACAGAACTCCTCGTAAAACCAACAGCCGCCACAATCTCGCTAAACTTGTCAAACCAAGCGCGAGGACTTTGTTTTAGGCCATATATAGTCTTCTTGAGCCGACAAACCCGTGTCTCCCCCGGAGCAACATACCCTGGAGGTTGCTCCATGTAGACATCCTCCTGAAGATCTACATAAAGAAAGACATTCTTCACATCCAGTTGTGAAATGAGCCAATCTCTGTTGATAGCCATAGAGAGAAGGACCCGAATAGTACCGAGACGAGCAACTAAAGAGAAGGTGTCAAAGTAATCAACGCCATAAGTTTGGGTAAAACCCTTGGCAACAATCTGAGCCTTGTAACGATCCACACTGCCATCGGGGAGGAATTTCACCACAAAAACCTAGCGACAGCCAACAACATCTGTGCCAATAGGAGGAGGAACCAGGGTCCAGGTACCCCGTTCAGTGAGAGTAGCAATCTACTCATCCATGGCAGCCTTCCAATGCAGAATGGCAAGTGCCTCCTGATAGGAATGGGGGTGGAAGTCGAAGAGATGGCCAGTGCAAAGTCCCTGCGAGCAAGCGTCAGACGATCATAGGAAACAACTACAACAAGTGGATGCTTGGTACAAGCCTGAATCCCTTTGCGAAGGGTAATATGGAGGTCCAGGTCAGCAGGTGCCTCAGTATCCGGAGCATCCATGGTGAAGAGAGCTGACCCGAGAGGATAGATCGACGACGGCGAAGAGGAGGGAGGTGACGGAGGTGGAGAGGGAGGAGGAGAGGATGGAGATGGTGGAGGAGGAAATACCTCAGTAGACGGGGATAGGCTGGAGGGAAGAGGAGGAGGAAGACTAGATTCCATAGGAATAGGAGAGGAGTCATTAGAGAAATAGGGAGCATTCTCGAAGAAGGTAATGTCCGCGGAGACAAACTGTTTGTGAAGGATGGGTTCAAAACAACAGTAGCCTTTCTGAGTGGTAGAGTAGCCCAAAAAGACACATTTGGTGGAGCGAGGGGAGAGTTTTTCGTGGGTGGCAGAGGGAGCATGCACAAATACCGTGCAACCAAAGATACATAGAGGAAGAGGGAAGGGATCCTTTCCTGGATAGAGAATGAAGAAGGGCATTTTACCGCGGAGAACAGTGGAGGGAATGCGATTGATGAGGTAGCAAGAAATGAGAACAATATATCCCCAGTAGGAGTGGGGAACATGCATTTGCGTAAGTATGGTGTGAGCAACATCAAGGAGGTGACGGTTTTTTGCGTTCCGCCACCCCATTTTGTTGGGAGGTGTAAACACAACTTGTTTGATGAAAAATTCCATATTGCATACAAAATGAGGAAAAAGCGTGACTAACGTATTCTTTAGCATTATCAGAGCGTCATATTTTAATAGAAATATCAAACTGATTTTTGATTAAATGATGAAAAGATTGCCATATATCAAATAGTTCAGAGCGTTCTCATAAGAGATACACCCAAGTGTAACGTGAGAAATCATCAATGAAAGTAACAAAATAAGAGCTACCCCGACCAACGGTGAGGGTAGGAGCAAGGCCCCAGATGTCTGAGTGAGCAAGATCAAACAGACGAGTAGAACTACGACCTTGCTTTGGCGGGAAGGAGGAAAGGTGATGCTTGCCATGCTGACAGGCATCGCAGTTGAGAGGAGAACTGTACGGAGGGAGGTGAGGTAGCAGCTGATGAAGAAGTCGTGGAGGAGGATGCCCAAGATGGAGATGACATTGTAGGAGATCTGTAGAAGAGGAGGAGAAGGCGGATAGAGCAAAAACATTGTCGATAAAGTAGAGGCCGCCACTCTCAGTCCCAGTAGCAATCGTCCGTTGGGAGCTCGGATCCTGAAAAGAGCAAGAAGTGGGAGTGAATGTGGCGGAGCATTGAAGCTTCTTGCATAAAGATGTAACTGATAACAAATTGCAGGGAAACTTGGACACATAGAGAGTGTCGGCCAAGAGAAGAGACGGAGTGACATGAACCACTCCCGTGCCATGAACTAGGGAGGGAGAGCCATCTACAACAAGTACCGGAGGCAACCGATCATACGTTTCAAGGAGAGAAAAGCATTGCAGATTACCCGTCATGTGATTAGTTGCACCAGAGTCGATGAACCATTTACCTTGAGTAATCACGTGAGCACTACCTGAGGAAGTGACCACCGACGCAGATGGATTGGAAGAGGAGGTGGAAGCGTCACCAGAAGGGCGAAGATGTGGATGTTTCAGCCAGCATCGATCCACAAGATGCCATGTACGGCCACAGTGAGAGCAGATGAAGCGGGAAGAACTCCGACCACCGAAATGATGGTTGCGACTACCAAAGTCGCTCCATTGAGTCTGGTGAGCATATTATTCTAGAGGAGGAGGAGAAGACAGAAGCGGACGCTGAAGAAGAGATGTAACCGCTGCAATACGTGCGGCCATGGTATCCATGTTGGGAGAGTCCGCTTCACCCAAGATTTGTTGGCGAATCATGTCGTAGGAATCAGGAAGCCGGAGGAGGTAACACGCAACAAGCAGTTCTTGAAAGTGCTTGTGTTGTTCGGCAAGATCCGCAGAGAAGGGGCGATGTTGAAGAATTTCAGCTCCAAGAGCTTGAACCTGTTAATAAGCGGCAGCAGGAAACATAGACGGACGGGCAAAGAGGTCCGCATACAAGGTATAAATGCGGGACATCTGAGCCCCCTTTGAGTATAAAGTAGCAAGATGAAGCCATGCCTTCTTGACCGTCTCATCATGACAGATAATAGGAAGACATTCATCGGAAATACTGTTAGCGAGCCAAGTGCAGACAAGCGCATCGCTAGCATCCTAGTCATCAAAGTCAGCAAAAGTGGTGGCAGGAGGATCATCGGTAAGGTGGTGGCGTTTGCGTTGTGAGTGGAGGAGAAAGGTGAAGGAGATGCTCCAATCCGGGTAGTTGGATCCAACAAGATTGGAGACGGTGCCAAGATTCCCGGAAGGAATGAGAGGGGGAGGAGGAGTTGTGACAGGAGTAGCGGTGGTGGTAGAAGTGCTGGAAAGGGCCATGGAAGAAGCCGCGCGGGTAGAGGGAAGACCGCAGCGGAAATAAGAATAATCTGCAACTTAGAAAAGGAAGAAGTCGCGCGGGAAGAGAGCAGGCCGCGCGAATAGAAGACCGAGAAGCCACAAAAATAGTCCGCGGAGAAGAATAAGTCCGCGCAAACAAAGAGCAGCGACAAAAGGAGGAGAGGCCGCCCGAATAAGAGGAAAGAAGGAGATCAGGTCGCGCGAGCAGAGATAGGCACTAAATCAGGCGGACAAGATCGCGGGCTCTAATACCATGTGCGAACAGAAAATGGAAGTCCGGAAAATGGACAAACAGAAATTTTTGTATTCCAAAAAAGGTATGAATTACATGGTATAGCCTCCCTTTTATAGAATGGAGGAGATGAGAGAGATTACAAATAAACAATATGGGACTAAAAAAATTCATGTACAAGCGGTTTAACATAAATACAGGTCGCCAAGCCGTGCGATTTGGTGAATGGGCAAACCGCTCGGCAAACACAAGAGAAAGACGTCAAGCCGCCAAACTAGACCGCCAGGTCACCCGGTCTCCAAGTCGCCAGGGACATAATGACAAACCGCCAGAGCACCAACAGTAACAGGACAACAACCAAATCGCAGGAGAGAAACCGATAGACCGCCCGGACTGCAACCCGCCAGAGTCAGACCACAAGACCGCCCGGTCTCTAATCTGCAACACCACCACCAACCGAGCTCGGCTCCTGATGGGTGTCGGCTCTGGTCTTCAGGCCAATCGGGTTTAGCTCTGGTGAGATAAACAATTATGCAAGTGTGAGTATGTCGTGGCGAGTATGCGAGTATATCTTGGCAAGCGTGCGAGTAGGCTATGGTGAGTATACACGCGAACACAGACGAGCATCGGGATGCGAATTACAAGCGTGACTATGGCCGAGCGAGTAATAATTGCGCGACTATGACCGATGTCAACGCATGGGTAAAGCGTCACAAGCACTCATCCTCCCCGAGCCTATGAGCCTAGCGAGCATCATCAACCAACAAACATGCGAGTAAGGAATAACAGAGAATGCGGTAACTTAAACTTGTATAAATATGTATATCAAAAATTTACAAGTTACAAAAATTGGTTAACACCGTTACATGCGAGCATGACAAAAATAGGCGAGCAACTAGGACTCATCATCGCCAGTATCGGGCAGATATTCGTCATCTCCAATGTTAGCATCCTCCACTTCCTCGCCGCCTTCATCGCTCTCCTCCCCATCCGTGCTTTCATCACTGTCGCTGCTGCTGCCGTTGCTGCTGGAGCCCGATGTCGAAGAAGGGAGGCTATCGGGCGAGGTCGATTCCTCGGCGAGTAGTTTGGGGATGAGCTCGTCGATGGTGAGCCGCTTCTCCCCCTCTACGAGTTGACCGCTGATCCTCAGCTGAGCGAGCATGATGTTCCCCGCCGCTAGATCTATCTCGCGGCAGACCGACGACCTCTCCTTCCAAAGGACGCGAGATCTTTTAGTCGCCCCATGCGGGTCGTCATCCGACCGCGACACATCTATCAAATGAGCTAAAGAACTCGCACGTCCTTCGAGCACCGCCAGGCGAGTTTCCATCTCAGCAGCCCGAATCTGGGCCGCCTCCTGCTCCGCTAGCGAGTTGGCGAGTTTCGCCTCACACTCGTAAAGCCTTTTAGCGGCCTCAATCTCGGCACCTGCGACAAAGAGCAGAGTCAGCAAAATAAATCCAAGTCCAACGTCATCAATGTCGCGCGCGGGAAGTGACTTACCTCATAGTCTCTCCAGCGGACCGACTGCATGTCGAGATCGATGGCCTTCTTGGTGATGACCTTCAAGGCCTCGGTCGTCTCCAGCAGCTTCCTTGCCGAGTAATGCCCTAGCTCGACAGCTCAGGCGAGCAAGCAATCGGTTTGCTGTGCGACTTCCTCCGGGCTGAGCTCCAGCATGGACTCGGCATCAGCCCGCCAGAAAGAGCATGGAGGATGGCAAAGGGCTCCCCCTTGTCCTCCCAGTCCGTCGACCAGGAAGGGAGGTTGGTGCTCAGCGTCACCAAATGGTCGTCTTCCGACCAAGTTACAAGCGGCCGACCATATGCGTCCACCGCCCCTCGCCCAAGGTTGAAGTTTGGGTGGAAGTGGGGGGGGGGGGGGTCGAGCATCCAACGATGACTCTTGATCGTCAGGCCGAGGCGATGATATCTTCGCCCTCTTAGTCGTAGGGCCCGACGACTTGACCTTCACCTTCCCTTTGGCGTGCTTCTTCTTCTCGCCGACGTCGGGCGGAGGGTTGGACTCCGGGAAGGACGAGGCGACTTCCTTCGCCGGAGGAAGCGACTTCTATGGAAGCTCGCACGCCACTGCAAATCCCGAGCAAACATATCAGTACCGAGCTTTAAGAAAGTGAAGCGAGCATGCAAGAAGTGATTCTCCCTCAAATCTTACCCTCGTTAGGGTGGATCTCTAGGAGCGTGTTGACGTTAAGCCGCTAGAAGACGACGTCAAACCGACGACCTCGGAAGGATTCGAACAGATGCTCGTGGGCACCTTCCAAGATCGGCGGGAGGAAGGCGACATCGGCGGGTTGGTGCGGCCTTCCTAAGATGCTCGTGAAGTCACCATGGACGACGACCAGCTGCTCGCTCCACTGGTGGACTTTATTCGTCGTCCCCACTAAGGTGCAGACATGGTTGCTGAAGTAGACGACTCGCTCGGCAGTTACGGCGAAGGCGAATATCTTGCGGAAAATAGAGAGGTCGAAGACGACCCTCTCTTCCCTCAGGTAGCAAAGGAACCCCATTATGATCGCTACACCATTGGGGTTGATCTGCACGGGGACGATCCCAAAATATCGCAGGATCTCGCAATATTCCGGCTAGAATGGAAGTCGCAGGCCGACGTCGAAATGACGGAGCGATAAGATCATTGCACCCTCAATGTGGGTGTTGAGTCGCTCGCTATGAGTAGGGAGCCTAACCGAGTATCCATCGGGCAGAAGCCGCTCCCTAAACGTCTCCAAGTCTCACTCTGTGGTTATGGATTTCTTGAAAGCCGCGTTGGCAAAGTTAGCGGCGTGTGCCTGTCGGCGAGCAATAGCGTCATCCCCAACCATCTTTGCAAGCTAGGGAGTTGAAGAGGAAACAAGACGAGGAGAGAAGAAAGGCAGAAACGCGCGAGCAGGAAACGATACTCGCGAGCTAGGGTCGGAAAATCGCAGCAGCGTACTTATGTCCTACCTACCCCCTCTATTTATAGGCGAAGGCAAGGGAGGGTATATATCCGTTCTGGCGAGTATCAACCTAAGTTGCAGTTTAGGCGAGTAAAAGGATCCCGACATTAGCCCAATGCCGCACAACGCAGCAAAGAATGTCGCGACGTAATCAGAACCTGTATGATAAACTCGGCATATCGCAGAATAACAACGAGTAAAACAACAAAGAAGAGAAAAATTAAGGCGAGATGCAAACTCGCTTATTACAATATAATATCGTTTATTACAAATAGTTGCACACAGCGAGTTCACATGAAGAAAAAGAAAAATTCTAAGTCCTTGGTGGTCGCTCCGGAGGATGAAGATGTCGCCCGACCCGGTCCATTTCTCGCGCTCGTCGGTAATGCTCCATCGCCACCGCCATCGCGTCGTCCCCCAAGGCACAGCTGCTCCATTTTCGTCAGTTGCCCCACGGAGCCCATACTTGCCCGGATGCCGGCCAACTCGTCAAGAACAAGCTGGAGGCGATGGTTGTTTATCGCCAGTTGAAGATCATTCTCGTTCACCATATGGAAACGGGCTTCGTAGCACTCTAGGGTGGTCCGGAGCTCTTCTATCTTCGCCACCCGCACCTCTAGAGATGAGATCGGGCGATGTGGCTCGCAAATCGCCAGCTGGTCGAACTTGCTCTCCGGCTCTAAATAAGCGCGAGCAGCAGCATGACGATACTCACTCCCGGATAACCCGATGGCGTTGATGAAGGCCGCCCCTGGAGTAGTCGGGCTTCAAAACAGATAAGAAGTCGCCAGATCAGAAATAAACGCCTAAACTCATAAAATGAAACAACAGCGACAAGGAAACCGTGAGCGACAAGGAGAAGAACTGCGACCTGGGACATCTCGCCGGCCAGAAGATGGGCCACTAGCATGCTCGGCCGCTTTACCCTGCCCGCGACCTCCATGACCGGGATCCCCGACTCTCGGCAAGAAGTAGCTCGCATGCGGCTTATCCAGCTTCCGGGCCAAAGGCTTCGATGGAGGTGGCAGAGGCTGTGACGAACTCACCGGCTGATGCGAGGTCTTCAGCGGAGGAGACGGGGAAGGTCGCGACATGGCGGCTTGTTGCTAAGTGGTCAGAGGCGGCGGCGACAAGGAAGTGCTGGCCGCATGAAGAGAGGAATCGTTCGGAGGCGGCGACGACGGTAGGGAACTCGCCGCTGGCGGCGCAGAATCTCACTCAGGAGCAGGTGGGACCTTGCTCGCCGGAAGGTTTTTGCTCGCCGGGACGACCTTCTTCGCCGGTAGTTCCTTGCACGCCGGGGGATTCTCCTTCGCCGTGGGAACCGAGCCTTTAGACACTTTCTTGGCGCCAAGATTAATTCGTTCCGTGTGCAAGGTCCTGAGGGGTTTCTCGACAGCGAGATCGAGCAGCGGCGCGGAGTTCAGAGGGGCAACATTCAGAGCCGCATCAGCGACATCCGGTGGAGAGTCTGCAAGCAAAGAAAACGTGTTAGCGAGAAGTAAATGGCGACCAACCGATTTAGAAGAATGGCTCGGCAAAATGGCGACCTGGTAGGGAGACGACTTCGATCTGTTGTTGCGCCGGTGTATTAGCGACTTCCGGAATGTTTAGTGAGCTGAGGAGGCTCGAGTTAGGGGCGACCACATTGGGGATGTCGTCTAGCCCAATGTCGCTGAGAAGCTTCAAAGTGCTAGCAAAGCGCGCAGGATTATTTGTCAAAGCCGCGACTTGCGCGGATGGTGGGGGCGGGTCAACCGCGCTGGAAGCGGATATCTTCGTGGACTTTTTGGTGTTCTTCTTTTTATGGGAGGGCAACTTGGCGGCAGCGTCTTCTTCTCGCAGCCTCTTAGGCTTAGCAATGCTGAGAAAGCCGGTCAGAGCGGCGAAGCTGTCTTGAAGGAGTTTCTCATTGGCGTTTGACATGATGTGCGAGCTCTGAAGATCCGCCTCAAAAACCAGGCCCCCCTATTTATAAGAGATCGGCAGGCAGTCATCAAGGGCGAACAACCCTGATACTCGGCATAGCAGCTCGCCGAATAAGTGTTGGATGATTCTTTCCGAGCTCCTACGTTGCTCGAAAAGAGCGGGGATTGTGTACAACCCGTATTCGTCGAGGATGAGTCCTACCACAGCCAGGTCTGCATAAGTCAAGGTCAACAAGTCAAGACAGAAGTCAAAGTCAACACGCAAGACCGCAAAAGGCCTGGGAGAGTATGACGAACTCCGCTCGCATACTCGCAAGGTAGGCAACTAGGCGAGATACTCGCCCAGCCCGTGCGAGTTCCCCTAGAAGTCACCTAGTCGCCATGGGGTGGGGCATAAATATGACCCCCCCCCCCTCCTAGGATTTCCCTATAAATAGGACCCCAGGGGTACGAAGTGAGGGACGAAAAATTCACGGCAGGATACTCGCGAGCTCTTCTTTCAAGCTACTAGTCAAGCATTTGGATTTCTTTTCCTTAGAGGCCAAGTCGCGACCTAGCGACTTAGTCATCAGCTAGTCTCCCTCGTACCTAGTTCGGCCACTTTTGGTTGAGAAGGGGCTGCTCCTTTCGAGCATCCAGGTACGTGGTGAGACCTTTCTGCCGCAACATCTGGGGTCATGTTTGCTTACGTTCTTCATCCTAGTCATCATAGTCTTCTGACCTTACCTCTGAGCCCGTAACCTTAGACGGCATTGGTACGAATTCTAAGGTTGGGAATTTTCCTGACTTCAACAGAGATTATTAGATAACTTCTGTGGTTAAAGCATGAATGTTGAGATCAGAATTTTCATTCTTGAATCAAACCTTGGTTATTCAAAAAGATAAATTTAGTGAATCAATTCTTCAACAACCCTTTATCTTTATAAAATAATTATGAGCATACCATTTTGTACGATTTTTAAGCTTGCTACTTCCCATATAAATCAAAAGTATAGCGCACATATATCATAATTTAGAGAAGAAAGAATTCACCATTTACTTCTTTTTTTCTTTGGGTCGCTTTGATTAGCAACTATCCCTGAAACCCTCTCGTTGGTGAATACTCGAGCAAAATTCACTGAAATTAGTAGAATCTAACAAAAAAAAAAGCTCCATTATTTTTTATGTATTGGTTATATTTAATAATTTTTTTTTGGAATCTTGCTCTGAATTGGTTCAGAATATTGTAATCTAAAGTTTATGAGTGGCTATATCATTTTGTGGTTCCTAATATCGTGGAGGTAGTGTGTTGATATGGTAAATTTGTAGATTATTGGTTGCATGTGTTTGTGTGAGCTTGTAAGTGTGTATGTATGAGTTTTTTGTGTGTATGTGTATGGCAGTGTGTATGTGAATGGCAGTAAGTGTGTATGTATGAGTTTTTTGTGTGTATGTGTATGACAGTAAGTGTGCATGTGTATGGCAGTAAGTGTGTATGTGTGTTAATTTTGTATGTGTGTTTGTGTTGATGAGTGTGTTTTTTGTTTGTAATTTTTATGTGTTTATTTGTGTGTGCGCGCGTGCGCGCGCGCGCGCGCGCGCACGCGCGCGCGTGTGTTGTGGGCCGGAGGCCTGGGAGCTGCTCACTCGGATCCATAGTCCCGCCCATTCTGGCCGGCGCCACAACAGGGTCGCAGCCCAGCACACCCAACCCCTCTTAGCACGTCTTCTCGGTGTTGCGGGTTGTTGAGGCTGGGGCTCGATACCCATACCTCCTTGATGTAAGCTCTTAACGCTAGCTCACATCACCAACTGAACCGCAGATCAGTTGGTGATGTGAGCTAGCGTTAAGAGCTTACATCAAGGTGGTCTGGGTATCGAGCCCCAGCCTCAACAACCCGCAACACCGAGAACACGTGCTGAGAGGGGTTGGGTGTGTTGGGTCGCGCTCCGGCCAGAAAGGGAGGGACTATGGATCCGAGTGAGCAACTCCCAGGCCTCCGACCCACAACACAAAATGCACATTTTGATGTTATGGAGCGCTCATTCACGGGCTTAATCCCGCCGGTCGAGCCCACAACATGCGTCGCGGCCCTGCACACCCAACCCTTCTTCGCACGTGTTCTCGGTGCGGCGGGGTCTCGAACACTTTATGTCACAACCCGCATTTTCTCTGTATTAAATAATACGTCAGAGTGAGAGAAAATACGTGTCGTGATGTCACGCCGTGCAGAGGACAACTGCAGACGCTCGGGCGACTCATCCTCGCATTTAATTTAAGTAAAAGACTTATGAAATTAAGTTTAAAAAGAAAATATAAGTTATTTGAGTTACTGACTGTGTCCCTCGTTCGGGTGGATCACTAGTCCATAGATGAGAAAATATATAAGTTTACGCAGAGGAAAATATTTAGTTTGATTTATGTATTATCATATATGAGAATGAAAGTCTAACATCTTATAATGATGATGTGACTTCTACATTTAGTATAAATAAAAGGACTTTTATAGCGCTTAAAAGTAGTATGTTTTGTAGTTAAAAATTATGTCATGACAATATTTCAGAATGCAGTTTTGTATGCTTAAAAGTAACTATATGCATCATAACATAAATCTTTCTCAGAGAGCAAGTATAAACAAACAATAAGTAATACTAGTAAAAGTAACAAGTAAACTGTCATGAGAAGTCTAAGACTATGGCCGTCAACAACTGACACGAACCCATAGAGAAACAACCATGTCTAACAAAACAACTACCTCAACACTCTGAGGTGGAAACAAATGGCCGCAACAACTAGCAGCACCAGAAGCACAACTCTGTCAGCTAAAACTTCTACTGCCCTGGACCTGAGGCATTCAAAAGAAGAACATCTCAAAAGCAAGTTACAAGTGGTGCAAAAGAGTAAAAGGAAGACCAATAAACCTCGAAGTGAACGAGGGGCAATAAATTGACTGCAACAAAAGTCAGTAGCAAAGTAAATAAAACGTTAAATATAGTTGAGCAAGAAGGGCTAAATCACAACAACTGGACAGAACAGAGTGTCAAACATCAGAAGTTCATATATTCATCTTTCTTTATTATTCATGTCATTCATCATTTAAAATGAGACTGATCAGCTCAATAAGAAAGAGTACTGTGCAGGAGAAAAAGGTCCACAACGAGCACAAACCCAGCCAAAAGGCACCACGCCGAAGGAGAAACCCCAACGCGCACAGACCAACAGCTAAGGTAAAGTGTCGGGGATGAAGGTCCACAACGCGCACAGACTCAGCCATAAGACACTGTGCCGAGGGAGAAACCCCAACGCGCACAGACCATCAGAGTTTTCTTAAGTTACATAATTATACATGCATAGTTTCTTTTATTCAACATGGATTAACGGTTAACAAACGATTTGGACTGCATAAGAACATTGCAAGGGTTAAGCACAGTGAGATACGATCAATAGAAAGGGACGCACGAGGTGTCGCAACGATCATAATGACTTGATAGTTAAAGTGACACGAAAATCAAATTTGTTTACCAAATCTATGAAATAAAATTTAGGAGAAATGGTTCTAGGTGAAACAAACTTCATAATCCAAGACAATTAACTAGCAATTCGATGATAAGGTTAACTTAAACATGTCAAATCTATAACATATGACTAAAATTTGGAAGAAAAGAGCAAGATGGAGGGCAATAACACCACTTGCCTCGGTTTTTACTCCAATCGGTCTTCCAATATACACCACGTCGTGGATCTAGCCAAAAGAAGACGCGGGGAAGCGGAATCTACACGAATTTGGCCAAAAGAGAGGTTAGGGCTGAAAACCCTAACGAAAAACTTCCACGAAACGAGAAATACTTACCACAATCGTGAAGATCTCGGCGAGAGCTTTCCGGATCTATGCTCGGTTTGCGATTCCGAGCACCGTAGCTCCGACGGCGGCGATCCGAAACTTCACGAATTTAGAACCCTCGTCGTCTCTCTCGCTCTCTGGTTTGGTCAAGAGAAGAAGATAAAGTCCTTATATCTATCCTTAAGTATATGATTATATATATATATATATATATATATATATATATATATATATATATATATATATATATATATATATATATATATATATATATATATATATATATATATATATATATATATATATATATATATATATATATATATACGAGTGACAGGCACGGGCCTCCGGCCCGATGGGCACGCACCACAGTACCCGACCCCGTCCCCGGCGGGCTTCGCCAGCCCCCGACGACGGTGGCTTCGCCTCTGTCACATATAAATTTAATCAAAAATTTTGAAATGGCTCCGTTAATAATATTTATTCCTAAATATATATGTATTATATATCTCATTCCCCTCATTAATTCTCTCCCCCTGTCTCTATCTTTTCTCTCTCACTTAATTATATGTGCCTCTCTCTACCCTCTCTCTTCTCTCTCTTCTCCCTCCCTCTCTCTTTTCCTCTTCTCTCTCCTCCTTTTTTCTCTCCCCTCATAATTATCCGTTTGAATTCTCTCTCCCTCTCACCGCCTCTCTCTCTCCCTCTCTCTTCCTCCTCTCTCCTCCTTTTCTCTCTCCCCTCATAGCCTTCCTCTCCACCGCCCCTATCGCTGTCTTTATTTCTCTTTCTTCCTCTAGCTTTAGGAGATCTAGATTTATTTTTCTAGCAATCGGATTTTTCAGATATGAGATTAACGGATGAGATTGATTGAATAGCTTTTAAAAACATGGTTTTAAAAACCATATGATATATCTTTATATAGTAGTTAAGATATATATTCTTTTGTCTAAGCAGGAAGGAGGCAGGTAATTCAAGAGCGGGCGCACGGAAAATAAAAATATAGGCTAAAGACTACTCCGAATCGAAATGTGATCAACGCGGAAGTTGTAGATCTCGTCGAGACGAACAAAATCAATGTTAATCATTTTTCCATATGACATTGTTTTGACCCTCAAAACGACACTCAAAAGCAGGCTGAAACAGATTTCTCGAGAAGGACCTACAATACTCGAGAACTAACTTCGGGATTTCCCGGGAAGGATCTACAGTACTCGAGAACAAACCTATAGTTTTCGAGAACTAACTTCAATATTTTCTCGAGAAGGATTTGCAGTACTCGAGTACTGTCTTCAGACTACTCGAGAAGAGCTGACTACCCGAGAACTAACAAAATTAAATTGCATGAACAGTTGATTTTTGTCCTGGTGAATAGTGGATTTTGCAAATATACCCTTGATCAAACTTTAGGAATGAACAGTACTTTTCATTTTTGAATAGTGCTTTAATATTAAAATAATCATATTTTTATATTTTTGAACAAGGAAATACGAGATTAAAACGGAGGCCCAAACGCGCGCCGAATTAAACGAAATTCGCACCGTAGGCGAACGCTGACACTACGAATCCAACGGTAAAAACGGAACCAAAATCTGACATGCCGTTCCTGAGATATAAATTTTCAAAGTCTACGGCGATCATAAATTCTACAAAACTTCGGAAATTCGCTGAGGCTCGAATATCGCTCGGATCGCGACGAAACTTGACGAGCATGTCAAAAATTAATTAATTTAACTTTCCAACGTGAAATTTTTCCATTTTCGACAAAGATTCACGAACTTGGCTAACTCGACCGAATAGATGCGAAAACGCACTAACGACGATGCGCCGTCAACTCCACGATAACGTAACGCCCCTTACGTCATTATGACGTCACCGAGAGGATTAAATAATTATCGAAAAATCTGGGGCGTTACAGTCACTCCTCCAAAAAGGAAGTTTCGTCCCGAAACTTAGAACACAAAACAAAACAAGAGGGCAGAGGGAGATTCATGATAGAAGAATTCATTAAACAAGAATACTAACCGGGAAAGACTAGGAGAATAGCTGAGATGAGATTCTCTCAATGCGGATTCCAATTTCCAAGTTGCACTTCTAGCATCCTGATTGTGCCAGAGAACCTTAACCGTCAGAATTGTCTTCTTTCGTAGCACACGATCGTGCGTCTCCAGAATACGGACAGACACTTCGACATACGTGAGATTAGGCTGCAACTGGGGCACTGAGTCAAGGACATGTCGATCACTACGAACACACTTTCGCAACTGGCTCACGTGAAACACGTCCTGAACACCAGAGAAAGAATCAGGCAATTCCAGTCTATAGGCAGAAACTCTGATGCGCTCCAGAATCTGAAAAGGTCCCACATACCTGAGATCTAGCTTATGGTTCCTTCCAAATCTCTTAACACCTGACATCAGAGAGACCTTCAGAAACACCATGTCCCAAACTACAAATTCCAGATCAACTCTGCGCTGATTTGCATACTTTTCGTATCGCTCCTGAGCCAAACTCAGCTTTTCACGAATATGCGTCACTGAAATGCTCATATCCTCCAGCGCTTCCGGACCAAGCAAAGACTTTTCACCAACTTTAGCCCAAAACAGGGGAGTTCGACAACGCCTTCCATATAAAGCTTCAAAGAGCGTCATCTGCAAACTCTCCTGATAGATGTTATTGTACACAAACTCCATCAGTCCGAGGCGTTTATCCCAAGCCCCACCATGGTCCAGAATATAACATCTAATCATATCCTCCAAGATCTGATTCACTCTCTCCGTCTGACCATTAGTCTGAGGATGATAGACAGTACAATACCTAAGGTCAGTACCTAGAGCTCCTTGCAAGCTTTGCCAGAAACGAGACATGAACCGGGAATCTCTATCTGACACGATACTCTTAGGTACACCATGCAACCTGATGACTTTGTCCAGATAAAGTTCAGCTATCTTTTCCATAAAATAATCAATTTTGAAAGGTACAAAGTGGGCACACTTGGTTAGTCTGTCCACGATAACTCACACTGCATCATGCCCTCGGGGAGATCTCGGCAAACCGATTATGAAATCCATAGATAAACTATCCCATTTCCAACTCGGTATGTCTAAAGGTGTTAACTTACCACCTGGCCTTCTATGATCAGCTTTGGCACACTGGCGAGTATAACATTCGGATACAAATCTTGCGATGTCATTCTTAATGCCTAACCACCAAACAATCTGCTTCAAATCTCTGTATATTTTTGTGGAACCAGGATGATAAGCAACACTTGAACCATGCGCTTCTCTGCATATCCTTGCTCGGATGTCCCCAACAGCGGGGATACAATATCTGCCGCGGTACTTTAGGGTACCAACGTCATCAATTGAAAAGTCAGGTAATTCCCCTTTCTCAGTCCTACTGCGGAGGTGCTGAAAATCAGGATCGTATTTCTAATGTAATCTAGTGAGAGTAATCCACGAAGGCTCTTCCACCTCCAAGCTACTCGGTGAAGCGCTATTCCCTACGGTTATGTACATGAGCAAAAACTCCTCTACAAGGGATTGCACCAATAGGTTAAAGATATGTGCGGGCTTCCGGCTCAACGCATCTGCTACTACATTAGTCTTTCCGGGATGATAAAGGATAGCGACTTCGTAGTCCGCAACATATTCTAGTCATCTACGCTGGTGTAAATTCAACTCTTTCTGAGTGAAGACATATTTCAAACTTCTGTGGTCCGTGTAGATTTTGCATGACACTCCGTACAGAAGATGTCTCCACAACTTCAAGGCATAAATGACGGCAGCAAATTCCAAGTCGTGCGTAGGAAAATTCCTTTCATGGACCTTCAGTTATCTCAATCCATACGCAATCACTTTGTCGTCCTGCATCAACACGCAACCGAGTTCAACTCGTGAGTTTTGAGCCCCACAAGAGGGTGGTGCCTGAGCAAAAGTTTCGTGTGGCAGCTTATATGTCATTTGGGGAAAATAGAAGTACCCATGTGTTCGCGGCTTGAACACCGAAGGGGAAATTAGAAGTACTCGATTGATGATGTGTTAGATTCATATGTTATAGGGTGTCTTGGGTGAAGCCCAGATTTGCATATATGTTGTATTGTAGGCCCCTGTTATTATATGCTCAATATAGAAACATGTTTGTTGTATGAGGCATCTAAACCTATTTTGGTACTTTCTATGTTCATGTATATTTGCATACGAAGTGCTGACCTGTAGGGTGGAGTGCCTCGGGATCCGCTAGGGATAACTGGGAGGAAATGTGTTGGTTACACAACTGAGGTCATTCTTTGCTGACCCACATTACTACAAACTTTTACAGGCAAGGATCGCAAGCGAGAGCAAGCTCGTCGGCCAAAAAAGCTTAAGCCTCATGAAGTGATCTCTTTGTTTAGTTGTTCTGTTTGGTTGAATGTTATGCTTAGTGCACTATGATTCCGGCTTGCATGTCGAGGTAGCCTAGGAGTGTTAATGCACGTTGTTATGTTGAAATTATTGTTTCATTTTTTTGGACTCATGGATGTTGTAAGGCCTTAAGGCCGTTTGATACTCTTGTGCTGGTGGATAACTTCTAGTGTGGTTGTATCTTTCCATTGTTTATAGTCTGAGTTTTGAGTTGGGTAATTTATATCATATTATAATGCTTAGTTTGTGGAGTCTGTATGTTGTGGGGCCTCGACCAGACCCATATTATACGGTCTTTATAGGGGAGGTGCTACAATTTGGTATCAAAGGGAGCTTATTGTTCAAGATAAGGTTTAGCGGTCGATTTAACATAATCAGATCGCGTAAAGAAGTTATCCACATATGATTATCGCAGGACCGTTAGTTTCCTCATGTATCAGTTCATGACCTTCATGTTAAAAGGTGACGTTAAGTTGTGGTGGGTGAGCCTTAGCAGCCACCAATTTTCTGGAGGCACCCCGTCCATGGGAGAGTTCGGGAATGTCTTCTTAAAGAAGCATATCCATTCGTCGACAAGGTTAGCCCTTCAGAGGCAGTTTCTGCACTTGGTGCAACGGGATAAGACTGTTGATGAGTACGTTCAAGTGTTTACTCAATTGGGTCATTATGCTGGAACGACCATGACTGATGATGAGGAGAGGGATAACCTTTTCTACCATGGGTTGAGAGAGAATTTGAGGCAACCTCTAATAGCTACGAAGAATGCGAGATTCAATGAGTTGATTGAGGCTACTAGGACGTTGGAAAGTGATATGGAGTGAACCCAACGTCATAAGGAATTTGCAGTCAAGTAGGTTCGTGCTAGTTTCCGGTTATCCCGCTAGGGTATTATTCGACACAGGAGTGTCACACTCCTTTGAAAGATAGGGGATAGACCTGATTTACTCTAGAGGGGCGGGGGTGAATAGAGTAATTAAAACTTTTTGGCTGTTTTTAAATATATCAGAGTAAAATAGGTGATTATATAGTAGTATAACAGGAAATGCAAACTAAGCTAAACTATCACAGCAAAGCAAGAACCAAAAAGAAAATAGGCAACCAGACGACACAAGAATTTTATAGTGGTTCCCCAACCTAGGTACATCCTCTCTTCTACCACCCTGGTAGGAATCCACTATCAGGTTTTTGATCAGGTGACTGCCACCACAAGATCTATTTCCAGAGAGATCTCACAACCCTTTAGGCTTTTGATCAGGTGCCCAAAAACCAAGAATAAACTTTTGAAGGGAGTTAATAAACCCTTTATACAAGAGGTTGAGAGAGAGTTTGTAATGCCCCGAAACTCAAAAGAGCGACGAGAGGCATTTTGAGCCAAGTTTGGTATTTGGTAGGGGTCACACGGTCTGGGACACGGGCATGTCCCAGTGGCGTGTCGTGCTCGGGTTCGACGATGGCCGTGTGGTCGACGAATTTCAGTCGACGATCGTCGAGCAGCGAACACATCATGAGACACTGCCGTGTCCCAGGTCGTGTCCTACTCGGGTAGTTGGCCGAGTTGTTTTGGGGGAGAAATACAGCCTGGAGCCCCGGCGTGTTCGGGTTTGACACGGGCGTGTCAAATGGGTCACGGGTGTGTCCAATACCCGTGTTCCTCTTGGGTTGGTATTGGTCCTATGTCGATGAAGGAACACACCCGGGTACACGGGCGTGTACTGGATGACACGGGCGTGTCGAGAGCCCGTGTTCTTTTCGGGACGCGACGGTTTCGACGGTGAATGTGGCACACGGCCTTGGACACGGGCGCGTCACAAGCCGTGTTCGAACCAGGTTTTGGATTTTAAGTGCAAATCGTGGCTGTCAGTTTCCTTATTTTGGGATCCAACGGTTTAGGGCTGTTCCTGCTGTGTTATACCCGGGAATAGGATTGGAAACCCTCATTCTCTTTGGTTTATTCTCTTTCTAAAGTTCTAGAGAGAGGGGAGAGCAAGGAAGAAGAAGGGATATAGATCCGGCCACTGGCGGTGCTTTGGAGCACCAAATCACGAGCCGACTTCAAATCTACGGAGGCGAGGACATTGCGGTGCTTTTCATCCGCATAGATTTCCATGGCGCCAAAGAGGAATGCTAGGGTAACGATTCTCATCCTAGGACATGTGAAGTCCTCTTTTCCTTTACATAGGAAGCCCGCTCTCGTGAGTTTGTGGTGGGTGTGAGACGTTCCTTCGGGTAGACATGAATAGTACCCGTTGTTTAGCATGTAGACGTAATCGAGAAACGTACATAGACATGATGTGTAAAGCCTACCCGGACAAGTTGGTCTGGATCGTTGATGTTGCATTGTATGAATGGTCGGAGAAGACTCCGTGCGGATATTTGTTTTTCGGGTTTTCTACGCGGTAGATTGCAACAGGGAGCCTTGGAGGATAACTCCAAGGTGCACCCGGAAAACTGGGCAGATGCGTGATTCTGCCAACATGGTGTCCTGGGAGCCAACTTACACATAAATTGGTTATGTGAAGTGTGTGATCGATTTGGGACTCAGGGAAATTTGGCCCACACCCATGTCTTAAGGTGACAGGGCGATGTGAGCAACATGTTAGGCGAAATCGTACCTGCTCTATGTCGTTCGGTTAAAGAGACCTAAAGGTACTCGGCACTTGTTGTTGGCATAGATGGAGGGTCTTAGGCATTTGCCGGAAAGACCATAATGCTCACGAGAATTTGCCGTCCTAAGGGCGATGGTGAGATAGCGGACTTTGACCGTGTTCACCGAGAATGTGCCCTGAGAGCACAAGATGTGTGACCGTGCATGACTATGCCTGTGATGAAGTGTTTTTACACTATACTGCTTGATTATGATAACAAAGTGCAGGGAAGGAGCATCGCCGCCCCGAGTTCGGGGGCGAGATCATTATAATTTGGTTAGTATAGCTGACCGCTGCTTTTGTTTGCCACCGTTGCGGTGGATTGTTGCTTGCAGGTGCTGCGGAGCCAAGTGGTAAATAGCGGGCACAAGCCCATGTTGCTGAGCCGGCCCTCGAATGCCTAATTTTTGAGTGTTTACTTTATTTCTCATGTGTGACCAGCCTGCGTGCCGAGGTTTGGAAAACACTTTAATTTGAGTAAACTATTGTAAGGCCATAAGGCCGTGTACTGGTGTATTGTACATTCATTCCTTCTGGTTTTGTTTAGTGTACATTCATGCTGTTGACAGGGTTCTTTATTTATTGCAACTTTTAAATTGCTTCCTCTAGAATGCACTCTGAGTAGGACGTTGATTCTTAGTTGGATGGTTTCCTTTGAGTAACCTTTCAGTCTGTCTGTGGTATATGACGTCGGGCCCTGACCGGACCTACTGCTATATGCTATGTGACGGATAGGGCGTGTTATAATTTGGTATCAGACTATTGATTTCAGTCAACTTAAATGAATTCGTGAATGAATTCTTTTAAGGGGGTGGTGAGCACATGTGTGTGCGTCATCGTTATAACATAAAAGAACCCATGAATGTCCACTTAGAAATGAAAATACACATGTTTGAGGAACCTGCGTGTTCCTATAATTGCTTTTTGCAATTTTGTTTGGTCGCTTAACGGTGTTTTGCACAACTATAGGTGATCAGAAATGGTGCAGGGCCGTCAGAATGCCCGGTTTCTAAGGCTAGTAGCGCACCGAATGATGCGCCTGCAACACCTCCCTCGGCAAAAACCATACGATTGGTGGCCAAAGCGGTGTTTGTTATGATCAACGTGCAGCCTGCAAGGCAAATACAGCAGCTCGCTCCTACGATGGAGCAGGTACCGCTTCAAACGGATGAACCGAGAAGGGTGGAGCAGGTGGTAGTGGAGCCTTTGGTTCCTAGGAGAGCAACTGAAAGACAGCTCAAACATGTTATGGGATTCAATCCTCCGGTGTTTTCGGGGATGGGAACCCCATCCCAAGCTGAAGATTGACTCTCCCGAGTGAAGAGAGTCTTGACAGTGATGAAAACGGAGGAGTGGCAGGTGACCACTATAACTACATTCCTGTTGGATGGAGATGCTAGGCTGTGGTGAAAAGGTTTGGAGCTACATCACTTCAGGGGAAGGCAACTTACCAACGTCTCGATGGAGGAGTTTTCGAGACTGTTCTTGGCAAGGGACCTTCCCTCGGCTTAGATGATAGCATTGGAGAATGAGTTCCAGAAGCTGACACAAGGAGAGAGTAGCGTGGATGAGTATCTCCACGAATTTACTCGGTTGGGTCGGTACGCTAGCTCTACGTTCGCGGATGAGGAGCGTAAGACAAACTGATTCTATGAAGGTTTGAGAGATGACTAAAGACTACTGCTCTCAGGGCCTATGACGTAGGGCTTCTTGACCCTGGTCAATACGGCTCGGTCGTTGGAAAAGGATTTGAAGAATGTACAAGCGAAGAAAAACTCTGGTGATAAGAAGACTGAGTTCAAGGTGCCGACTAACTCAAAGCCTGCGTACCGTAGGTGGTCTAAGAAGGCTAGGACTTCAGGTCCAACCCCTTCTTCCGGTGCTTCTGGGGCGACTATGGGTCGGACCCCGGGCGCATGCTTTACTTGTGGAAAGCCGGTACACTTTGCCAGAGACTGCTGGAGCGGACGTCCCAAGTCCGAGAGGAAGTCGGGAGCAACATATGAGGAAAAGGGCAAGGTGGTGGAGTCAACCGCATCCCATTATGCTCAACCTAGAGTTTATAATCTTGGCCAGCAGGAGGCCATCAAGCAAGCGGATGTGGTGACAGGTAAGGTTTAAATTTATAGCAAGTTAATTTTTAAATACTTGTTATGCGCGTGTTACCTTACCACTGCTTGTATAGGCTTTATTTTGATTTGTGAGAATCCGGCGAGAGCACTCGTTGATACGGGAGCTTCACACTCCTTTTTGTCTGAAGGATTCATATCACGCATCGGAGTACCTTCTTCGATGGCAAAGGACAAACTTGATGTGTTGCTACCGAATGGGTGTTCGATGCGCGCGGATAGAGTCTGTGGCGTAAAGATTCATATTGGGAGTCAAGAGTTCAATTTGCAAGCGTCGTTACTACCTCTGGTGGAGTTCGACGTGCTATTTGACATGGACTGGCTCTCGGAGTAACAATCTTATATTGATTGCAGTTGCAAGGAGGTCAAGTTGGGAACAGGTCGTGAGATGACTTTTACGGGCTTGAAAGGGTCGAGCAAGACTTTGATGTCTGCTCTTCAGGTGGTGAAGGCAGTTCGTGCTGGAGCAGAGCTGTTCTTCACGCTAGTGGAGGTTGCAAATCCTAAGCCTACGTTGTACATTATTTTAGTGGTATCCAAGTACCCTGATGTGTTCCCTGGCGATCTTCCTGGAGCCCCGCCTCAACGGGAGATTGATTTCACCATCGAGCTAGTGTCAGGTGCGAAACCTGTGTCACGCTCTCTGTATCAGCTAGCGCCTAAGGAAATGGCAGAGCTGAAGGTTCAACTTTAAGATTTGTTGGAGCAGGGATATGTGCGTCCAAGTTCATCGATTTGGAGCACAACAGTCCTTTTTGTTAAGAAGAAGGACGAAAGCTTGAGACTTTGTATTGATTACCGAGAACTGAACAAGCTAACAGAGAAGAACAATTACCCGATCCCGAGGATTGATGATCTGTTCAATCAGTTAGTCGGGTCATCGGTGTACTCGAAATTGGATCTCATGTCCTGTTATTATCAGCTGAGGATAAGGGAGAGTGATATCCCCAAGACACCTTTTAGTACGAGATACGGGCATTACGAGTTTACAGTCATGCCGTTTGGGCTGACGAATGCGCCATCAACGTTCATAGATCTGATGAACAAAACTTTCAGAGAGTACCTAGACCACTTTGTGATCGTCTTCATCGACGACATATTGGTGTACTCGCAGAGTGAGGAGGATCACTTTAAGCATCTACATTTGGTGTTGGAGATGCTGAGGAGGAATCAATTGTTCTCCAAGTTGTCTAAATGCAAGTTTTGGTTGTCCTCAGTAGCGTTCTTTGGTCACATAGTCAATGGAGAGGGAATTGCAGTGGATCCAGCAAAGATTGTTGCAATACGAGAGTGGCCTGTGCTGTCTACGGCAGCGGAAGTCCGGAGTTTTTTGGGGCTTGCCGGCTATTACAGGCGCTTCGTGGAGAAATTCTCATGGATAGCATTACCCCTCACGACTCTGACGAGGAAAGAACAGAAGTTTGTTTGGACGCCGGAGTGCGCACGAGCTTTTGAGGAGCTGAAGAGTCGGTTAACCCCGACGCCTGTGCTGAGTTCGCCGAGTGGGACCGAAGGTTTTGAGATCTATAGCGGTGCTTCGAGCAGTGGATTAGGTTGTGTCCTACTGCAGCATAGAAGTGTGATAGCGTATGGCTCGCGACAGCTGAAAGTACATGAGAGGAATTATGGAGTTAGCGGCCGTGATTTTTGCCTTGAAGTTGCGGAGGCAATACTTATATAGGGTGAAGGTCGATATCTATACCGACCACAAGAGCCTGAAATACTTGTTGGATCAGAAAGATCTAAACATGCGACAACGGAGATGGATGGAGTTCCTAGGGGATTACACGTTCAAAATTCATTATGTGCCTGGGAAAGGCAATGCAGTTGCGGATGCATTGAGTCGCAGGGCCCCAGCTCAAGCCAATTGGTTGTCGGTCCATGACGAGCGGTTGGTTCGGGTGTTGGAGGCGTTGAAGATTTCTTGCGTAGACAAGCAGATAAGTGCTGAAGCGCTATTGAACTGGACAGAAGTTCAATGTGACTTGGCTGATCGGATTCGACAGGCTCTGGTTATGGATGACCATATGAAACAAATCATGGTTGAGGCTTTGGATGAGTCAAATTCCCAATTTGAGGTCGTGGATGGATTGCTATGGAAGGATGGTCATCTGTGCATCCCAAATGTGGACAAATTGCGGGTGGAATTGATGTACGAGGCTCATCATACCAAGTACTCGATTCACTCGGGGAGTACGGAGATGTACCACGATATGAAGAAATTATTCTGGTGGTCAGGACTTAAGAAGGATGTGGCACTCTATGTGGAGAAGTGTCGAGCATGCGCCTTGGTGAAGGCGGAATGCCAAAAGCCTGGAGGTTTCTTGAAGTCCTTGCCTATTCCGGAGTGGAAGTTCGACGACATAACTATGGACTTTGTGCATGGTTTGCCAAGGTCGCAGAAGGGAAACGACGCCATCTGGGTGGTCGTAGATCGTTTGACGAAAGTGTCACACTTCATTCCACATAGGAAGGATGATTCCGTGGAGAAATTGGCAAAGTTCTATGTGGATAATATTGTACGGCTTCACGGTGTGCCCAACAGCATCGTGAGTGTCCGTGATGGGCGGTTCACGTCCAATGATTGGAGGTTGGTGTAGTAGATGTTGGGAACAAAGCTGAGTTTCAGCACAGCCTTTCATCCGCGGACGGATGGTCAGACCGAGAGGGTCAATAGGATGATGGAAGACATGCTTCGCATGTGCGTTCTAGATTTCAGGAAGCAGTGGGAAGATCACCTATATTTGGTGGAATTTGATTACAACAATAGCTACCAGGTGTGTATACAAATGGCGCCCTTCGAGGCCCTTTATGGTAGAAGATGTCGCACGCCGTTGTCTTGGTTGGAAAAGGGTGAGTCAAAGTTGTACAAGCGCCAAGAGGTGGAAGATGCAACGTCATTGGTTCGAACGATTCAAGAGAGACTGCTGATCGCTCAGGATCGCCAAGCTAAGTACTATAGCGCCAAGTATAGGAACGTGGAGTTTGTTGTCGGCGACTGGGTGTACTTGAAGATTAAGCCGTTCATGGGTATCTCGCGGGTACGACGCTTGAAGAAGCTAAGCCCGAGGTACCTTAGACCGTTTGAGGTGCTGGAGCGGATTGGCGAAACAGCTTATCGATTGAGGCTATCAGTGGAGCTAAGTGGTCTACACGATGTATTCCGCATATCGGTGCTGCGGAAGGCGTTGCAAGAGCCTTCACAAGTGATTGCAGTTGATCAAGTGCCGGTCGATAATGGGTTGACGACGAAGGTCAAGCCCATTCACATTGAGGACTCGGAAGTCAAGCGGTTGCGTAACAAATAGATCAGGATGGTCAAGGTCCGTTGGGACAACTGCGGTCGGGAGAAGCTCTTGTGGGAGCGAGAGCAGACCATGCTTGAGGAGTACCCGAAGTTATTCCACTCAGGTACCGTTTAAGTTTTGTTTTTATCTTTCCTTTATGTAATTTCAGGACAAAATTCTTTTAAGATGGGGAGAGTTGTAACGACCCGAAACTCAAAAGAGCGACGGGAGGCGTTTTGAGCCAAGTTTGGTATTTGGTAGGGGTCACACGGCCTGGGACACGGGAGTGTCCCAGGGGAGTGTCATGCTCGGGTTCGACGATGGCCGTATGGTCGACGAATTTCAGTCGACGATCGTCGAGCAGCGAACACGGCCTGAGACACGGCCGTGTCCCAGGCTGTGTCCTACTCGGGTAGTTGGCCGAGTTATGTTGGGGGAGAAACATGGCCTGGAGCCCAGGCGTGTTCGGGTTTGACACGGGCATGTCAAATGAGACACGGCCGTGTCCAATACCCGTGTTCCTCTCGGGTTGGTGTTGGTACTGTGTTGATGGAGGAACACGCCCGGGTACACGGGCGTGTACTGGATGATACGGGCGTGTCAAGCCTGACACGGGCGTATCGAGAGCCTGTGTTCTTTTCAGGACGCAACGGTTTCGACGGCGAATGGGGCACACGGCCTTGGACACGGGCATGTCACAAGCCATGTTCGGCCCAGGTTTTGGATTTTAAGTGCGAATCATGGCCGTCTGTTTCCTTATTTTGGGATCCAGCGGTTCAGGGCTGTTCCTACTATATTATACCCGAGAATAGGGTTGGAAACCCTCATTCTCTTTGGGTTATTCTCTTTCTAAAGTTCTAGAGAGAGGGGAGAGCAAGGAAGAAGAAGGGAGATAGATCCGGCCGCCGGCGGAGCTTCGGAGCACCAAATCGCGAGCCGATTTCGGATCTACGGAGGCGAGGACATTGCGGTGTTTTTCATCTGCATAGATTTCCGTGGCGCCAAAGAGGAATGCTAGGGTAACGATTCTCATCCTAGGACATGTGAAGTCCTATTTTCCTTTGTATAGGAAGCCCGCTCTCGCGAGTTTGCGGTGAGTGTGAGGCGTTCCTTCGGGTAGACATGAATAGTCCCTATTTTTTAGCATGTAGAGTCCGTAATCGAGAAACAGACATAGGCATGATGTGTGAAGCCTATCCAGACAAGTTGGTCTGGATCGGTGATGTTGCATTGCATGAATGGCTGGAGAAGACTCCTTGCGGATGTTTGTTTTTCGGGTTTTCTACGCGGTAGATTGTAACAGGGAGCCTTGGAGACTAACACGAAGGTGCACCCGGAAACTGGGCAGATGCGTGATTCTGCCAACATGGTGGCCTATCAGTCAACTTGCACATAACTGAGTTATGTGAAGTGTGTGATCGGTTTGGGACTCGGGGAAGTTTGGCCCGCGCCCATGTCTTAAGGTGACAGGACGGTGTGAGCAACGGGTTAGGCGGAACCGTACCCGCTCTATGTCGTTCGGTTAAAGAGACCTAAAGGTACTTGGCAGTTGCCGTTGGCATGGATGGAGGGTCTTAGGCATTGGCCGGAAAGATCATAATGCTCACGAGAATTTGCCGTCCTAAGGGCGGTGGTGAGTCAGCGGACTTTGACCGTGTTCACCGAGAATGTGCCCTGAGAGCACGGGGTGTGTGGTCATGTGTGCCTATGCCTGTGATGAAGTGTTTTTACACTATACTGCTTGGTTATGCTAACAAAGTGCAGGGAAGGAGCATCGCCACCCCGAGTTCGGGGGCAGGATCGTTATAATTTGGTCAACATAGCTGACCATTGTTTTTGTTTGCCACCGTTGCGGTGGATTGTTGCTTGCAGGTGCTGCAGAGCCAAGTGGTAAATAGCGGGCAAAAGCCCATGTTGCTGAGCCGACCCTCAAAGGCCCAATTTTTGAGTGTTTACTTTATTTTTCATGTGTGATCGGCCTGCGTGCTGAGGTTTGGAAAACACTTTAATTTGAGTAAACTATTGTAAGGCCATAAGACCGTGTACTGGTGTATTGTACATTCATTCCTTCTTGTTTTGTTTAGTGGACATTCATGTTGTTGGCAGGGTTCTTTATCTATTGCAACTTTTAAATTGCTACCGATAGAATGCACTCTGAGTAGGACGTTGATTCTTAGTTGGATGGTTTCCTTTGAGTAACCTTCCAGTCTGTCTATGGTATATGGCGTCGGGCCCCGACCGGACCTACTGCTCTATGCTATGCGATGGATAGGGGGTGTTACAGAGTTGATGGTGTCTTCTCTTTTCTCTATACAATATAGAAGACTAGTGGATTGCCGGTGTCAAAGCTCCTTCTGAAATGACTTGGAGCCTTGCTCATGTTGTAGGTCTTCAGCCTTGACTTGAAGTGATCCAAGAACTTCTGACTGATTTAAATTTGTTGTCATTGAATGTTCATGGGGTAGAAGTAGAAGAATACTCTTGATGTTTGATTGTTGTTCTTCTTCAATCTTCAGAAAATTCAAGGGGAAAACAGGATGTTTTCGACACAAAGATTTTCTTGTGTTGAATGTTCAGTCTGTTCTCTTCTTTTTTTTTCTTTCATCTGAAAAGAGAAAATCACTTTTATATTCTGCTGTCAAATATTTTCCTTTGAAAATTTGAATTCCAAGCATTGATTGTTGATCTGTCTGGAGAATGAGAACGGCTGGAGAATATTGTCTTAAATGAGTTTCCCCAACTGTCCCAATAAATTAAGCAAGTAATTAACCCTGATGAAGACCATAATTAATGCTGCTAATAATGGCTATATCCAGAGGAATATAAGCATTAATTACTTAGAGAATTACTGCTAAATAATATAATAAATAAGAACATAATAATGAAAAACTTCTAAGTCTGGCTCGGGGCAGAATTCGTCGAGCTCTGAACAGAATTTGTCGACCGGAGAACCAAGTTCGTCAAGCTGAGAATTCCTATTTGTTGACCTGCGCTCAACGAACTTCATTCTGCAAATAATTAGCCAATTCTGTGCTCTAAGTTCGTCGACCAAAGAATTAATCGTCGAGCAGAGTTCAGAGAAACTAAACTGGAAAGAATATGTTGAAGTTGAACTCCAGAATTCGTCGAGTAGAGAATCTGTCTAAATGAAGAGATCGTCGACCTGAGCTCGAATATCGTCGAGCTCAACTCAGAGAATTAACTCTGAGTTCGTCGATCTGCGATCGACGATCATCGAGCTGAGTTCGAAGAATTTCGAAATGATAATTTTAACTCTGAATTCTTTTACGTCTTGAGTTAACTTAGGTCTTCTGCTAGCTGGTCCATGAAGGTTGAACCTAATGACTAGCCTAAACTCTAGGACTCAAAGACTTGACCCTGACTATACAATGTGGGTCAAAACTCATCCTAATTAGTGAACCTAGCCCAAATCCAAACTAGGTATCCAACAATCTCCCCCTATTTGGGTGGGGTCACTAATATAAATAAAAGAAAAACAATCACAAAGCATGATAAAATATATCTGGCAGAAAATTAAAACATCCAGCAGATATATATATACAATAAGAGCTTTGTGACAGATTAATCAAATAGAGTTCAGAAAATAAAAACTAAACAAAATAATCATTTGTTCTTGCTTGGATTTTCTTTCTCAGCTTTGTCTGATTTTTCAGAAGGCTATCTGAATATAATTTCTCTATTTGGATTAGTATCTTCTCTTTTAGACATAGTCATGTCTGATGCTCCAATTATGTTGACAGAAGTTGCTCTTGGAACTACAACCTCTGGATGTAGATTCATATAATCATCTACATTGAAAAATTTGTTAGCTTTGTCATACCTTTTTAATTCTTCTCTCCTGTAAGAAGACATTGTAGTGTACTGAGAGGGATCTTTGCCTTCAGCTTTAGCTTTGTTTATCATAGAGAGTCCAACCAGTTCTTGAAATTTAGCCATTCTAGAAGTGTTTTCTTGTTCAGTATCAACAAAAGGAACTGGTGGAGAGTAAGGTCTTTCAGAACTAATATCCTTTTCAGATTGATCAATATCAGATATTTTCTATTGCATGTCTTGCTTCTGAAATTGCCGTTGTTGTCTGCTGCTGCTTAAGGAGTGTTTCTGCTGACTGCTTCTTTGGAAATGAGATCTTGAAGATCTGCCTTGTTGCCTTTGGTAAGTTTGAGTATAATAGGTAGACCTCTGAGACACATTCCCTGAAGCACCTGCTGTTGGAGGAGGAGGAGGAGGACCTCTCTAATTCCTTTGAGCAGAAGGAGGAGGAGAGTACCTTCTGCTCTTTCTCCTTATTTTTTGCTCATTTTTAGATAACCACATCCATGAAGTCATCCCTGAGTAAGGAGTAATCTTCTACAAAATATAATAGGAAGTGTCTGCATTGGGATTGGGCTTTGGAACAGCCTTAGCAAGAGCTTTTCTTTTCTTAGCAACCTTCTTTGCTTTTGGATCATCAGAATCATCAGAGTCTTCATCACCATTGTCATCATCAGATGATCTTGGAGGGTTGTCATACAAAGCATCAATCTCTTTCAGAATATCTTTAGATATCTGCTTCTCAGCTTGCGGTTGAACTGGAATTATTTACTCTACAACATTTTCAAAAACAGACTGGTTTTCTTATACTATATCTGCAAGAATAATGTCATCCAGGTCTGGTAAAGGACTATTATCCATTTTATAGGTAGGTGGGGAAAGAGCTTTGAGAGTGGAGATAGCCTTTTGCTCTGGGTAGAGACTAGTTCAAGAACATTCTCAGTTACATGCTCTTTTGTAATTACTGGAGCTGCAAAATTGGTCTTTAGTTGATTAACAACTTCAGGGCTTATTGGAGAAGAATAGCAAACTATAGCCATAAAGTGCTTTGGGCAAACTTTTGGAAGATAATTCAAATAAGCTGTGTCAAAAGAATTTAACAAATTGTAAATGTCTGCTGTGGGATTGACAAGGCAATCACCAACAGTCAAAACTTCTGGCAAGTTTACTTGCTCAACCGTACAAAGTATATCAATTGCTGCTGTCTCAGCCTCTGTAAGCATATATACATTTGTATTTGTATCTGCAGGCTCATCTATCTGCAAAACTGCTGTTGTTGCTACTGGAGCTGCTTCTTCATCGAGCATCTCCCCCTGCCTGGTTTCAGTGGATACTGGAATCAGGCCCCTAAAAGAAGAAGGGACAGAGGAGGCAGCAAATAGGGCAGCAAGGGATGAGATGGAGGCAAAAAGAGGTGTGATTGCCTCTGCAATAAGTTGCCTGATGACTGGAGTGATGTACTCCAGGAGAGTGACAATGGAAAGGGAATCCATATCCATAAACTCAGGAGGAGTTTGAGTGGATACATATGGGTGAAGGGGAGGAATGACATCAGGTGGAGTAACATCTTGCATGATGTCATCCTAAGAAGGTGATGCAGCAGGAGATGAAATAGGAGTGGAAGTGTCATGTTGAGGTGAAGTTGGTGTAGATGGTAAGGAGGTTAGCAAATCAAAAGTGGGGGATGACATGAATGTATGAGGATGTATGTCAGTAAGATGAGGTGGTAATGGAGATGGAGGTGGTGTGATGTGTTCTGGAGATTCAACATGTGTTTGTTGATGTATTGGTGAGACAGGTGGTTGTGGAGGTGAAGTAGGGGGAATAATTGAGGATGGTTGTTGTTGTGGAGAAGGTGAAGGAATTCTTGTGGAAGGAAAGACATCTTCTAGAGGTAGTGTTGAGGAAGGAATAGGTGGAATGGAAACTTCTTCAACAGGGTGGGGAGTGGCTGGAACAGCCCTTGTGCTCTCAGAAGGTGTGGATGAGGAGGAAGCCCTGGATGGCTTATAGATTGTCCTCTCCCACCTTCTAAACAAGGCACATGTTAGCCTTTTGGAAGCATTAATGAATATAGTCTGAGAGACCAGGGATTCAGCAGCTTTTGTATGTAGGAAAATTCCCAGAACTCTTCCAAAACAAACTTCTTTCTTAGTATTCTTCTTCTTGATCAAGTCAAACAGAATTCTTGACCAATTCACAGGTTTCTTATTCACAATCACACATATTACCTTGCCCACCACATTGGCTAGAAATTTATATTCAGAGGATAAATTTTTCTTCAACAATTTATTAGGGTTCACTCCAACATGACCCATTTTACTCAGCATGTTATCAAAGTCAGAACTATCAATCTCTAACTCTTCTTCACCATTCATCAAATCAAAAATTTCAGTTAGTACAGCGGGGGAAAGAGAAATCTGGTTACCAGATATAGTGTCTATCATTGTGTCGGCATCTAGAGTTGAGGAGGTGAACACACATTCTCTGATCTCTGTAACAGCTATCTTGATTCTGGTTGTCATGAAATTCTTTAACTATTGTTGCTCAAAGAGTTTCAGTATATCCCAAAAGATTTGATCAGAGTGTTGGAATGATTCAAAGTCTATGTCGAATCCCATATCAAATTTTATCGCCGCCAGAGAGCTCGCCGGAATCACCATTGTTCGCCTGCAAAAGGAAACAGAAAGATCAAGTGCAAGGGGAACAGAAAGCGCGGGATGGAGCTCGAAGAAAACCTAGTTATATGATTTTCAGAACATGAAGCGGCAGACTCCGTCCGACGAAAAATAAAAAATTCTTTGATCTCAGGCCGACGAAAACTTTTATTGATGAAAGAGTTCGTCGATCTCAGTCTGAAGAATGGAAAACATTTCGTTGTGCTCAGGTCGACGAAACATTTTTTGAAGCAATATCGTCGATCTTTGTTCGACGAATAGAACTTCACACAGAGAGTTTGTCGATCTCAGGTCTATGAATTTCTCAAGAACTTTTCTCAGTTCGTCGATCTCTATTTGACGAACTGTGGCAAATTCTTCGACCACAGACAAAAGTTAAATTAATGCATCTCCATTTATCATACCTAGCTGATTCATAAAGAATAGATGTTTCTTCTCATCCAAGGGTTTGGTGAAGATATCTGCTTTTTGCAAATCAGTAGAGACAAAGGTGAGATTAAATTTTTTTTTTGTCAACACGCTCTCTAATGAAATGATGTTTTACATCTGTATGCTTAGTTCTGCTATGATGCACTGAATTCTGTGCAATTGAAATTACACTGGTATTATCACAAAGTAGAGTTGAATTATTTAAGTTGACACCATAATCTAGGAGTTGGTTTTGAATCCACAGTATCTGTGAATAACAACTGGCAACTGCTATATATTCAGCTTCTACTGTTGAAGTAGACACAGATGTTTGCTTCTTACAAAACCAAGACACTAGCCTATCACCAAGGAACTGACATGTCTCTGATATGATCTTTATGTCCACTATACATCCAGCAAAGTCAACATCAGAGTATCCAGTTAACTTAAATTCTGACTCAGTTGGATACCAGAGTCCTAAATTAGGGCAACTCTTTATATATCTCAGAATTCTATTTTAAGAAAATAAGGTGAGATTATTTAGGGTTCACCTGGAACCTAGCACAAAGACAAGTAACAAATATAATGTCTGGTCTACTTACTGTAAGATATAACAGGGACCCAACAATGACACTATATAATTTCTGATCTACAAGCTTCCCATATTCATCAGAATCAATTACAGCATTTGTAGCCATATGTGTTTTCTTTGCTGCACCATTAGCAATCCCAAACCTTTTGATCAGCTCCTTAGCATACTTGGATTGGGATAAGAAGATGTCATCAGGTGACTGCTTCACTTGGAGACCAAGGAAGTAGGAGAGCTCACCCATGCTACTCATTTCAAACTTGGAATGCATAAGGTTGGAGAACCTTTTGCATAGTTTGGAATCTGTAGAACCAAATATGATGTCATCTACATATATTTGTACTACTAAGATTTTATCATTATGATGCTTAATAAATAAAGTCCTATTTACTATGCCTCTAGAAAAATTATGCTCTAAGAGAAAGCTAGCTAAGATTTCATACCAAGCTCTTGGAGCTTGCTTTAGACCATAAAGAACCTTATGCAATTAAAAACATAAGAGAAATGAGTAGGAGAAATAAAACCTGGTGGTTGTTCTATATATACCTTTTCTTTGAGTTCACCATTTAGGAATGCACTCTTGACATCTATTTGGTATACTGTGAACTTCTTGTAGGCTGCATAAGCTAAGAATATCCTGATTGCTTCAATCCCTACAACAGGGGCAAATGTTTGGTCATAGTCTATGCCTTCCTCTTGTCTGTATCCTTGAGCAACCAATCTTGCCTTATTCCTTATGATAAGACCTTGAGCATCAAGTTTGTTTCTAAATACCCATTTAGTTCCAACGACGGGGTAGTCTTTTGGTCTTGGAACTAAATCACAAACTCTACATCTCTCAAATTGGTTGAGCTCATCTTGCATTGCAATGATCCAGTGTGGATATTGCTCAGCATCTTTAATGGATTGGGGCTCAGTTTGATACATAAAGCAGGCATGCATCATGTCCTGGTGGATTTGATGCCTTGTCTGCACACCAACTGAAATGTCTCCAATCACTTGAGATATAAGGTGATCTCTAAGTATGACAAATTCAGTAGGAGGAGTTGGTTGAGCAACAGCTTGGGGAATTAATTCCTCTTGTGGAATTATAGCTGTTGTTGGCTCTTCACTGAGTTCAGTGTCTTCATCTTCACTGTCTTCAGCAATATGTGGAGAAGGATGGCTAACAACCTCATTGGTGAGGGTCAATTTATCCAACTTCTCACACAAATTTGGTTCCTGCAAAGTCTCACTGGTAGAAGGAATCTTCTCCTTGTAAAACATGTTAGTTTCATCAAAAGAAATATGAATAGATTCTTCTATTTTCATTGTTGATTTATTATAAACCCTATAAGTCTTACTTACTTGGGAATATCCAAGAAAAATTCCTATTTCAGCCTTGACTTCAAACCTTTTAATATGTTTCTTGTTATTGTTGTGAATGTAACAAATGCAACCAAAGATTTTTAAATAATCTACTTTAGGTTTCTTTTCCTTGAGTAGTTCATAAGGGGTATTGCCCTTAAGTTTGTGTATCAAATTTCTATTCATTACATAGTTTGTTGTGCTTACAGCCTCTGCCCAAAATGATAGGGGCAAGTGAGCATCTGCAAGTAATGTGCCTGCAGCTTCAATAAGTATTCTGTTTTTCCTTTTAGCTACCACATTTTGTTGAGGAGTTCTAGGAGCAGAGAAACAATGTCTGATACCTTCCTTCTCACAGAATTCTTGCATGGGAAGAGACTCAAACTCAGTACCATAATCACTTCTGATCAATGCAACTGGAGTAGAGTACTCAATCCTTATGCTCTTAAGAAAATCTGTAAGAACCTTGAAGTTATCTGACTTGTTTCTTAAGAAGAACACCCAAGTGAACCTTGAGAAGTCATTAACAATTATTAAAGTATAAGACCTCCCTCCTAGGCTCTGTACAACAATGGGTCCAAAGAGATCTATGTGTAGCAAATACAATATCCTAGGTGAATCATTCTTATTAAGTGACTTAAAACTATTTTTAGTTTGCTTGCCTAACTGACAAGCCCTACAAAGGCTTTCCTTCTTGTATGGGCAAGAAGGTAATCCTCTAACAAGGTTGTCCCTAGAGAGTTTAGTAATATTTTTTAGATTAACATGCCCTAATCTCTTATGCCAAAGATCATTATTATTACTAGTTTGATTAAACAAGCATATTTCAGTTTTGGTTGACTTAAAATTTACTACATAAATATTTCTTGCTCTAGTACCAGTTAATACTACTTGGTTATCTATAGAAGTAATAATACAGGAAGTTTTATTAAATGATACCTGAAACCTTTCATCATATAACTGACTTATAAATATAAGGTTGTGCTTCAGTCCACTTATATAAGCAACATTCCTGAAGGTGACTGCTCCAATCTTGACCTTTCTATATCCTTCAGTCTGGCCACAATTGGAATCACCAAATATTACTTTGGGTCATAGCTTAGACTTGTAGTTGATTAAGTTGTACTTATTTCCAGTCATATGTTTTGAACAGCCACTATCCAAATACCATTGTTGCTCTGTTGTGGGATAGTCTTTCACCTGCAATAAAACAGATTAGCTATTCTTGACCCAGGTTACCTTGGATCCTTGTTTATTGACATAATTAAAGCTGGAAATGTATGAGTATTCAGGTTGGTTTTTATAGCCTAAGGGGTGAAATCTTCTAGGTGGAATTATACACCAGGTGAATGGATTATCATATTGTCTAGGTTGATTAAATGTTCTGTATGAGTTAAAGTTTCTGTTAAAATGAACTGGGTTTGACAAATTCTGGTAAGTTCGTCGATCTAAGTTCGACAAATGAGGATGAGTTCGTCGAACTCCACTCAGAGAATGAAAGTATTCATTCTCTGGGCCCCAAAATCGTCGATCTCGGGTCGACAAACCATACTGGTTTTGTCGATCGTAGTTCAACGAATAATTGTAATGTAAGTTTGTGTTGGGAGTTCGTCGACTTGAGTTCGACAAACTGTACACATTTCATCGATCTGAGTTCGACGAAATCTGCTGAACATTGTTATGGTTAAGATTTTTCTTATTCTTTCTTATTCTTTTGTTTTAATTCTGATTGTTTAATATTATTATTATTATTATCTATCTTTTCTTTTCCTTTTTCTGAAACAAATTTTATTGGGGTTGTTACAATATTTTTCTGAATCAGTGGGGGTTGGCTTGATGAAGCACCTAAGCCCAACTTGTCATTAAGCCTGATATTCACAGTGCTTGTGATGTCCATCAGCTTGATACTTCTCCCATTTAGGGATTCTTCAATTTGACTTGCCTCAGCCAATTCAGTCTTTAATGTGATGATTTGTTCATTTGGTAGGGTTAATTCATCTTTTAATTTAATGCTTTCAGAAATAAAATTACCTTGTTCAGTCAGTTTTTCTCTAAGTGTTTTAATTTCTTTTTCAGAATTAATTAGATCAATACATAATGATTTAAATTCAGTTTTAAAACTATCTGAATTGTAATCAAAAGAGGATAGTACCTGATCTGCTTCATACTCACATGGTTCTTCATTGCCTGGCTGCTCAGCTTCAGATGGGCTGCAAGAGGCATTGATAGCCATAAGGCAAACTTCCCTTGCTTTTGCCTCCTCTTCATCTTCACTAGAGCTGGAAGATGAGGATTCTTCATCTGTATCATTCCAGGTCTCAGCAATGAAACCTTTCTCCTTCTTTTTATGCTTGCTGGAGGAGGGCTTGCTGTAGTGCTGCTTCCTGGTTTCTTTTTCTCTTCTTCTTTTGGTTCTCTAGACACTCTAATGTAAAGTGTCTTGGCTTCCTGCAACCAAAACAAACAACCTTTTTAGTTGATGTCTTGTCATACCTTGGATTGTCATCTTGCCTGGATGACTTTCTTCTGAAGTACTTCTTTGCCATTTTGTAAAATCTCTTAGCTAAAAGACTCAAAAGTTCTTCACTGGCTATTGGAGCTTCTGATTCTTCTGAAGCTTTGAAAGCTATATTTTTCTCCTTTCTTGCTGCTGGAGGAGTCTTCTGTTCTGCAACTTCTCATGTCTTTATGAGTTGCTCATATGATTTGAGCTTTCCAAGAAGAGATTTAGTGAAAATATCATTAAGACTTCTGGCCTCCTTGATTGGCCATATTCTGGAATCCTATGAGCTAGGGAAGCACATGAGAATCTTGTCATTAAATTCTATGAGGGTGATGTCCTTGTACAGAGTTTTCAGCTCATTGATGATTGAGCTTAGTCTGTTGTACATGTCACTCACAGACTCAGATTCTTCTTTCTTGAAATTTTCATACCGGGAGATGAGATTTGATCTCAAGTCCTTTCTCTCATCTGCTGATCCAGCAACCATCTGGTTGAGAGAATCTCATATAGCTTTGGTTGATGTGCACTCAGCCACCTTTTGGAATATGTCATATGACATAGTTTGAGCCAGAATATTCATGGCCTTGGCATCTGCTATATTGGCCTTCTTTTGTGCATCTGTCCACTCAGGTGGTGGAATAGCATGTGTGCTGGAACTTACAGTAGTGGTAACCACTGGAGCTGGTGGTCCTGTCAAAATAGAATTGTATATTTCTTCATCAATATAGTTCATATAAAGCTTAATTCTTGCCTTCCAGATAGCAAACTTATTCAGGTTGCAAACTGGAGGTCTGATGATTGCATAATCTTTGTTCTGGGCCATGCTATGAAATAAACAGAAAAACTAAGAGAAAAGAAAATCAGATCTAACAAGGATCTTTTGGTTCAATTATTACCTTGTACAACCAAAGGAACCTGACTTTGATACCAATTGAAAGATAGGGGATATACCTAATTTACTCTAGAGGGGGGGGGGGGTGAATAGAGTAATTAAAACTTTTTGGCTATTTTTAAATATATCAGAGTAAAATAGGTGCTTATATAGTAGTATAACAAGAAATGCAAACTAAGCTAAACTATCACAGCAAAGCAAGAACCAAAAAGAAAATAGGCAACCAGACAACACAAGAATTTTATAGTGGTTCCCCAACCTGGGTACATCCACTCTTCTACCACCCTAGTAGGAATCCATAATCAGGTTTTTGATCAGATGACTGCCACCACAAGATCTATTTCCAAGGAGATCTCACAACCCTTTAGGCTTTTGATCAAGTGCCCAAAAACCAAGAATTTACTTTTGAAGGGAGTTAATAAACCCTTTATACAGGAGGTTGAAAGAGAGTTGATGGTGTCTTCTCTTTTCTCTATACAACAGAAAAGACTAGTGGATTGCTGGTGTCAAAGCTCCTTCTAAAATAACTTGGAGCCTTGCTCAGGGTGTAGGTCTTCAGCCTTGACTTGAAGTGATCCAGGAACTTCTGACTGATTTAAATTTGTTCTCCTTGAATGTTCCTGGGGTAGAAGTTGAAGAAGACTATTGATGTTTGATTGTTGTTCTTCTTCAGTATTCAGAAAGTTCAAGGGGAAAACAGGATATTTTCAGCACAAAGATTTTCTTGTGTTGAATGTTCAATCTGTTCTCTTATTCTTCTTTTTTCATCTGAAAAGAGAAAATCTCTTTTATATTCTGCTGTCAAAAATTCTCCTTTGAAAATTTGAATTTCAAGTATTGATTGCTGATCTGTCTGGAGAATGAAAATGGCTAGAGAATATTATCTTAAATGAGTTTCCCCAACTGTCCCAATAAATTAGCAAGTAATTAACCTTGATGAAAACCATAATTAATGCTGCCAATAATGACTATATTCAGGGGAATATAAGTATTAATTATTCAGAGAATTACTGCTAAATAACATAATAAATAAGGACAGAATAAGGAAAAACTTCTAAGTCTGGCTTGGGGCAGAATTCGTCGAGCTCTGAACAGAATTTGTCGACCGGAGAACCAAGTTCGTCAAGCTGAAAATTCCTGTTCGTCGACCTGCGCTCAACGAACTTCATTATGTAAATAATTAGCCAATTCTGCGCTCTAAGTTCGTCGACCAAAGAATCTGGCTTCATCAAGCAGAGTTCAGAGAAACTAAACTGGATAGAATATGTTGAAGTTGAACTCCAGAATTCGTCGAGCAGATAATCTGTCTGAATGAAGAGATCGTCGACCTGAGCTCGAATATTGTCGAGCTCAACTCGGAGAATTAACTCTGAGTTCGTCGATCTGTGATCGACGATCGTAGAGTTGATTTCGAAGAATTTCGAACTGATAATTTTAACTCTGAATTCTTCTAAGTCTTGAGTCAACTGAGGTCTTCTGCTGGCTGGTCTATGAAGGTTGAACCTAATGACTAGCATAAACTCTAGGACTTAAAGACTTTACCCTGGCTATACAATGTGGGTCAAAACTCATCCTAATTAGTGAACTTAGCCCAAATCCAAACTAGGGATCCAACATCCATTATTGCTGAAAGCTTTATCCGGAGAATTGGTGTCGAGCCCTTTTCGGCAGATGCAAAGCTAAGGGTACGCATGTCCAATGCGTATTTCATGACTATCGAGATGAAAGGGCGCATTGGTTGGAGTTTATACGGAATTGATTTCATGTTGGAAGCAGCGATTCTACTGTTAGCTGAGTTCGATATAATCTTGAGGATGGACTGGCTTGCAGAGCAGTGTAATTGACTTCATATCTAAGGTAGTGACCCTGAGAAACATAGAAAAAACAAAAGTCTAATTTTAGGGCCTTAGTGGAGTGGCTTATTCCATAATTTCGGCCATACAGTTGCTGTGAGTAGTTAACCAAGGAGGAGTAGCTTTCGTAGGGTTGTTGGAAGTTCACCTTTCCAATCTATCCCGTGGAGAAGTGTCGGCAGTGGCAGAATTTGAGGATGTATTTCTTGAGGGGTTTCCTAGAGCACCTCCTCGACGGAAGATCGATTTCTTGATTGAGTTAGTGTTAGGAGCTAGACCAGTGTCACATCCTCCTTTTAGGATGGCACCGAAGGAGTTGGCCGAACTCAAGGTACAGTTGCAGGAACTGTTGGAGTAAGGGTACATTAAACCCAGCTCTTCGTCATGGAGCGCGTCAGTGCTGTTCGTGAAGAAGAAAGATGACAGTATACAGTTGTGCATAGACAATCGAGAGTTAAATAAACTGACCATTAAGAATAAGTATTTGATACCACGGATAAATGACTTGTTCGACCAGTTGGTAGGGTCGGTGGTGTACTCTAAGTTGGACCTGAAGTTAGGGTACTATTAGTTGCAGATTCGAGATGAGAACATACCCAAAATAGCTTTTGGTACGAGGTACAACCACTTTGAGTTCTCGGTGATGTCATTCGAGTTGACGAACATGCCATCAGTATTCATGGATTTGATGAACCGAGTGTTTCCGGAGTACTTAGACTCATTTGTAGTAGTCTTCATCGATGATATCTTGGTGTACTCCAAATCAGAGGCGGAGCATGAGACTCACTTGAGAGTAGTCATGCAAGTGTTGAGAGAGAACCAACTTTATGCTAAGTTCTCGAAATGCGAGTTCTGGTTGGAGAAGGTGGTATTTTTGGGCCATGTGATTAATGGTGGTGGGGTGGCAGTGGATCTAGTGAAAGTTGAGGCCATCAGATATTGGACAATTCTGAGCATCGTGGCGGAAGTCAGGAGTTTCCTTGGACTAGTCGGGTACTATAGAAGGTTTGTGCAAAACTTTTCGCGGGTAGCTTTTCCGCTCACTACTCTGACTCATAAGGATCAGAAGTTTGTGTGGACTCAGGAGTGCGATCAAGCGTTTGATACTTTGAAGGAAAGGTTGATGTCGGCTCCAATCCCAAGTCTTCTTAAAGGGACTGAAGGATTTCAGATTTTCAATGACGCATCAGGTTATAGTTTGGGTTGCGTATTAGTGCAACATGATAAGGTGATAGCCTTTGGGTCTAGGCAGTTGAAACCTCATGAGAAGAATTACCCCATCCATGACTTGGAGTTGGTGGCGGTAATTTTTGTATTGAAGTTGTGGCGGCACGATGTGTATGGTGCGAAGGTAGAGATCTTCACGAACCACAAAAGCCTGAAGTATCTTCCGGATCAAAAAGATTTGAACATGCGACAGCGCAGGTGGGTCGAGTTCCTTGGGGACTATGACGTGGCGATTTAGTATATGTCATGCAAAGCCAACGTGGTGGCGGATGCCTTGAGTAGGAAGTATTCTCGACAAGGGAATTGGATTGAAGCTTATGATGAGCGGTTGGTGCGGGACTATGAGTCCCTGGACATTGAGTGTGTAGCCAGAGGTGAGTCTAACACAACTCGATTGAACTGGATAGAGTTGCAGAACGACTTGTCTGATCGTATTCCGGAAGCAACCAGTGTGGATGCAAGGTTCCAGCCGTTTGTGGTGGAAGCTCAAAAAGACAAGGGTAGTGTCTGAGAGATAATTGATGGGCTCTTAAGGAAGGACATAAGGATTTGTGTACCGCAGTTCGGCAATCTCCGTGAGGAGTTGATGTTTGAGGCTCATTTCACAAAGTACTACATTCACCCGGGCAGTACAAAAATGTACTTGGATATGAAGAAATCTTTTTGGTGGCCTGGTTTGAAGCAGGATGTAGCTTTGTATGTGAGTCGGTGCTAAACTTGTGCCTCAGTGAAGGCTGATTGTCAGAAGCTGGGTGGGTTCCTGAAGCCTCTTTCTATCCCCGAGTTGAAATTTGATGTCATCTACATGGACTTTGTGCATGGCTTACCTCGGTCGCAGCAAGAAAATGATGCAATTTGGGTGATCGTGGATCTCTTGACCAATGTGGCTCACTTCATCCCGAATCGGAAGGAGTACGACATAGATAAGCTGGTAGAACTGTATGTTCGTAATATTGTGCGGTTGCACGGAATTCCCAAGAGTATTATTAGAGATCATGATGGACGGTTCACGTCCAAGTACTGGAGATTGGTACAAAAAAGTCTAGACACAAAGCTCAAATTTAGTACGACGTTCCAACCTCAAACTGATGGTCAAACCGAAAGGACGAACTGTATTATGGAGGATATGCTGAGAATGTGTACCCTTGATTTTGGAAAGAGGTGGGAAGATCACCTTTTCATGGTGGAGTTTGCCTACAATAATAGTTTCCAGGAGAGTATCATGATGATGTCATACGAGGCTTTGTATGGAAGGCGGTGTCAAACACCGATGTCATGGATAGAAGCGGTAGACACCAAACTTTTGAGAAAAGAGGTGGTGGTTGATGCTTGTGAGTTGGTGCGAATAATTCAGGAGCGCATGAATGTTGATTAGGATCGACAAACAATGTATTTCAATACTTGCCATGAGAACGTGAAGTTTGTGGTATACAACTGGGTATACCTAAAGATTAAGCCGTTCAAAAGCGTTTCCCGGATTTGCCGACTCAAGAAGTTGAGTCCGAAGTTTTTGGGGTCGTTTGAGGTCGTGACACGTATTGGAGAAGCAGCCTACTGATTGGCGTTTTCCATAGAGCTGAGTGGATTACACAATGTCTTCCATGTCTTACTTTTGAGGAAATCCTTGATGAAGACGAGTGTTGTGGTCGAGTCGGCAACAATACCAGTAGAAGAGGATTTGAGGACGAAAGTCCGTCCTATAGACATAGAGGATTCAGAAGTTCGGCAGTTGCGGACCAAAGAAGTTAAGCTTGTGAAAGTGCTTTGGGATGACAGCGGGCGAGACGAATTCTCATGGGAGCATGAGCAAGCAATGTGGGAGGACTTCCCAGAACTTTTCACTTCAGGTATGCTTTTTGGTTTGAGTGCATGCTAAAATTCGAGGAGAAATTCTTCTAAGGGGGGAGGAGTTGTAACACCCCAGTTTTTCAGAGCTTTAGCCTCAGGAAGCTATCACCAGGTAATAGCCTTGTTTTGTCAAAACCAAGCATTGAGAGCGTTGAGTATTAGCACGCGGCGTTAGTTAGCTACCGCTCGGCGGTAGCTTGGCGTTGAGTGCGTTGAGAGGCAGGAGTTGAGTGGAGGCGTTGAGTGGTAGGCGTTGCGTGAGCTACCGCGCAACATTATTCCTACTATCAGCGTTAGCGCAACATTATTTTTTGGTCGAGCGCTCGGGAAGCTATCGCCCGGCGGTAGGTAGTTACGACCCGGTAATAGTGCATGGGAGCAGTTCCGTCGTTTGGCATTTTATCCGTCTGATTTCTCTTAGGATTTGATCCTATGACCGAGGACACTCCGTCCAAAGGGCATAAGTAGGGTTTGAAAGAGAGATTGGGGGAGGAAGAAGAAGGCCTTTCTCCGCCATTGACGAAGCTTCGAGACTCCGATCATCGATCCGACGCCAGATCCGTGGAGAGAACTTGAAGGCACACATTTTCATCCGTGCAAGTCGAGTTTTCCATGGCAAGGAGCAGTAGTCGTAAGGTAACGACACTTCTCCTCTCGGTCTTTAGGATGCGTGCATGACATCCATATTTATTAATGCTTTCTTTCAAGCATTTGGGCATCAAATCTCTCAAATGAGAGGGGTTCGGGTTGTCATGGCTCGAGATGAGCCACCAGGTCGATTGTGTCCGTCCCCGACATGATATTGTATTAGAAATCTACTCTATTAGTGGATTAGGCATTGTGGGTGGAGCCAAGGTCGCGACCGTTAGTCTGCATCGGTGATGTTGCATAACGAGCCTAAAGAATGTGCTTGAAATCTATTTGCGCTAAGATTCTGTTTGTGATGATTCCCCCCCCCCCTTATTCGTGTGAGAACGAATGATGAATTAGGGTGGAAAAGACTTTTGATTGTGATGTGCTAAGGCGTGGTTTTATCTCTGTGATCGGCTGGCTAGCCCGTGACGTGCAAGTCATGTGTGGAGAGTGTCCCGGCGAGACAATCCTCTTCTGTGAAACTGACGAGAACACCAAGCTTTGGACAAGCCCGGGCGATAAAGCCCACGTGCGGGTGGGGTCTAGCGATGGTTCTTAGTATCGATTTATTTGTGTGACAGAATCCTAACGTGAGAAGTCAGATCTTGCAGGCAAGCACGGGTTTTGAGACCCACGAGCGGGTGGGGCTAGACAAGAGTTCTGTGTGGTGACTTGTATGGCATTTGGGGAAAATGGAAGTACCCTTGTGTTTGTGGCCTGAACACTGAAGGGGAAATTGGAAGTACCTGATGATGTGTGATGATGTGTTAGATTCATACGTTATAGGGTGCCTTGGGTGAAACCCAGGTTTGCATACATGCTGCATTATAGCCCCCTTTTATTATATGCTCAACATAAAAACATGTTTGTTGTATGAGACATTCAAACCTATTTTGCTACTTTCTATATTCATGTATATGTGCATATGAAGTGCTGACCTGCAGGGTGATTGAGTGCCCCGTGGTCCACTAGGGATGAACGTGAGGAGCTGTGTTGGTTACACAGTTGAGGTCAGCCTTTGCTGACCCACGTTACTACAAACTTTACAGGGCAAGGATCGCAAGCGGGAGCAAGCTCGGCTGCCAAAAAGGCCTAAGCCTCATTAAGTGATCTCTTTGTTTAATAGTTCTGCTTGGTTCAAAGTTATGCTTAGTGCACTATGATTACAGGTTGCATGTCGAGGTAGCCTAGGAGTGTTAATGCACGTTATTATGTTGATGTTATTATTTAAATTTTTGGACTCATGAATGTTGTAAGGACTTAAGGCCGTTTTGATACTCTTATGATGATGGATAACTTCTAGTGTGGTTGTATGTTTTCGTTGTTTATAGTCTGAGTTTTGAGTTAGGTAATTTATTTCGTCTTATAATGCTCAAATTGTGGATTCTGCATGTTGTGGGGCTCCGCCCGGACCCATATTATACGGTCTTTATAGGGGAGGTGTTACACGTTGATAATTGAGCTCTCTTGGAATTTGAACTGACGAATGAGAATGCACGATTCGTGTCACGTGGATCACCAGTTTTTTATAAAAAAGATGACCATGCCCCCCAAACGGTCTGGGAAATTAGGGCAGCCAGAACACGTTCGCCGGCAAGGACCGAAGTGGCGGTGGCGATCGACGACGACGCAAGGAGGCTACAGAAGGTGGTACCACACACGGGGGTGGGGTGGGGGGGCATGGGCAGATCCAGGAATTCTGACTAGGGAGGCAGTCACCAAACGAAGTCAAAAAAAATATAAAATATATTTTTAAATATTATAAACAATTTTTGGACAAAATATATTATGTCTCCAAGCGAAAGAATGAACAATTCTAAACTAGAGAAGTATCAACATCAATTAAAGGAGAATCGACATTAACTAAGACTTCATTTGTTTCGGCATTTTCGCCGGGCGTTTGGAGCAAATGTCGTCGGACGGCGGGTAAACAAACGGGGCGCCGATGACGTTTGCTCCGTTTGCACCCGCCACAAGAAGAAAAAGTCCCTCAACCGCCGCTTTTCCAACCCCACCTCCCCCCTCCGGTTCCAACTCTACATTTCGACCCGCCGAGAGCAAACGCCACCGCCACACCAAATGAAACCTAAAGATAATCAACATTAACTGGATCTGATGATGAAGATGTTGTTGAAGTCGGGAAAATCCTTTACTCCAAAAATTCAAATCAAGACAACCTAAGGCTACCGGTTCAGCGGTCAGGCTCGACGGCTAACGGGTTAAGACACGAAAATTGTCAGACAACTAAAAGAACCTCAGGCGCTGCGGCAGGGAGGTCTCACCACGTACCCGAAATCTTAGAAGAAGCAACCCCTCTACAACTAAAAGTGGTCGAGTAGGGTGCAAGGTAGATTAGCTGATAACAAAGTCGCGGCGACTAAGATAGATAGTCACAAACTCGTGATCTGTCTCTCTGAACAAGAGATCTAAATCCCCAGTATTGAAGTTGGTGACTGGGTGGTCTGGCTTGGCGGGTTAATGACCGCGCGGTTTTGATGTTCCCCTTCAGCGGTCTGGTTGTTGTGTGTTGCTGTCTGAGGTCCAAGAGGTCTAGCGGTTTGTCTCTGGCGACTTGGAGACCGGGCGATCTAGCGGTCTCCCATGACGATCTCTCTCTCTCTGGTAGTTGCCGAGCGGTTAGCCCTTCTGTCTAACCGCGCGGCTTGTGCGGTTTGTGTCTGTATAGTCCGCTTGTATCCTGTAAATTTTTAGTCCCACATCTCTTATTTGTTTTCTCTCTACTCTCCTCCATTCTATATAAGGGAGGTCATACCTTTGTAATAGACACCTTTTTCGGATAATAAAGTTTCAGTTAAACCACTTCTGGTTTGTTTTTGTTCGTCTTTCACATGGTATCAGAGGACTCGATATTCTAATCCTGATCCTGTGCGTCTTCCCTGTCCGCACGGCTAGCTTCGCCCGTTTACGCCCTGTCCGCGCGGCTTCTTTCTCTCCTTGTCGTTGCCCTCTATGTGCGCGACCTCTTTGTTACCTGTGCTACATCGCCGCGACTGTTGCCTTGTTTGGTCTCTACTTCTGTTCGCGCGGACTGTCTTCTAGCCGCTCGACTTCTATCCCTCTGCTTGAGTCTGCGGCTTGGTCGTGGCTTTTCTGGCCGCTGGTGTCTGCCATCGTGACCGCTGCAGCTGTTCTTCTTCCTATCCGCGCGGCTTGTTTCCTAACCGCACGGCTTCCCGTTGTTTGCTCATATGGCTCTTTCTGATGCTTCTACTGCCTCCACCACTGTCACCAATCCGGCTCCGCCTCTTCCACCTACTCCTTTCGGGAACCTTGGCACAGTTTCCAAGCTTGTCGGCTCCAACTACCCAGATTGGAGCGTCTATTTCACCTTTCTCCTACGCTCGCAACGCAAACGCCACCATCTCGTTGATGACCATCCTCCTACCACCTCACCTCTCTTTGATGACTGGGATGCGAGTGACGCGCTTGTGCGTACTTGGCTCGCTAATAGCCTATCTGATGAGTGCCTTCTCGTCATCCGTCATGATGAGACGGTCAAGGCCGCTTGGCTTCATCTTGCCGCTCTATACTCCAAAGGGGCTCAGACGTCTCGCATTTATACGTTGTATGCGGACCTCTTTTCCCGTCCTACCTTGTCTCCTGCTGCTGCCTACCAACAGGTTCAGGATCTTGGGGCTGAGATTCTTCAGAATCGCCCCTTTTCTACGGATTTGGCTCAACAATACAAGCACTTCCAGGAGCTTCTGGTTGTGTGTTATCTGCTCCGGCTTCCTGATACTTATGACATGATCTGCCAGCAAATTATGGGTGAGGCAGAATCTCCTACCTTAGATGCCACCGCTGCCCGCATCGCCGCTGTCACCTCTCTCCTTCAGCGCCCACTTCTGCTCGCTCCTCCTCCACCAGACAACTATGCTCATCAAACTCAGCGGAGTCACCAGTCCGGCAGACGTGCTTCTTCCCACTACCTCTGCTCTCACTGTGGCCGCACCGGACATACTTCCGAACGTTGTTGGACGAAGCATCCCCATCTTTGACCCTCTGGTGACTCTTCCGCCTCCTCTTCCAAGCCGTCTGCCTCCGTGGTCACATCCTCAGGTAGTGCCCACGTGGTGACTCAAGGTAAATGACTTATCGACTTTGGTGCAACTAATCATATGACGGGCAATCCTCAGTGCTTCTCTTTACTCGAACAACATGATCGGTTGCCCCCGGTCCTCGTTTCAGACAGTTCTCCCTCCCCGGTTCATGGGTCGGGAGTGGTTCATGTTACTCCGTCCATTCGACTAGCGGACACTCTCTATGTGCCCAAGTTTTCGTGCAATTTATTATCGGTTACCTCTTTATGCAAGCAACTTCAGTGTTCTATGACGTTTACTCCGACTTCTTGTTCTTTTCAGGATCCGAGCTCCCAACGGACGATTGCTACTGGGACTGAGAGCGGCGGCCTCTACTTCCTCGACAACGTTTCCGCCTTGTCCGCCTTCTCATCTTCTTGTCTGGATCTTCTCCAGTGGCATCTCTGCCTCGGTCATCCTCCACCGCGGCTTCTACATCAGCTTTTGCCCCATCTCCCTCCCTCCAGTACTCCTCTCCACTGCGACGCTTGTCAACTCGGCAAGCATCACCGTTCCTCCTTCCCGCCGAAGCAAGGTCGGGGCTCTACTCGTCCGTTTGATCTTGTCCACTCCGATGTCTGGGGACCTGCTCCTACCCTCACCATTGGTCGGGGTAGTTCTTATTTTGTAACCTTTATTGATGATTTTTCTAGATGTACTTGGGTGTATCTCTTACGAGATCGCTCTGAACTTTTCAATGTATGACTCTCTTTTTATCAATTAATTAAAATTCAGTTTGGTGTTTGTATTAAAATCTTTCGCTCCGACAATGCTAAAGAATATCTGAGTCATGCTTTTACCTCTTTTTGTGTGCAACATGGCATTATTCATCAGACTAGCTGTGTTTATACCTCCCAACAAAATGGGGTGGCGGAACGCAAAAACCGTCACCTCCTCGATGTCGCTCGCACATTGATGACCCAGATGCATGTCCCTCGCTCATATTGGGGCTATGCTGTTCTCCTTGCTTACTACCTCATCAATCGCCTTCCCTCCACAGTTCTCCACGGGAAAACCCCCTTCTCCATTCTGTATCCAGGCAAGGAGCATTTTCCTCTCCCTCTCTGCATCTTTGGGTGCACTGCATTTGTGCATGCCCCCTCTGCCACCCATGATAAGTTATCCCCTAGCTCTACCAAATGTGTCTTTCTGTGATACTCCACCACTCAGAAAGGCTTCTGTTGCTTTAACCCCGTTCTTTGTCAGCAGTTCATCTCCCTGACGTTACCTTCTTCGAGAATGCCTCCTACTTCTTGGATGACTCCTCTTCTCTTCCCCCAGCTTCTGATTCTCCTACTATTCCCTTCGTTCCCTCGTCTCCTACTGCGATATCCACCCCTACACTGTCTCTGTCCACTCCTCTCCCTCCACCTCTCTCTCCCACTTCTCCGCCACCGTTTCCCTCATCTCCGCCGCCGTCGCTCTCTCCTCCCGGGCTAGCTCTCTCTGCCACAGATGCTCTGGATGCCGAGGGACCCGCCGACCTTGATCTTCATGTCGCTCTTCGCAAAGGGGTGCGGACGTGTACCCTACACACCCTTACTGCTGTTGTTTCATATGATCGTCTTACCTCTTCTCGCAGGGCCTTTGCACTAGCTATCTCTGCCACTGCCACACCTCGTTCCTATCAGGAGGCCCTTGTTATTCCTCACTGGAAGATGGCCATGGATGAGAAAATGGCGACCCTCACAGAGCGGGGTACCTGAACTCTTGTTCCTCCTCCCTTCGGTACTGATGTTGTTGGGTGTCGCTGGGTCTTTGTGGTCAAATTTTGCCTGGACGGCACAGTGGACCGTTATAAGGCTCGCCTTGTTGCTAAGGGTTTTACTCAGACCTATGGGGTTGATTACTTTGACACTTTCTCTCCCGTGGCTCGTCTCAGCACTATACAAGTCCTTCTCTCTATGACGGTCAATCGAGATTGGCCGATGTCCCAGCTGGATGTAAAGAATGTCTTCCTTTATGGTGATCTTCAGGAGGCCGTCTACATGGAGCAACCTCCTGGGTATGTTGCTCAGGGGGAGACACGAGTATGCCGGCTGAAGAAGGCAATCTATAGCCTCAAGCAGATCCCTCGAGCTTGGTTTGACAAGTTCAGCGACATCATGGCGGCCGTTGGTTTTGCGCGCAACTCTGCCGATCACTCGCTATTTATTCGCAAAACCTCCTCGGGACTGGTGGTTCTTGCTGTGTACGTCGATGATATTCTTCTCACTGGCAATGATCAGGAAGGGGTAGCCTTGACAAAACGGCATCTTCGTCAACATCTGGTCACGAAATATATGGGCTCTCCGAAGTACTTTTTGGGGATCGAAATCTCTCGGAAGCCCAACTCCTTAGTCCTCTCCCAGCGTAAGTATGCCCTCGATCTATTAAAAGAAGTAGGATTGACTAGAGCCAAACCTGCCTGATTCCCCATGGCAATTGGAGAATACAAAACCTGGACAGATGATTCGCCTCTTCTTTCAGATACTACGCGGTACAGGCGTCTAGTTGGTAAGCTCATATATCTCACAGTGACCAGACCCGACATTTCCTATGTTGTGGGCAAGGTGAGTCAATTCATGCAAGCACCTAGGGAGTGCCATCTACAGTCCGCCTTGCGGATCTTGGAGTATGTCAAAGCAGCGCCTGGGAAAGGATTACTCTTTCAGAAGAATGGTCATCTGAGGGTTGAAGCATACTCAGATGCGAGTTACGCTGATGACAAAGGAGATCGCAAGTCTACCTCCGGTTTCTGCACCTTTGTTGGGGGAAATCTGGTGAGCTGGAAGAGCAAGAAGCAGTCTGTTATTTCCAGCTCCAGTGCTGAAGCAGAGTATCGGAGTATGACATCGACCACTTGTGAGTTAAAATGGCTATGGGCTCTCATGCTGGATTTAGAAGAGGTCTACAACCATCCTCTACCTATGTTCTGTGACAACAAGGCTGCCATATACATCTCCAAAAATCCGGTCTTCCATGAAAGAACCAAGCACATTGAGGTCGACTGTCATTTCATTCGTGAAGAGATTTTGAAGGAACAAATTTGCACTCCCTTCGCCACTTCTGATAAAGAGCTGACTGACATCTTCACCAAGCCAGTATCTGCCTCGTTTCTTCATATTTGTGACAAGCTGGGCATGATCGATATATATGCTCCAGCTTGAGGGGGAGTGTTGAAGTTGGTGACCGGGCGGTCTGGCGGTCTGGCTTGGTGGGTTGATGACCGCGCGGTTTTGATGTTCCCCTTCAGCGGTCTAGTTGTTGTGTGTTGCTGTCTGAGGTCCAAGCGGTCCCGCGGTTTGTCTCTGGCGACTTGGAGACCGGGCGATCTAGTGGTCTCCCATGGCTCTCTCTCTGGTAGTTGCCGAGCGGTTAGCCCTTCTGTCTAACCGCGCGGCCTGTGTGGTTTGTGTTTGTATAGTCCGCTTGTGTCCTGTAAATTTTTAGTCCCACATCTCTTATTTGTTTTCTCTCTACTCTCCTCCATTCTATATAAGGGAGGTCATACCTTTGTAATAGACACCTTTTTCGGATAATAAAGTTTCAGTTAAACCACTTCCGGTTTGTTTTTGTTCGTCTTTCACACCCAGCTTGTTGTCTAGGAAAAAGATGGTCGAGATCTTTTGCTAGATTTTAAAGTCCGTCTCATCGTACCTCTGGGGTCCTATTTATAGGCAAATCCAAATAGAGGGGGGGTCTTATTTATAGCCCCACTCCTGTCGACTAGGCAACCTCTTGGGGGGAGATCGCTCGACTGGGCGAGTAACAGGCCTAGTCGCCTACCTGACGAGTATGCGAGTGGAGCTCGTCATACTCGCTCAGGCCTTTTTCCATCTTGCGTGTTATCTCTGACTGCTATCTTGACTTGCTGATTTTGCCCCTTGCTGACCTAACTCTGGAGGGGTTCATCCTCGATGAATATGAGTTGTACACAATCTACGCTCTTTTCAAGCAATGTAGGAGCTTGAAAAGAAACATCCAACACTTATTTGACGAGCTGCTTGGGCGAGTATCTGAGTTACTCGCTTCTGATGGATGACTGCTGAAATATATAAATATGGGTGGCTGGTCTTTGAGACATGATTTCTGAACTCGCACGTGATGTTGAAGTCTGCCGAGAAAGTTTACCAAGCGAGCCTTGCCGCCCTGTCTGGATTTCTCGAGCCTGCGAGGCCAAAAAGGCCGCGAGAAGGAGAGGTTACTGCTGACCACCCTCCCCTAAAGAAGAAAAAGTCGCTCACCTCCAAAATTGAAGAAGATGAAGAAGTCGCTCACCTCCAAAACTGACAAACCGCCTCCGCCTGCCTAGAATGCTTCCTCCTCGGCAATCCATCCCGAATCTTCAACCAGCACCTAGAAGCTCCTTTATGACCTCGGGCTGAGCGACATTACCGAGTCTTTCGTTCCCGACATCTCTCTACTCTCCATGATGTATTCTCCTCCTGCCACAGACCTCACCGGGTCCCAAGCACAACTGTAGGCAGATCTCGTTGCCTCGCAAGTTTGCCATCTTGTCAAAGACTTAAAGTTGCTGATTACTTTGTACTATGCCATTCTGACTTGTTCTTTATACTCGCAGCTCCTCCCCCGACTACTGTAGGCGAGCCCATGGATGTCGCTCCACTGCGAGCAACTCCGTTGGTTGACCTTGAAGCTCATCATTAGCCTCGATCCGGGCACACCGCCTGGATCAATGTCGGTACTACGAAGGCATCTGAAAAACCTGTCCCTGAGGCGAGAAGACAAGACCTTCCAGTGTTGAAGACCTCGCAGCCGGGGGCGAGCAATGTCCATTCCTTTGCGACCACCTTGTCGCTACCGACGGCGAGCACACCTTTACCGCTGCCACCTCCTCCTCCGGCTAGCTCGCAATTACCGAGGAGGAGCACACCTTTTCCTCCACCTCCTCCTTTACCGCCAAGCAATGAAGCTCGTCCTGAAATCTGCCCGAAAATCGCGGTTCCTCGAATCCCACCAGAGAGGTCAACGCGAGATTCGGAAAGAAGGCGCCCAAACTACTTCCCGCCGAGGACTGGAAGTCGCGACCAAGGAGGTCGCAGACAGGGGCAGGATGCAGAGCACCCGAGAGGCTTATTATCAGGCCAGCAAGAATATACTCGTAGCAGCCCGTCCCCTCGCCGGTCACGATCCCCTCAGCAAGGTAGCTCTTACTGCTGCTAAACTTATCTGACTGCTGATATTGGCTTCTAACTGACTTGGCAACTTCTCTCTGCTTTGACAGGTCGCTTTGCAACCCCCGGAGCGGCTTCCATTGACGCTCTTGGGTTCTCCGGAAACGAATATCGTCACGCCGCCGCTCGTGCCTACATCGAGCTTGAGGCCAAGTTTGACCAACTCGCCATTTGCGAGCCTCATCGCCAAATATGGACACTGGAGGTGAGGATGACGAAGATGAAAGAGTTACATGACCACCTGGCTACCTATGAGGCGCGCTGCCACTTGATCCATGAGTTGGAGCGGCGTCAATAGATGACTGACCATCGCGTCTAGCTCTACCGCAAGGAGTTGCCGACCTGCGGGCGAGCATGGGATCTGCTGGGCGACTAGCGTGGATGGAGGAGCAGCTGCGGTGGGGAGACGATGCGATGTCGGTGGCCAACGAGCACTTCCAGCGAGCTCGCGATGAAAGAACTAGTGCCTAAACACCTAGAGGGGGGGGGGGGTGAATAAGTGCACTTAATCTTTTTAAATTTAAAGGCAGAAACACTGAATTATTAGACCTGTTTATGCAATCCTTTACAGCAATTCAGCACATATAACACAACAATCACAGAATAAATCACACATAGAGTACACACAGCTTTTATAGTGGTTCCCCAAGGTCTGGGTACATCCGCTTTCCCCCTTCGCCTATCTAGTAGTGTACTAGATTCGGCCTAACTTCTCCACTTCTCCTCAGATCCTCAAATCTTACAACTCAGAACCCCAAATAGGTTCCTACAACTCAGAGTGATCCCACTCCTACAACTCAGGCACAAAGCCCTACCACTCAGTCTTCACCAAGACCTACACTCAGCCTTCAACAAGGCCTACACTCAGCCTTCAACAAGGCCTACACTCAGAGAAATGTATCTCCTACACTCAGGCACAAAAGCTCTACCACTCAGCCTTTATAAATATAGGCTTACAACTCAGATCCCTTAGGATCCTACAAAAATAAAGAGTACAAAGATTAATAACCACAACTCTGATTGAGAAAGATGAGTTGACTGGCTTCTTGATGAGTTCTTGAAAGAACTTTGCAGAGATCAACCTCCCTTGGCTTTCTTCAAAGCTTCTTGAATTAGAATACAGTAGGGTTGTATCTCTTATGCAGATGATCTTCAAACAACTGCTGACTTGAGAATCAGATCTCAATCTGAAACTTTCTTATCAGCCTGGTTCAATAGCTGTCTACTTAGAAGGAGCTTTCTCTCTCCAACTTCTTAGATCTTCACTTGAAGGTCTTCTTCTGGTTGTGTTATATTTCACTTCAATGAATGCTTCATTCGATCCCTTCTGTTGAAGGAATAAGCCTTTATATAAGCTTTCTTCATGGTGACCGACTGATCCGGTTTCTAACAAACTTCTGACAGCTCTGACAGTAGCAGTTGACCGGTTGAAATGGCAGCTGTCAAGTCATCCAGTCACTTCTTGAAATCTCTATCACCGTCTGAAAGTGTCGAGACAGATAGTCTTTATGTGTCGACACAAATAGACCAAGTGTCGACACAAGTAGACTAAGTGTCGACACTAGCCTTCATGGTGTCGACACAACTCCTTGTGTTGTAGACACTGCTTCTCGACACTGCTTCTTCAGAATGTGTCGACACTGATCATGTGTTTTGACACAAGTCCTTCTTCTTCAATACTTAGTTGATTTCTGCTAAGTGTCGACACAACTCCTTTGTGTCGACACATCTTCTTGTGTTGAAACTTGTTAAGTGTCGACACATCTTCTTTGTGTCGACACATGCCTTCTGTGTTGAAACTTTGCTGAGTGTCGACACATCTCCTTTGTGTCGACACATACTTCATGTGTTGAGACTTTGCTGTGTGTCGACACATCTCCTTTGTGTCGACACATGTACTTAAACTCTGTTGAAGTTTGTTGAGTGTCGACAAAGCCTCCTAGTGTCGACACATGTACTTGAACTTTGCTGAAGTTTGCTGAGTGTCGACACAGCCTCCTAGTGTCGACACATGAACTTGAACTTTGTTGAAGTTTTACTGAGTGTCGACACAGCCTCCTAGTGTCGACACTTTTGATGTCGACAAAGTTCCTCTGGGTGTCGACACTACTTCTAAGTGTCGACACTGATATTGTTGACAATTCTTCATTGTGTGTCGACACAACTTGTATGTGTCGACACTTTGCTTCTAGTGTCGACTCTGCCTTCCTGGTGTCGACACAATTACTCCAAGTATCGACACTGCTTCTCTGGGTGTCGACACAAGCCTTCTTAAGTGTCGACACTTTTATTCTGGGTGTCGACACATGGACTTAGAAACTTTTCCTGCAAACCTGCAGTTACTTAAGCTGCACAAAGAAACTCAAAGTACATCAAATACACCTTGATATATATCATTGAGTAGGGTGAGGTTTCTTCAAATCAGGTACATATATTCCAATGTACCCAACAATCTCCCCCTATTTAGAGAAGTCATAACCGTTAGTCAATGATATACACCATACATAACAAATGCTCAGTATGATGTAAAACAGTAATATATGACAGGGTAAGTACTTAAACATGTATAAACAGAACATATATAAACAATTATCTCAGAACAATTAATGTATATAGATTGAACATATAACATTGTTCTTACAAATTTCAACATTCTCATTAATCAAAAGTTTACATAGAGTTTTAATATAAATGATTACAATTTGTAAACTTAAGAAAATACTATCCTATGGCTGCTCTAGTTCCTTGATTACAATCCCCTTTCCAGATTGAATCTTTGCATGAACTGGAGCTTCATCTTTAACAGCAGCAGACTTCTTCCCTTTGAGATCTTTCTTTTTCAACTCTTCAGCCTTTATCTTCTGCCTTTCAAAATAATGATAAGGCTTGGGAAAATACTTGCTAGGCTCCTGTGCATTAGGAGGTAGCTTTCCCAGTTTAGTCTTTCTTCTATATTGTACAATGACCTCTTGCCTATTCTCATGTTTTCCCCACTCCAGATCAGAATACCATTTGCCTCTATCCAGGATATTGTCCTTAGCAGCCTTCCATGTAGTCAAAATGATATTCCTGGATGTGGGGCTCCATTGTTCAAAATCAGGCCTTAATTCAGCTTGCTCTCTGAATCTTTTCTTAGATAATTGGGCCTCTTGTTCTTTTAATAAACCCTCTTGTTCTTTTAGTATAGCCTCTGGCACAGGCTGAACTACTTTCTCAATGATGACATTCTGATTTCCCTCAGGAGGACTATACATAGATTGTATTTCTTGATGTATCATGTCAAAGTCTGGTGGAGGGTATATCACTTGAGCCACTTCAGCTTGCTCTCCTCCAAGGTATGCAGGATTGATTCCAGACTCTGCAACATTGTCATCATCACATAAGGGTGGATATCCAAGGGTGGCTCTGATGGAATTTGAAATCCATTTGGCATGATCAGAGCCTGCCTTGACTAATACCCTCTCCCCCTTTATGACTTCTCTCTCTATATGATCCCTCAGATCATCTTTCTGAAATCTTATCTGGACATTCAGATAGTTAATTCCATCTTTATAGAAAGGTTTTAACCTTTGGAGCTTGTCAGTGATAGCCTTTTGAGAATCTTCAATGGCAGTTTTAACAGCAGTTAGGCTCTCTTGCAATTGCTTGTCAAATTCAGCCTTGGCAGTAGCACTTGCTGCAGTCTGATCAGTAGCTATATTCATCATTTCAGTTACTATGACATTATGAGAAGCAGTCAAGTTTTCATTCATTCTTATTTGGTTTTCCAGCACATAGCCTTGCTTGACTTCTAGGTCATCAAGTTTTGTCTTTATTTTTTCTTGATGTGTAGCCAGATAGACCACTGCATTGCCTCCCTTATGGAAACAATCAGTCATTTCCTTTTTGTTAAGATTCACTTCAAATCTGATAGATTTGATGTCTTGTGCAAGATCAAACTGAAGTGACTTATGTCCTTCATCCACATATTTTTCTATAGCTTGCCTTTGCTCATCAAGCTTGATTTGCAATGCTATCATCAGTGAACTGTAATCAGTAGATGTGGCAGGCTGAGGAGCAACTGTCTGTAGGGCTTTCTTATAGTTTTGGCTTCTTCTCTTGAAGACCTGGAACTTCCTCTTCTTGGCTCTAACTGCCTCTTCATCCTCTGAAGCAGATGTGCTGACTATGTCTACTCTTTCCTTAGGACTAGGATGTGAATCCTTCTCAATCCTTTGTGGTTCCTCAGTATCCTTTGGCTTCTCTGTCTCTTGTGTAGCAGTTTCCTCTATAATCTCCACATGCTCCCCCTCAATATGGGCCTTCTCCCCCTCAACAACAGCTAATTCTTTCTCATGATCTGTCTGTATAAGATCAGGGAATAGCTCCTCTAAGGTAGATTCCTGTTGAGAATGGGCTGGAGAATCTCTTATCTCATCAACCACTTTATCAGCAACAGATGTGTCCTCCATGACAGCATCTTGGGGTTGAGGTTGTATCTGTGTTTGCTGATGAACATCAGGTAATAAATCAGTCAAAACTTCATCCTCAATAGTGAAATCTAATTGACTAATTTCAGTGATTACCTCCAGGATGGTTTGAGTAGCCCTTTCACTCTCTAGTGGAGTTGGCTCTTCCATAAGTAGAGGCTCCCCCTGGAGTGGATCCAGGTGAATTGGGCTAGCTGAGGGTAGCTCCTCCTGTCTCTGTGCATCTTCTTGACTTGCTGGAGACTGTCCAGCATTTCCAGTCTCTTCATCATTAGGAGTAAAAACCACTTGCTCTTCAGAGCTGCTGGAGGATTCTTGAGCCACAATGGCTGTCTTCTTCTTCTTCTTCTGTGGTGTGTCCTTTACTGGAGTTGGCATTTCTTTTGTTAGCACTCTATCCCACCTAGATAAAATTCTCAAATCCATTCTCCTTATGTGGTTTATTTTGTAACCTGTAGCTTGGTTGATCACATCTAGAATACTTCCAGCTAGGTATAGACTCAGAATTCTACCCAGATTGGGCTTCTTCATACTTTCTTTTATCTTATCAAACATAATTGCAGACCAATCAGTATCAAGTTTGAAGATAATCCTTGTCATCAAATTGAACATCTGAGCTGAAATTCTGTCATGTCCTTCAGGCTTGCTCAGGATGACCTTGCCAACTATTTCAGATAAGAATTTCCCTTGTATATTCATTCCTTTCCTATTGAACACTGATCCAATCTTCAGGTTTGAATCCAGTCCACACCATCTTAATGCCTCTCTAGTCTTAGAAGCAGATACATCTTCTTCCTCTTTTGTTCTTGGTAGTTGTAGTACCTTCCTTAGACTTTTTTGTGAGACCTTGACTTTAGTTCCATGAACTCTGGACTTAATCTTGAGTCCAGAGTCGTCAAGTGAAGCTGCACTCAAAAATTCAAGGACCTCCTTTTTCCAGATCTTGATTGGTTCTGAGACAAGGTATTCCAATCCAGTCTCGGCAATTAGGGTTACCACACCTTTGATTTCGGGTTCTGCGTCATCAAAAGCGTGTCGCATGAGTTCATATCCTTCATTAATGTTTTCTTCTAGCTTGGGCGCCATTAGGGTTTGAAGAAATTTTGAATTTAGAGAAGAGATATGTCGACACATAAGTTTGGTCTCGAAACTTTGGTGAGCGTGTCGACAAACAATGACGAAAACCTATTTATACCTTTCTAGAATTGAAGGTGAAAAGGCGCATCAAAATACTTAAATTGTGTCGACACTACTTCTAATGTCTCGACAACAATGTGTCGACACAAGTATAGTCGACAGAATATATGTGTCGACACTTATATATGTGTCGACACCACTCATCTCGACACTTAGTCGAGACTTTTACTAAACTAATTCTGTGTAAAGCCTAAGTGTCAACACCACCTTGGATGTGTCGACACCTACACTGCATGTGTCGACACAAATTCTCTGAAGTGTCGACACAGACTTCCTAGATGTGTCGACACCATTTCTCTGAAATGTCGACACCACTTCTATGTGTCGACACAGACAACTCTGTGTGTCGACACCATTTTACTTAACCAATTTTGTAAACTATTCTAAGTTTATCATCCCTAATTCAATTTTAAATTATTGAATTTGGTTTCATCTAAGGGCTTAGTATACATGTCAGCTAACTGATTTTCTGTTTTAACATATTCTAGGGAAATATCTTCTTTTTCCACATGTTCTCTTAGAAAATGGTACTTTATTTCTATGTGCTTAGTCCTACTATGGGAGACAGGATTATTTGCAATAGAAATGACACTAGTAGAATCACAAAATAAAGGTGTTCTACTTACTTGAATACCATAATCTTCTAGCTGGTGTTGTATCCATAGTAGTTGTGCACAGCATCTTCCTGCAGCAACATACTCTGACTCAGCTGTGGAGATAGCCACACTGGTTTGCTTCTTGCTACTCCATGATACCAGCCTTCCTCCTAGAAATTGACAGGTACCTGTTGTACTTTTCCTATCTTCCTTGCAGCCTGCAAAATCTGCATCTGAATAACCTGTTAGTTCAAACTCTCCATTCCTAGGGTACCAAATGCCTAGATAAGGAGTGGCCTTAAGATATCTCAAAAAAATTTTGACTGCTGTCAAGTGAGATTCTTTAGGGCAAGCTTGGTACCTTGCACAGACACATGTAGCATACATGATATCTGGTCTACTTGCAGTCAAATATAGTAGGGAGCCAACTATCCCTCTATACAAAGTTTCATCTACAGGTTTCCCTGCATCATCTTTGCATAAAGACATTGTTGATCCCATAGGAGTTTTCATGGTAGTGGATGATTCCATACCATACTTCCTTATCAATTTTAGGATGAACTTAGACTGGCATATGTATAATCCATCTTCAGTCTGTCTAACTTGGAGACCCAAGAAGAACTTAAGTTCCCCCATACTGCTCATTTCAAATTGTCCTTGCATTAGTTTTGCAAACTTTCTGCAAAGACTACTTTCTGTAGACCGAAATATTATGTCATATATATATATTTGGACTAAGATAATCTTGCCTCTGAATTCCCTAAGGAATAGAGTCTTGTCTATTTTCCCCCTTGTGAATTTATTCTCAATGAGGAAATTAGACAGGATTTCATACCAAGCCCTAGGGGCTTGTTTTAACCCATACAAAGCCTTCCTAAGTCTATAAACATAATTAGGTTTAGTAGAATCAACAAAACCTGATGGCTGTTCTACATAGACTTCTTCCTTCATATTTCCATTCAGAAAAGCTGACTTAACATCCATTTGATAGACCTTAAATCCTTGGAATGTTGCATAGGCAAGGAACATCCTTATTGCTTCCAGTCTGGCTACTGGAGCAAAGGTTTGATCAAAATCAATACCTTCTTCCTGCCTATATCCTTTAGCAACTAGTCTAGCTTTATTCTTTATAATAACTCCATTTTCATCCAACTTGTTCCTAAAGATCCACTTAGTTCCTATAATGTTGTGGTCTTTTGGTTTAGGAACTAGCTCCCAGACTTTGCATCTTTTGAACTGGTTCAGCTCCTCTTGCATTGCCTCAATCCAATGAGAGTCTAGGATTGCTTCTTCAAATTTCTTTGGCTCTACTTGGGATAGAAAGCTGGAGTAGAGAACTGAACTTAGATTCCTGCTCCTTATTTGTACCCCTTGTCTGAGATCTCCAATAATTTGATTGGCTGGATGATCTTTTAAATGCCTATTTGCTGGAGGCAGCCTGTCTTCTGGTTGTACACCTTCAGCTTTTTCATTCAGCTGCTCCTCTTGGTCTTCTTCAGCAACATGAGTATCTTGTACTCCCCCTGGACAGCAGCCACTATCATCCACTTGCTGACTTGCATTAGAACCTTCTTTAATAGTAAGCTTGTCCATCTTCTCAGTCACACCTGTGGAGCTGCAAACACTTCTAGACAATTCATTGTTAATGAGTCTAGCTTCATCAAACACTACATGTACTGACTCTTCTACAACTTGAGTAGTCAAGTTGTAGACCCTATAAGCCTTACTGTTGTTGCTGTACACAACAAAGATCCCCTCTTGGGATTTGGCAGCAAACTTGGTTAAATAAGACTTATCATTGTTACATATATAACATTTACAACCAAAGATCCTGAAATAGGATAGATTTGGTTTTCTGCCCTTCACAATCTCATAGGGGGTCTAATTGTGGCTCTTGGTGATAGTAGCCCTATTGATCACATGACATGCAGTATTAACTGCCTCAGCCCAGAAATATTCTGGGAGGGATGTGTCACTCAATAGGGTTCTACCAGCATCTATCAAGGTTCTATTTTTCCTTTCAGCAATACCATTTTGCAGAGGTGTTCTTGGTGAGGAAAATTCCTGAAATATCCCAAACTATTCACATAGCTTTGTCATACTATCAGACTGGAATTCAGTACCATGGTCACTTCTTATTTTGACCACTGTACTGTCTAACTCATTCTGAATTTGTTTGACAAAACTATAGAAGATACTAGGAGTTTCAGATTTTTTCCTTAGGAAGAATACCCAGGAAAACCTTGAATAATCATCTACAACCACAAATGTGTAGACCTTCCTACCTAGGCTGTGAACTGGCATAGGACCAAAAAGATCCATATGCAAGAGGTATAGGCACCTCACAGCATCTTTGTTCTCAATGCTATGAAAGGTGGATTTGGTATGCTTGCCCTTTTGACAAGCTGAGCATATCCCATCCTTTATACACTTAACCTGAGGACCATTCCTCACTAACTCTTTGCTAAAGAGTTCCCCAATTATCTTATAGTTAAGATGAGCCAGCCTCTTGTGTCATTTAACACAATGTGAGACTTTCTCATCAGCTACAAGAAAAATAGGAGAAACAATGTTCTCACACATAATGTCTAGACAATAGACATTTCTCTTCCTATATCCTGTCAGAATGATCTTTTGATCACTTGACCTACTGATATGACAACCATCCTTGACAAATGAGATGTCATATCCTAAATCACTCAGCTGACTTATGCTAATGAGGTTATGTTTCAAACCCTTTACATAAGCCACCTGAGTAATTGTAATTAGGTTGCTAGAAATGTTATCAAAGCCTTTGATGATTCCTTTTTCTGAACCACCAAAGGTAACCTTAGGACCATCCTTGATTGGTGTATAGTCCTTCAGCAATCCCCTTGTTCCAGTCATGTTCCTGGAACATCCACTGTCCAAGTACCATATTGGGGCATAGCCACTTGGACTCACCTGCAAAACAAATTACTTAACCTTAGAACCCAAATAATTCTTTGGTCCTTGGTGCAAGTTAGTCTGACTCTTAACAAAACTACCTATAGCTTTTCTAGCAGGCAGTTTGCTACTCACCTTGGCACTTGAATTATGCCAACAATCTATGGCAAAGTGGCCTACCTTGCCACAACACCAGCACTCAAATCTGTTGTACCTTTGTTTAGGTACAACCCTGGCTGTTTTATCTACAGCAGGCTTCTTGTTGAGTACTGGGGCTTTGCCCTTAGACTTGGACTTTACTGTCCAGGCAGGTTTTGTAAACCCCAATCCAGTTTTACCCTTATGAGATACAAACTCATCTATCAAAGGTAGAACAAATTTTGGTTTAGAAAAACTTCCTACAATATCTCTCTCCTTCTGAAGTCTAGCCTCCAGATTTCTAATTTGATCATTCTTGAATGTAATAGTACCTATCTGAATAACAGTAATGTTCTTCATCCTGGCTATTTCATTTAGTTTCTGATCAAACAACTTATCAAAATTTGTTGCATCCACTTTGAGATTAGCAATCTCCTTAGCCTGAGTTTTGGCCAAGAGTTTGCTTTTCTTCAAAGCCTGCAACAATACTCTATATTCATCAATCAACTGATGAATGTCTCCTTCAGATTCAGATCCACTCACATCACTTGATGCTGATGTATCTGATTCTGATCCAGCACTAGAAATTGAACTTGAAGAACAATTTTGTACCTGACTAGGTCCAGGCTGATCCTGGATTTTGTCTCCTTCTGATAAGGCCATCAGTCCCTTGCACTGAATGTCCTCATGCTCATAAATTGAGTTCATTAGCTGCATGAACTTATTTTCTTCTTCTTCAGCAAACAAACCAATATAGGCTTCAGCTTCTGAATCTGTTTCTGAAGATGACATATCAGTCAGACTTTTATCCTTCTTGGCAACAAAGGACCTTTCCTTTTTGCCCTTGAACTGTGTTTTCTTCTTGTCAGTGGACTCTTTCCTCTTTTCTGGACAATCAGCTATTACATGTCCTTGTCTATTGCAACAATAACATACTATCTTTGAGGATGTAGTTTTACTAGACTTGGACTTTCTCCTGTCATTCCTTGATGACTTCCTGTTCTGATAATAGTCATCTTTTGTCTGTGAAGTGGATGGCTTGGACCTCCACTGCTTCTTCTTTAGAAACTTCTGAAAATGCCTAGTAAATGCAGCAAAGTCTTCATCACTTTCACTGCTTTCTGACTTCTTGCTGTCTGAAGTATCTGTCTCAGCCTCAGCAACTTTTTGAGGTGGAGATGGAGACTTGCTTTTATATTTCCTAGTGGCTTCAGTCTTGAAGGCCACAACTCTTTCTTTGTGCTCCACCCTAGTAGTTTTTTCTTCCTCCTTCCTTACCATTAACTGCATCTCATAAGATAACAGTTTTCCAAACAAAGTTAGAGGAGGTATGTCAGCTAATTTGGCCATTTCCCTTATGACACAAATCTTGGTGTCCCAGTCCTTTGTCAGGGATCTCAAGAACTTATCATTCAACTCATAATTGCTGAACTCTCTTCCATAGGACATCAATTCATTGACTATCCTATAGAATTTCTTGTAGCATTCAGTTATGCTATCAGACCTGCCTTGTCTGAAGCTTTTATACTCTTGATTTAATAAAGACTTCTTGTCTTGTCTTACCTCTTCTGATCCCTCCATATAGACTATCAGTGTGTCCCACATTTCTTTTGATGTTTTACAATGAATCAGATTCTGAAATGTGGCATCATCAATTGCACTTACAATAATATTCTGGGCCCTCTTGTCCATAGTGGCCAGAATTATCTCATCTTTTGTCATTTCTGAATAATCTTTTGGAGTTCTCTGATTTGCATCCAGAACAGATAATTTCATTGGCACATAAGGCCCTTCTTTGACTGTAATGTAAATTATTAGGTCAGAGGCTTCCATAAAAAGTCTAACCATTTCTTTCCAAATGCCAAAGATCTCCTTTCTGCAGATTGGCAATTTCATGGATCCTAGCTCTTTGTGATTCTCAGTTGAACCCATTTTCTTGATTCTTGATTTTACTGATTCTGCCTACAGGATCTTTACTCAGACTGTTATGTCCTTTTTGAGCAACCTGGCTCTGATACCACTTGAAAGACCTAGTGCCTAAACACCTAGAGGGGGGGGGGGGGTGAATAGGTGCACTTAATCTTTTTAACTTTAAAGGCAGAAACACTGAATTATTAGACCTGTTTATGCAATCCTTTACAGCAATTCAGCACATATAACACAACAATCACAGAATAAATCACACACAGAGTACACACAACTTTTATAGTGGTTCCCCAAGGTCTGGGTACATCCACTTTCTCCCTTCGCCTATCTAGTAGTGTACTAGATTCAGCCTAACTTCTCCACTTCTCCTCAGATCCTCAAATCTTACAACTCAGAACCCCAAATAGGTTCCTACAACTCAGAGTGATCCCACTCCTACAACTCGGGCACAAAGCCCTACCACTCAGTCTTCACCAAGACCTACACTCAACCTTCAACAAGGCCTACACTCAGCTTTCAACAAGGCCTACACTCAGAGAAATGTATCTCCTACACTCAGGCACAAAAGCCCTACCACTCAGCCTTTATAAATATAGGCTTACAACTCAGATCCCTTAGGATCCTACAAAAATAAAGAGTACAAAGATTAATAACCACAACTCTGATTGAGAAAGATGAGTTGACTGGCTTTTTGATGAGTTCTTGAAAGAACTTTGCAGAGATCAACATCCCTTGGCTTTCTTCAAAGCTTCTTGAATTAGAACATAGTAGGGTTGTATCTCTTATACAGATGATCTTCAAACAACTGCTGACTTGAGAATCAGATCTCAATCTAAAACTTTCTTATTAGCCTAGTTCAATAGCTGTCTACTTAGAAGAAGCTTTCTCTCTCCAACTTCTTAGATCTTCACTTGAAGGTCTTCTTCTGGTTGTGTTGTATTTCACTTCAATGAATGCTTCATTCGATCCCTTCTGTTGAAGGAATAAGCCTTTATATAAGCTTTCTTCATGGTGACCGGCTGATCCGATTTCTAACAAACTTCTGACAGCTCTGACAGTAGCAGTTGACCGGTTGAAATGACAGTTGTCAAGTCATCCAATCACTTCTTGAAATCTCTGTCACTGTCTGAAAGTGTCGAGACAAATAGTCTTTATGTGTCGACACAAATAGACCAAGTGTCGACACAAGTAGACTAAGTGTCGACACTAGCCTTCATGGTGTCGACACAACTCCTTGTGTTGTAGAAACCGCTTCTCAACACTGCTTCTTCAGAATGTGTCGACACTGATCATGTGTGTCGACACAAGTCCTTCTTCTTCAATACTTAGTTGATTTCTGCTAAGTGTCGACATAACTCCTTTGTGTCGACACATCTTCTTGTGTTGAAACTTATTAAGTGTCGACACATGCCTTCTGTGTTGAAACTTTTGCTGAGTGTCGACACATCTCCTTTGTGTCGACACATACTTCATGTGTTGAGACTTTGCTGTGTGTCGACACATCTCCTTTGTGTCGACACATGTACTTAAACTCTGTTGAAGTTTGCTGAGTGTCGACACAGCCTCCTAGTGTCGACACATGTACTTGAACTTTGCTGAAGTTTGCTGAGTGTCGACACAGCCTCCTAGTGTCGACACATGAACTTGAACTTTGTTGAAGTTTTGCTGAGTGTCGACACAGCCTCCTAGTGTCGACACTTTTGATGTCGACAAAGTTCCTCTGGGTGTCGACACTGCTTCTAAGTGTCGACACTGATATTGTTGACAATTCTTCATTGTGTGTCGACACAACCTGTATGTGTCGACACTTTGCTTCTGGTGTCGACTCTGCCTTCCTGGTGTTGACACAATTACTCCAAGTGTTGACACTGCTTCTCTGGGTGTCGACACAAGCCTTCTTAAGTGTCGACACTTTTTTTCTGGGTGTCGACATATGGACTTAGAAACTTTTCCTGGAAACCTACAGTTACTTAACCTGCATAAAGAAACTCAAAGTACATCAAATACACCTTAATGTATATCATTGAGTAGGGTGAAGCTTCTTCAAATCAGGTACATATATTCCAATGTACCCAACACGCGAGATGGGATGGGCTTGGCGACATCCATCTCTTCCCGAGCAGCGACCTCCTAGGACTTAGAATTTTTCTTCTTCTTTTCTTTCTTTTATCTGTACTAGCAACTTGACGACATTGTATTTAAAGTCATTCTTTAATTGAATCTAGGTAAGTGGAACTCGTCATACTCGCACATGCCTTCTACCGCCTTGGGCGTTGTCTCTAATTGCTGTCTTGACTTGCTGACTTTGACTCTTGCTGACCTGGCTCTGGAGAAGTCCACTATTGGGTACATTGGAAAATGTGTACCAGATTTGAAGAAGCTTCACCCTACTCAATGATATACATCAATGTGTATTTGATGTGTTTTGAGTTTATATGTGCAGGTTAAGTAATTGCAAGAAATGCAGAAAAATTTCTAAGTTCATATGTCGACACCTAGAGAAGCAGTATCGACACTTATAAAGGCTTGTGTCGACACTGGAGAAAAGCTGTGTCAACACTTGGAGTAGATTGTGTCGACACTTGGAAAGGCTGTGTCGACACCAAAAGAAATTGTGTCGACACCAGGAATCAGTGTCGACACACAGAGAAGCAAAGTCGACATCAACTGTGTCGACACCAAAAGGCAGTGTCGACACACAAGAGTACTTAGTCGACATCAAATGTGTCCACACATAGAGACAGTGTCGACACACAGAAGTATTTGTCAACATCATCTGTGTCGACACACAGGACTTGTGTCGACACACAGCAAAACTTCAACACAGTTAAAGTAAAGAAGTACTTGTGTCGACATAAAGGAGATGTGTCGACACACAGCAAAATTTCAACTAAGTTTTAAAGAAGAAGTATTTGTGTCGACACGAAGGAGATGTGTCGACACACAGCAGAATTTCAACTAAGTTTTAAAGAAGAAGTATTTGTGTCGACACACAGAATCAGTGTCGACACATTCAACAGAAGGCTGTGTCGAGAAATATTAACAATAACAAAGGAGTTGTGTCGACACCACCAAGGCATGTGTCGACACTTAGTCCACTTGTGTCGACACTTAGTCTATTTGTGTCGACACATAATGAAGATCAGTCTCGACACTTTCAGACAGAGACAGTATTTCAAGAAGTGACTGGATGACTTGACAACTGTCATTTCAACCGGTCTACTGCAACTGTCAAAGCTGTCAGAAGTTCGTTAGAAACCGGATCAGCCGGTTACCATGGAGGAAGACTATATAAAAGCCTTTATCCTTCAACAGAAAAGATGATCAATCATTGAAGAATACAGATTCTGTGCAATACAGATAGAAGTAAATATACAGAAGATTTTCGACAGAAGATCTAGAAGAAGTTGGAGAGAGAGAGCTTCTTCTAAGAAGAGCAGTTGCTAAACCAGGCTGCAAAGAAAGATTCAGATTAAGATCTGAATCTTAAGTAAGATGCTGATTGAAAATCATCTTCTAAGGAGAGTTCAACACTACTGAGTTCAGATTCAAGAAGCTTTGAAGAAAGCTAAGAGAGGTTGATCTCTGCCATCAAGTTCTTCCAAGAACTATTCAAGAAGCCATCCAACCCTTCTCTCTCTTTCAGGGTAGTGGTCATAAACTTTGTTTAATCAAATTTCTGTAAGATCTATTATAGATCTGAGCTGTAAGCCTATTTTATAAAGGCTGAGTGTAAGAGATTTAGATCTCTGAGTGTAGGTCTTGTTGAAGACTGAGATAGGGTCTTGTGCCTGAGTGATAGGAGACTGTGTTCTCTGAGTGTAGGCCTTGGTGAAGGCTGAGGTAGGGCTGTTTGCCTGAGTTGTAGGAGTGGGGTCACTCTGAGTTGTAGGAACCTGGTTTGGGTTCTGAGCTACTGTAAGATCTGAGGATCTGAGGAGAAGTGCAGAAGTTAGACCGAATCTAGTACACTACTAGATAGGCGAAGGGGGAAAGTGGATGTATCCAGACCTTGGGGAACCACTATAAAAATCTGTGTGCACTCTATGTTGAATTATTTCTGTGATTGCTGTGTTGTGTAGTAGTAGAATTTGCAATTGCTGGTTAATTAACTAAACAGAGTTTCTGCCTTAAAAGCAAAAGAAAAAGTACACTTATTCACCCCCCCTCTAGGTGGTTAGGCACTAATTCTTTCAAGTGGTATCAGAGCAAGGTTACTCAAAGAAGGACTTAACAGTCAGAGTGAGATCCTTAAGGCAGATTTAAGAATCAAGAAAGAATCAAGAAAGAATCAAGAAAATGGGTTCAGGGAAAAATCATAAGGAGCTAGGGTCTATGAAACTACCCATATGCAGAAAGGAGATATTTGGTATCTGGAAAGAAAGGGTCAGGCTGTTTATGGAGGCTTCTGATACAAGGATCTATATTACAGTCAAAGAAGGTCCTTATATCCCAATGAAGATTTCAATTCTGGATGCTAACCAAAGAATTCCCAAGGATTATTCAGAGATGACCAAGGATGAGATCATCTTGGCAACTATGGATAAGAGGGCCCATAACATTATAGTAAGTGCCATAGATGATTCTACCTTTCAAAATTTGATTCACTGCAAGACTTCAAAGGAAATGTGGGATACTTTGATAGTCTACATGGAAGGTTCTGAAGAAGTAAGACAAGATAGAAAATCTATGCTAAACCAGGAGTATGAGAGTTTCAGACAAGGAAAGTCTGATAGTATCACTGAGTGCTATAAAAAGTTCTATAGGATAGTGAATGAGTTGATGTCCTATGGGAGAATCTTCAGTACCTATGAACTGAATGATAAATTCCTAAGATCCCTGACAAAGGATTGGGATACTAAGATTTGTGTCATTAGGGAAGTGGCCAAACTTGCTGATATCTCTCCACCAACCTTGTTTGGAAAACTGCGGTCATATAAGATGCAGCTAATGGCAAGGAAAGAAGAAGGGAAAAGTGCAAAAAGTGAGCATAGAGAAAAATCTGTGGCCTTCAAGGTAGAAGCCACTAAGAAGAATAGGAGGATGTCTCCATCACTTCCTAAGATTGTTGCTGAAACTGTTTCAGAAAATTCAGACAATCAGAATTCAGACAGCAGTGACTCAGATGAGGATTTTGCAGCATTTACTAGACAGTTTCAGAGATTTCTGAAGAAGAAGCAGTGGAAGTCTAAGCCTTCCACATCTAAGCCTAAAGATGACTATTATCTAAAGAGGAAGTCATCCAGGAAAGACAGGAGCAAGTCTAAGCCAAGCAAGTCTACAACATCAAAGATTGTTTGCTACTATTGTAATAGGCCTGGACATGTAGTGGCTGAATTTCCAGATAAAAGAAAAGAGTCTGGTGATAAAAAGAAGACTCAACACCAGAGCAAGAAGGAGAAATCTTTTGTTGCTAAGAAGGAGAAGACATTGTCAGATCAGTTATCTTCAGAGTCAGAATCTGAAGCTGAGGCTTACATTGGTTTGTTTGCTGCAGATGAAGAAGAAGAGTTTTTACAAGTGCTGAACTCAATATATGAACAAGAAGACCATCAGTGCAATGGACTGATGGCTGTATCAGAAGAAGACAAGTGCCAGGATCAGCCTGGTCACAGTAAGGTACAATGTCTTTCAGATTACAGTACTGAGTCAGAGTCAGCAACATCTGCATCAAGTGATGTGGATGGGTCTGAGTCTGAAGGTGATATTCATCAACTGATAGATGAATATAGAGATTTATTGCAGGCACTTAAGAAGAGCAAAAACCTGGCCAAATCTCAGACTAAGGAAATTGCAGACCTTAAGTTGGGTGCATTAGATTCAGAGAAGTTGCTAGATCAAAAACTGAATGAGATAGCCAGACTGAAAAACATTACTGTTATTCAGATGGGTACTATCACATTCAAGAATGATCAGATTAGAAATCTGGAGGTTGGACTTTAGAAAGAGAAAGAGATAGTAGCTAGTTTTTCTAAACCTAAATCTATATTACCCTTGATTGATGAGTTTGTACCTCAAAAGGGTAAAGCTGGATTAGGGTTTAAGAAAGCTGCATCGACTGCTAGGTCCAAATCTAAAGGCAAAGCCCCAGCACAAAACAAGAAACCTGCTGTAGATAGTTCAGCAAGGGTTGTACCTAAACAAAGGTACAATAAGTTTGAGTGCTGGTGTTGTGGCAAGGTAGGCCACTTTGCCTTAGATTGTTGACACAATTCTAGTGTCAAGGAGAGTAGCAATCTGCCTGCTAGAAGAACTATAGGTAGATTTGTTAAAGTTCAGACTAACTTGCACCAAGGACCCAAAAGTTATTTGGGTTCTAAGGTTAAGTAATCTGTGTTGCAGGTGAGTCCAAGTTGCCATGCCCCAATATGGTACTTGGACAGTGGATGTTCCAGGCACATGACTGGAACAAGGGAGTTGCTGAAGGACTACACACCTATCAAGGATGGCCCTAAAGTAACCTTTGGTGGTTCTGAAAAAGGAATCATCAAAAGCTTTGGTAACATTTCTAATAACCAGATTACTATCTCTCAAATGGCATATGTGAAGGGTTTGAAACACAACCTTATTAGCATAAGTCAGTTGAGTGACTTAGGATATGACATTTCATTTATTAAGAATGGATGTCATATCAAAAGGTCAAGTGATCAAAAGATCATATTGACAGGATATAGGAAGAGAAATGTTTATTGTCTAAATTTTGTGTGTGAGAACAATGTTTCTCCTATTTTTCTTGTAGCTGATGAGAGACTCTCACATTGTGTTAAATGGAACAAGAGGCTGGCTCATCTTAACTATAAGACTATTAGCCAACTCTTTAGCAAAGAGTTAGTGAGGAATGATCCTCAAGTTAAGTGTGTAAAGGATGAGATATGCTCAGCTTGTCAAAAAGACAAGCAGACCAAATCCACCTTTCATAGCCTTGAAAACAAGGATTCAGTGAGGTGTCTATATCTCTTGCATATGGATCTATTTGGTCCTATGCCAGTTCACAGTCTAGGTAGGAAGGTCTACACATTTGTGGTAGTAGATGACTATTCTAGATATTCCTGGGTGTTCTTTCTAAGACAAAAATCTGAAACCCCAAGTGTCTTATATAGTTTTGTTAAACAAATTCAGAATGAGTTGGACAGTACAGTGGTCAAAATCAGAAGTGATCATGGTACTGAATTTCAGTCTGAAAGTATGACAAAACTGTGTGAGGAATTTGAGATTTTTCAAGAATTTTCCTCACCTAGAACACCACAACAAAATGGTATTGCTGAAAGGAAGAATAGAACATTGATAGAGGCTGGTAGAACTCTATTGAGTGACACTTCTCTCCCAGAATATTTCTGGGCCGAGGCAGTAACACTGCATGTCATGTGATCAATAGGGCTACTATCACCAAGTGCCACAAAAAGACTCCCTATGAGATTGTGAAGGGCAGAAAACCAAATTTATCCTATTTCAGGATCTTTGGTTGCAAGTGCTATATACTTAACAATGACAAGTCTTATCTAACTAAGTTTGCTGCCAAATCCCAAGAGGGGATCTTTGTTGGATACAGAACAATAGTAAGGCTTATAGGGTCTACAACTTGGTTACTCAAGTTGTAGAAGAGTCTATACATGTAGTCTTTGATGAAACAAGACTGATTAACTGTGAGTTGCCAAGTAGTTCTTGCAGTTTTACAGGTATAAATGAGAGAATGCACAAGCTTACCATTACAGAAGATACTACTGCAAATCAGGAAGTGGAAAATGGTGGCTGCTGTTCAGGGGGAGTACAAGACTCTCAGGATGCTGAAGAAAACCAAGAGGTGCAGCTTAATGAAGAGGCTGGAGGTATACAACCTGTAGATAGACTACCTCCAGCTAATAGACACTTAAAGGATCATCCAGCAAACCAGAAAATTGGTGATCCAAGACAAGGAGTGCAAACAAGGAGCAAGAATCCGAACACAATTCTGTGCTCTAGTTTCTTATCACAAGTAGAACCCAAGAAATTTGAAGAAGCAGTTCTAGACCCACATTGGATTGATGTCATGCAAGAGGAGCTGAATCAGTTCAAAAGATGTAAGGTCTGGAAGCTAGTTCCTAAACCAAAAGACCACAACATCATTGGAACAAAGTGGATCTTTAGGAACAAGTTGGATGAGAATGAGATCATTGTGAAGAATAAAGCAAGACTTGTTGCAAAAAGATATAGGCAGGAAGAAGGTATTGACTTTGATCAAACTTTTGCCCCAGTAGCAAGACTGGAAGCAATCAGGATGTTCCTTGCTTATGCAACATATCAAGGGTTCAAGGTATTTCAAATGGATGTAAAGTCAGCTTTCCTAAATGGAAATCTAAAGGAAGAAGTCTATGTAGAGCATCCCTCAGGTTTTGTTGATCCTCTCAAACCTGATTATGTTTATAGACTTAGGAAAACACTGTATGGGTTGAAACAAGCCCCAAGGGCTTGGTATGAAACTCTGTCTAGTTTCATCATTGAGAACAAATTCTCAAGGGGAAAAATAGACAAGACTCTATTCCTTAGGGAATCTAAAGGTAAGATAATACTAGTCCAAATATATGTTGATGACATAATATTTGGGTATACTGAAAGTAATCTTTGCAGAAAGTTTGCAAAACTTATACAAGGAAAATTTGAAATGAGCAGTATGAGAGAACTTAAGTTTTTCTTGGGTCTCCAAGTAAGACAGACTGAAGATGGCTTATCCATAACTCAGTCTAAGTTCACCCTGGAGTTAATAAAGTAGTATGGTATGGAATCATCCACTACCATGAGAACTCCTATGGGGTCAAGTGTGTCTCTTAGCAAAGATGATGTAGGGAAACCTGTAGATGAAACTTTGTATAGATGGATAGTTGGATCCCTTCTATATCTGACTGCTAGTAGACCAGATATCATGTATGTTATATGTGTCTGTGCTAGGTACCAAGCATGCCCTAAAGAATCTCATCTGACTGCAGTCAAAAGGATTTTGAGATATCTTAAGGACACCCTAATCTAGACCTTTGGTACCCTAGAAATGGAGATTTTCTACTGACTGGCTATTCAGATGCAGATTTTGCAGGTTGCAAGGAAGATAGAAAAAGTACTACAGGCACCTGTCAATTTCTAGGTGGAAGACTAGTGTCTTGGAGCAGTAAGAAGCAGACCAGTGTGGCAATCTCCACACCTGAGTCAGAATATGTTGCTGCAGGAAGCTGCTGTACATAACTATTATGGATTCAGCACCAGCTAGAAGACTATGGTATTCAGGTAAGTAGAACACCTTTGCTTTGTGATTCTACAAGTGCTATTTCTATTGCAAATAATCCTATCTCACATAGTAGGACTAAGCACATAGAAATTAGATACCATTTTCTTAGAGAACATGTAGAGAAAGAGGACATTTCCCTAGAATTTATTAAAACAGATAATCAGATTGCTGATATGTTTACTAAGCCTCTTGATGAAACTAAATTCAATAAGTTTAAAATTGAATTAGGAATGTTAAACTTAGAATAGTTTAATAAAAATTGGCTATGTAAAATAATGTCGACACAAGAAATTGTCTGTGTCGACACATAGAGTTGGTGTCGACATTCCAGAGAAATGGTGTCGACACATCTAGAAAGTCTGTGTCGACACTTCAGAGAAATAGTGTCGACACATACAGAGTAGGTGTCGACACATCCAGAAGTGGTGTCGACACTTAGGTTTAACACAGATTTCATCGAATGAAGTATCGACTAATCGTCGAACGCAGATGTATAAGTGTTGACACATCATAATTGGTGTCGACACATAGTAGTCAACACTGTTGTCGAGACTTAAGTAGTCTGTGTCGACACTTTTCAACAGTGTCGACACATTTAGAGGATTATGACGCGCCCTTTCACCTTCATTTTTAGAAAGGTATAAATAGGTCTTCAACATTGTTTGTCGACACGCTCTCAATAGTTTCGAGACCAAAACTTTGTGTCGATATCTCTCTTATCTAAATTCAAGATTTCTCAAAACCCTAATGACGCTTATGCTTGAAGAGAACGTCAATGAAGGATATGAGCTAGTACGCAACGCATTTGACCATGCGGAACCAGAAATTAAGGAGGTAGTAACCCTAAATACTGAGAATGGGTTGGAGTATCTAGTTTCTGAGCCAACCAAGATTTGGAAGAAGTACTTGAATTCTTTGGCGCTGCAACTTTAGATTAAACTGGATTAAAGATCAAGTCAATAGTTCATGGAGCCAAAGTCAAACTTACATTGAAGAGCTTGAGAAAAACTCTTCAACTACCAAGAACTCAAGAAGAGGAAGATGTACCTGCATCTACAACAAGGGAAGCACTACAATGGTGTGGTTTGGATCCCACCTTAAAGATTGGAGCTGCCATGAACAGAAAAGGCATGAATCAGCAAGGCAAATTTCTGTCAGAAATAGTTGGCAAAGTCATCCTCTGCAAGCCAGGGGGACATGATAGGATTTCTGCCTACATGTTCAGCCTGATGACAAGGATCATCTACAGACTCAACACTGACTGGCCAGCAGTAATTTTTGAGAAGATTAAGGAAAGTCTGAAGAAGCCTAATCTGGGTAGGATAATGAGCTTGTACTTGGCTGAAGCTATTCCAGAAGTAATGGAACAAGCTGCTGGTTCTAAGATAAATCACATGAGGAGAATGGACATTAGGATTATCTCAAGGTGGTAGAGAGTGTTAACTAAGGACATGCCTTCTCCAGAGAAGGAAACACCTCCACAAAGGAAGCAAAAGAAAGCTAAAAGGGCTCCTGAACCTTCAAGTAGTCCAGAGGAGCAAGTAGTTTTTAGTTCTGATGATGGAGAGGCTGGAAAAGCTGGACAGTCACCAGTAAGAAATGAAGATGCACAGAGGCGGGGGGAGCAACCATCTGCTAGCCCCATCCACCCGGATCCACTCCAAGGGGAGCCTCACCATGAGGAAGTGCCTACTCACTTAGATAGTGAAATGGCTACTCAAACAATTCTTGAGGTAATCAGTGAAATAAATCAATCAATTTTCAATATTGAGAATGAAATTTTAACTGAATCTTTGATTGATATTGATTAGACAACTCAGTTACATAGTCAACCACAAGATGTAATCTTGGAAGATACATCTGTTGCTGCTGATGCTCCAGAAATAAGAAACTCTCCTGTCCCTTCTCAACAAGAATTTACCTTAGAAGAGATGTTTCCTGATATTGAGGGGGAGCATGCTGAGTTTGAGGGGGAGAAAATTGTCTTTGAGGGAGAGCAAGCTAACCTTGAGGGGGAGCATGTGAGATCTCATGAGGAGACTGCAAGGAATGAGGAGGAGCAAACCAGAATTGAAACTGAGGAGAAAAGGACTCAGGGGGAGCTACCTAAGACTGCACAAGAATTGTCATCTAGTCCAAAGGATAGAGTTGACATAGCTAGTACCTCAGAATCTTAGGATGCAGAAGCTTCAAGAGCTAAAAAGAGGAAGCTCATGGTATTCAAAAGAAGAAGCCAAAGCTACAAGAAAGCTTTACAAACTGCTGCTCCACAGCCTGCCCCAACAATTGATTACAGTTCATTGTTAATATCTTTACAAGTGAAGCTGGATGAGCAAAGGATAGCAATGAAGAAGTATATGAATGAGACTCACAAAGATCTCCAATTCTCCCTGGCCCAAGACATCAAATCTATAAGATTTGAAGTAAATCAAAATAAGAAGGAAATGACTGACTGTTTCCACAAAGGAGGTAATGTAGTGGTTTTCCTAGCCACCCATCAAGAGAAAATCAAGACACAAGTGGATGATATAGCAGTGAAGCAGGGATATGTCTTAGAAAATCAGATTAGAATGAATGATAATCTGACTGCATCCCATAATGTAATTGTTACAGAATTGAAAAATGTTGCAACGGCCCAGCCTGCTGATAAGTCTCAAGCCAAACTAGAGTTTGATAAGGAGAAGTTTGCTAAGGACTTCCAAGAAGGCATAACTGCTATCAAAATAGCTATATAGCTGTCTCAAAAGACTATTTCTGGACTGCTGCTGAAGTTGAGGGATTTTTATAAGGATAGAGTTAATTATCTGGATGAACAGATCAGATTTCAGAAGGATGATCTTAGAGATCATGTGGCTCGAGAAGTCATAAAGGGGGAGAGAGTACTAGTCAAAGCTGGATCTGATCATGCTAAATGGATTTCCAATAGCATCAGAGTCACACTTGGATATCCACCCCTGTGTGATGATGACAATGTGGCTGAATCTGGAATTCACCCTGCTATTTTTGGAGGAGAGCAAGCTGAAGTTGCTCAAGTCATTTATCCTCCAGCCGATTTTGAAATGATACATCATGAAGTACAATCAATGTATAACCCTCCAGAGGGTAATAAAAATATTATCATTGAGAAAGTAGATCAGCCTGTGCCAGAGGCAGTATTGAAAGAGCAAGAAACTCTTTTGTCCAAGAAGAGATTTAGAGAACAAGCAGAGTTAAAGCCAGATTTTGAACAGTGGAGCCCAACATCTAGAAATATCATTCTAACTGCTTGGAAAGCTGCAAAGGACAATACCCTAGATAGGGGCAAATGGTACTCTGAACAAGAGTGGAGAAAGCATGAAGCCAGACAAGAGGCTATTGTACAGTATAGAAGGAAGGCAAAACTTGGGAAGCTACCTCCTAATGCACAGGAGCCTAGCAAATATTTCCCAAAGCCTTACCATTATTTTGAAAGACAAAAGATCAGGGCTGAAGAGCTAAAGAAGAAAGATCAAAAAGGCAAGAAGCCAGTTGATGACTCTGATGTTCCAGTTCAAGCCAAGATTCAATCTGCCAAGGGCATTGTCATCAAGGAGCCAGAGCAGCCTTAGATTAGAATTACTAGATTTTATCACTTTGTAAAATTTAGTGTCTAAAATTTATGTAAACTTCTATTAAAGAAACTTTTGTAGTTGAAACAAAACTTTAATGAATGCTCATTGTGTTAGCATTATTATTATTCTGTGTTGATTTGTTTTATATGTTTTGTTTAAGTATTTACCCTGTCATATAATGCTGTTATACATCATATTGTGTATTTGTTATGTATGGTGTATATCATTGACTAAGGGTTATGACTTCTCCAAATAGGGGGAGATTGTTGGGTACATTGGAAAATGTGTACCAGATTTGAAGAAGCCTCACCCTACTCAATGATATACATCAAGGTGTATTTGATGTGTTTTGAGTTTATATGTGCAGGTTAAGTAATTGCAGGAAATGCAAAAAAATTCCTAAGTCCATACGTCGACACCTAGAGAAGTAGTGTCGACACTTATAAAGGCTTGTGTCGACACTGGAGAAAAGCTGTGTCAACACTTGGAGTAGATTGTGTCGACACTTGGAGAGGCTGTGTCGACACCAGAAGAAATTGTGTCGACACCAGGAAGCAGTGTCGACACACAAAGAAGCAAAGTCGACATCAACTGTGTCGACACCAAAAGGCAGTGTCGACACACAGGAGTACTTAGTCGACATCAAATGTGTCCACACATTGAGACAGTGTCGACACACAGAAGTATTTGTCAACATTATCTGTGTCGATACACAGGACTTGTGTCGACACACAGCAAAGCTTCAACACAGTTAAAGTAAAGAAGTACTTGTGTCGACACAAAGGAGATGTGTCGACACACAGCAGAATTTCAACTAAGTTTTAAAGAAGAAGTATTTGTGTCGACACGAAGGAGATGTGTCGACACACAGCAGAATTTCAACTAAGTTTTAAAGAAGAAGTATTTGTGTCGACACACAGAATCAGTGTCGACACATTCAACAGAAGGCTGTGTCAAGAAGTATTAACAACAACAAAAGAGTTGTGTCAACACCACCAAGGCATGTGTCGACACTTAGTCCACTTGTGTCGACACTTAGTCTATTTGTGTTGACACATAATGAAGATCAGTCTCGACACTTTCAGACAGAGACAGTATTTCAAGAAGTGACTGGATGACTTGACAACTGTCATTTCAACCGGTCTACTGCAACTGTCAAAGCTGTCAGAAGTTCGTTAGAAACCGGATCAGCCGGTTACCATGGAGGAAGACTATATAAAAGTCTTTCTCCTTCAACAGAAAAGATGATCGATCATTGAAGAATACAGATTCTGTGCAATACAGATAAAAGTAAATATACAGAAGATTTTCGACAGAAGATCTAGAAGAAGTTGGAGAGTGAGAGCTCCTTCTAAGAAGAGCAGTTGCTGAACCAGGCTGCAAAGAAAGATTCAGATTGAGATCTGAATCTTAAGTAAGAAGCTGATTGAAGATCATCTTCTAAGGAGAGTTCAACCCTACTGAGTTCAGATTCAAGAAGCTTTGAAGAAAGCTAAGAGAGGTTGATCTCTGCCATCAAGTTCTTCCAAGAACTGTTCAAGAAGCCATCCAACCCTTCTCTCTCTTTCAGGGTAGTGGTCATAAACTTTGTTTAATCAAATTTCTGTAAGATCTATTATAGATCTGAGCTGTAAGCCTATTTTATAAAGGCTGAGTGTAAGAGATTTAGATCTCTGAGTGTAGGTCTTGTTGAAGACTGAGATAGGGCCTTGTGCCTGAGTGGTAGGAGACTGTGTTCTCTAAGTGTAGGCCTTGGTGAAGGCTGAGGTAGGGCTGTTTGCCTGAGTTGTAGGAGTGGGGTCACTCTGAGTTGTAGGAACCTGGTTTGGGTTCTGAGCTACTGTAAGATCTGAGAATCTGAGGAGAAGTGCAGAAGTTAGGCCGAATCTAGTACACTGCTAGATAGGCGAAGGGGGAAAGTGGATGTACCCAGACCTTGAGGAACCACTATAAAAATCTGTGTGCACTCTGTGTTGAATTATTTCTGTGATTGCTGTGTTGTGTAGTAGTAGAATTTGCAATTGCTGGTTAATTAACTAAACAGAGTTTCTGTCTTTAAAGCAAAAGAAAAAGTACACCTATTCACCCCCCCTCTAGGTGGTTAGGCACTAATTCTTTCATCCACCCTCGACGATTATGAGTTGTGCAGATGTGTCGACTTTAGTTGAAGACTTTATATTGAAAAACAAGTTAATAATTTTTAACTTATTCATGAAAACTTAATAACATGAAAGAGCTAAAATTATACGGTAACAAAAAGATTTGAAAATCAATCATTAATGTTTATCCGAATGAGATTTTTATGGCCTATGAGTTGATATTTGTATGGCAAGCAATTAGGGGTGCACATAAAGACCCCGGTCCCGGTCCGGGACTGGTCCTGGGCAGGACCGGTCCTTTGGGACACCGGTCCCGGACCGGTCCTTTGGGACACCGGTCCCGGACCGGTCCTGCCCAAACCAGTCCCGGTCCGGGACCGATTTTTCCTTTGAAAACCGGGACCGCCTGGGACCGGAAGGACCGGTCCTAACCGGTCCCAGACCGGGACCCGTTAATTAAATTAATTATTTTAATTTTTTTATTATATATTATTATATTTCATTTTTAATAATTAATTAAATAACATATAATAATATGAAATGCAAAATTGCAAAGTAAATAAAATTTTTTATTAAATTTGAAATAAAATTACAAAATCAAAATAAAAATTACAAATTACAATACAAAATCAAAATACAAACATTTTTATTAAATTTGAAATTATAATACAAAATACAAATTCAAAATTTGGAGTTGAGTCTTGGACTCGTCTTCAACTTCAGAGTCGTTTTTGATTTTGAACTCGTCTTCAACTTCAACGTCTTTAATCTGCGGCGCTCCCCAGATTTAAGTTATTAAGCTCCTCTTCAACTTCGGACTCACTGTCTTCAATTGACGAGACGTGTTGTCTCCTCCTCAAAGCGTCCAAATGGTACTTGTAGCAAATGCAAATCTCCAAAGATTCTTCGGTCAAACGGCTCCTTCGCTCGTTCAGAATCCTGCCACTCAAAGAAAAAGCAGACTCCGAAGCTACTGTACTAGCTTGGATGGTTAATAAATCACGGGTCATTAAGGCCAAAATAGGATAATTATTAGATTTAATTTTCCACCATTTTAAAATATCAAAATTTTCTATTTCGTGCGCGGTCATAAAATCTTGAAACTGTATTTTGCTATATAAACCTAATTCGTTTAAAGTACTCGAAGTTCGTTATTTTTTCTTCGAAGCTAATTCTAAAACTCTATTTTTTAAAATATCTTTTGTTCGAGGGGCGGTGGATTACTCGCGAGGTCGCAATCCATATAGTTGATCGTAATAATTATATAGGCGAGTAAAATCAGAATTAAATTTTGAAACACTAACGTTGTGAAAATCACTAGAATATTTGTTTAACTCTAAATTTCGATTAATTTCCTCTATAAAATTTTCAATCCCGTCTACACCCATTAAAGAGTTTAAAGCCGTAGCACAAGAAAACATAGGTGACATATGCGTATAATATTTTTAAAATTTTTCCTCCATTAATAATATTAACGGACGCCACATTGGGTTAATTTTGTAAGTTTTAAACGTTTCAGTAATTAATAAAAAATTTTAAATAACAAGCGAGCTAGTAGGATAATAAACTCCAGATAAAATAGTTGTTGCCCGATAAAAACTTTCTAATAAATTTACGTAATCTTCGATTATAGCTCAATCTGACGCATCTAAATCATGTGCTTCTTCTACACTATTATAAAATTCTATCAATAACGATTTTTGTGACAAAGCCCGCTTTAACATTTTGTACGTGGAATTCCATCGTACCGGCATATCATAAGATGGACCCAAAAAATTTTTACCCTGTGCTATAACAAATTTTTTGAAATCTTGTTTTCGTCGTTTTGAACTATAAATAACTCGTAACATAGTACGTATTTTGATAACATAATTTTTCATAAAAGTTAAACTATCTTGCACAATTAAATTAAGAACGTGACATACGTAACGTGTATGAAAAAATACCATCTAGCATAGGTTCCAGATCATTAATCAAATATTTAATAATCATATTATTATTCAAGGCGTTATCAAACGAAATACTTAAAATTTTATCTTTTATTTTAAAATCTCTAATACACTTATTAATCACCTGATAAATAGCTTTACTGGTGTGCGGATATTCAAAACCTTCAAAACAAATTATACGTTTATTTAATTCCCAACTATCGGGATCGACCCAGTGACAAGTTATGCAAATATAAGAAAGTCTGTCAACTAAACCGCTAGTCCAAACGTCGCTCGTTAAACTAAACCGCTAGTCCAAACGTCGCTCGTTAAACTAACTCGACCGTCGAATGTTTCAAAAAAATTTTGTAAATATAATTTTGATTGCAGGTAAGCTTGTAAAGCATCACGTCGAGTTGTAGTACGACTTACTTGTTGATATTTTGGTTGGAGTGCTTCGTGTATGAAAGACGTCATTTCGTCGTTGTCGTAGTGGTTGAACGGAATTCCGCTTTTGATGACATTCTCCATTTGTCGCTCCCGTTGCCGAGCCTGGTCATACGTTCAAATGTGCCCGGTCGTCGAAATTTGAGTTTGGTTGGCCTCCGACGGGGCTTGTTTGGAAAGACACGATTTGTTGTGTCGGGCGAGCGTTGTGTTGCTACGGTTAGTGGCCATAAGCTTCGCGCAAAGTTTGCACTTTGCCTTAATTTCGCCGCCGATCCGCACTTTATCGAAGTTATCCCATACCGCCGCTTTATGCCGGTGCTCAACGATCTCATGATCGACGGACGCTGAGGAGGACGCCGTCATGGAGGAGGAGGAAGCCATTTAGAGATAGTGAAAGAGAGAGAGAGTAAGAGAGGTGGGTGGGGGGGGGGGTTTATAAGATATAAATTAAATAAAATATATATTTTTTTAATTAATAAAGTTAATAATAAAAAAAGAGTCAAACGGCTCTCATTAAAATAGCCGTTAACGACTCTTTTAATGAGAGCCTTAACGGCTCTTTTAAAAGAGCCGTTAACGGCTCTTTTAATGAGAGCCTTAACGGCTCTTTTAAAAGAGCCGTTAACGCAGCTCGACGATCGTCGAGCTCTGTTCGACGATTTTCGTCGAGCTCAGCTCGACGATTTCCTTCAGCTGAGCTTGACGAACATCATCGAGATGAGCTCTTTCCGGTCCCGACCAGTCCCGAAACCGGTCCCGGACCGGGACCGGTAAAAGACCGGTCTAAGACAGGTCTATTACCGGTCCCGGTCCGAGACGGGTTTTTACCCTTAAAGGGGGGACTGCCAGGGACCACAAGACCGGTCCGGGACCGGACCGGTCCTAACTGGGACCGGTCCCTGTCCGGTCCCGACCGGTCCGATCCCAACGGGACCGTTTGGGACCGGTCTTTATGTGCACGCCTACAAGCAATGCATAATATTTTATATAAAAGAACAAATAATCGAACAACAACATAGTTAAAACCAAAGCAATAAATATTTTATATATATTATAAATGTATATATTTATTTTTTTATTTCTTGGGGGCCATCACTATCCCCCTCGAGGCCTGACCAGGAAGTGGAGTTTGGCTGAAACAATATTGAACTAGAATAATGTGATTGTTTTATTATTATAGGGCGGTGATATTTGAAGGCTTATTATGGATACTTGCAGCCCCATCTTTTAAAAAGAAAATCAATTTCTTATCCTAATAAAAGCCTCTAATTGCCGCCCCCTCATCGTCAACCCTAATCTCCCGCTACCATCTTCCGCCACTCGGAGAAATCATCGCCGACCTCTGCACCTCCGGGCCGACATCCGCCACCGTGCGAACTGCTCGCCAACGCTGCGCCGCCCATTCTGAAGCCTCCTTGCTGCCACCGCTGCCGCCTGGAGAAGTGTGCAAAGAAGTGTGCGTTTTCCCTCCTCGCCGCCTGGAAAACAAAGCCCCGATTTCCCCCTCACCGCCTGGTAATGTTTCCTTTGAGCCTCTTTGATGCCGATTAATTATTTTTTGTTGATAAGCTCATCTAAGATGGGGTTTTGGAGGAGAAGGGAGCTTGTAGTTGTAGTTGTATCCTCGCCACCTGGATAGTAAAGAAATGAATTGTTGAGTTGATGTAGGCATTTTGGCAGTTGTAGGGAATGGCTAGAACAGGTACAGTGGCTTTGAGAGAGGTGGCACACATAAGATGGAGTTGTGGTCGAAGGGTAATGGTATGCAATGGAAAGGTGATAGGATGGTCAGTGGGATTTAACACTGATGTTGGGGGTGGAGAGGGTGAGGGTTGGGGTGGAGAGGGTGAGGGTCGGTTGCCGGAGGGGTTATAATTAAGTTGATGGGAAAGAAATGATGTGGATGAGGGCAGACTGGTAGATGGTTGGTTGTGACTTGGGATCTAACTCATGCATTTATGCTCCTTATCAAATGACGGTTTAACTCATGCATTAGATGCTCCTTATCAAATGCTATGTTCTAAATATACTTTTTGATTTGAAGAACTAAAAAGTCTTTTGGTTTTTAGGGTCTTTTATGCATTCAAATCGTGTGATTCTCTGTCAACCTCCAAAATTAGTTGAAGATGTCGGAGCCTTCATCTCCAACAATATCTCTCCCTTTTGAGGTAATACATTTCATAAGTTTTAGCTTGTGATTTTTCTTTTTTTTGGATAGTTTGCATTGATTTTTTGTGTTGGTTCATCAATTTTAGAGTGAAATGCACAGTGGTGTGGTAAAATTGTTGACTTATGGAGATGTTCCTCAACAACCACATGTTGATGTGGGAAACATTTTGTAACAAATATGAGTTTTTCTACTAAGGAAGAATTGATTGCATGAGCTAGAATGTTGGTAGAGGATTTGGATTTGTTGTTATCATTCTAAGGGTCGATAAACTCGAGAAAAGAGCAAAACCTAGAGTTACTCTTGGGTGCGATAGATATGGAGTTGTGCGAGCAAGTCAAAATCTTAAAAATTTTGTAAAGCAAAATTTACGAAAATCTAGCTCAAAGAGATGTGGTTGTAAATTTTCACTTCGAGGACGGAGAGAAGAAGAAAATGAATGGAAAATTACAGTTGAATATGAGATTCATAATCATGAGATGGTTCATTTAGAAGCACACCTTTATGCGGGAAGGTTAAGCAGGTGCGAACAAAAAATAGTTGAGGATATGTGTAATGCATCTGTGAAACCCCGAAAAATACTAACGGCGCTAAAGAAAAGAAATCCAGACAACAGTACAACATTGAGGACAATTTATAACCAAAAAACAAAGATTCTCAGAGCCGAATTGGAGGGTGGGACTCCAATACAATTTTTATATAAGTGCATTGTCGATTATGAATATATTAGTTTTAATGTCGTGACTGTTTGTACTAATTAGTTGGAATGTTTATTCTTTGCACATCCGACTTCAGTTATGTTGACTAATATGTTCTCAAATACGTTCATGATTGATTGCACTTATAAAACCAACCGATATCGATTACCTTTACTTTGTATTGTGGGTTTAACATCGACAAATCAGTCGTTTTTCTCAGCTTTTGCTTTCATATCAAACGAAACTGAATGTAGCTATCGATGAGCATTGAAGTGCTTTAAGAGTATTTTTGAAGAAAGTAACTTGCCAAATTGTTTTTCACTGATCAAGAAGTTACTTTAATGAACGCAATCAAGTGTGTATTTCCTCAAGCCAAAAATTTATTATGTCGGGTTCATATTAGCAAAAATATTTTGGCGCATTGCAAAAACATTTTCACAAACGGAAAAGAGTGTGACATTTTTTGGGTGTTTGGCAATATATTGTAGAATCTATAACTGAAAATGTGTTCAACATGCGATATAATCAGTTGATAGCTGATTATTGAGTTATGCACCCTACTGTTCTTTCATATGTTACCACAACATGGCTCGACCCGTACACGGAATATTTCGTCTCAGCATGGATTGATAAATATTTGCACTTGGGTAATACGTCTACCAACCGTGTTGAAAGTGGGCATAGCAAGTTGAAAAAATTCTTAGAAGTTTCTACTGGTAATCTCACAACCGTATGTAAAGCTTTTGATCAGTTACTTGTGTTACAACATACAGAGATTAAGAAGATGTTTGGGCAGAGCAAGATTCATATGAGCACATGGTTTAAAAGTTTGTTGTACATTGAGCTAGTTGGTAATATTTCGGTTTTTGCGTTAGAGATTCTTTAAAAAGAGGAGCTTTCAAGCAAAGCAAGTCATTTTGAAACAGATAAATGCACGCATAAACTTAGATTTACATTTGGTTTACCATGTGCACACGAGTTATTGTCGTTTGTCAGTGGTTACAAACCATTGCCACTTTGGATGATGCACATGCATTGGAGACATTTGACTTTGCTTGAGAACAAACATAGTCCTTCAGTTAAAGTTGAATGCACAGATGGAAATGATATTGATAATGATATTGAAGGACTCTTAAACAGATTTAAGACAAGTAGTGATCTCCAAAAAAAGAAATAAAGAGAAAGCTTCGTGAAATAATCAATCTGCCATTAAGTCAAACTCAAGAACCAAAAATTCCGAGAAAACTGCGGGGACGTCCAAAGGGGAGTTTGAAGAGAATGGTGGATGATTATAAGTCAACCAAAAGAGAGCATTCATATTTTGAGTATGTCTTGATTCTTGATCACCAACCCATAAATACTATACCTTTGAAGATGAATATGAAGAAAGCTGCAAGAAAGGTTATCCACACAAGAAATACTTTGCTTGAGCATATCAAATCACAAATGCCACCATTCATGTCAACACATATTATTGATATCACGATGTGATGGGCGATGGTCACTGCAGATATAGAGCGGTAAGTATTGCTATAAACATGAAGGAAAATTGGGTTCAAGTGCGTCGGGATTTATGCCAAGAATTATGTGAACATGAAGAGTTGTACAACATGATAATGTGAGTGACAAGGAGATTGGAGTTACTAAGCTCACTAGATTGTTATATTACTCCTGCCCCGGTAGATAAATGGATGTTCATGCCAGATATGGGTCTAGTAGTGGCATCATGTTACAACGTCCAAATTGTTCATTACTCAAGAGAACAATCATTCACATTTCTTCCATTGCATTCAACACCGCCACCTTTTAGAATGGTCATTAATATTGGTTTTGTTAATGACAACCATTTTGTTCTTTTGAAAATCCATGAAGATTGTCCGCTGCCAACATTATTTCCGGTATGGTCGAGGTACCGTAAAGACATAGCAGAAGAATGAGAAATTCTTTACATAACACGTATTCAGAATATGTGAAAGGTATGCATTTGTTTAAGTGTGATTTATTTTCTACATAATTGTTTTAATTTATATACTCAAATTTGTTTGTAGGTTGGTCATCCACCACATTCATGCTTATTTTATCAGGGGTATCCGAAAAATTCATATATCTATTTTGTAAGATCTTCGCAACTTCAAAAGTTTATTTTATGATAGCAATTTCGTTTTGGAATATTAAAATAAAACCATTTTTTAATTGTGTGCAGACTAGTGTTTATTTTGGGGAAGATGTATTCCGGTTGAATGATATGTGTTCATTGTTATAGCGGAGGTGAATAAAAAAAATATAGTTGTCATTTTATTTTTGTTAGAATGATAAAATTTATACTTTTGTTTGAATGCAATATGTGTAATTTTGGGTTTATTAGTTTTAGCAATTAGTGGAGAAAAAAATAAAAAAAATCAAATATAAATTTTTAAAAAGGGCTGCAAATATCCGACGGGCCTGCAAATATCTATTTTTGGGTTGCAAATATCCAAGGGCTGCAAATATTGATTATATGCCTGCAAATATCAGCGTCCTTATTATATTAAGCTAATAAAAGTTAGATGAAAAGAATCATATGTATCATCGGGCCACATAGGCATTTGACCTTTCCCGCGGTGGATACGGTGTCCCATAGCGAGGAATGAGAGAGACGTGCACTATCAAATTGATGATTATTATTATATATATATATATATATATATATATATATATATATATATATATATATATATATTCACAATAAATTGGTGATATATATTATAATTGTCTCTCTCTATATATATCTTTCATTATTATAAGAGAAAAGTTGTCTTTGGTGAAACATTCAAAAATATCAATTATGCTCTCATTTTTATATTTTAATGACTTGACATATATTATAATCTATTTCAAAAAAAAATAAAATGCAGTGTCCATTCAAGTAATTACGCTATCAAAAAATTAGAAGTAATGATGAAAATCCATTTAAATTCAAAATTTTTTTTAGTAGAGCTCCTACACCTACTATGATAGGTTGTCATTAGACATGTCAGCGGTGTATTCAAAGAAGGTTGTCATTAGACATATAAGTGGTATTTTCGAGGTGATGATATTAAATCAATCAATTTTATTAAACTCAAAATTAATATTTTTAGATCAAAACGTATATTATTTTACAACATAAAAATTGTAATATTTATGTATATTTTTACGGTTATTTTGAGTACTCATATGTATATGTTGCGAGCGAAACCCGTCTTGATGGGGCGGGCGAAGCCCGTCGTCGCCGGTCAGGTACTATCGCACATGACCATAGGGGTGGAGCCCCATGTCGGGCACTCGTTTATTATACACGAGTATCTTCGCACGGGCTATGCCCGTGCTCGATGCTCTCGGGCGGCCTTCGGCCAGATCAGGCGGGTTTCGCCTGCCTGCGCACGACCTTCGCCCGGGCTTGATGATTCGGATGGTATTCGGCGCCGCACCCGCCACTCGCGGCCCCCCGAAGCAAAATTATTCCGATTCAAACTCCGGGGAACGCGAGTGGCGGGTGCGGCGCCGAAGACCACCCGAATCATCAAGCACGAGCGAAGCCCGTGCGCAGGCGGGCGAATGCCGTCTGGTGTAGGGATGTTTGTGAGATGGACGTGCTTACGTGAACGGCGGATTACCCATCACAGAACATAGAAAAAATAAGAGAGTGCTCCGACCAAAAGCGAACGAAAAGGGGTCGGTTGGCTCTCAAAAATACGGGACTCGATACAACGTCCTTAGTACCTACTCTCCAACAAGCACACAACTCGCGCCTAGCCGGACTCGATACCACGACCTTAGGACCTACCTCTCCAACAAGCACACATCTCACCGCACCTACACAAGCATCTATTCTTTTCACAATAAGCCGTCAATCGCAGCAAAAAATATATTTAGGAGCGGCGGTAAACGATAAGGAGGGATCAAGAACAAGTTGAGATTAACTCCCTTGTTAGCACCAAAGCGTGCCCAATCTTGGAGAACAAGTCAAGGCTTGGCCTAGTTTGTTCTCTAGCGGATCTTCCAATCCGGAAAACAAGAGGGTCAACAACAACGTTCGATTCAGATTTGCAAGCGAAAAACACTTTAAAATCGCGGAAAAGACGGATGAATAACCTCCACAAAATTCTCACAGCAAGAAACACAAAGATAGAGAAGAGATTATCCAACCAAGAAGAAGATCACACAATATTTGTGGGAGAATCACTCTCTCCACGGTTCCACCGGTTTCACACCGAAGGGGGCTGCTTCCTTCTTCCACGGAGTCGCACCGAGAGAAGCCACGCCGGAGTCGCACCGAACGGGGATGGAGGAGGCAAGGCTTGGCTTCACACCAAAGGGGAGGAGGTGGCTATGGCTTTCACCATGGTGGCCGAAATTCCTCAAGGGGGGTTACTTTAGGTTTCTTTTTCCAAATGCATAACTCATCATAATATCCTCCTTTAAATAGGAGTTACAAAAGAGATCCAACCATCCATGATGGAGATGAAATCTCATCCATCCGGGCGGTTACATACACACCAAGGGTTTAATAGCACACCAACATGAAAATAAAAATATTACAAGCCAAATGTTTTAAGCAATTAAAATAAAACTAAGTAGAATTATTAAGCAAGCTTTGCGCGCCGCGGACGGAGGTTGTATCGCAGCTTTCCGTTAGCGTCCGTGGCGTTGTCATGACGCCGCAAATCTTTAACTTGTTGCGCCGCAGCAACCGGGTCATCATCAGGAAGTGTTGGAGGGGCCGCAACAACCGGGTCATCATCAGGAAGTGTTGGAGGGGCCGCGCCATCAATCCTCCCCCACTCAAAACCGCGCATCTCCGATGCGTGGGCTGATAGAAAGCGGCGGAGAAGCTTGGCATCCAAACGTTGAAGCTCTGTCGCGAGGACCCATGAGTCGTCCGACGGTGGGCGGTCACGCCAACGGATGAGGAAGCGGTAGGTAGCACCGGCAGGAGTAGTAAGTGGCTCAGCAGCAAGTATCATATCTGGATGGAGAAACGTCTTGGGAAACCTGGGAAACATGTCAGCAGTAGGAATAAAAGAAGGCAGCGTACCATCCGATGTTATACCTGCGGGGACCGGAGGAGAGAGATCATCCAAACTACCACTCCCCAACCCATTAGAAATTTCAGTGGAGGGAGAAGACGACAAAGAAACCAACTCTTGTGGAGGCGCAACAAACAGCGTCAAATCCGAGACATTAAAAATAGGGGAGATACCCCATTCAGCAGGCAAATCCAATACGAAAGCGTTGTCACCTAGCTTCTTTATAATCCGAAAAGGACCGGCGCGTTTTGGAGCTAACTTTTTAACGGTGCCAGTTGGCATTCGTTCGGGAACTAACCGTACTAAAACCAGATCGCCGACCTTAAAGTGTGACACCTTCCTATGTAGATTAGCGTGCGCTTGATAAGACTCATATTGAGCAGTCAAGGTAGCTCGTATACGTGCATGTAAGTCGTGAATATGTTGGGCGAAGGATTGTGCAAATTGACTTGTTTTGTATGTGGGAGGTAAGGGGACCAAGTCAAGTGGCACAGGGGCCTTATACCCGTGGACAATTTCATTCGGAGACATACCCGTGGACCGATTTTTAGAATTATTGTAAGCCAGTTGTGCATGTGGAAGCAGTAAATCCCAAGTGCCTTTATGGTCGCTCACGAGACATCGAAGAAGATTTCCTAGGCTCCGATTGACTACTTCCGTCTGGCCATCAGTTTGTGGGTGATAAGCCGCGGAGAATAATAATTTTGTGCCCATAAGAACCCACAAGGTTTTCCAAAAGTAGCTAGTGAACTTGACGTCCCTATCTGAGACAATAGTCTTCGGAACGCCACGGTGACTAACGACGTCTTTAAAATACAGTTTCGCAATGTGAGAGGCGTCGTTGGTCTTACTACAGGGGAGGAAGTACGCCATCTTGGAGAACCTATCCACAACAACGAGTATAGAATCATGACGTCGCAGGGTGGGGGGAAGGCCTAATACAAAGTCCATGCTCACGTCTTCCCACGGGACGGACGGAATAGGTAGCGGAGTGTATAAACCTACATTGGACTTAGTACCTTTAGAAACTTGGCACGTACGACAACTGCTCACAACTTTCCCAACCATCGCCTTTAGTTTAGGCCAAAAGAATTTCTCCTCTACGAGCGTTATCGTTTTGTCTCTGCCAAAGTGGCCACTCAAGCCACCACTATGTAACTCCCAAATGATGTGGAGTCGCAAAGAGGAGTGGGGGATACACAATTTTCCGTGTTTGAATAAGTATCCGTCTCTAAGTGAATAGGCCGTGATGGTCGCGGGAGAGCTATCCTGGGCAGATAAGTATGGCTCCTGAAAATCAGGGCATGTGGCGTATTCATCCTTTATGTGCTCGAACCCTACCACGTGGACTTGCATGGAGGAAAGTAAGAGGGTGAGGCGGCTGAGTGCATCGGCAACTCGATTGTCGGTCCCTTTAAGGTGCTTGAGAGTAAATGTGCATTCTTGCAAGAAGGATACCCATTTAGCGTGGCGCGGGCTGATTTTGTGCTGACCATTGATGAATCGCAACGCTTCATGATCAGAGAGGATCACGAACTCCTTATGAAGGAGGTAGTGCCTCCAATGATGCAAACATCTAATGACCGCATAAAACTCCCTATCGTAATTGGAATAATTTAATTTAGCACCCGCTAACTTCTCACTAAAATAACTAACCGGGTGACCCTCTTGACTCAAGACACCTCCAATCCCTACGCCAGATGCATCACAAGTAAGCTCGAAGACCTTGGTGAAGTCAGGGAGACATAACACCGGTGCTTCGGTCATAAGCTCCTTAATACGATGGAATGCAAACGTGGCGGATTTGGACCATGTGAATTCTCCTTTCTTCATGCAGTCCGTAATGGGTGCCATAATACTACTAAAATCACGTATGAAACGACGATAAAAGGTAGCTAACCCGTGGAAACTACGCACCTCACGAAGGCTAGTGGGCTCGGGCCAGTCTCTAATCACCTGAACCTTTCCTGGGTCAACACGAATTCCTTCAGAGCCAACTATATAACCTAAGAATTCAACCTCCGAAACATAAAACGTGCATTTCTTTAGATTTAGATATAAGGTTTCAGTCCTTAAGGTGGAGAGGACTACTTTGATGTGAGAGAGGTGTTCGGCGGGGGAGGTACTAAACACTAGGATGTCATCAAAATACACTACAACAAACTTCCCCATATATGGCCTAAAGATGTGCGTCATCATCCGGGAGAAGGTGCTGGGGGCATTGGATAGCCCAAAGGGCATCACAAGCCATTCATACAACCCGTCCTTAGACTTGAACGTCGTCTTCCACACATCCCCCTCTCGGATCCTGATTTGGTGGTAACCACTCCGTAAGTCCAGTTTAGAGAAGATAGTGGCACCCGATAGGACATCCAAGAGATCATCTAGTCGCGGAATTGGAAACCTATATTTTATAGTAATTTTGTTGAGAGCTCGGCTATCAACACACATGCGCCAGGTGCCATCCTTCTTAGGGGCAAGAAGAGCGGGGACAGCACATGGGCTCATACTCGTCCTAATAAATCCCTTATTTAACAACTCCTCTATCTGGGTTTGTAACTCTATGTGGGCAGTTGGATTAAGCCTATAGTGTGGTTGGTTGGGTAAGGACGATCCGGGGATAAGGTCTATTGCGTGTTGTATATCTCTAAGCGGTGGTAACGACGAAGGCAACTCCTCCGGGTATACATCCCTAAACTCATCCAACAATACCCGTAGCTCTCGGGGTAAATCTTCCAACACGCCACCATCAGTTTTTTCACTCAGAAGTACAAGAGCGTACATTATTCCCCCAATAAAGGGATCCTTCACAAATTCCTTCCTACCAACTAAACTCAAGACTTTCCTCTCAACTGGGATGGTGGTATCCTTAGCCAACACTACCGGCTCTTTTGGCACAGTCGGTCTCAAGGTGACGATCTTGCCATTGAATTTAAACTCATAAGTGTTGGCACGACCATAGTGCGTCACATCACGGTCATATAGCCACGGGCGGCCTAATAACACATGACAAATGTCCATTGGTAGGACGTCGCACCAAACCTCATCCGTGTAGGATTTGAAAGACAGGGGGACTAGGCACCGTTGGGTAACCTTAATAGTAACCTTACTAATCCAAGCGACCTGGTAGGGGGTCGGGTGCGGCTCGACAGTCAAGGACATGCGCTTAACGGCATTCTCAGAAACGGCGTTTACGCAACTACCACCATCAATAACTAATTTGCAAAGTTTTTCTCCACTCTTAAAGATCAGGGAAAAGATGCTCGTCCTCTTCCAGTCGTCTACAGGACGAGGAGTGGTCAAAATGCAACGCATCACCATAAGGCGGTGATCGTCCTCCAAGTCACTAGGGACTCCGTCAGGGTCGCTCTCCTCTTCGGCCTCATGGACATAGTCGTCAGGGTCGGTAGTGGACTCTAGTAAGGCTATGGCCTTCGTCTTGGTGGGGCATTCATAGGCATAGTGGCCTTGAACACCGCATGAGTAACAAGTGGTGTTAGCCTTGCTAACCTTTCCAACAGGGATACGCTCACTAGCGGGGTTCTTGGTATTTCTCGCGGTAATCACAACGGATTTCGACTCGGAGGATCTAAATCTTCCTTTATCAGGAAAAGTGGAAGAAGATGCCCCAGCGGTGGACTTATTCTTTGCATTAGAATAACGGGAGTGAGCTTTAGATGCTAGGTTCTTTTCAATGTCCAAGGCGGCATTGAAAGTCGTATTCAAGTCCGTGTGACCATAACGCAAGAGTTTCCGCTGTATGTCGGGGTGAAGTCCCTTTCGAAATCTAGATAAAGTTACTTCGGGGATCTCTCGAAGGTCACATCGTACCATACGGTCCTTAAGTTCTCCCATATATTCAGCAACAGACATTGAGCCTTGCCGAAGGGTGGCAAGCTCATCGAACATTTGCGTCCGATGGTATGCGGGAACGTACTGATCGGTTAGCAGGTTCTTCATAACAGCCCATCCAATGAGTGGGACCCCGTGCCCAGCTCCTAACCTACGTTCTTCATTCAGCCAATAGGTTTTGGCACGTCCCATTAATTTCATCCTGGCAACTTGAACCTTTTGGGGGTCCGTGAGGTTGTGCCATTCGAAATAGCACTCCATGTCTATAGCCCAATGGAGGAAGATCTGGGGATCTCCCATGCCATCATAGGTGGGGGCATCTATCTTGATAGCCCTCGTGATATCAAAGCCTCGCTCGGGGCGGGGTTCTCGAGGGGGCATACGGGGAGAGTTTCCCTCAGAATCCGAATCAAAGTTCGGTTGGTGCCGGTTGGGCTGCCCAGCATTAACGGGAGGTGGGGGTGGCCTTGCTTGATTTTGTAGGATCTGGGCTAAGGCGTTCCTAAGCTCTGTCATTTCGGCACGAAGACCTGCTATAGCCTCGGTGTTGGGATCACCATGCTCATTCGCAGCCATCCTAGACGTAGACGGGGTTGCGTACTCCGTTCCTAGCCTAGTGCGCATTCAGGTTTGGGAGGCCCCGGGCAAGATGAATTTTTCTAGGACTGAAGCTGTATTGAAAATAAGATATTTTTATACACTCCCGATGAGAATAACACGTAGATCGTTTAAAAAGTTTTTTTTTGAAATTTTGCTGAAAAATAAAGATTTCAGCCCGCTATTTGCAGACCACAGAAAATAATTTTTTTTGAGTTCTAACGATCGGATCTCTAACAAGGAACGCAGAGAGGATGTTTGCAACGTGAAAGTTGAAACAACCTCCTCTGATACCAAATTGGTGTAGGGATGTTTGTGAGATGGACGTGCTTACGTGAACGGCGGACTACCCATCACAGAACATAGAAAAAATAAGAGAGTGCTCCGACCAAAAGCGAACGAAAAGGGGTCGGTTGGCTCTCAAAAATACGGGACTCGATACAACGTCCTTAGGACCTACTCTCCAACAAGCACACAACTCGCGCCTAGCCGGACTCGATACCACGACCTTAGGACCTACCTCTCCAACAAGCACACATCTCACCGCACCTACACAAGCATCTATTCTTTTCACAATAAGCCGTCAATCGCAGCAAAAAATATATTTAGGAGCGGCGGTAAACGATAAGGAGGGATCAAGAACAAGTTGAGATTAACTCCCTTGTTAGCACCAAAGCGTGCCCAATCTTGGAGAACAAGTCAAGGCTTGGCCTAGTTTGTTCTCTAGCGGATCTTCCAATCCGGAAAACAAGAGGGTCAACAACAACGTTCGATTCAGATTTGCAAGCGAAAAACACTTTAAAATCGCGGAAAAGACGGATGAATAACCTCCACAAAATTCTCACAGCAAGAAACACAAAGATAGGGAAGAGATTACCCAACCAAGAAGAAGATCACACAATATTTGTGGGAGAATCACTCTCTCCACGGTTCCACCGGTTTCACACCGAAGGGGGCTGCTTCCTTCTTCCACGGAGTCGCACCGAGAGAAGCCACGCCGGAGTCGCACCGAACGGGGATGGAGGAGGCAAGGCTTGGCTTCACACCAAAGGGGAGGAGGTGGCTATGGCTTTCACCATGGTGGCCGAAATTCCTCAAGGGGGGTTACTTTAGGTTTCTTTTTCCAAATGCATAACTCATCATAATATCCTCCTTTAAATAGGAGTTACAAAAGAGATCCAACCATCCATGATGGAGATGAAATCTCATCCATCCGGGCGGTTACATACACACCAAGGGTTTAATAGCACACCAACATGAAAATAAAAATATTACAAGCCAAATGTTTTAAGCAATTAAAATAAAACTAAGTAGAATTATTAAGCAAGCTTTGCGCGCCGCGGACGGAGGTTGTATCGCAGCTTTCCGTTAGCGTCCGTGGCGTTGTCATGACGCCGCAAATCTTTAACTTGTTGCGCCGCAGCAACCGGGTCATCATCAGGAAGTGTTGGAGGGGCCGCAACAACCGGGTCATCATCAGGAAGTGTTGGAGGGGCCGCGCCATCACCGTCCGAGAACATCGAGCACGAGCGTAGCCCGTGCGAAGATGCTTGTATATTAGTATTGATAATATATATTATATATAATATATGATAATATAATATAATATTGTATATTATATATTATTAATCAGAATAATTTTTCTTCAGTGGGTCGCGAGTGGCGGGTGTGACGCCGAGATGGTGGATTGCGTGTAAGCGTGCAAAGCCTGCTTTTATGCAGCTGAAGACCACCCGAAGCATTAATCACGGGCGAAGCCTGTGCCCAGGCGCGCCAAGCCCGCCTGTTGCGACCGAAGGCAGCCCGAGAGCATCGAGCACGGACGTAGCCTGTGCGAAGATGCTCATTATTTTACTGTTAAACTATATAATTTATATATTATATAATATATAATATATCGTTATTAAAATATATATATATATATATATATATATATATATATATATATATATATATATATATATATATATATATATATATATATCTTTATACTATAAGCAAACTCCCAAAGAGTCATGGTGTAACATTCGTCTTCCCAAAATACCCCTCAGTCATGGTGTAACTTTTTAATGCCAAAATTCCCCTCATTTTTCTTATTCCTCTACTCATTTGCATGATTTTTTTTGTCATTTGATCATAAATTTTCTTATTCTTCTATTCATTTGCATAGTTTTTTTTCTTATTCCTCTACTCGCCTCCCCGCCAATGTCGCCACCCTCGCCAATGTCGCCGCCCCCGACCAATGTCGCCGCCCCCGACAAATGTCTCCGCCCCATACTAATGTCGCCACCCCGCACGGGGTCTCCCGTGCACGACTGCTTGTATATATATATACTAGAATCTTCGAACGGGCTTCGCTCGTTCTCGATGCGTCACTCCGAGATTCGCCCGCAACCAAGCGGGCTTCAGCCGCATGACATTCAAGCGGGCTTCGCACCCCCCCCGACAAAATTTAAAAGCATTTAAAACAATTATTTAAAATTTTATATTTTAAAAGTATTTGAATTTTTTAAAATAAAAATTTTAATAATATTATAAATTATAAACAAAATAAAAAAATGAAAAAAAAAAACAAAAACGCCTGTTTCAACCCCCGCTTCCGCCCCCTTCCGCAGCGCACTCGTGCGTCACTCTCTGCCGCCGCCGGCGGAGCAGCCGACGGCCTGCCCGACACCCACCCGCGGATTCGCCGCCCTCCGGCGAACCCGCCGGGGGTTGTGCGGCGGCGAGCGGGCACGGCCACCGCCGGCGGTGGCCCTGCCCGCTCGCCGCCGGACAACCCCGGGCGGGTTCGCCGGAGGGAGGCGAACCCGCGGGTGGGTGTCCGGCGGGCCGTTGGCGGCTCCGCCGGCGGCGGCAGAGAGTGTCGCTGGAGTGCACTGATGAAGGGGGGGTATCGGGTTTTCAGCTGAGATGAACAGTACTCGTTTTTTAGATTTGGCTAATTGCAGGCCAATTTTTATAGATCCTACGGTAAGATGAGTTTTTCTGGAGATCGGACGGCTTCTGTTCATTACATGGTGTGCTTTGAGATATTTATATTGTTTATATATATACATATATATCTTTATTATATAATACAATAGGCATATTTGGATCACACCATGAAACGCATCTGGACTATCCGATCAAACTCCATCAAACACGAGCTGTTGGATTCAAAACATGTGGGCTGCAAATATCCAAATTCACTTTTTCAACACCGTTCATTCCGAATTTTCTCCGGATTCCGGTTTCCACCTCCCGCATGCTCACGGCCTCACCCCCGCCGGCGCCGGCGGAGCCGCCGCCGGCCTGACCGGCGCCCCCGGCGGGTTCGTCGGAGGCCGGCGAACCCGCCGGTGGGCGCCGGAGGCCGGCGAACCCGCCGGTGGGCGGCGGGCAGGCCGGCGGCGGCGGCGGGCGAAAGCGGCGATGCCCGTGCGCGGGTTTAAATTTTTTTCCCAATTTTTTATTTTTTTTATATATTTAAATAATTTATATTATTAATAAATAATTAAATAATTATTAAATAATTATTTAAAAAAATCAGAAAATTAAAGATAAAAATTAATAAATAACTTTAAAATTTTAAATTGTATGCGGGGGGGGTGGGCGAAGCTCGCCGGGGGGGCGCGCGAAGCCCGCCAGTGGGGCGGGCGAAGCCCGCCGGAATGCCAAGCGGGCGAAGCCAGCCGGGGGGCGGGCGAAGCCCGCCGGAATGTCAAGCGGGCGAAGCCCGCCGGAATGTCACGCGGGCGAAGCCCGCTTGGTTGAGGGCGAAGCCCGTAACGACGCATCGAGAACGGGCGGAGCCCGTTCGAAGATGCTAGTATATATATAAAGCTTAACTGATATGAGGCTATTAAACTCAAACGTTTCTTTTTATATTAATATAAGATATTATATAGTTCTCTCTCTATCTATGCGAGTGACAGATATGGGGCTCCGCCCCTATGACCAACCATGCCATTACTCCGATTGTGACAGTGCACAGGGGGCCTCAAATGCCATGTATGATAGTACTGCGACCATGACATTGTCCCGACGCGATGACACCCCCGCCGCCCACAAACCCCCGAGCGCCCACCATTGATCATTTTGTCCTTGTGCACAGAGTTTACGAGCAGCTAGGAGCACACAAATTTAATTGTAATTAAAATTTTTTGTCTACATGAAAATATATTTTACAAATTAAAGAAAAAACACAAATTGAAAAATAAAAAATAGAAATAAAGAGGAAAAAAATCTTAAAGTTTGAATGTTTAAACAAAGAATGTTTCCTTTTTTTAATATAATATAGATACAGATGAGCCGTGAGCGAGCCAACTTATAGGCTCCGTATCGTGGGGCGGATCCTTGCCGATCGTGCGGACGAAACCGCCTTATCACCTCCGCCAAACGAAGTTTTAGGCTCCGTTTGGCACAGTAGCGGCTGTCGTAAACTGTTGTGCAATCGGATCTAGTCCGCAATATGAATCGTAGCGGACAACGCAACAGAAATGAGTGAGCAATAGTAATGGCGCAAAATAAATAATGACGAGAAATCCAAGCACACACAGACGACACAAAAATTTACGTGGTTCGAAGATAAACGACTCATACGTACACAGAGAGAGCACCGAAGAAGATCCACTAAAAAATTAGAGCAATGTTTACGACATTAAACACAGAACCTGACACGACAAAGATGAACACGCAGCGATCACGAGCCACCGGCCTAACACTCCAAAATAGCTGGCCCTCCCTTATCAGATTGGACGGAGAACCTAGAGTAAACTCACCTTCCTCGCAGGAGCGAACCTCGAGCGGAACTCCTCCAGCGAAACAGACGGACGGGGCTCCTCCTTGACAGAAGCGCCGATCTCCCCGGGCCTTGGTAATAGATGGAGGTAGGACACCTCCAGGCAGAACGATGGGCGGGACTCCTCTCCTGGTTAGCGGCTTGGAACTGTGGCGGGCTGGATTGGACGGGAAGAAGAAGGATGCCTGTAGCCGGCTCTAGCTCTGGACGGGAAGAATAGAATACGGCCGGCTCTGTTCCTGAACCTTAATTTCTTACCCCAATTAATCTGGGATTATATACGGTATGCTCCACCCAATTGAATCGCCCGGTTCAATGAAAAAAGGGGCGGCTTTATTTAACAGTAAGCACATGAGTTAAACTAGTCATTTGTTAAGAATCACCTAACAAACATCATCCGTTTGAACTTAAAAAAGTGGACGAAGTTTTTTAGGTGGGCGCTAACGAATGACAATTTAACCCTCATATTCATGAACGCCACCACCGTGCCAAACAGAATTTTAGGGTTCATTTGATTGAGCGGTGCAGGAGGAGACGACGGGTCCAAACGGAGGTGTCGAACCGGAGGGGGGGAGGCGGGACTGGAAAAGATCCGATTTGGTGGCTTTTTCTCTGTCCGGCAGGTGCAAACAGAGCAAACGACGCCGGCGCCATTTTATTTACCCGCCGTCCGGCGACATTTGCTCCAAACGGAAGCGGCGAGACGCGAAATCAAACAAAGCCTTAGTTTAATTAAGGGTGTTGTTATATATAAACCGTTTTTAGCTATATACAAACCATTACTATATACAAATCAGTGCAAATATAAATTTGTTATACACAAATCTAATGATTATATACAAACCAACATAAAATAAAAAAATATTTTTTAAAAAAAACCACTTAATAACACTAGCTCGTGAGGTATTAATTTTTTTTTACATAAATCAATTGCTTGTATAAATACTTTAAATCTTGCTATAATTGTGAACAGTGTTAGAATATGAAGAAACATTCCGGCTGCAGGTAAACACTAAATTGTCAAATTTGGAGAATCTTCATTACACGTCGGCGAGGCGATATCGAGGGGCGGCGAAGGTTGTCGCGAGGAACCAAATATGAGTGATCGGGAGGTGTCTGTGGATGGGTATCAGGAGCGAGAGAATTGAATATGAGAGATCACCAACCGGGGGCTGCTTCTGCCGCCAAGGCTCCATTGCAAGATGAAAGAACTAGTGCCTAAACACCTAGAGATATCGTCATATGTATGCGGCCAGAAATTTATTGAATAAAAAAATATAAAAAAATGGTAAAAAAGAATAGATCATATCAGTAAACTGGATCCGGAGCAGTGAACAGGGGATTCAATATAAGTCTGCAGACGACTCTTTTCTTCGACTAGTCTTCTTCCCTTCTGGTTCAAACCTTCCCCCCTCGCCGGCGTACGGGCAACTCTCGACTTTTTCCTCCATCGCTCCGCCAGCAGGTCGCTGGATTTTGAGCGACTCTGAATACGAGCGGCCCGCCGACGTATATGGGTCAGGGCATGAGCTGTGGCCACCCGAACATCGAACTCGATTTCTTCGCCGCAGTGCAGTACGGCGAGCTCATGATGGTGGAATCGATCCTCCGGATGGATCCCGGCATCCTCCGGCGAACTACTTCCTACGGCCGCCTCTCCGCACTCCACATCGCCGCAGCTAGGGGGCATGTCGAGGTTCCACCTTTCTCGCTGAAACCTTTCTTATGCGCTTGATAGATTTCACCTATCTCCAGTTGTGATGAATTCCTTATTACTCTTTCTTTCAGATGCTTTCCATGCTTTTGGAGCGATGGGATCACCCCGATGTTCTCAACCGGCACAAACAGGTAACACGACTCTGAAAAAGCCGAAACAAAATCCAATCTTTTGTGGAAATCTTCCCCTGTTTTCTTATGCTTTTGATTTATTTCTTCGAAGACTCCTCTCATGGTGGCCGCAATGCGTGGGAAAATCTCTTGTGTGGAGAAACTTCTCCAAGCTGGAGCAAACGTATGTTTTGTGTCTTCCTTTGATTTCCCCCCTTAATGATTCATACGCTGTTGACAAGTTTCAAGTTTTTTTTTATGTTCAGATATTGACGTTTGACTCTGCTAATGGAAGAACTTGCCTGCACTATGCCGCCTACTACGGCCATTCCGATTGCCTGCAAGCAATTATACAGGCGGCGCAGTCAAATCCAATTTCAGAATCCTGGTGAGTGAACAATCAGATGGATAGTATAGTCGTGATTTCAATGTTCTGATCTTGCTGAACATGTTGACGGATGCTTTGGTCATCAGGGGATTTGCTCGGTTTGTGAACGTGAGAGATGCCAAGGGGGCGACGCCATTGCATCTTGCTGCGAAGAAATCTCGGCCGACCTGCGTCCGAATGCTCTTGGACAATGGAGCCCTTGTCTGCGTTTCCACCGGCGACTATGGGTAACTTATGAATTTTCCACCTTTCTTCTTCTTCTTCTTCTTCTTCTTCTTCTTTCTGGCAAACTCTTCTGTTTCTTCTGTGATTGAAGGATTGGAATTAGCCGTTAGATGTTAATAGGGATGATACTTGCGCAGTTCGCCTGGAAGCACGCCGCTTCATTTGGCAGCTCGAGGAGGTTGCTTAGATTCTGTTCGTGAATTGCTAGCTTGGGGTGCCGATCGCCTTCAAATGGATTCAGCCGGGTATGCCTCTATTTATCACCTCTCTTTGTTCTGTTAATTCAAAGATATCTCTATCTTTATGATTTTTTGTGAAATTTATGTTGTTGTAGAAATATTTTGGTAGTTAATTCTCTCACTTTAGGCCTATACTTTTGAGTTTGAAATGAGTTTGGTAAGTTTGGGGGTATAAACTATAAAGCTGAACTTTGGCCCTTTCTGATTCACACTTTCTAAAAATCTGATAATTGGGAAGAATTGTGAAAAGGACAGAAACAAGTTGGATCGATTGATTTTCTTCTTTTGAATTTGCTTCAACTCCTTAGAATTGCAAGATGCCTAAGCTTTGACTTTTTTAACAAGAGCAAAAGAGGAATATTTATCTTCTATGATCTTTGCAGGAGAATACCTTATGTGGTAGCATTGAAGAGAAATCATATATGTGCTGCTCTGCTGAACCCGTCTTCTGCAGAGCCTCTTGTATGGCCTTCTCCTTTAAAGTTCATCAGCGAGCTCAACCCGGACGTGAAGCTCCTCTTGGAGACAGCCCTCATAGATGCAAACAAGAAAAGGGAGAAGAAGATCTTTAAGGGAATGCCTTCCTCATATATATCTCCTGATCATTCTGAAGAGAATGTAGGTGACGATGATAAGTCTGAGGTATTTTTCCTTGCTGAATTTACTCCATTTTGTTAGGCTTGTCAATGTCTGCCTTTCACAAAAAATTTGCCTTTTGGTGAAGCTCTAAAGAAGCATTTTTTAGAGCAATCATCATAGAAATCCCCAAACTGATTTTTTTTTTTTGCAATGCATGTTACATAGTGGGATAAAGGCTTGAGTGTTGTTGTTTTTGTTGTTGTTGTAATGCATGTTACATGAATCTCATCTACTATTAGTGAAATGGTCACATTAAAACTCTACATTTGAATGCATATTTAACCTTCAAACAACAATGTATCAAGATGATTCAAATGTTTGTACTTTTAATGCAACTACAATTTAAATTTGTAGCACGCATTTGAAGATCTCTTGCTTCAAACTGCTGCTCATGCTGCTATGTTCCTTATCACCATTACAGGGAAGCGATGTCGAACTCTGCTGCATCTGTTTCGAACAAGTCTGCACGATTGAGGTGCGGGACTGCGGGCACCAAATGTGCGCTTACTGCACTCTCGCCTTGTGCTCTCACAACAAGCCCAACCGTGGGACTCTCTCCCCGCCGGCGCCGCCTCTCTGCCCCTTCTGCAGAAGCACAATCACTCGGTTGGCTGCTGCCAAGACGGAGATAAGTGAAGACGTAGACAAGGAGACCTCCCCAAAGCTGCGGAGGTCGAGGCATTCCGCAAGCCCGAGCGAGGGGAGCAGCAGCTTCAAGGGGCTCTCCATGGGTTCCTTCGGAAGGATGGGAGCCCACGGCTCCGGTCGCATCGCAGATAGCAGCAGCCTCATACTAGACAAACCATGATTCGATTTGAGCAATGGAGAGGGTGATTGCGAGCCATGAGCAAGGAAATTGTTATCCTTTTGGGCATAAAAGTGTGATTACTTATTGCAAACCAAGTGTTCATTTCTGAGATATTTTGCAGGAGCCGGGCTCCACTGGGTTTGAGATATTTTTTTGGAGGATTTTATTTGATTTATTATAATGCAGCTGGTGGTTGGTGGTTGTTGGGCTTGATGATGGAGGAAGACTGGATGTGATGGTATCAGCATGATGATGGTGATGTCTCCATTATTCAGAAAGAAGCTTGGCAGCTATCTTTGAAGTCCTTCAACACATTTCTTCTCTTCTTCTTCTTCTTCTTCATGGGTGTAGGCTGCAATAATGTGATGAGATGGGAGATAATGTCATTTTCTTCTTGTCCTTTTGTGTCGGCGATGTGAATCTCTGCCGCTGGACTTCTTTTTTACTTGAGATTTGGCATTGAAACTTAAATACTATTGAGTGGCAATATTAATGAACATTTTTTTCTTGATGATAACAGAGTTTATTGTCAATGGCTAGGGATCACTCTAATTCTTTTTTGTGATGCCCATATATCTATAATTCTTCTATGTGATGCACATGTATACCCATGCATATGATTGTGAATGAAATGCTTTTGTTGCGTGCTAGCTCGATGTCCCGGTCGGACCGAATTCAATTGGACCGTCTTAGCTTGCGGAGCGGTCGAGTGTGCACACAGTCAGAGAGAAAGAAATGTTGACTCAGGATGTGATGACGTGGAAAAACCCCTCAATTGGGTAAAAAATCACGCGACCGGATCTGTGTCGATCAAAATACACTAGTTGCTCGTGATTACAATGCGTTCTGAGAATCGGGGCGACAGGCCGCTCCCGTCTACGGCTTCCAACGGGCAACAGGCTGCGCCGCGGGAGAGATTTGTACACTGGAATGCGTGTGATGGCACTGACGCTCTGAAGCTTGGAGCGCGGGTTCGTCGTGCGCCTGCTTGCAGGGGTCGCCTTCCCCCTACTCGCTCCGGGACTTGGGCGTTTTGCTGCTGGTGGTGCGCTGGTGGCTCGTGGTGGCTGGAGGATGATCCGAGGGAGGAGTCCGGCAGAGCTATCGCCTGAGGAAGAAGATGATCGGGAGCCAAAAGATGATTTCTGAGGAGACCTTGGGGTTCCTTTTATAGCCCCCTGGGGAGGATCATGGCGGGCCCCACCACTAATATAGAGGGTTAGTGGGTGGTTATCCACCAGATCGGACGGTGCAGAGAGCCCACCATGATCGGACGGTGGGCAAGCCGCCGACGACGTTGGGGTGGTCATGCGTCGACGCCGGCCGGCCAAGGGGCGGCCTGGACCGCGGCCAGGTCGGCGGCGGCGGCCTGGCCAGCGGCACGCCCTGGCCGGCCGCGGCCTGGCAGGCGGCGACCGAGTCGGCGGCCGCGGCTCGGCTAGCGACGGGCTGGCCGACGGGAACGGCCTGGCCGGCGAAGACCAGGTCAGCGGCCGCGGCCTGGCCGGCCGCGGCCTGGCCTGCGGCGGGCTGGTCGGCGAGAGCGGCCCGGCCGGCGGCGCCGTGGCCGCGGGCTCTCCGGCGGCCGCGACGGCGACCTAGCTGGCGGTGGGCTGTAGCCTGGCCGGCGACTGCTGCCCGGCCGACGGAGGCCTCGTCGGTGGCGGCGGCCTGCCGGCGGCAACGGCGACGAGCCGGTGGCGGCCGGCGGTGGCGGCCGACCGGCGGTTACCCCCCAATGGGGTGGTTTTCCTAAGTGGGGAGAAGGAGTGGGCCCCACCCCATGTTTTCCTCATCATGGGAAGTTCATGGGAGGTGGGGTTTGACTTAGTCAACCCCATGATCCCTCCCACTTTGGGTGGAGATCATGGGGGAATATCTCCCTACAAATGGTGGTGTAACCTATCAATTGCCCCCCAAATCATTTTTGTTGAAAAGCGCATCGAGCGAAAGAAGAAGGATTTCCTGTTGTCATCCCATCCTACTGCCATGACAACCTCCGACGAGAAGGTGGAGACGACGACGGGCGGCGTTTCGAAGGTACTCGGAGCGAACTCGCCGCAGGAGAGTCAGCCGGCAAAGACGCCGAACTTGGCCACGCGCGTCTCGGGCGACTTGGCCGGTAGGTCGCGCGTGCCCAAGTCGCGCGCGTGCGTGGGAGGTTGCGCGCGGCAGGTCGCGTGCCCGGGTTGCATGCGCGCCGGGAAGGCCGCGTGTGGCCGCGCGCGGACACGTCGCGCAAGCGGCAGGCCGCGCGCGCGGCAGGCCGCTCGCGTCCAAGCCCGGTGTGCACCGAGCCGCGTGCATGCAGGTATGTGCGGGTGGCCCCCTCCTTTTTCCTTGAACGGCGTGTGGTGCGCACTTGTTTTGCGCGCAGTTTGGGCAAATCTGACCCCTCTTATCCTTGCACTGTGCAGGTCTCGAAGCGTTCTTCTGGTCCGATGCGCTTGCGCTCCTCTTTAACCGAAGACGGTGTGGAGATTTGAAGGAAGAAATATGGGCTTCCTGCTGGTTTGGAAGTGAGGATCCCACATGCCGAGGAGCGAGTCCATAATCCTCCTAGTGGCTGGCTGACAATTTGCGAAGCTTCCCTGAGGTCCGGCTTCCGCTTCCAGCCGTGCGAGGAGGTGATCGAGATTTTGAAGTTCTGTGGGGTACCAATTTCCCAGTTTGTCCCTGTTGGAATTGCCTGAATTATGGGCTTGGCCGCATTCTTTCGCTAGCATGGAGGACGGCTTTCCTTGGACCAGTTCCGAGATTGGTGTGACGTTCGCTCCGATGGCGGCGAACGGGTGGAGGTTCGCAACAACAAAAGTTGGTTGGAGTTTGAGCCTCGAAAAGATTGTCGACATGAGAACACTTTGTTTGGGTATGTTAGGAATTCATGGGGCCTTCCCAAGACGTGGGACAGATTGCCGGACCGATGTCGCCGAGCGAGGGGGAAGGAACGAGAATTCTCTCTGGTGCTTGGGTTTTCAGAGCCTCGTGAACTAGTCAACAGCCTTTTTAATATTTTTTTCTATGTGGAGGAGAAGCGTCTGCTGCGGTGTGACATCTCTTCGGATGCAGCTCAGATTGTTGGGACTTCTCAGGGAGGGGGTCGAAAGAGGAAAGCTGTGGCGGCCCCTCCTGACGATCTTGATACGGCGGCGGCAGCGGCCCCTTTCGATGCCTATCTCGAGTCAACTCCCGAGGTGCAGATACTTGCGTGCTCAGTTCCTTAGTTGTCTTCGAAGGCGGTGGCCCCTCAGATGTCCTCTTCCTTGAGGGCAATGATTGATGCGGTAAGTGCCTTGACTTGTTGTGGAGGTTTTTTCTCTTTATTATTTGGTGTTAACGCCTGCCTTTTCCTTGCGCAGATAGAGACCCAAGCCCAGATTGTGGTAACCTGGAATGACCACTATGTGAGTTTGAAGGATGGGTAGGTCAAATGCCCTTCAGGAGAAGCTCTTGTTGACGTCGAGCTCGCTTACCTCCCTGAAGGAGGAATATGATCGGGACATTGCGCGGTTCCGCCGGACCGGGTCAGTGCTGAAATCCGAGCTAGAGGATGCACGTGCAGCCTTGGAGGTGGAGAAAACCCTGTTGGAGAGGACCACCTAGATGTTGAAGCACTCGAAGGAGGAGACTTCGGCCTTGGAGTCCCAGTTGCAGGCGGCACGGGAGGAAGCCACCGGTCTTGAGACTCAGCTACGGGCGGCAAAGGCCCAAGTGGAGATTGAAAGTGTGAGCTAGATCTGATATACTCTAGAGGGGGGGTGAATAGAGTATATGGTGCTTTTAAATCTTTTTACAACAGTTGTTGTAATCTGAGTGAACATGGAAGCAAATAGAAAAACTAATCACAGAAACTAACTAGTCACAGATCACAACCAGAAACAGAAATAAAGATAAGCAAGCCAGAAGATACAAGGAGCTATAGTGGTTCCCCTAAACTTGGGTACATCCACTCTTCTACCACCCTAGGTAGGAATCCACTGCAGGATGAGCTGATCAGGTGTCCTGGGCACCAATGAGCTTTTGATAAGGTGCTCAAAAATCAAACCAGATTTTTTGATCAGGTGTCTTGCCACCAATGAGCTTTTGACAAGGTGCTCAAAAACCACACATAAACTTTTGAAGGGAGTTTGAAAAACCCTTTACAGAGATGAGGATGAGAGAGTTATGGAAGTTTTCTCTTTCTCAAAGCAACTGAGAAGACTATGTGGATTTGATGTTGTCAAAGCTCCCCCTGAGTTCTTGAGATGTTCAGGAAATGAAGCTTTGCTGTAGGGTGATAGGCCTTCAGAGATTGATCTCCAGCAATTGATGATTTCAGCAACAGCTGAAATGTTAGGTGTCTGGAGTCTTGAGTGATGTTGGCCTTGAACACTCGAATCAAAGAGATCTGAAGATTTCAGATTTGTTGATCTCCTTTTGGTGTGTGTTCTTGTATGAATTCTTTTAGAGACAGAGAATGTCTACAACTCTTTCTTCTTTTCTCTTATGAACAGTTGATGTTGAGAAAGATGTTGTTCAGAAAATAGTTGTAGCAGAGAATATTTTTCTCTTCTTCTTCTTGTTCACTCACTACAGATGCTATCAGAATTCAAAAATCATATATTTTATTCCTTTTTGCTGAATGGAAATGATCCTCTGTCAAGAATAGCCGTTAGCCTGACATTAATTGTATCCTTAATTGCCTTTGTCTTCTGGGGGACAGTCCAAAGAAACATTCCTTGATAATCCCTTGAAACTTGGTCCAGAATAAATGAAAACGGCTACAAGATCTTCTGAATTAATTGTTGACAATAACTCCTTAACTGTCCTGAATTTGAATCTTGAAAATCATTTAACTCTTCAGAAAAGCGTCGAACTGAGCTCCACTATCGTCGAACTGAGCTCAGCGATTTGGACTTAGACAGCAACAGAGATCGTCGATCTGAGCTCAACTATCGTCGAATTGAGCTCAGAGATAGAGAATCAATACTGGAGTCAAGATCGTCGAACTGAGCTCGAAGATCGTCGAATGGAGTTCGACGATTTGTTGAAGTTGAGCTCAGCGATCGTCGAAGGGAGTTCGACGATCCGTCGAAGTTGAGCTAAACGATCGTCGATTGGAGTTCGACGATTCGTCGTACTGAGCTCGACGAAATGACTTAGTCTCCAAACAGAAAACCTTGGTCTTGTGGGCAGCTTCCAAACCTAACTACTAACCCTTAGACTCAATCCTAATTGACCTTTAGATCTATACAGAGAGGTCAAAAACAGGTTTCCTAGAGACATAGTGATCCTGACCCAAATTAGTAATAGGGTGTTCCAACAATCTCCCCCTATTTGGGTTAGGATTACTATTTACAGAATTTGGAAAAATTAAAGAACAACATACAAAGCAACAATAAACAACAACAAAGCAGAATCACAGATATATTATCTCAGACATAAATCAGAAATCAGAATAATTATCATCTTACAGAATTATTCTTTCTCCTTGCTCTTTATAAGTTTAATTTCTCTATTGGGGTTAAGAGCTTCCTTTTTGGATCTTCTGTCATCTGCTGCACCTAAAGAGGTTTGTTGTTTAGGCCTTGGTACCACAGCTTCAGGATGCAGCTCCATATATCTTTCAGAATCAAAAAATTTGCTTGAGGCATATCTTTCCAGTTCCTTCTTTCTTTGTTTAGACAATGTAGTAATGTTGGAGGTATCTCTGCATTGCTCTTTGGCTTTCTTGATCAGATCCAAGGCAGCTAACTCTTTCATTCTGGCAGTCCAGGCAGTAGGGTTATTTTCTGGATCCTCAAAGGGCACTGGAGGCTAATATCTGTTGGATGGATTATCTGGAGGAGCTCTGGATGAGACTACTTCTTTCAGCTTGTAGGGAAAAGGACCTGAAGTTGTATCTGATGAAGCTTGTCCTTCCCTAGAGTATGGATGTTGCCTTGAATAGCCTTTGGAGTAGACTTGAAATTCCCTTTGGCTTCCTCTGTAATTTCCTCTTCTTAATTGAGAACCTCTGGACTGACTTCCCCTATAATGAGATCTTGCATGAGGCTGATAGGGGGTTTGGCTTTTAGCAGAAGGTTGAGCAGCTGAGCTTCCACTTGCACCTGCATCAGGAGGAGGTGGTGGAGGAGGATGAGGATGATGAAACTGAGAAGATCCTTTCTCATACTTCCTCTTCTTCTTCATAGCTTTCAATTGGTTCTTGGAATACTGCATCCAATGTTCAGTAATGGGACAGTCATGAAGAATGTAATAGGGAATATCATTAGTGTCCTTGACTTTGGCTGGAGGCACCCTTTTCATAGCTTTGCTCCTTGCTTTTCTTTTCCTGGCTATGGTAGCAGAAGAATCATCAGAATCAGTCTTGTATTCATCACTTTCAGAGCTTTGCTCATCATATAAAGCATCAATCTTTTTCAGATACGCTTTCTGAAGTTGGGTTGGAGTAGATGAGACAGCAGTTGTAGAAACAACGGACACAGAACTTTCTGGAGCAATACTTGCAGAAGATATAGCAGCAGTAATATCAGCAGTAACTGGAGCAGCAACAGATTCAGAGAAAATACTTTCAGATACAAGAACCTCAGCATCAGTAATAACAGCAGGAATAACATCAGCAATAATAGAAGGCTCAAAATCATATGCCTCTGTCATCTGCATATCCTTAGAGATTAACTCATCAGCAGTATCAGAACAAACAGCAGCAGCAACAGAAACAACAATAATATTTTCAGCAGGAATAGCAGCAGTATCACTGGAACCAGAAGGCTCAGCAGTATATAGAGAATTTATGTAAGAGCTAATTAAGCTGGAATCACATCTTGAGAAGGGTACAATGGCCTTGGAAAGATCCTCTGATGGCTGGACTGACTGGACTGCAGATGGCTGGACTGCATTGCTTACTGGAAGATAGCTGACATATAATGAATCAAAAACTGATAATAAGGACCTGAGGTCCACTGAGAAGACAGCAACTTGAGGGGTTGAAACTGGATCTTGAGTTGGGGTAACAGCAGCAGCAGCAGGAACTGAAGAAATGGCAGCAGTAGCAGCAGCAGGCAATCTAACTTCATAAGGCATCTCCCACTGCCTAGATTCAGAGAGAGCTGGATCAAGGCACCCAGAGGAAGGGATTGCCTGAGGAAAGAGAGAGGATAGCCTGGCAGAAAGGGCTGCCACTGACTGAAGAAGTGAAGCCAAGGAGGTCTCCAATAGAAGTGATAGCCTGGGGGCTAGCAGTTCATATAACTTGTCAGCTAGGGCAAGAATGTCTACTTGCTCAGCAGGGACTTGAGCAGAGGTAGAGAGGGATGGAGGAGCAACTGGTGATGGTGGTGGAGAGCTGGTGAATGGGGGAAGTGAAGGTTGAGGTGTGAGTATTGTGGAAATGGAAGACAGTGGTATTGAGATAGAGGGTGTGAATGAGTGTTGAGCAATGATATCTTGTAGAAGTTGTTGGTAGGATGTGGAGGAGGAGGGTAGCTCAGGAGGACATGAAGGTGAGTCATCCATAAAGGAATCATCTAGAAGTGAGAATGATGGAATGGTGGATGATGTGTCAATGTCTGGGTGAGGGTAGCGGTGTAATGGGTGGAATACTTCTTCTATTATTGGAAGAGTGGGGATTGGAGAGGGAGTTGATGTTGGAGAAGGGCTGGAAATGATGATTGTGGATGAAATTGGAATGGTGGAAGTTACTGGTGGAGATGGAATAAGAGTTGGAGGAGGAGAAGAAGCAGCAGCAGACAAGTCATCTGCAGGGGCAGAGACTTGAGGGGAAGAGACTATTATAGTCCTTGTGCCTGAAGTTGTGCTTGTAGAAGGCCTGCTGGGCTTTGTTATCTGCCTGTCCCATTTGCCAAAGAGGGCACAGGACAGCCTCTTTGAAGCATTGATATGCATCCCAGAGGAGACTAGTAGTGCAGGGCATCTGTTCTGGAGAAACAGCCCTAGGATCCTCCCATAATTCCCAAAGTTCTTATTAATCTTCTTCTTAATCAGGTCAAAGAAGACCTCTCCCCAGTTCAATTGCTTTTTATCCACAATGGCTCCCATAAAGCACAGCTGATACCTGGATATGGTATCATGTGCTGAATGCTTGGCCAGCAAAACCTTGCCCACTACATCAGCTAAGAACCTGTATTCAACAGCTAGGTTCTTTTTCAGCAGCTTGCTAGGGTTAGCATCAGAGTGACCCATTCTTGCAAGTAAATCAGAAAATTCCTCTCCAGATAATTTAGCAGAATCTCTTCCATAACTTAACTCAAAAACTTCTGTCAGAATAGCAGGAGTCAAAGGTACCTGGGTTCCAGATATTGAACCAACCACTGTGTTTTGGTCCTGGTTGTGGGCAGTGTAGATCCACTCTTTAATCTCATCAGCAGCCAATTTGATTCTTGTGGACATGATGGTAACAAGCTTCTGCTCCTTGAATAGTTCCAGAATATCTTTAAAAACCTGATCAGTGGTGCTGAAGGACTCCATGTCTATATCAAATCCAGCATCGAATTTCATTGCGGCTAGAACGGCAACAGAGACGACCATGGTTACCTGCAAAAATCAACAAACAAAACGACCAAGTGTAGAGATGTTTGGAGGGAAAGAGAATTTTTGCAGAGAGATCGAAAGCGCAAAAGGAGAACGACGGCCAAAAAATGAATTTTATATTAGAGTTCGACGCAGAAAAGGAAAGATCGTTGAACTCAGTTCGACGATCGGGGCTTCTAAAGGAATCTGAAGGGTCTTCAATATCATCGATCTCCGTTCGACGATATTGGAGAGCGTCGAGCTCTGTTCGACGATCGTTCAGAGAACAGAATCGTCGAGCGCCGTTCGACGATCGCTGACCGGAAGAGATAGTTCAGACTATCTGAGAAGCGCTGAACTCTGGTCGATGATTTCAGAAATCGTCGATCTCCGTTCGACGATCTGGGGGAAAATCGTCGAGCGCAGTTCAGAGACCAGAAATACACTCTAGACACTTAGAAAAATCAAGATGTTTGTCTAGTCTTGGTCAATTTTTAAAGTTTCAAAATCTTGGAACTTATTTTAGACTTCCTCAATCTAACATTCCTAACTGATTTAGGAAGAAAGTGTGTTTCTTTTCATCCAAGGGTTTGGTGAAAATATCTCCCATTTGCAAATCAGTTGGGATATATTGAAGTTCAATTTTATTCTTCTCAACATTATCCCTTAAAAAGTGATGCTTAATTTCTATGTGTTTTGTCCCACTATGGAGGACTGGATTTTGAGCTATAGAAATAGCACTGGTGTTATCACAAAAGATTTTTGACTTCTCTAAGTTGTAGCCATAGTCTAGGAGTTGGTTTTGAATCCACAATATTTGTGAACAACAACTACCTGCAGCCATATATTCAGCTTCAGCAGTTGAAGTTGACACAGAAGTTTGTTTCTTGCAAAACCAAGAGACAAGTCTGTCACCAAGAAACTGATAAGTTCCACTGGTGCTTTTCCTGTCAATTCTGCATCCAGCATAATCAGCATCAGAAAATCCAGTTAATTCAAATGCTGAATCTTTTGGATACCAGAGACCTAGATTTGGACAACTTTTAACATACCTAAGAATCCTTTTTACTAAAGTTAGGTGTGACTCGCTAGGGCTAACTTGGAATCTAGCACATATGCATGTAACAAACATTATGTCTGGTCTACTAGCTGTGAGGTACAGTAAAGAGCCAATCATTGCTCTATATGTTGTCTGATCAACAGGTTTCCCATGTTCATCAGCATCCAATACAACATTGGTAGACATAGGTGTTTTCATACAAGATGCTTCAGACATACCAAATTTCTTGACCAATTTATTTGCATACTTGGTTTGAGAAATAAAGATGTCTTCAGCATGTTGTTTGACTTGCAATCCTAGGAAGAAGGATAGTTCACCCATGCTACTCATTTCAAATTTAGAATGCATTAGTTTGGAAAACCTTCTGCACAAATTTGAATCAGTAGAACCAAAAATAATATCATCTACATAAATCTGTACTAGTAGGGTATGAGACTTATGGGTTCTAATGAAAAGAGTTTGGTCTACTCTACCCCTTATAAATCCATTTTCCAGAAGAAAGCATATTAGGGTCTCATACCATGCTCTAGGAGCTTGCTTGAGACCATATAATGCTTTGTTCAGCTTAAAAACATAATCAGGGTAAGTTGGAGAGATAAAACCTGGAGGTTGTCTGACATAGACTTCTTCTTTGATGTCTCCATTTAGAAATGCACTCTTTACATCCATCTGATATACCTTGAAGCCTTTGTGTGCTGCATAAGCTAAGAAGATTCTGATGTCTTCCAATCTTGCAACTGGTGCAAAAGTCTGGTCATAGTCTATGTCTTCTTCTTGAGAATATCCTTGAGCAACTAGCCTTGCCTTGTTCCTTACAATTACTCCTTGATCATCCAATTTGTTTCTGAACACCCATTTTGTTCCAACAATGGAGTGATCCTTAGGCTTTGGCACTAGTTCCCACACTTTGTTACTTTCAAATTGATGCAACTCTTCTTGCATTGCAATGATCTAGTGTGGATCTTGCTCCGCATCTTGAATGGATTGAGGTTCAATTTGAGATAGGAAGCAAGTGTGCAACAAGTTTTGGTTGACCTGATTTCTGGTTTGCACACCAGCTGAGATGTCTCCAATTACTTGGGAAATTGGATGGTCTCTTGATGTTACTAAATCAACAGGGGGTGTTGATTGTTCACCAACCTGTGTTGTTGTTTCCTCTTGTGGTACAACAACTGGCTCTTCAAGTTGTTTCTCTTCAATATGTTGAATGCTTTCTTCATCTTCACTGCTTTCCTCTTTTTGAGTAACCCGTAACTTGTTCAAATCTTCAACAAGAGAATGTACCTGCAAGGGTTCTATGGTAGAAGTGTTCTTCTCCTTGGAAGACATGTTAGATTCATCAAATGATATGTGAACAGATTCTTCAATTTTAAGAGTTGATTTATTATAAACCCTATAAGCCTTACTGATCATGGAGTATCCCAGAAATACTCCTTCATCAGCTTTAGCTTGAAATTTTGCTAAATATCTCTTGTCATTATTATGAATATAACAAATACAACCAAAAATTCTAAAATAATCAACTTTAGGTTTCTTCCCTTTGAGTAATTCATAGGGAGTCTTTCCCTTTAGTTTATGTATTAAACTTCTGTTCAGCATATAGTTGGAGGTGTTCACTGTAACGCCCCGAAACTCAAAGGAGCAGAGGGGAATAATTTGGGCCAGTTTGAGTTCTGGCTGCAGGCACACGGCCTGGGACACGGGCGTGTCCCAGGGCGTGTCAAGCCTGTGTCGACACTAAGGCGTGAAGTCGACACTTTGGTCTCGACATTGTGTCGAGACCGGGCACACGGCCTGCGACACGGGCGTGTCGCAGGGCGTGTCGACCCGTGTCGACACTTAGCCGTGAAGTCGACACAGTGATTCGACGTTGTGTCGAGACACGGCACACGACCTGCGACACGGGCGTGTCGCAGGGCGTGTCAACCCGTGTCGACACTCGTCCCGCGAAGTCGACAATTTGGTGTCGACAGTGTGTCGAGACATGGCACACGGCCTGCGACACGGGCGTGTTGCAGGGCGTGTCGACCCGTGTCGACACTTAGCCGCGAAGTGCTGAGACCTTGTACACGGCCTGGAGCCCAGGCGTGTCAAGGTGACACGGGAAAGGACACGGGCGTGTCCTAGAACCCGTACAGTGCTCGGGTTGAAAACGGGAGAAAATCATGGGGTACACGGCCAGCTACACGGCCGTGTCAGTTGGAACACGGGCGTGTCAGCTCGAACACGGGCGTGTTCGATACCCGTGTGAGGTTCCAGGTGATTCGATTTTGACGGCGAATGAGGCACACGGCCCTGGACACGGGCGTGTGCCAGGCCGTGTTCGGTCCAGATTGGGCATTTCAGTCCCGAATCGAAGCCGTTCATTTCTTTGACTGAAGATCCAACGGCTGGGGGTTGTTCCTGAAGGGATATACCCGGGTTTTGACTTAGAAAACCCTCACTTTTTCCACTTGTTCTCTCTCCAAACCCTTGGAGAAAGAAGAGCTAAGGCAAGAAGAAGAGGAGCTAGATCCGCCATTGGAGGAGCTTCGGAGCTCCGAATCGCAAGCCGACTCCGGATCCACGGAGGCAACGCAAGTGCGGTGATTTCCATCCGATTACTTTTCGATGGCGCCAAAGAGGACCGCAAGGGTAACGATCCTCAACTTGAGCATGAGTCGCTCTCTTTCTTTGCATAGGAAGCCCGCTCTCGCGAGTTTGCGGAGAGTTGGAGGCGTTCCTTCGGGTAGATATGTAAAGTCCCCGTTGTTTAGCGTCCGTATGCGAGAACGGACATAGGCATTTTGGTTGAAGCCTACCCGGACATGTAGTTCGGATCGGTGATGTTGCATTGCATAAGGCCGGAGAAGACTCCGTGCTATTGGGTGTTTTTCGGGTTTTCTACGCGGTAGATTGCAGCAGGGAGCCTTGGGGACTAACCCAAAGGTGCACCCGGAAAACTGGGCGGACACGAGGTCTTGCCAACTTGGTGGCCTGAGAGCCAACTTGAACATAACGGGGTTATGTGATTTGTGGTAGAATGGGAATCGGTGAAAGTTTGACCCGCGCAGATGGCTTAAATTGCCGTTGCGATGTGAGCACGGGTTAGATGGAGCCGTACCCGCTTTATGTCGTTCGGGTTAGAGAGACCTAAAGTTACATGGCACTCGCCGTTGGCATAGATGTGAGTCTTCGGTGGTCGATGGCTTAAATTGACGTGACCAATACCATGAAGACGAATTGCTCATAGGAATGGCCGTCTAAGTGGCGGTGGTGAGTCCGGAATGTTAATGGCTTTAATTGACGTGACATCGACCGGTTCACCGAGAATGTGCCCTGAGTGCACGGGGCGTGTGGCCGTACGAGCCCACGCCTGTGATGAAATGGCTATGGTTTTAATTGCTCGCTTATGCTAATGAAATGCAGGAAAGGAGCATCGCCGCCCCGAATTGGGGGCGGGATCGTTATAATTTGGTCAGCATTGCTGACCGTTGCCTTGTTTGCCACCGTGCGGTGGTTTGTTTGCTTGCAGGTGCAGCTGGACCAAGCGGTCAATAGCGGGCTAAAGCCCTTTTTGCGAAGCTGGCCCTCGAAGGCCCAAGTGGAAATGTTTTATGTTTTATTCATGTATGGCCGGCCTGCGAGCCGAGGTTTGTAAATCATGTAAAAGACAAGTGAAACATTTTGTAAGGCCTTAAAGCCGACTTTTGAGTATTTTGTAATAACATTCCTATTATCATGTTAGTGGACATTCATGCTTGTGCTGGGTTCTTGTTTTGCAACTTATAAACTGCTTCCGCTAGAATGCTCTGTGTAGGACGTTGAGATTGGTTGGATGGTTTCCATAAGTAACCACCCGGTCTGTCTGTGGCATATGGCGTCGGGCCCCGGCCGGACCTACTGTTATATGCTATGCGACGGATAGGGGGTGTTACAATTTGGTATCAGACTACTGGTTTTGGTTGGGCTTGAATTGAATTCGTGGGTGAATTCTTTTTAAGGGGTGGTGAGCACATTGTGTGCGTCATCGTTATAACCGTAAAAAGAACCCATGAATGTCCACTTAGGAATGAAAATACTCGTGTTTGAGGAACCTGCGTGTTCCTATAATTGCTGTTTGCAATTTATTTGGTCGCTTAACGGTGTTTTGTACCACTATAGGTGACTCGAAGTGGCATTGGGCCGTCAGAACGCCGAGTTTCTGAGGCAAGTAGTGCACCGGAAGTTGCTCCCGCAACACCTTTGTCGGCTGAAAATATAAGATTGGTGGCTGAAGCGGTGTTGGCCGTGATCAATGCGCAGCCTGGGAGGCAAGCGCAGCAGCCCGCTCCTGTGATGGAGCAAGTACCTCTTCAAGAGGCTGAGCCGAGGAGGATGGAGCAAGTGGTTGTAGAACCAATAGTGCCAAGGAGGGCGACTGAGAGGCAGTTGAAGCATGTAATGAGCTTTAACCCTCCGTTATTCTCGGGGTTGGGAACCCCATCTCAAGCTGAAGACTGGCTCTCTAGGGTGAAGAGAGTCATGACAGCGACGGAGACGGAGGAGTGGCAGATGACCACCATTGCTACGTTCCTGCTGGACGGTGAAGCAAGGATGTGGTGGGAAGGTTTGGAGCTGCATCATCTGCGAGGTAGACAACTGATAGACGTTCCGATGGAAGAGTTCTCGGAATTGTTCTTGGCAAGATACCTCCCTTCTACTCAGAGGATTTCAATGGAGAATGAATTCCTGAAGTTGGTGCAGGGTGAGAGGAGCGTGGATGAATATCTCCACGAGTTTACGCGGTTGAGTCGTTATGCTAGCTCCACCATCATGGATGAGGAGCGCAAGACTAATCGTTTTTATGAAGGCTTGAGGGATGAGCTGAGACTGTTACTGTCGGGGCCAATGACGCAGGGTTTCTTAACCTTGGTCAATACTGCCCGGTCCTTGGAGAAGGACATGAAGAGTGTACAAGCGAAGAAAAGCTTGGGTGAAAAGAAATCTGAGTTCAGAGTGCCGACTACTTCAAAGTCAGGCTATCGGAGGACTTTCAAGAAGCATAGGACTTCGGGTCCAGCTCCTTCTGGCGCTTCTGGGGCGACTACGGGTCGGACCCCGGGTGCGTGCTTTACGTGTGGAAAGACGGGGCACTTTGCCCGTGATTGTTGGAGCGGACGTCCTAAGTCCGAAAGGAGGCCTGGAGCTACTTATGAAGAGAAGGGCAAGGCGGTGGAATCGACCGCATCCCATTATGCTCCGGCCCAACCAAGGGTTTACAATCTTGGCCAACAGGAGGCCATTAAACAAGCTGACGTGGTGACAGGTACGGTTTAATTTATAGCAAGTCAATTCCTTTATATGCTTGTTATGCACATGTTACCTTACCACTACTTGTTTAGGATTTGTGTTGATTTGTGAAAATCCGGCACGAGCACTCTTTGATACGGGAGCTTCACACTCCTTCTTGTCCGAAGGATTTATATTACGCATCGGAGTCCCTTCTTCGATGGCGAAGGATAAGTTGGATGTGTTGTTGCCAAATGGGTGTTCGATGCGAGCGGATAGAATCTGCGAGGTTAAGACTCGTATTGGAGAGCAGGAGTTTGACCTGCGGGCGTCCTTACTTCCGTTGGTGGAGTTCGACGTCATATTTGGAATGGACTGGCTCTCGGAGCAGCAGGCCCATATAGATTGCGGTAGCAAGGAAGTAAAGCTGGGAGCAAGTCGTGAGACGACTTTTACGGGCTTAAAGGGGTCGAGCAAGACGTTGATGTCTGCTCTTCAGGTGGTGAAGGCGGTTCGTGCCGGAGCAGAACTGTTCTTTACACTAGTGGAGGTTGCAAAGCCGAAGCCCGCGATGGATTGTATTTCAGTGGTATCGGAATACCCTGATGTGTTCCCCGCAGATCTTCCTGGAGCCCCGCCACAACGGGAGATAGATTTTACTATCGAGCTAGTGCCAGGTGCAAAGCCTGTGTCACGATCTCCGTATCGGCTAGCGCCTAAGGAAATGGCAGAGCTGAAAGTTCAACTACAAGAGTTGTTGGAGCAAGGGTATGTGCGCCCGAGTTCTTCGCCTTGGAGCGCACCGGTCCTCTTTGTTAAGAAGAAGGACGGAAGCTTGAGGTTATGTATTGATTATCGGGAGCTAAACAAGCTGACTGAGAAGAACAAGTACCCGATCCCCCGGATTGATGATCTCTTTGATCAGTTAGTCGGGTCGACGGTGTACTCGAAGTTAGATCTCAAGTCTGGGTACTATCAGCTGCGGATAAGGGAGAGTGATATCCCGAAGACAGCGTTTAGTACGAGATACGGGCATTATGAGTTTACGGTCATGCCGTTTGGGCTGACTAATGCGCCGTCAGTGTTCATGGATTTGATGAACAGAACGTTCAGGGAGTACTTGGACCATTTCGTGATCGTCTTCATCGACGATATTTTGGTGTACTCGCAAAGTGAGGAGGATCACTTCAAGCATCTCCATTTGGTGTTGGAGACACTCAGGAGAAATCAGTTGTATGCCAAGTTCTCGAAGTGCGAGTTTTGGCTATCCTCAGTGGCGTTCCTCGGGCATATAGTGAGTGGAGAGGGTATTGCTGTGGATCCGGCGAAGATTGTTGCGATACGGGAGTGGCCTGAGCTTGCTACGGTAGCAGAAGTCCGGAGCTTTTTGGGGCTTGCCGGCTATTATAGGCGCTTCGTAGAGAACTTCTCGCGGATAGCGTTACCTCTCACTACTTTGACGAGGAAGGATCATAAGTTCGTTTGGACGCCGGAGTGCGCGCGAGCTTTTGAGGAGTTAAAGTGTCGGTTGACCACGGCGCCTGTGCTGAGTTCGCCGGTTGGAACCGAAGGCTATGAGATATATAGCGATGCTTCGGGCAGCGGTTTGGGTTGCGTGCTATTGCAGCACGGCAGCGTGATAGCTTATGGCTCGAGACAGCTAAAAGTGCACGAGAGGAATTATCCGGTCCACGACTTGGAGTTGGCGGCCGTGATTTTTGCCTTGAAGCTGTGGAGACACTATTTGTACGGTGTGAAGATTGATATCTACACCGATCACAAGAGTCTAAAGTACCTGATTGATCAGAAAGATCTGAATATGCGGCAGCGTAGGTGGATGGAGTTCCTGGGGGACTATACTTTCAAGATCCACTACGTGCCTGGCAAAGGGAATGCGGTTGCGGACGCGTTGAGTCGCCGAGCCCCAGCTCAAGCGAATTGGCTATCAGTGCATGATGAGCGGTTGGTGCAGGAGCTGGAGGCGTTGGAGATTGTTTGTGTGGATAGACAATCTAGTGCTGAAGCAGTGCTGAATTGGACTGAAGTCCAATATGACCTGGCTGATCGGATTCGGCAGGCTTTGGATATGGATGCTCATATGAAGCAGTTCATGATAGAGGCTCTGGATGGGTCAAATTCCCAATTCGTTGTGGAGGACGGATTGCTGTGGAAAGACGGTCGTTTGTGCGTCCCAAGTGTGGGCAGTTTACGGGTGGAGTTGTTGTACGAGGCGCACCATACCAAGTACTCGATTCACCCGGGGAGCACGAAGATGTACCGTGATGTTAAGAAGCTATTTTGGTGGCCGGGTTTAAAGAAGGATGTGGCGCTATACGTAGCGAAGTGCCAAACTTGCGCCTTGGTAAAGGCGGAGTGCCAAAAGCCGGGAGGATTTCTTAAGTCCTTGCCTATTCCGGAGTGGAAATTCGACGACATCTCTATGGACTTTGTGCATGGTTTGCCAAGGTCGCAGAAGGGGAACGACGCCATTTGGGTGGTGGTCGATCGATTAACAAAGGTGTCGCATTTTATTCCGCATAGGAAGGATGATCCGGTGGAGAAGCTGGCAAAGCTTTATGTGGATAACATAGTGCGGCTTCATGGTGTGCCCCGTAGCATCGTGAGTGACCGTGATGGGCGGTTCACGTCCAATGATTGGAGGCTGGTGCAGCAAATGTTGGGAACAAAGCTGAAGTTTAGCACAGCCTTCCATCCGCAAACTGATGGGCAGACCGAGAGGGTCAATAGAACCATGGAAGACATGCTTCGCATGTGTGTCTTGGACTTTGGAAAGCAATGGGAGGACCACCTTTATTTGGTGGAGTTCGCATACAACAATAGCTACCAAGCAAGTATTCAGATGGCGCCTTTCGAGGCCCTTTATGGTAGACGATGTCGCACGCCGTTGTCTTGGTTAGAAACGGGCGAGTCGAAGTTGTATAAGCGATCGGAAGTGGAGGATGCTACTTCTTTGGTAAGGACAATTCGGGAGAGGTTGCTTATCGCTCAGGACCGGCAAGCAAAGTACTATAATGCCAAGCACAGGAACGTGGAGTTCGCTGTGGGCGATTATGTATACTTGAAGATCAAGCCGTTCAAGGGTGTCTCGCGGGTGCGGCGATTGAAAAAGCTAAGCCCGAGGTACCTTGGACCGTTCGAGGTTCTGGAGCGAGTAGGAGAAGCGGCCTATCGGCTGAAGCTTTCAGTGGAGCTAAGTGGTTTACATGATGTATTCCATATTTCGGTGCTTCGGAAGGCGGTGCAAGAGCCTACGCAAGTGATCGCGGCCAATCAAGTGCCGGTGGATAGTGGGCTAACGACAAAAGTCAAGCCCGTGCGGATTGAGGACTCGGAGGTCAAGCGGCTACGCAATAAAGAGATCAGGATGGTCAAAGTCCGGTGGGACAATTGCGGTCGTGAGGAGCTCTCTTGGGAGCGAGAGCAGACGATGCTTGACGAATATCCGGAGTTGTTCCGCTCAGGTACAAATTTAAGTTTTGTACATGTTTTTCCCTTTATGTAATTTCGTGGACGAAATTCTTTTAAGAGGGGTAGAGTTGTAACGCCCCGAAACTCAATGGAGCAGAGGGGAGTAATTTGGGCCAGTTTGAGTTCTGGCTGCAGGCACACGGCCTGGGACACGGGCGTGTCCCAGGGCGTGTCAAGCCTGTGTCGACACTAAGGCGTGAAGTCGACACTTTGGTCTCGACATTGTGTCGAGACCGGGCACACGGCCTGCGACACGGGCGTGTCGCAGGGCGTGTCGACCCGTGTCGACACTTAGCCGTGAAGTCGACACAGTGATTCGACGTTGTGTCGAGACACGGCACACGGCCTGCGACACGGGCGTGTCGCAGGGCGTGTCAACCCGTGTCGACACTCGTCCCGTGAAGTCGACAATTTGGTGTCGACAGTGTGTCGAGACATGGCACACGGCCTGCGACACGGGCGTGTCGCAGGGCGTGTTGACCCGTGTCGACACTTAGCCGCGAAGTGCTGAGACCTTGTACACGGCCTGGAGCCCAGGCGTGTCAAGGTGACACGGGCAAGGACACGGGCGTGTCCTAGAACCCGTGCAGTGCTCGGGTTGAAAACGGGAGAAAATCATGGGGTACACGGCCAGCTACACGGCCGTGTCAGTTGGAACACGGGCGTGTCAGCTCGAACACGAGCGTGTTCGATACCCGTGTGAGGTTCCAGGTGATTCGATTTTGACGGCGAATGAGGCACACGGCCCTGGACACGGGCGTGTGCCAGGCCGTGTTCGGTCCAGATTGGGCATTTCAGTCCCGAATCGAAGCCGTTCATTTCTTTGACTGAAGATCCAACGGCTGGGGGTTGTTCCTGAAGGGATATACCCGGGTTTTGACTTAGAAAACCCTCACTTTTTCCACTTGTTCTCTCTCCAAACCCTTGGAGAAAGAAGAGCTAAGGCAAGAAGAAGAGGAGCTAGATCCGCCATTGGAGGAGCTTCGGAGCTCCGAATCGCAAGCCGACTCCGGATCCACGGAGGCAACGCAAGTGCGGTGATTTCCATCCGATTACTTTTCGATGGCGCCAAAGAGGACCGCAAGGGTAACGATCCTCAACTTGAGCATGAGTCGCTCTCTTTCTTTGCATAGGAAGCCCGCTCTCGCGAGTTTGCGGAGAGTTGGAGGCGTTCCTTCGGGTAGATATGTAAAGTCCCCGTTGTTTAGCGTCCGTATGCGAGAACGGACATAGGCATTTTGGTTGAAGCCTACCCGGACATGTAGTTCAGATCGGTGATGTTGCATTGCATAAGGCCGGAGAAGACTCCGTGCTATTGGGTGTTTTTCGGGTTTTCTACGCGGTAGATTGCAGCAGGGAGCCTTGGGGACTAACCCAAAGGTGCACCCGGAAAACTGGGCGGACACGAGGTCTTGCCAACTTGGTGGCCTGAGAGCCAACTTGAACATAACGGGGTTATGTGATTTGTGGTAGAATGGGAATCGGTGAAAGTTTGACCCGCGCAGATGGCTTAAATTGCCGTTGCGATGTGAGCACGGGTTAGATGGAGCCGTACCCGCTTTATGTCGTTCGGGTTAGAGAGACCTAAAGTTACATGGTACTCGCCGTTGGCATAGATGTGAGTCTTCGGTGGTCGATGGATTAAATTGACGTGACCAATACCATGAAGACGAATTGCTCATAGGAATGACCGTCTAAGTGGCGGTGGTGAGTCCAGAATGTTAATGGCTTTAATTGACGTGACATCGACCGGTTCACCGAGAATGTGCCCTGAGTGCACGGGGCGTGTGGCCGTACGAGCCCACGCCTGTGATGAAATGACTATGGTTTTAATTGCTCGCTTATGCTAATGAAATGCAGGAAAGGAGCATCGCCGCCCCGAATTGGGGGCGGGATCGTTATAATTTGGTCAGCATTGCTGACCGTTGCCTTGTTTGCCACCGTGCGGTGGTTTGTTTGCTTGCAGGTGCAGCTGGACCAAGCGGTCAATAGCGGGCTAAAGCCCTTTTTGCGAAGCTGGCCCTCGAAGGCCCAAGTGGAAATGTTTTATGTTTTATTCATGTATGGCCGGCCTGCGAGCCGAGGTTTGTAAATCATGTAAAAGACAAGTGAAACATTTTGTAAGGCCTTAAGGCCGACTTTTGAGTATTTTGTAATAACATTCATATTATCATGTTAGTGGACATTCATGCTTGTGCTGGGTTCTTGTTTTGCAACTTATAAACTGCTTCCGCTAGAATGCTCTGTGTAGGACGTTGAGATTGGTTGGATGGTTTCCATAAGTAACCACCTGGTCTGTCTGTGGCATATGGCGTCGGGCCCCGGCCGGACCTACTGTTATATGCTATGCGACGGATAGGGGGTGTTACATTCACTGCCTCTGCCCAAAAAGATAGAGGAAGGTGAGCATCTGACAACAATATAGTGGCAGATTCAATAAGGGTTCTATTTTTCCTTTCAGCTACCCCATTTTGTTGAGGAGTTCTAGGAGCTGAGAAAGTGTGCCTGATCCCTTCACTCTGACAGAACTCTTGCATAAGAAGAGAATCAAACTCTATCCCATGATCACTTCTGATCAGGGCAATGTGAGTATTGAACTCAATCTGTATACATTTGAAAAACTCTGTCAAACACTTAAAGTTATCAGACTTCTTCCTCAGAAAGAACACTCATGTGAATCTAGAGAAGTCATCTACAACTACTAAAGTGTAAGATTTCCCTCCTAGGTTTTGTACTGTAATGGGTCCAAAAAGATCCATGTGTAACAGATACAAGATCCTAGGTGAATCACTCTTATTAAGTGATTTGAAACTATTTTTAGTTTGCTTGCCTAATTGACAAGCCCTGCAGAGTCCTTCCTTCTTGTAGGGGCCAGAAGGTAGTCCTCTAACAAGGTTGTCCTTGGATAGCCTAGCAATAGATTTAGGGTTTAAATGTCCTAGTCTCTTATGTCATAAAACATTAGGTCTACAGATAGAATTAAACAGGCAAATGTCTACATCTGTTGAAAGAAAATCTACTAAGTAGATGTTACCTCTCCTTTTACCTGTCAACACAGTTGTGTTGTCCTCTGACTTGATCTTGCATAATGCTTTGCTGAAAGTCACCTGGTAGCCTTCATCACATAGCTGACTGATACTTATCAAATTGTGCTTTAGTCCTTCCACATAGGCTACCTTCTTGAATGTTACTGTCCCAATCTGGACTGCACCATATCCTTTAGTTTGTCCAAAGTTTGAATCACCAAATATGACTTTGGGTCCAAGCTTGGCTTTAAAGGATGTGAGGTTGTCCTTATTTCCTGTCATGTGCTTAGAGCACCCACTATCCAAATACCATTGTTGGTTAGATGTTGGATAGGTCTTCACCTGCACATAAGATAATTCACTTGTTTTTGACCCAGTTTACCTTGAGCCTAGGTTGATAACCTTTAAATTCAGAAATAAAATACATCCCAGGTTGACTCTTATAACCTTCAGGATGATATCTCCTTGGAGGTATTATCCATTCAGTATAAGGGTTAAAGCTTTGGGATGAAGAACCCCTAGGATTGGATTTTGATTTGCCCTTGAAAGAATTTTCAGAGCTCTGATCTCTGTTCGACGATCGTGGAGCTGCGTTCGACGATCTTGGGTCAGATCGTCGAGCTCCGTTCGACGGTCGACTGTGGTAGAGTTCAGAAATTAGAGATCGTCGACCTGAGTTCGACGATTTTGCCTGAGATCGTCGATCTGCGTTCGGCGATCGTCGAACTCCGTTTGACGATTTTTGCTGGAACTTAGTTTTCTTAGGCAGATCAGAATTTTTCCTAGCTACCTCTACAACTCCCTTCCCTTTATCAGAAATGAACTTGATTGGGGTTGTTAGAACTATAGGTTGGCTGGATGAAGCACCCAAGCCCAGTGTACTATTAAATCTGGAGTTCACTGTGCTTGTGATGTCCATCAGCTTGATACTTCTCCCATTAAGGGATTCTTCAAGCTTCTTGGCCTCTGATAGCTCACTTTTCAGTGAAGCTATCTGCTCCCTACAGCACTCCAACTCCTTAGAGAGTTTGAGCTTTTCTGACTTTAAGACACTATGTTCAGATAATTGATTTCTGAGAGAAATAATTTCCTTCTCAGATTTTAGTAAGTCTAAACATAATGCTTTAAACTCAGATTTAAAGTCCTCTGAATTGAAATCAAAAGAACTAATTACCTGATCCTTTTCAAGTTGAGTCTCTGAGTCTGACTCTGACTCTTCTTCATCTGAATTATGTTGAGAGACATTGATTGCCATCATGCAGAACTCCTTCTCTTCTGCATCATCTTCATCATCACTAGAGCTGGATGAGGCTTCTGATTCCTCTTCAGTTTCACTCCAGGATTCAGCAACAAATCCCTTCCTAGTGTGTTTGTTCTTGCTTGTGGAGGGTTTGTCATTGCTACTTTTCTTGAAGTCATTTTCTCTTCTTCTTTCTTTCTTATCTCTTTTGTCCTTGTTTTTGTTCTCTGAACAGTCAGGTACAATGTGCCCTGGTTTGCTGCAACCAAAGCAAACAATTTCTTTATTGTTTGACTTATCATACCTTGGCTTATTATGCTCCTTATATGATCTCTTTCTGAAGTCCTTTCTGGCCATCTTGTAAAATCTTTTGGCCAACAGACTGAGCAGTTCATCATTGTCTGTGACTTTGTCTTCAGGCTGATCTTCAGTTGCTTTGAAGGCTATTGTATTTTCTTTTCTTGTGGCTGGTGAGGCAACCTTCTGCTCTTCTTCTCTGTTCTTAATGAGCAGCTCATAAGATTTGAGCTTACCCAAAAGAGCTTCTGTGGTGATCTCATTCAGACTTCTGGCATCCTTGATTGACCAGATCCTTGAATCCCAAGTGCTTGGGAAGCACATTAGGATTTTGTCATTAAGTTCAGTCAGTGAGATATCCTTATCCAAAGTCCTGAGTTCACTGACTATCAGACTGAGCCTGTTATACATATCTCCAACTGACTCAGCTTATCACTTCTTGAAGTTCTCATATTAGGATATGAGGTGGGATCTCCTGTCCTTTCTTTTATCAGCTGATCCTGACACTATTTCAGTGAGCTTATCCCAGATTTCCTTTGCTGAATTACATTCAGCCACTTTTTGGAATATGTCATCAGACATAGTCTGGGCTAAGATGTTCATAGCCCTTGCATCTGCTACCTTCCACTTCTTGATGTCAGCATCTGTTCCTGATGGAGGTGGAACAACATTTGTGCTTGTGTTCTCTAGAGGTCTTGGACAAACTGTCAAAACAGAATTAAAAATGTCCTCGTCAATAGAATTCATGTATAATCTAATCCTTGCTTTCCAAAGTGCAAACTTAGACAGATTGCACACTGGAGGTCTGGTGCTAGCATAATCTTTGTTTTGGGCCATGATTTGTGAAGACAAAATCTAACAATAAAATCAAAACAAGCAGATCTAACTAGGAATCTTTGGGTTCAGGTGTTAGCCTGTGCAACCACTAAGGTGTGGTATTTTTAACCAACCTCGCTTTGATACCAATTGAAAGTGTGAGCTAGATCTGATATACTCTAGAGGGGGGTGAATAGAGTATATGGTGCTTTAAAATCTTTTTACAATATTTGTTGTAATCTGAGTGAACAGGGAAGCAAATAGAAAAACTAATCACAGAAACTAACTAGTCACAGATCACAGCCAGAAACAAAAATAAAGATAAGCAAGCCAGAAAACACAAGGAGCTATAGTGGTTCCCCTAAACTTGGGTACATCCACTCTTCTACCACCCTAGGTAGGAATCCACTGCAGGATGAGTTGATCAGGTGTCCTGGGCACCAATAAGCTTTTGATAAGGTGCTTAAAAACCAAACCAGATTTTTTGATCAGGTGTCTTGCCACCAATGAGCTTTTGACAAGGTGCTCAAAAACCACACATAAACTTTTGAAGGGAGTTTGAAAAACCCTTTACAGAGATGGGGATGAGAGAGTTATGGAAGTCTTCTCTTTCTCAAAGCAACTGAGAAGACTATGTGGATTTGATGTTGTCAAAGCTCCCCCTGAGTTCTTGAGATGTTCAGGAAATGAAGCTTTGCTGTAGGGTAATAGACCTTCAGAGATTGATCTCCAGCAATTGATGATTTCAGCAACAGCTGAAATGTTAGGTGTCTGGAGTCTTGAGTGATGTTGTCCTTGAACACTCGAATCAAAGAGATCTGAAGATTTCAGATGTGTTGATCTCCTTTTGGTGTGTGTTCTTGTATGAATTCTTTTAGAGACAGAGTGTGAGGACCCTGACGAGCCTGGCTCACCAGCGCTGCATACGTCCCAGGCCCCCATCATGGACTGCAGTCCGTGCCACCCCAACCCCTCTCCGTGCCCCTGCGGCCACGGCGGGTTGTTGGAAACCGCAGCGTGAAGACCCTGACCACACAGCGCGCCTGCTTACTGTGTTTTCGTCCCAGGCCTCACGGACTGCAATCCTCCCTTTGACGAGAAGTGATCCGGTTAAGCGGGCCTACGAGGACTTCCCAGGAGGTCACCCATCCCAGAATTTCTCCCCTCCAAGCACGCTTAACTATGGAGTTCTTTCACTTCTCATCACCAATTGAGCTGCAGCTCAATTGGTGATGAGAAGTGAAAGAACTCCATAGTTAAGCGTGCTCGGACGGGAGAAATTCTGGTATGGGTGACCTCTTGGGAAGTCCCCGTAGGCCCGCTTAACCGGATCACTTCTCGTCAAGGGAGGACTGCAGTCCATGTTGGGGGCCTGGGACGTATGCAGCGCTGGTGAGCCAGGCTCGTCAGGGTCCTCACATAAAAGTGCACTTTTATGTGAGGACCCTGACGAGCCTGGCTCACCAGCGCTGCATACGTCCCAGGCCCCCATCATGGACTGCAGTCCGTGCCACCCCAACCCCTCTCCGTGCCCCTGCGGCCACGGCGGGTTGTTGGAAACCGCAGCGTGAAGACCCTGACCACACAGCACACCTGCTTACTGTGTTTTCGTCCCAGGCCCCACAGACTGCAATCCTCCCTTGACGAGAAGTGATCCGGTTAAGCGGGCCTACGGGGACTTCCCAGGAGGTCACCCATCCCAGAATTTCTCCCGTCCGAGCACGCTTAACTATAGAGTTCTTTCACTTCTCATCACCAATTGAGCTGCAGCTCAATTGGTGATGAGAAGTGAAAGAACTCTATAGTTAAGCGTGCTCGGACGGGAGAAATTCTGGGATGGGTGACCTCCTGGGAAGTCCCCGTAGGCCCGCTTAACCGGATCACTTCTCGTCAAGGGAGGATTGCAGTCTGTGGGGCCTGGGACGAAAATACAGTAAGCAGGTGCGCTGTGTGGTCAGGGTCTTCACGCTGCGGTTTCCAACAACCCGCCGTGGCCGCAGGGGCACGGAGAGGGGTTGGGGTGGCACGGACTGCAGTCCATGATGGGGGCCTGAGACGTATGCAGCGCTGGTGAGCCAGGCTCGTCAGGGTCCTCACACAGAGAATGTCTACAACTCTTTCTCTTTTTCTCTTGTGAACAGTTGATGTTGAGAAAGATGTTGTTCAGAGAATAGTTGTAGCATAGAATATTTTTCTCTTCTTCTTCTTGTTCACTCACTACAGATGCTATCAGAATTCAAAAATCATATCTTTTATTCCTTTTTGCTGAATGGAAATGATCCTCTGTCAAGAATAGTTGTTAGCCTGACATTAATTGCATCCTTAATTGCCTTTGTCTTCTGGGGGAAAGTCCAAAAAAACATTCCTTGATAATCCCTTGAAACTTGGTCCAGAATAACTGAAAACGGCTACAAGATCTTCTGAATTAATTGCTGACAATAACTCCTTAACTGTCCTGAATTTGAATATTGAAAATCATTTAACTCTTCAGAAAAGCATCGAACTGAGCTCCACTATCATCGAACTGAGCTCAGCGATTTGGACTTAGACAGCAACAGAGATCGTCGATCTGAGCTCAACTATCGTCGAACTGAGCTCAGAGATAGAGAATCAATACTGGAGTCAAGATCGTCGAACTGAGCTCGAAGATCGTCGAATGGAGTTCGACGATTTGTTGAAGTTGAGCTCAGCGATCGTCGAAGGGAGTTCGACGATCCGTCGAAGTTGAGCTAAACGATCGTCGATTGGAGTTCGACGATTCGTCGTACTGAGCTCGACGAAATGACTTAGTCTCCAAATAGAAAAACCTTGGTCTTGTGGGCAGCTTCCAAACCTAACTACTAACCCTTACACTCAATCCTAATTGACCTTTAGATCTATACAGAGAGGTCAAAAACAGGTTTCCTAGAGACATAGTGATCCTGACCCAAATTAGTAATAGGGTGTTCCAACAGAGATGATGTCTTCTGATAGCCACGTGTCGAAGTTAAAGGCTGCGGGACTTGCAGAATACCTGGAATAATTGGACTACATGAGAGACCGTAGTTTGATTGCAGAGGAGGTTCGTGACAAGATTTGGTCCAAGGAGGTGGAGCCCAAGATAGATGATGTTCGTGAGCTAGCGCTCCGGCGCGGTGTTTCGAAGGCCTTCCGCCTGGTTAGCAAGAGTTTGGGATGTGACACATTCGGATTTAGCTTTGCAGATGTTTCCGAAGACGAGCGTTCTGGCTCGGACGACGAGTAGTAGCCTTTTATCTTTGCAGCTGTGTATTTGCATTTTGTTGTTTTAGTTGATCGTACTGTATTTTGCATTTCGTTCAACATTTGTCGTTGTTGCCCTTAGGCGTCGGTTGCCCCTTTTTGTATCATTCTAGTTGTTTTGTTATGACATTATTCTTTTCATGTCATCTTAGTTGTTCTCATTTGCACGGCTCTGGTCCGTGGCTTTGTTTGCCCGGTTTTAGTCAGCGGCTTTGTTCGCGTGGCTTTAGTCCACGTCTTTGTTTGCGCGGCTCAGGTTCGTGGCTTTGTCGCGAAAGGGGGGCAGACCCTTGCGAGGTTGCACGAGTCAGGCTCGCGGCTTAGGTTGCACAACTCAGGTACGCGACCTAGTTTGCACGAGGGCTGCTCGCGGGTTCTTCGTGAGGGGAGCAGGCCCCCACGGGGTGCGCGAGTCAGGCTCGCGACTTAGGTTGCACGAGGGCTGCTCGCGGGTTCTTCGTGAGGAGGCAGGCCCCCACGGGGTGCGCAAGTCAGGCTCGCGGCTTAGATTGCACGAGGGCTGCTCGCGGGTTCTTCATGGGGGGGGGGCATGCCCCCACGGGGTGCGCGAGTCAGGCTCGCGACTTAGGTTGCACGAGGGCTGCTCGCGGCTTTTTCGTGAGGGGGGCAGTCCCCCACGGGGTGAGCGAGTCAGGCTCGCGGCTTAGGTTGCACGAGGGCTGCTCGCGACTTCTTCGTGAGGGGGGCAGGCCCCCACGGGGTGTGCGAGTCAGGCTCACGGCTTAGGTTGCCCGAGGGTTGCTCGCGGCTTCTTCGTGAGGGGGGCAGGCCCCCACGGGGTGCACGAGTCAGGCTTGCGGCTTAGGTTGCACGAGAGCTGTTAGCGACTTCTTCGTGAGGGGGGCAGGCTCCCACGGGGTGCGCGAGTCAGGCTCGCGGCTTAGGTTGCACGAGGGCTGCTCGCGGCTTCTTCGTGAGGGGGGCAGGCCCCCACGGGGTGCGCGAGTCAGGTTTGCGGCTTAGGTTGCACGAGGGCTGCTCGCGGCTTCTTCGTGAGAGGGGGCAGACCCCCACGGGGTGCGCGAGTCAGGCTCGCGACTTAGGTTGCACGAGGGCTGCTCACGACTTCTTCGTGAGGGGGGCAGGCCCCCACGGGGTGCGCGAGTAAGGCTCATGGCCTAGTTTGCACGAGGGCTGCTCGCGGCTTCTTCGTAAGGGGGCAGGCCCCCACGGGGTGCGTGAGTCAGGCTCGCGGCTTAGTTTGCCGGAGAATGTAAGTACTCAATCTGACAGCCGGAGAATGTGGGTACTCAATCCGGTTGCAGTCGCGAGGGGGGCAGGCCCTGGTGATGACAAGACATTGTTTTGCAGTAACAGCGGAGAATACAAGTACTCAATCCGACCGCCGGAGAATGCAGGTACTCAATCTGGTTGCACGACCTAGCCTGGCTGAACTACTGCTTAGTTAGGTATCAATAAAGCGAATAGCAAAAAAATAGTTTTCCCAAGCCCGAGCATGCGGTTTTTACAATAGCAGATAAATAAATGAGCGGAAAAAGAGAAACGGCTCAAGGATGGAAGTGGCGGGAACGGGATTGGAAAACATCCAGGAGCGATTGTTGGAGTATTGCGGTGTAGTTAGAGTCAGCTTTGATGACAACGAACTGTACATCATAGGATGCTTGCCGAGGTGCTTCTTCAAGAGTGACTGGGAGAGTAATGGTGCCCATGACTGGTATCGGGGCATTCCCCGAAACACGTGCGTTGACTGATGCTAGCTCGAGGTTGCTAGTGGTTAGTTTGAGTTGAAGCAACGTTGATAAAAGCAACACATTAACAGTAATCTCTCCATCCACTAAAACTTGGTTCAACTCAGTAGATGGCTCGCCAATTCTGACGGTTGTACATCTCATGTTTTGACTAGGAGGCGGTCTATTTCTTGGTAGGAATTGATCAACCGCCCCTAGACCGATCAGTTGCTGGATTTCTTTCTTCAGCCGATTGCATCCGTTGGTGTTGTGGCCTTGACCCGGATGATACTTGCAGTACTTTGACAAATCTCCCCGCCCGGGGGTGAGCGGCCTGGGCCTGCACAAGCCTGGATGATTACAAATTGCTTCAAAGATCTTGCCTTGAGGGGCGTTGAGCGCCGCAAATTGACGTAACTTTCACCCTTTGCAGGTACTTGCATGTTTATCATAGTTTCTCTTGTGCTCAGGGTACACATTGTTCTCTAGTTTTCTTTTCTGGACTCTACCCGGACTTGGACTTTCCAGTGAGGGCTTTCTGACCGTCATGAACCTTTTGATAAAGAGAGCTGCGAGTTCAATGTAGCTGCTTATCCTCTCCTCTTGTAGAGAATGAAACCAAGCTCGAGCCTTCCTTTTAGTGTTGTCGGAAATGCATGGACCATGTATTGATCTGAAGCGTTGCGAGCGTGCATGATAGTTTCGAAGCACCTCACGTGTGCCAGTGGGTTGTCGGTTCCGCTGAAACTGTGGATTTCAGAGTCACCCTCTAGATCTGGCCCTGCCCAAGAGTCAAGTGAGTTGTAGTTGGGTAGATGTTCTCCTAGTTCCAGCTTCGTGGCCGAGGCATCGAGACTCCTCTCATTTCCAAAGTTTTCTTCATAATGAGCATTGGCGAGGTGACGATCATGCATATCTTGGAGTGGTGCTGCGGGCGTGGGGGAGCTACTTGTACTTGAGAATTCCTTCTCTATGTCGTACTCCTTGTGCAAGCAATGTCTGCTTGAGACGGAGAGTTCTCCTGACAGCGGTAAATCAACTTGCTTGAACGGCTGCGAGACTCTTAGCCGGTGGAATGCCAGATCATCCTGAATTGCGTACATCATGCTAGTGCGGGTGGTATTCGGAGGGGAGTATTCTTGAAGTGGATGTTGCCCCCCATTCCTCGGAGAGTCACGTCGACGATTGTTGTTGCGGTGCCCAACTTGACTCCGCTCTTCTTGTCCTATGCGAGTTTGTTTTTCTCCTTGCGGAGCTCCTTGCGTCGGGCCATGATTTGGCAGAGGCAGGGGAATGACTGGTGCTGGTGGCAGAGGAGGAGCAGGGGGTGCTGCTAAATTTCTGAGCAGAGTGAGCATTTCGGTCTGCTGCTCCTCCTTCTGGCGAACACGCCTCTCAAGGGCGTTAACAGATGCAAATGCAGTTTCTGACTCCAATGGTAGGCTCACAAGTGAGCGGGTGCGTGCCGGTTCAGCGCGTCCACATGGGACGAACCCTTCAGCAGCACGGGCGCTTCTTTTCGTCATTACAGTAGAACTTGGAAGCGGGAGGGCTGGTGATCTAATTCTTTTGAAGGATGCTGAGAATCAGTTTCCCACAGACGGCGCCAAACTATTGCGGCCTGGCTCGATGCCCTAGTCGGACCGGATTTAATTGGACCGTCTTAGCTTGCAGAGCGATCGAGCGCACACATAGTCAGAGAGACAGAAAGTTTGACTCCGGATGTGATGACGTGGAAAAACCCCTCAATTGGGTAAAAAACCACGCGACCGGATTTATGCCGGTCAAAATCCACTAGTTGCTCGTGATTACAGTGCGTTCTGAGAATCGGGGCGACAGGCCGCTCCCGTTATAACTTGGGGTGAGAGAGAAGGTCTGCGGCTTCCAGCGGGCAACAGGCTGCGCCGCGGGAGCGATTTGCACATTGGAATGCGTGAGATGGCACTGGCGCTCTGAAGCTTGGAGCGCGGGTTCGTCGTGCGCCTACTTGCTGGGGTCGCCTTCCTCCTTCTACTCGCTCCGAGACTTAGGCGTTTTGCTGCTGGTGGTGCGCTGGTGGCTCGTGGTGGCTCGTGGTGGCTGGAGGATGATCTGAGGGAGGAGTCCGGCAGAGCTATCGCGTGAGGAAGAAGATGACCGGGAGCCAAAATTTGATTTCTGAGGAGGCCTTGGGATTCCTTTTATAGCCCCTGGGCAGGATCATGGCGGGCCCCACCACTAATGTAGTGGGTTAGTGGGTGGTTACCCACCAGATCAAACGGTGAGGAGAGCCCATCATGATCGGACGGTGGGCAAGCCGCCGACGGTGGTGGGGCGGCCATGTGTCGGCGGCGAGCGACCAAGGGGCGGCCTGGACCTCGGCCAGGTCAGCGGCCGCGGCCAGGCCGGCGGCTGCCTGGTCGGACCCGCGGCCAGGCCTCCGGCGGCTTGGACGGCGGGCTCGCCCTGGCCGGCTGCGGCCTGGCAGGCGGCGACTGGGTCGGCGGCCGCGGCCCGGCCAGCGCCGGGCTGGCCGGCGGGAGCGGCCCGACGGATCGCGGCCTGGCCGGCGGCGACCGGGTCAGCGGCCGCGGCCTGGCCTGCCGCAGCCTCGGCCTGGCCGGCGGCGGGCTGGTCGGCGGGAGCGGCCCGGCCGGCGGCGCCCTGGATGCGGTCTTTCCGGAAGCCGCGACGGCGACCTAGCCGGCGGTGGGCTGCGGCCTGGCCGACGACTGCTGCCCGACTGACGGAGGCCTCGCCGGTGGCGGCGGCCTGCCGGCGGCGTCGGCGGCCAGCCGGTGGCGGCGGAGGCCAGCCGGTTGCGTCGGCGGCCGGCGGTGGCGGCCGACCGGCGATTACCCCCCAATGGGGGTGGTTTTCCTAAGTGGGGAGAGGGAGTGGGCCCCACCCCCATGTTTCCCTCATCATGGGGAGTTCATGGGAGGTGGGGTTTGACTTAGTCAACCCCATGATCCCTCCCACTTTGGGTGGAGATCATGGGGGAATATCTCTCTATAAATGGTGGTGTAACCCATCAGCTTTAATGATAGTTTTCAGGATGTTTGCAAGTAACTCGGATCGACTCATAATTACGCGACATCCATGTGCGTCCTAAGGGTTTCGAGGTCATCCATGTTGAAATTGTTGAAGTGTGAAGTTGGAGAAAGTCGGACGGATAGATTGAAGAGTCCGCACAGACCGCAGTGACCGCAGTGACCGCGCGGATTAGGCGGATAGCCTAGCCGGGCAGCCGGTTTCGGCTGTGGTTCTTCTCTGGCGGTCTGGACCAGCAAGCTCTCTGGTGGTGTAACCGTGCGTATAGGTTTGGTTATCCTCCATTAGTGTCGGACTCCTTTGGAGGTCGCCCTGTTCGGCAGGTTCTCTGATTCGCAAAAAGGCAGCCGAATATTGCGGACTGGGGTGGCTTGCCGCCAGGTTGCTGGTGTCTTCTCAGGCGAGGAAGATTAGAGATCGTTGGGTTGTTGTTGCGGATTCTTTGGAGCTCGCCGGTGTCCAGAACGAACCTGTGCTTGCGGTCTGGGTGTTGGATCGTGGAGTAAGAACAGTTGCGCGGACAGGTTGCCTAGAGGTCGCGCGGACTGATGGAGCAGTCTACATGGTGGCGGATTGGAGTTATTCAGTAGGGCGCGATCTTGTTATCAGGTGGCGTGGTTAAGGTTGGAGACCGCGGAGTTTGGAGGACTTGATCTGGGGGTGACTGTCCAGTTAGTTGTCTAGTTCGCCGAGTTCGCCATGGTGCGGACTGGTCGGTATTCGCCGAGTCCGCCCAGAGCGGACAGCTCAAACCATGTTGTAAACTCTCATATAAATTCATTCCAGGTAATCATCGCTATCCCTTAAACTTCATATTTTCTTTTCATTATGCTATCTCACCAACGTTTGGATTCTTCTTTTAACAAAAATGTAGCTAATCCCACATTTCTGTTTTCTGGGCATTGCATCACTTAAAAGAATGTCTTAATTCGCAGAATCCAGTCTTTTGTTTCTGATGGGGACAATCCTCCTCTAAAAGCTTGTGCTTTTAACTCCATTTTTTTTTCAAATCTACGTGAAGTTGACGACGTTGTGGTGGTACTATTGGAACTAAAGGATCCACAGAAAGAATCCGATGAGGTGAAATTTAAGGAAGAACCAGGGGGTGGTTGAATCACGGGAGGTGGAATGGGTTTAGCTTGATGAACAGCTGGCCCTGTTGCAATTATCGTGGCTAATACCATTTAAATGCCTCAGCGATTGCAAGGCAAGATCAGTTACTAGATGTAATATCCTGGATTTATATAATCTGAATTACGGATAAATAATTATAATTGTTACTTAAGAAATGTATTGGAGCACTAACTTTATCCAACAATGTCAAATTCCAGAAAATAGAGTCACAGTCTGGTTAAGGTTTGTTTGGCGGGGCGTTTTAAGAGCACCATGCCGCGGATTCTAAATCAGCCGCGCCAAACAAAATTTTAACCTCAATGATGGAATCCGCTGCCGCACTAAAATCGTTAAAAAAGAGCGATTTGGAGTCGCGGATTTTTTTTCATTACTCCAAAAACGCAGAGCATTCCTGATTCTCCTTCCCCAAATCATCGTCCTCCTCTCTTCCTCTCCTCCTGGTTCTTCTTCCCCAAACCATCACCCTCCCGTCTCCCTCTCCTCCTAGTTCTCCTTCTCCAAATCATGGCACTCCCGACTCCATCTCCCTCGAATCCGCTAATGGCGTTAACCCTTGCTTCCAATACTCCTGCAGCGGCTCCGATTTTTCTGATTTGACGTCGTTAATGGCATTAACCACTGCTTCTCACCACTGCTTCCCACCACTGCTTCTCCAGTCGCTACAGCCGCCCTAAACAGAGCCTTAGAATGTCTAAAAACATTAGAATCAACATATTATTTGCTAAAATACGAGATCCTTAGAAAAATCATGATTTTCAGCATAACCACCACAAATTTCTATAAATTGAGAATCAATATTTATCAAAAACGGGTCATATATGGAAAAAAAGTATAAATTCAGTAAGATTTGTTAAAATTCTTGAGAAAATGAAAGCCGGATTTAGAATTAGGACGTGAAAAATCCAAGGTAGGTATTTTCACTTTTTTGACAAGTGTGCACCACGTAAGAACATGTGGCGCCGATACGTAGCGGTACATGATTGCGTGGTCGCCTCGTCGCACAAATACATGGTCGACATGTGGCAACATGCATGACCGGCATGTGGCAACATGCATGGCCGACCCGTGGCAACATGCATGGCCGACCCGTGGCGTTATGGATGGTCGATATTTGGTCACATGCGTAACCGTCACTTATGACACGTGTCGTCGCGCATGCTCGCCGCATGGCCTGAGAAATAGTGCAATTTGGTTGGCATCGATCCAGTCCCATGAGTTTTTTACCCTTTTAGGATTTTCCATGTAAATAGTCTCCTTGCCTAATGTTAGTCTCTATTTTGACTGTTTGCGCACTTGACCTGCTCTTGAGCTGAGATGGTTTATTTTGATCGGCACGCGGTAGCGTCGAGCGACCTACAACAGTTTGGCTCCGTCTGTGGGAAGGTATTCCTCAAAGCTCTTTGAAGACTATCTCAAGATTGTACTCTCTTGATAGGAGTACTCGTGACTGATACCAATGGAAAGGAAGAGGACCAGTAGTACCAAAAGGTCAATCCCAAGAGGACCAGTAGTACCAAAAGGTAAATCACTTGGGGGGCACACTGAACTAGCTCTCTCCTACTCGCTCATCAACGTCCCTCTCTCGGAAGAGTGAATGACTGTTCCCGCAACTGCAATGAAAGGGCACTTGCACCAAATTGAAGAGCGTCAAATCGAGATGCTCGCGCTTCTAAGAAACATTGGAGCACCACGAGATCCTAATCCTACCCTCAAGCAGGGCAATCCACATTCGCTAGCAAATACTTGTCGTAACGAGTGCCTTCCTCTGCACCACGACTCGCCATTAGGGCCCGAGGTCCTGGCGCAACAGATCCCGCATGGGTTTAAGCTTCCTAACATCGAGAGGTTCGACAAAAAAGGATATCTGCTAGAGCATGCCAGTAATCAGAATAGTGCAACAATTTAGAGATTGTAAGGCTCCGTTTGGCACTGTGTGGTGGTCGTAAACGCACGGGTTAAACCGTCATTCGTTAAGGATCACCTAATAAACATCATCCGTTTGAACACAAAAGTGAATTAAGTTCCTTACCTCGTGTTCATGACCACCACCACGGTGCAAAACAGAGCCTAAATGGTAAGAAGAAAATACATATGATCAATTTTAAAATGTCCTTTCATACAAATAAATCAACAAAGGCTTGCTGGCAGGTAAAAAAATCTTTTTTAAAAAAAAATATGCAAACATATGGATTTTTTATTTGAAGAAATTTTAATATTTGACATGTAACAATGTTTATAAAGAATCAATCCGTATAGTAATTGATAAAATCTATTATGAGCTCCGAATGAGGAATTCCTACATATGCAAGAAGACATTCAAAACTTGGGGCAAAGCTGGATGACTTATGTTGAGTAAAACACAGCAGAAAAGAATAAAATCCCATACAAACAAATCCGCGTGCGAGGCAGAAAGAGGATTTCTGCTTGCTGAGGAAATTTCTATTAGGATCGTGGATACATCTTCCCGCGGAAATTAGAAATATTATATGTTAATTGTCAGGATCGGTAGAGGAAAAGGAGGCAGCATTCGTAAGCTTTCAATCTTGATCTGTGCGCGTGGGAGAATAAAAGGATGAAGAAGCAGGAATCAAGCAGGAGAGAAAGGAGAGTCGGTCTCATTCTTCTTCTCAGAATTAGGGAAACATAGTATCTCATGGAGAGTGCTGCGATCAAACAAATACAAACAAAATCTCTTTGTCATCACAATGATTTTCTTTTGTTGATTCAATGAAACTGTAGGCCAAATGCATCGAACATAATGTGGATGGCATTGCTCTCCACCATGACGGTCGCATCTTATATACTCTTCTCCGCTTGTATTTTCTCCTTTGTTGGACACGAAGCTGACTTTTTTTTTCAATTCTACAAGATTGTGGGAGGGAAAGGGTGTGGAGTTACATTACAGTAACATGTTGTGGCTCCTCACATCTTCACACCAGGCCTGTACTCACCAATGCCAAGCAGATCCTATGGACAGAAATAGATTATGTTAGCAGAGCTTTACACAGATATCTCTGAAGGCTTGGAAACAAAGAGAACACTATCGCCTGATAACATGTAGCTTGTATTTTGTATGTGGCATTTTTGATCTAGCAAGATATCGCAAGATATCGATGTTAAGTCCTTTTACAGGGAAAGCTACCAGCAAACGACAACATTGGCATCATCAATAGTCTATCCCACAAGTATTTGAAGTCTCCAGAAGCTACCAGTAGGATTTGTTTGCTTAGAATGAAATAAACACATGACTACTAAATGAAACTAACAAAGTATCATGCTCTATCGAGCAGTCAAACGTGACCCGTCACCCTCACCCAAGAAAAATGTTTTCATAACTGCGACTGGCAAATGTTCTAAAAGATCAATATATCTCCCTCTCTCATGGCAAATGTTTCCATAACTATGTTTGGCAAATGCCTTAACAAAACAATAATCAACGACAGTATTCATGATTTTATAAAACTTTCAAAATCATTTCATCATCCATCAAATTGTTCAGAATGGATGGCACTGACTGCATGAGAACATTCTTGTGATTTCAGAATACATACACTTTCAAATTGCTTGGAATGAAGTCCATGACGTTTGATGATAAATTGTATGTATTAGATGATTTTCATTGATGAAAACGTATAGAACAATAACAAATTCTAAAAGGGCCTCCATGTCATTTCTTGAATATTAAATTATCCTAGCTGACTACCCTACACCTTCTCTCTCCTCTTCCTACGCTCCCTACTCCACCTGCGAAAAGCTATCGCCCCCCTCTATCATCAACGAACTCTTGCTCTCTATTCCAACTACTGACAACTGCTAACCCTCCTCCCTCCATAACACAACAGACTAAACACCACTACCTGTAACCCTAACACTGCTCCTCTCCCTTCCTAATCGAAGAACCCAGGAGGGGGAGCGACACGGGACAATCTATTGGTGAACGATGTCCTAACCCTACATGCAATGTAAATGAGCATGTGAAAAATGTAATGAACCTAAACACTGTATACTGAAGGGTTAGAGGTTTGATGTGTGACTACTAGAATGCAACCCTAATGTGAAATGTAATGTCCGACGGCAAATTCAATACATAATAATAAATAATTAAATGACACGCGTATGATTTTGCCAAAAGCAAAATAAATTCTTTAAGTAAACAAGTAATGGTTCTCCTTCACGTGTAGGGCCAAAGCAAAAGCGCACGGTAAATTAATCCTGCAAATCATGAGAGTAATCAAAAACAAACAACTACTAGTCAAGAGATCCAGGCCAACGTGAACTCACCACGCCATATATTAATAATGAGAATTAAAGTTCAATACAATAAATAACAACTCACAACTATGTTGCACCGACACTGACACGCGTCACAACACGACACACGACTCGTCAATTCTCAAAAAATATCATATTCAGACACGTCGGGACACGTATATTAAATATTTATTTTTTATAATTATGAAAATCCTAAAACATTTAACAAAAACTAAAAAATGAACAATTAACAAGTATTCCAATAAACTAGTGGGATGTTTAAATATTACTCATCAAATATTCAAATGTAAAACTTAACAAAAATTCAAAAAATGATAGAACATTAACATATTACCATTATATATCATCAATAAAAATAATGGATTCTCAAGCAAACCATTTCCCCCACTTTCAATCTTCCTTTTTTTAGAAAAAATATCCACCCCACTAGTAGATGCACCATCACGATTTGAAATGCTAGAAGGGGAAAAACACTTTTTAGGACCAAGATTCGTTATTCTAGCATTAACCACTTCTTTTAATTTTTCCATCTCAAATAGATCACTCTTTGAGACTTCTACACAATTTTCAATTTCTTTTCCACCAATCATTACCAAATGTGCTCTCACTCTTGTATATGAACTTATAAATGTTTTTTCACAAAAATTGCACTTCCAAAAAAAATTGTCTTCTGTCTCACTATGAGTAGCTAGCTTAGAGACACACGTGTCCGATTGAGCGGGACACACGAGACCCGCGTGAGCTAGCATGTCAGACTTCTGACACGAGTGACGGAGAGTGCAGGAGAGTCGGACGAATGTCAGAGAGTCCGACACCGACACGCTGGGCATTTTGAAGTGTCGGTGCTTCATAGCTCACAACGCATGGAGGCAGTCCGGGGTGTAGAGATCCGGTGAAGCACGGTGCGGGGAGAGAGAGAGGAGAGAGGGCGGGAGAGAGGTATGCGCCAGGTTTTAGATATATTTATATAGGAGAGAGAGAAACAGAGGGAGAGAGAGAGAAAGAAAGAGAGGAGAGAGAGGGCGAAATTAATATTTTTACGTCAAACAGTATTTTTTTACAAAATAAAATTATAATATTATAATATTGATGTATATTTTTTACGGTCATTTTGAGTATTCATATGTATATATTACGGGCGTAGCCCGCAACGTCGCGGGCATAGCTCGCAGGGGCGGGCAAAGCCCGTCGTCGCCAGCCGGGTATTGTCGCGCTTGGTCGTAGGGGCGGAGCCCCGTATCAGGCACTCGTGTGTGTGTGTGTTGGAATTGAACGTAAATGCAAATGATCGAATATTTAGTTTTACTGAAGTTCAATAATTCTAAAAAAAAATTTTGAATTAACTATTTTGCAACAAAAGGAAATTAGATTCAAATTAAACTTTGCTTCTAAAAAATCAAATGTTGAAGTCTAATTAATCATAAAAATCTTGGCAGTCCAAGACTGCTCAGTTATGGACTCACATTGGGGGGCGCACATATTAGCGCCGCGTTCAATCCGCCAAGGATTAATCGTATTTTTATTTGCGTGTTATCGTACTCATTATGTTTTAAATTTTAAGCACGTTCTATTTTAAGTCACTTGTGTTATGATTCAAGTGAGAGGCTCTTGAACCTACTTGTCATGCATTAAATAATGAGAATGGATTAACAAGTTATTATTTCAATCTCCCTCTCTTCTCTCTTCCTTTCCCTGATTCCATCTGTCTCTAAAGCTTCATTTGGGAGAGCGGTTGCGGTTGTAAAAGAAGTTGTTGTAAATGCAGGTTTATAAATGAAGTTGTTGGAAACTGGTTGCTGGAAATGAAGATCTATTTGGACAGTCTGTATTTGCAGAACAGTTCAGAAAAAAAAATCATTTGGCAAAACAACGTTTACGATTAATTATACACACACACACACATTGACATACATATATAATTATATATATTATGTTTTAATAAAATAATTTTTTATTAAATTTTTCATAGTTGTAAGTTTTTCAATTAACCTCCTGGTGGTAGTGATCTCGAGATGGAGGAGTGGGAGGAGGAGCTGGAGCTTGGAGGAGGAGGCGGAGGCGGCGGGTTCGCCGGATCCGGCGAGCCGGGGTCCTGAAAGAGGGGAGAATCTGATGGGGTTTTTATTTTTCGGCGAAGGAGGATCACGAAGCATGCAAGAGGATGGCGTCGTCGGGAATGGTGAAAGAGGGGAGAAGATCAGGGAAGCAATTTGTTCACCAGAGATTGGCGGGGGAGAAGAGTTTGGGAGAGATGGTGGAAAGCAAAGCGGCGGCCTCGTCGGAGCTCTGGTTTGGCCGTTTTGGGGGAGCTCGAGCTCTTTGTGGATATGGAGAAGGGGGCGGAGGTGCTCTGATTTGCCGACGATGATGGCCGTGATTTTTCATTGTCTTCCTCGTGGCGACGGGAGAGGGGCCGGCGCTTCGCCTATTTTTCCTCCTCCAAACACGATAAACCGGCGTTGCTATGTTGGGTTTTGTCCCGCAGTTTTTTGAGCTGCGATAAAACGTCGGGCGATTTGAAAGGAAGCGAAAAATCAAATAGATATTTTCCAGTGGGTTGCGTTTTAATAAAACGAAACGGTGATAAACGGTAAAACAAATGAAGCCCAAGTCTCCCCTTTTCCCATATCACGCCTGCCGCGCCTTCTGCTTGCCAGTTGCCACGCCATTCCTCATTTTTTCTTCCTCTGCAATCATAGCTCCGTCGAGATCCAAGAAAGGGGACTCAAATCCCTTGAGGGACTTCTCCCCCGTCTGCCCTCTCAGTCGATCTCAAGCCCGAGCACACAACATGGTATCAAAGTCACTCGTCGTCGACACCAACGACATCTTCCCCACACTATTGATCGCTCCACAACCCTTTTCCGCACAACCCACCAAATATTTCATCCCAACGTTGCACGAACAGCCACGACTACCTCTACGCACATTGACTACATCTGACTTCCCTCCGACCAGCCTCACCTCACTCTTCGCTTGCGATTCCAGGCTCTTTCCCCTATCGCACCCTTCCCCGCCGCCACGTGCAACCATGGAAGATGGTGGTGTGACCATGACCCAATTGATGGAGATGTTTCAATCGATGGTAGCCTCCTACCATGCCTAGAAAGACTTCATCCAGCCCCCATCGCACGTATCCAGCTCCTCTAATGATGCAGCTTACAACGCTCACTGCCCCGAGCAAGGCCAGCCTAGGTCCGAAGGAAGTGGCATTTCTCGCTAAGTTAAAATAGACTTTCCCATTTTTGAAGGGCGCGAAGACCCCTCGTGTAGCTCACCGCCTGCGAGCTCTTCACAAACCAACAGACATTGTGGGAGGACCTTATTGGCATTACCTCCTTCCACCTCATGGGCCCAACCCAATTTTGGTACACAACTGCAAAGGGAGTGACCCCAGCTCACCTAGGAGGGGTTCAAGGACCCTTGCATGCTCCATTTAGGGCCTCCGTTTGCAACAACCATCTTGGCAACCTCATTGTCCTAAAACAAATGGGAAGGCCTCCGTTATGCAACAACCATCTTGGCAACCTCATTGTCCTAAACAAATGGGAACCATCGATGACTACTTGGAGAAATTCCAGGTTCTGCTAGCTTGTGCTCCCTTGGTGAGCCCCAACCAGCAGGTCCCCATCTTTACGATGTGCCTTCATAAGCTTCTTTGTCTAGACATGGAGTTTCATGCCCCTCCAGATCTCACGACTACGATGAGTCTCGTGCAAGTCCGAGAGAAGCGTCTACTCTTAGACCGACCCTAGGGCAACCACAGGGATATGATGGGACCTTTCTGGGGTAGCAGCACCCCAAGGCAACTGTCCCCCCACTCTTCTAAGAGGGCCGATTCGAGCCACACTCCTTGTCGTCGCCACCTCTCCGTCTCAGAGATGGCGGACTGCCGCGGCAAGGGCCTTTTTTCAATTGCGAGGAGACTTTCAAGCAGGGCCACCGATGCAAACATCTCTTATGGGTGGAAGTGGATGATCCTTTAGATGATGACAATGATGAAGCAGACACAAGAGTGCTAGAGATTTTCCTTCATGCCATCTCCAGATCTCGGGAGGGTCATACAATCCAGATGGCAGTCACATTCGAGGGGCAGACCCTCCTTACATTTATGAACTCAGGTCGTGCGCACATTGACTTTAGCCGCTTATCATCCAACAATTTCTCTTTCACATATCTCGCATCATATCATCTTCACAATATACATAATTTTTTAGTGTCTTCGAGCATACTCAGGCATACATGGAAACATGATCAAGAACATCTGACAGAATCCAGGGGAATCTAAGAAGATCCAGGTCCCAGGAGTATCTGAGAGCATCCAAGGGTATTAAATATTTTTTATTTATAATTAAATAAAAAATTTCGAGAGTTCGGGATCAGATTTTCAAGAGCTTTTGAGTTTCCCGATTCTAAAACATTTTGAATATGGAATGTACGGTCGCTACAAGTATTCACACTTCCTAACCTAGACATACTGTGATGAAGCTGAGTAGGTGTAACGAACTAGGGAGGACCCCTAGCGCCGCCCGGCCCACCAGGCAGCCCATGGAAGACCATGGCACCACCGGTGGTTCAGCCCAAACATCAAGCCTGCAGGCCATGCACCCCAACCAAATCTCTGCGCCTGTTTCTCAGCAGCGGTAGGTTGTTGCCACGGGGTTTCGAACCCGCAACCTTGATAAGACTCTCCTGCAAACAGAGCTCATCACCAACAGAGCTCAGTTGGTGATGAGCTCTGTTTGCAGGAGAGTCTTATCAAGGTTGCGGGTTCGAAACCCCGTGGCAACAACTTACCGCTGCTGAGAAACAGGCGCAGAGATTTGGTTGGGGTGCATGGCCTGCAGGCTTGATGTTTGGGCTGAACCACCGGTGGTGTCATGGTCTTCCATGGGCTGCCGGGTGGGCCGGCGGCGCCAGGTTGCCTTCCTGGGCCATTACAAAAAAGTGCACTTTTTATGTAACGACCCGGCCGAACCAGAATCATCATTCCTTACCCGGGCGCACCAGGCCGCCACCGGCGTCGCTACAGAGGACTGCAGTCCGTACACCCCAACCAAGTCACTGAGCATGTTTTTTATCAAGGGTGTTCCGGGTTCGAAATCTGGCGCCAACAACCTACTGTTGCTGAGAAACAGGCTCAGTGACTTGGTTGGGGTGTACGGACTGCAGTCCTCTGTAGCGACGTCGGTGGCAGCCTGGTGCGCCCGGGTAGGGAATGATGATCCTGGTTCGGTCGGGTCGTTACATAAAAGCAACTGTCACAACCCGCATTTTCTCAGTATTAAAATACTATCAGAGTGAGAGAAAGTACGCGATCGTGATGCCACACCGTGCAGGAGACAACTGCAGACGTTCAGACAACCCTGTCCTTTCATTTATTTTTATAAAAAGACTTATGAATTATGTTTTTAAAACATAGTTATATTATTAGGTTTACTGACCGTGTCCCTCGGTCTGGTGAATCAACTAGTCTACGAGTGAGAAAGTATAGGTTTATACAGCATAAATTTATTAAGTTTGTTTCATTTGTTATCCTAAGTGAGAATAAAGACTCGGCATAAAAAACAATGAAGATGTGACTTCTAGATTTATTATAAGTAGGAAAACAGTTTTGTAGCTCTTAAAATAATAGTTTGTTAGTTTAAAAGCATGCTATGGAACTACGCTAAAATGCAACTTTTATAGTTAAAATAACTAACATGCATCCTAACATAAAACCTTCCCAGAGAGCAAGTATAAAGCTAACGGTAAGAAACAACAGTACAACTAGCAAGTAGCTAACCCTATGGGCGTCAACAAACTGACACAAACTCATAAGAAACCAATCTAAACTTAAACAAAAGGTAGCTACCTCACAAACAGGAGGTGAAACAAACGGCTGCAACCACCCGCAACACCAAAAACCCAAGCTCTAACTGCCAAAACTACTACTGCCCTGAACCTGAGACATTCAAAAGAAGAACACCTCAAAAGCAAGTTACAAGTGCTGCTATAAAAACGAAAGAGGAACAACAAACCTCGAGTAGCAAGAAACTGGACGAACAAGCTATCACCAAAGAGTCAGTATAATCATAGAAAAAACATAGAGGAACTAACTATGCTGCACAAAGTAAGCAAGCCCACAACCGGGAGCGAAATAGAAGCATATGTATTTATATATCTTTCATCTTTTTAAATATCAATTCAAGATTTAAGAGAGACTGATCAGCTCCAAATGACATCAAAACACCGGGCAAACATGTCACTGATACGGTGGCTCTTAGTCCAACACGAACCATCAGTACAAACATAGGGCCTGAGTGTATGATCCACAAACAGAAGAGGCACTATGTCGAGGGATTTACCCCAACGCGCATAACTCAACAAACAAGGCACTGTGCCGGGGAAAAGGTCCACAACGCGCACAGCCCAACAAATCATTCTATATTCATATATTTTGTTATATATATATATATACATAAAAATGCATCAAACCAAGAAAAACTTTGAACGAACAGGCCGACAAAAAACAAAACCTCTCTCTTGTAACGACCCGGCTAAGAGCGCACGACGCCGTTAATAAGGACTAAAACCAGATCGTAGCATACGATCGACACAAAGACACAAATTTGCCTGGCAGAACTCCAAGGCCTTAACCACAATATTTTCTAAGTCAAACAACATAAACGAATCAACTAACGACGTTTTCGACAAAAACCGGGATCATAAGGGGACACTAGCTCAAATCTCCACGACGATCCAAACGACACGCGCGCAAATGCAGCGACGGCTGGCAACAAGGGTTTCATCGACAAAAAACAACGGAAAGCGGCGAGGCTTTCGACAAACTACATTCCAACGATACAAACGACACTTACAGCAAACAAAGTGATAAACATGGTCAAAACGACACTTACAATCGAGAAGAGATGTAAACTTGGTCAAAGCAACACTTAAAATCAAGCGGAGAAATTAACTTACTCGAAGCGACGCGACGATCAAGAAGTCGCGACGACAAACGACACAACAGAAGGCAGCAAAACTTTTGACGTACAGTTCTCCGTCGAAAGACGATAAGGATTCCGACCAACAAAACTTCAACGGATCATACGATACTCATACATCAAACAAGGCGACAAAACTTGGTCGAAATGACGCGACGATTCCATTGACGCGGCGACAATGACATGAAGGGGCCGTCAGATGAACTCATGATTTTTACGGACTGACACATCGCAATAATCGACCAAAGAAGAGGGGGCTAACTCTCCAATGAGGGTTTCGCGGCGTAGAGCATAATGACGCGACGATTACGTTGACACGGTGAATAAAATGACACGACGACGCAATTAACCCGGCAAGAATTCAAGGCTTTCACAACGATGATTTCTAGGGACAAACGGTATAGGCAATCCACTCGACGAAATTTGACATACTCGACGAAATTGGGCATACTTGACAAATTTGAACAGGTGTAGCGCAAGAAACGACACCCGACGAATTTTACTAAAATGACTCGATGGATTCGGACGTACACGACACACAGAAAAAAATTAAAATATCCTAGCAATTCCTACCAGTAAACTAACAATCAGAGTTGAGAACGGGAAAAGAGTAAAAAACGAACGAAACACCACTTGCCTCAAAACATCCGGAAAACGACCACTCACGCGCTCCGCTTCGAGGATAGTCCGTAAGAACACCCCGTCTTCGATTCCTGAAACTTTTCGGGGCAAAAAAAGGGTTAGGTCAAAAGCCCTAGCGCCAAAAATCCACGAAACGGAGAAATCTTACCGCGCACGTGTAGCTCCCGTCGAGAGCTTTCCGGATCAATGCTCCGGCGAGAACTTCGTGCACTGGAGCTCCGGTGGCGGCGGTCGGAAGGCTCCCGGAAAAGGAATTCGTCCGTCTGGTTCGGCGGAAGAAAGAAATCGGGAGGGAGGAGGGCTCGGCTTTTTCTCCTTGTACAGGGAAGAAGTTATATATAATATTAACATTAATAATAATAAAAAGAATAATAATAGGAATAATGGTACTAATAATAGATTAGGATTTAATCTAATGAAAGTGAGATGAGTTCGTCGGGTATAGGGGGGATTCGGCGAGAAAAGGAAGGGTTTCACGAGAAATGAACAGTACTTTTCGAGAAATGAACAGTGCTATTTCGAGAAATGATTTTTTTCACGAGAAATGAGCGGTGTTTTTCGAGAAATGAACAGTGGTCCTTTTGTCCTCATGAATAGTAGAAATTGCAAATATATCCTTTCTTAAACTTAAGGATGAATAGTAAATTTCATTTTTGAATAGTGTTTTAATATAATAATAATAATAATGATAATACATTATAAATATTATATCGTTACGGAGGGCCAAACGCGCGCCGAATCCTACAAAATTCGCGTCATAGGTGAATACCGACGTACGAACCCAACGACGAAGACAAAATCAAAATCCGACGCACCGATCTCGAGATATAAATTTCCAAAGTTTACGGCGAACGTTAAATGTACAAAACTTCGGAAATTCGCCAAGACTCCAATAACGCTCGGATCGCGACGAAACTTGACGAGCGAGTCAAAAATTAATTATCTTAATTTCGTAACGCAAAATTTTCCAATTTCGACAAGAATTCAAGAATTTGGCCTACTCGACCGAACGGACGCGAAAACGCACTTACGGCGACGCGCCGTCAACTCCGCGTTAACGTAACGCCCCTTACGTCATTATGACGTCACCAAGAAGATTAAATAATTGTGGGAAAATCTGGGGCGTTACAGTCACCCCTCCAAAAAGAAAGTTTCGTCCCGAAACTTGGAACGCAACACAAAACGAGAGAACAAAGGATAAATGAGTCCAATTCCCAAATTGCACTCCTGAAGTTTAGATTTCGCCTGAGAACTTTAACCATAGGAATTGTCTTACTTCTCAGCACTCGATCTTGCGTCTCCAGAATACGGACAGACTTTTCGACATACGAGAGATTAGGTTGAAGCTGGGGTACCGAATCAAGGACGTGTCAATCACTACGAACACACTTTCGCAACTGGCTCACGTGAAACACAACGTGAGCACCAGGGAAAGAAGCAGGCAATTCTAGCCTACAAGCAGGCACATTGATGCACTAACATGCAATGACCTGAGCCAACCCAACCGGGCGCACCCAAGACGCCGCTACAGAAAAACTCATTCTTTTCAAGCCTGAACAACTTTCTCTTTGACCTACCATCGGTCTGCAGAGAAACGGATAAACACCTAAGGTCAAAACTTAAAACTCCTTGCAAACTCTGCCAGGAACGCGACCTAAACTTGAAGATTCGCCTTGACACAAAACTCCACGGCTTACTATGGAATCTCACGACCTCATCCTAATACGGTCCTATTATTTCCTCCACTGAGTAACCAATCAATCTAAATTAAACAATATGCGCACACTTTATCCATCTATTTACGATAGCTCACACCGAATTTGTGCTTTCGGGGAAACTTTAACGAACAACCAAGCCAACTCATAACATCAAATAATTTATTTCAATTCTCTATACATCATAGTGGAATCTAAGTGGTAACGAACATCAATGTCAAAGTTCCCAATATACGTTATCCATTCTCTATGGCGCGCAGATTCAACTCCCTTTGAGTGAAGATATGCTTTAAGCTCTTATGGTTCGCAAAAATCTTACACAACGCGTCAAACCAAATAGTCTCCAAAACATCGAGGTATAGATCATCATTGTAATTTTTCAATTTATACGCATGATAGTTCTCTTCATATATCCTCAATTACCTTAAATAGTATGCGACCACATTTCTCTTTTGTATCATGACATACCTAGGCTCAACGTACAACTTATCCTCAAATAAATATCAAATTCTTCTACATAAACCGAATCAGGGACGCCAACAATCACAAGAATCATTTCACAAGCTTGTATATCGTCACGTCAATCCTACTAAAATTCTTTATTTCCTTACACGTAATAATTCTCTTCCAAATCAATCACCTCAGCGATCTTTACTAAGTTCGTCGAAAATTCATCCTTCTTAATATTATGACCCAAAAAGGAGGACCACGACAGCTAATGTTTCAATTGCTTATCTCGGCAAACAGAACTATGCTCTCTTAACCTAGACTGCATAAATCTCAAAATACACAGCACGCTCCTCTGCACTCATAGAGTATATCAGAACATTTTCCTAAGAAGACGGCCACAAGGTGGCCCAGAAATCCTCTTAACATTATATTCATCAAATCCATGAAGGCAGAGGAGGCACTCGCTAAATCAAAGGTCGCCATTAAGATTTCAAAATAAAGCCCATAACGGGGACAAAAAGGCAGTCCGTGGAACATCCGACTCACGAATCCATCACACATAAAAGTATAAACGAAGGCCAAACCTCGAGAATACGGAACTATCTTGAAACTGATTTAACAAATCATCGATCCACAATGGTGAACATTTATCTTGATAGTCACCTCATTCAACTCTATAATTCATTCTTAATCATATGTTCGCGAACAGAACTGGGGCAGGCCAATTGAAGCCTCAAAATGACAACTCATTAAGCCAGGTACGAAACTATTTTAGCTCACGCGGGGTCAAACGGTAAGGTGCTCTCGCGAAAAGACAAGTATCTGGCTCAAGATCTAAAACAAACTCCGCCTCTCTCTCAGGTGGGAGACCGGGAAAACTAGCCGGGAAAATATTTGGAAACTCTCACGCCACAGAACACGCAGCACAACAAGAGCAGTTTCCAGAACATAAACAGAAATGAGAAAAGACTCGCAGCCAGACTCTAAGAATTTACGAGAACGCACCGCAGAAATAGCCGGAGAATCCTAATATTGAAATCCAGACACACTCCCGGGTTGGTCAATGTCCATCATAAAGTCCAAATGCTTATCCTAGCATCGGTCTACAGCGTCATAACTAGGCTTCCGATCCATGCCCAAAAATCATACTGAAATCTTCCAAACCTGGCACTACCAATCGACATACCCTAGAAATCCAATCTAAGGAATGAGACAACTCTGGATACCCTGCTTCGACACTTCCAGGTCACCAGAGGGAAATTTAGCACGAAACAAATCACTAACTCGATCAGGAGTCAAGCGATAACAATCTACAAGAATTCTAACCACGTACAAGCGGATAGCACAAAAATCAAAGAACGCGTGCCCATCGGTTATTTACCTTTACTTTCCTATAAATCGCATGCGCAACCAGCTGAATAGAAATTGAGATATAGAGGAAGTTACGAGTACCCGGAGACTCACCCTCAAACTGAGAAGTTGTCCCCAACGCAAAACGCTTCGGGACCATCTTCTACAATAAGAACGAATAACTTGTCAAGACCTACCTTAAGACACCTTAGCTAGCAAACTCGAATATCCTGACTCAACCAGATCAGAAACGAAAGGATACTTGTTCTTGCTGTTAAATTGCTCTGGGAATTCATGAAATGACATTATGCTTCTAACTTAGGATAATGAGTCGTCATCCCCTTGACATTGGTGTCTATAATATGAATGCATGAATGTTTAAATTTTTCCTTTCAAATCATGTGTGTACATATGACATCATGTAGATCTTTAACTTGACACGTGTGCTTATGATATGTTATGATGTGATATGCATTCTAATAAAAGGCCTTAGTGCATGTTATGAGCGGCGTACACATGAAATATTATGCATCTCATACTACATAATATCGCATGTAACGAGAAAGTAAAATGTGCTAATGGGCATCCATGTGATGATGGTTATGCATCTCATACTAAATAACTGTCACATATTGTTGTCTATGGTGGATCCATATACAAACACATATTATGCATCTCATACTACATAATATGTCTCGTATACTTCTTTATCATGTCATGAGTGTAGTGTTCATGCTTCCATCAAGATCTACTGATGATATATCGGTGTGTGTATGCAATTGTGTAACCCATATTCGTCGAGGAGGGGCCCCCACCAAGGCCAGGTCAGCACAAATCAAAGTCAACAAGTCAAGATGCAGGTCAGGGTCGACGCGCCAGCATACAGAAGGCCTGGGCGAGTATGACGAGCTCCCCTCGCATACTCGCCAGTAGGCGACTATGCCAGTTACTGCTGTGCGAGCTCCTCCAGGAAGTCGCCTAGTCGCCGAAGGGGTGGGGTATAAATATACCCCCCTCTCTCAGGATTTCCCTATAAATAGGACCCCAGGGGTACGAGGTGAGACACGAAAAATCCCGGCAAGGATCTCGCGAGCTCTACTTCTTGGACACCAGCTGAGCCTTTGGATTCCTTTTCCTTAGAGACCAGGTCGCGATCTTGCGACTTAGTTACCAGCTACTCTCCCTCGTACCCAGCTCGGCCAATTTTGGTTGTGGAGGGGTTGCTTCTTTCAAGCATCCGGGTACGTGGTGGGACCTTCCTGCCGCAGCATCAGGGATCCTGTTTGTTGCATTCGTTTTTCATCCTAGTCACTTTAGCCACCTAGCCTTACTACGAGGCTAGTAACTTTAGGCTGCCTTGATCCGATTTCTGAGGTTGTGAATTTTCCTGTCTTCAACACTTGGTGCGGTGAGCGTGGATAGCGGTCAAAGAAGAAAGTTTCGTGGTTTGGCGAGATGACAAGTGGTGGCGAGCATGGAGAGTTAGTCGGCAACTCGGCGGGTGCTGGTAACCCCGAGCGAGGTGGCGAGTTCATAACTATAGCGGCATTTGAGGACTTCGCCCAGAGGATCGAGAGGACCTTACTCGTCGGGCTTTCTCATCGCCCCGATGCCACGACGACCTCTCCCCGTCGCGTGACACCGCCGGATGAGGAAGCTCCGCCAAGGAGAGCAGGGAAGGAGCCCGCTTGGGCGAGAGAGGAGCGACCGGTGCAGTCACGACTTTATCCAACAGGTAGCCAGGGGATTAGATTCCGAGATCCAGAGCCGCCGACGAGATATCACAGTGCTCGCCAATGGAGTGAGTATGATGAGTGTAGCGAGGATGAAACTCGTCATCGTAAGGGAGGGAGGAGCTCCTTCTCTGACGAGATCCTCGCGGCCCCAGTTCCTGAGGAGTTCAGAGAGCCCGTCCTCACCTAGTACTCCGACAAAGATGACCCGGTCAGACATCTCCAATGGTTTGAGGACGTGGTGTCGATCCGCAACATGTCTGACGCCTTCAAATGTAGGTTCTTCTCCATCACCTTCAAGGGCAACGCAAGGGACTGGTTCCACTAGCTGCCAGCAGGTTCCATTTACTGCTTCGCCGATCTGCGTCGGGGCCTCATGGCGAGGTTCGCGACATCTAAGAAGAGGAAGAAGGAGGCAACGACCCTCTTCAAGATTACCCAGGGACAGCACGAGAGTTTGGGTCATTATATCGATCGCTTCTAGGAAGAGGTCTTCGAGGTGGAGGAGGTGGACGGTTTCACTTTGATGCTGGCCCTCAAGTTCGGTTTGAAGCAAGGGCTATTCAGCATGGAGATGGGGACCAAACCCCCGAGATCCTTCGAAGAAATGGTGGAGAGGGCGAATACATTCGTCCAAGGAGAAGAGAAGAACAAGGACTTCCTTGGCGCGGCTGAACGGGGATGAACCGTTGGGAAAAGGAAGAGGAAGACCTTCGGATGCAAGAGATGGAAGGCTGTCGGAGAGACAGGGCGAGAGAAGAAAGGAGGAACCAAGGAAGGAGCCAAGGAGAAGAGAGTCGAGAAGAGAGGAACTGAGGAAGGAAGAGCCCAGGAGGGCAGAGGAGCGGAGGAGGCAGGAAAGGCCTCGAAGAGATGAAGAAAGGAGGCCCGCGGAGGCACCAGCAAGGAGAGGAGAAGAAAGGCGATTCCAATATCCCGAGAATCGTTCCCAGTGGAGGCCACCAGTTTGGCCACGTTTCCAGCCGGAGGGAAGTAGGAATGACAACCGGCGGGAGGAAGGCCGAGGAGGAGGAAGAAGAGAGGCGATGACCATTGCCCGTCAGGGAAACAAACGTCGCAGGAGGGAGCAACGGGCGATGCGTCAGGAGGCGGAGATTCCCCTCTACTGCGATATTCATCGGGTAGAGGGCCATGAGACGTTGGCCTGTCCGGAGTTCTGGGAAGCCAGAAGGAGGTTGGAGGTTGGAGTGGCAGAGAGGGAGCAGCAGCGGCAGGAGGCCCCGGTGGGGCAGGTGGCGTATCAAGTTTCAGCAAGGAGAAGAAATGAGGATCGTGTCGACCTGGGAGGTCGCGGAGAGGTGATTCACGGCCTAGGAGTTGGGCAGGTCGGTGTGATCAACGGCGGGGCCGGACTTGGAGCTTCCCGTAAGGGTAGTCTTCACCAAATCTATCAGAAGAGCGTCGCCCCTCAGAGCGTCGCCTCGACCTCGCAGAATCCGCCGCCGTTGGAAGAGATCACTTTCTCGGAAGAGGACATGCTAGGGAATGAGAACCCCTTCCATGATACCCTAGTCATCCAAGTTGTCATAGAGGATTTCACCGTCGACCGAATCCTGGTGGACAACGGGAGTTCGGTGAACTCCCTGGGCGGAACTTAGATCCGATGCCGCTTCGTCATCATCGACGAGCCAAGCTGCTATAGCGCCATCTTTGGGCATCCCCTCATCAACTACTTCAAGTCCGTTCCTTCTTCCTACCATCAATGCCTAAAGTACTGTCATGGAGACGTCCAAGTAAGAATTAGGGGCGATCCGAGGGCCGCCAAGGAATGCTACCTGAATGTCGTCAGTACCATCAACTGGATGGAGGATGCAGAGAGGTTGGAGAGGATACTGAAGAAAGAATAAGGTCCGCGTGCTGCTGAGGAGTTGGAGGAACTGGAGGTAATCTCCCGGAAGGGGGAGCCAGGCTTGTTGAAGGTTGGAGGGTCCTTGCCGCTAGAAGGAAAGATCGAGATGGTTGCTTGCCTGCAGGAGAACGTCGACGTCTTTGCTTGGACCGCTGCTGAAATGCTAGGGATTGATGCCGATGTTGCCTGTCATCGCCTCAACCTGGATCCCGCAGTGGCCCCTGTTCGTCAGAAGCAAAGGAAGAGCGCCGCCGTGCTGGCCGGTCCAATCAGGGAGGAGGTAGAGAAGCTGTTGAAGGCGGGGTTTGTCTCGGAGATCCAGTATCCAGGTTGGGTCTCCAACGTTGTAATGGTGAAAAAGCCCGGAGGGGACCGGAGGTTATGTATCGACTTTTCTATGTTGAATAAAGCTTGCCCAAAGGATTGCTACCCCTTGCCTCAGATCGACGCGCTGGTTGATTCCGTCGTCGGGTTTCCTGTGATGAGTTTTCTTGATGCTTTTTCAGGATACCACCAGATCCGGATGAATCCCCCCGACTGCTGCAATGTCTCCTTCATCACCGGCGATGGCTGCTACAGCTACAAAATGATGCCCTTCGGGCTCAAGAACACAGACGCAACATACTAGTGAATGATGGACCAAGTCTTCAAAGAACATAAGGGGCGGAATCTTGAGGTATATGTAGATGACCTTCTGGTAAAAAGCAAGAGCGTCGCGGAGCATATACAGGATCTGACGGAGACCTTCGCCACCCTGAGAAGATACAAGATGCGACTCAATCCGGCCAAGTGCGTCTTCGGGGCGAGAAGAGGGAAGTTCCTAGGTCACCTCCTCACTCCCAGTGGGGTGGAACCTAACCCCGACAAAGTCAAAGTCATCTTGGATATGGCATCTCCAAAAGACTGCAAGGAAGTTCAGAGGTTAACAGGAAGGCTGGCCGGCCTTAGCCGTATCCTCTCCAAGGCAGGGGAGAAGTGTTCTCCGTTCTTCAAGACTCTCCGGGATAAGCAGAAGTTTGAGTGGACCGCGGAGTGTGAGGAGGCCTTCGTAAAGCTCAAGCGGCAGCTAACTCAGGCTCCTCTCCTCCAAGACCCGCAGGGAAGCGAAGACCTCCTACTCTATCTAGGAGTGGGAGCGGAAGCGGTCAGTTCTGTGTTGGTCAGGGAAGAAGGAAAGAGGCAGCTCCCCATCTATTACGTAAGTCGAGTGTTGCGGCAAGCGGAGACGAGGTATCCTATCTTGGAGAAGTTGGTTTTCGCCTTAGTGGTTTCGGCTCGTAGGCTCCGTCCATATTTTCAGGCACACTCCGTCAAGGTCGTCTCCGATCATCCACTTCGAAGTATCTTGGATGGGGTGGAACATTCTGGCAGGTTGGCAAAGTGGGCAGTGGAGCTCAGTGAGTTTGATATCTCTTACTCTCTGAGGGTAGCGATCAAGGCCCAGGCAGTGGCGGACTTCCTGGCTGACTTCTCGGTCGAGGTGGAAGGAGATGAAGGCTCTCCTGGCCCAGTCTCTTGGAAGATGTTCGTGGATGAAGCTTCGGGCAGACATTCTGTGGGAGCCGGAGTCGTGCTAGTAAGCCCTCAGGGAACGAGGATTGAGCAAGCCGTCGAGATTCTCTTCCTCGTCACAAACAATCAAGCGGAATACGAAGCCGTGGTGGCCGGATTGCGTCTCGCCAAAGAGTTGGCAATCAAAGATATCAGGGCCTTCACCGACTCGATGGTGGTTGCGTCGCAAATTAGAGGAGAGTTCGAAGTACACGACCCCATCCTACAAAAATACTTGGTCAAGGTTAAAGGTCTGATCGGGGGTTTCCATTCTTTCTTTGTTGAACATGTACCCCGCGAGGAGAATTCAGAGGCCGATTATCTCGCAAAATATGGTCCCCGGGCCGGGGGAATAGTGACCGAGTTATTCTGACCGTCCATCGAGGAAGGGGAGATGATGGAGATCGAGCAGAGAGCCTCGTGGAAGGATCCGTTTGTTACGTTCTTAACGACGGGTCAGCTTCCTGCCAGTGAAGGAGATCAAAGAAAATTCTGGTACAAGGCTGCGTACTACTTGCTGCAGGAAGGGGAGCTTTACCGCAGAACCATTTCAGGCCCATTGGCCAGGTGCTTGTCAGAAATCGAGATCCCCCGTGTTCTAGAAGAGATCCATTCGGGAGAGTGTGACCGCCATTCAGGGACTCGTACATTGGAGCAGAGGATCTTAAGGCATGGTTACTTCTAGCCAACCATTCGGGCAGACGCGGAGGCCTTCTCAAAGAAATGTTCTAAGTGCCAGCTCTTCGCACCTCTTCAATTGCAACCTGCTCGGCATCTTCGCTCGATCACCGCTCCCTGGTCTTTCGCTATTTGGGGAATGGATTTGATCGGCCCTTTTCCTCAGGCTAGCGGGCAGAGGAAGTTTGTCCTTGTCATGATTGACTACTTCTCCAAGTGGATCGAGGCCAAGGCGCTCGCCAAGACCACTTCACAAATCGTAAAGAACTTCATCTGGGGGGAGATCGCCTGCCGGTTCGGGATTCCTCTAGTCATCATCACCGACAACGGTCCGCAGTTTGCCAGCCTGGAATTGGAATACTTCTGCAGGTAGCTAGGGACGGATCTTCGATTCGCCTCTGTGCATCATCCTCGAAGCAACAAACAGGTAGAAGCTGCCAACAAGCTGGTCATCAACCTCCTAAAGAAGAAGGTCACCAACTTGAAGGGCAGCTGGGCAGAACAACTCCCCTCGGTCCTTTGGGCTCTGAGGACAACTCCAAACTCATCCACGGGGGAAACACCCTTCAAACTATCCCACAGGTCTGAGACACTCATCCCAGTTGAGTTCGAGGTTCGGAGTCCAAGGGTCATAGCCGCAGGAAAAGGCGGTGAAGAATGGCGCTTGGAAAATGAAGACGCTCAAAGGATTGGATTACATAGAGGAACTCCGCGATTTAGCCTCCATCCGTCAGGAGGAAATCAAAAGGCACATGGCTAAGCACTTCGACAAAAACGTCCGCCTCAAACATTTCCTAGCAGGAGACTTGGTCATGAAGAAGGTGGACGTTGCAGGAAGGGGAGCTGCAGTTGGCAAGCTGCATCCCAACTGGGAAGGCCCTTTCATCATACAGGAAGCCCTAGCCACTGGGGGCTATTGTCTACAAAATCAAGAAGGAGAACAACTGGGAGGTACCTGGAGTGGAGATGACCTGAAAAGGTTCTATCCCTAGTGGTCGTATGTCTTGCTTCCTTGTAATTTCATGTACATATATAAATATACACTTGCGCAAAGTTGTTTCCTTTATGCTGTTTCATCACAAGACATTTGATAACTTGAATAATCAACCCCATATCGATTCGGATAACCGGCACTCGACCTGCTCCTCCTAGATAGCACATGGCGGAGGATAGGACGATGCCTCGGGATTTAAGCGTCCTTATAAGACCGAGCCCCTGCACTGACGGCCGAGATCAGCTCCCCCCTTGCATGTCGGCCTAGCTACCCCCGATTGCATCTCTCCTCCGACTGGAGGAACTATCAGGAACAGGCCAAGAAGCTAACCTCCCGGACTCGAGGAAAGGGCCAACTCCATCAAGTGCCTCCTTGCGTATTTACACGTCTCAGTTACACCCCGAGCAAGATAACCTGCCAGGGAAAAACAAATTCAAGCTCAAGGGATGAGGTTAACCTCGAGTGCGTCCTATAGGACCCTCGGAGGGATTTTCCCCTTCGCTCATTCACCAGCATTCGAGGCCAGGCGGCCTGAGCTGAAACAATCCCCACGGTTGGATTGGGAAACGAGCCTTCGACCTGTTTCTCCTGGATAGCCCAGGGCGGACGATGGGAAGATGCCTCGGGATATAAGCGTCCTTGTAAGACCGAGCCCCTGCATTGACGGCCGAGATCCGCTCCCCCCTTGCATGTCGGCCTATCTACCCCCGATTGCATCTCTCCTCCGACTGGAGGAACTATCAGGAACAGGTCTGGACGCCAACCTCCCAAATCAATAAAGAAGATCGTCGCTCTCTTTAGAATTCCTTCGTCCTCAAAGATATTAATGCATTTGACTCCTTGACAATCTCTTAAGCAACAGGGCGAACTACCTCAGCACCGATTGAAGTCCTCGAGTAGTAGTGTTATCATAAATCCGAGTCCCTGCACGAGCTCCTCTCCTGCAGACCAACTACTCGCCTCCGGAGTTGACCTACACCACTCCAGTTGAGCTCGACTCCTGAGAGCTGTCGACTCCAAGAAAGTTCCTCGTTGGAGTGATGTCGTAGTCCGTGACCTCTGTACGGGCTTCTCCCCTGCAGACCGACTACTAGCCACCCGAGTCGACTGATTCCCACCCCCAGTTGAGCTTGGCTCCTACTGGGTGTCGACTGATTCCCACCCCCAGTTGAGCTTGGCTCCTGCTGGGTGTCGACTGATTCCCACCCTCAGTTGAGTTTGGCTCCTGCTGGGTGTCGACTGATTCCCACCCCCAGTTGAGCTTGGCTCCTGCTGGGTGTCGACTGATTCCCACCCCCAGTTGAGCTTGGCTCTTGTTGGGAGTCGACTGATTCCCACCCCTAGTTGAGCTTGGCTCCTGCTGGGTGTCGACTGATTCCCACCTCCAGTTGAGCTTTGCTCCTGCTGGGTGTCGACTGATTCCCACCCACAGTTGAGCTTGGTTCCTGCTGGGTGTCGACCGATTTCCACCACCAGTTGAGCTTGACTCCTGCTGGGTGTCGACCGATCCCCACCCCCAGTTGAGCTTGGCTCCTGCTGGGTGTCGACTGATTTCCACCACCAGTTGAGCTTGACTCCTGCTGGGTGTCGACCGATCCCCACCCCCAGTTGAGCTTGGCTCCTGCTGGGTGTCGACCGATCCCCACCCCCAGTTGAGCTTGGCTCCTGCTGGGTGTCGACCGATCCCCACCCCCTGTTGAGCTTGGCTCCTGCTGGGTGTCGACCGATTTCCACCACCAGTTGAGCTTGGCTCCTGCTGGGTGTCGACCGATTTCCACCCCCAGTTGAGCTTGGCTCCTGTTGGGTGTCGACTGATCCCCACCCCCAGTTGAGCTTGGCTCCTGCCGGGTGTCGACTGTGTCCCACCATCAGTTGAGCTCGACTCCTACGGAGTGTCATCTACCATCTCCGACTCGATGAGCCAAGTTCCGCGAGATAGGTGACTATGCAGGTGCGAGTATGCATGGGCGAGTATGCGAGTAAGAGTATACGCGAGCAACAATGAGGCGAGTATGAGCGACGTCCGTGTGCGAGTAAGAACATGCCGAACTCTCGACCTCTCCGAACCTATGAGTCTAGTGAGTGACATCAACAAACGAGTATGCGAGCAAAAAATGAAGAAAAAAGAGTCATCAGCAAAAATATTTACTATATCAAAAATTTACCAGTTTTCGAAAATTTTCTAAGTATCCGAAATGCTGAGTATGCGAGTATGAGGAATATCGACGAACAAATAGGACTCATCGTCGCCAGTATCAGGGCGATCTGCTGCTGCTACTGCTGCTGCCGCTGCCGCTAGATCCCGACGCCGAGGAAAGGATGCGGTCAGGCGAGTTGGACTTCTCGGCAAGCAGCTCCGGAATCAAGTCCTCGACCGTCATCTTCGTGGCCACCTCGTCAAGATGGCCGCCGATCCTCAGCCCGGCGAGGATGATATCCCCCGCTGCCCGCGCAATTCCCCGGCGTATGGCCGACATCTCATCCCCATGAGGGCGGGGCCTCTTGACTGCCACATGTGGAGATTCCTCCTGTTGCGCACAGCAGGGTGAGGAGCTGAGGTGCTTGCACGTTCCTCGGCGGCAACCGCGTGAGTTTCCATCTCGGCGACGCGAATCTGGGCAGCTTCTAGATCGTCCGTGGCGTTGGCGAGCTTCTGTTCGCATTCTGAGAGCTTCTTCGCCGCCTCAATCTCGGCAGCCTGCGAGAATCATCAAACAATCAGCAAAATAATCCAAGTCCAGATCAGTCATATCGCACGGGATGGCGAGTTACCTCATATTCCCTCCAGCGAGCCGATTGCATCCTGAGGTCGATTGCCTTCTTGGAAACGACCTTCAGCGCCTCGTGCATCTCGAGCAGCTTCCTCGCCGAGAAATGGCCCAGCTCGGCAGCCCGCAGAATGGAGCGCGAGGACATCTGGGCGAGCTCCTCTGGGCTAAGCTCCACCATGGACTCAGCATCAACTCGCCCGTAGATGACGTGGAGGACATCGAAGGCCTCCCCCTTGTCATCCCAGTCCTCGGACCAAGCAGGGAGGTTGGTGCTCAGCGACACCCGATGCTCGCCAGCGAATCAGGAGACCAGCGGGCAGCCGAAGGTGTCCTTACCTTCTCGCCCAAGGTTGTAGTTTGGGTGAAGGTAAGGCGCCCCGACGTCGGCCGGTGATTCCCGGTCCTCGAACAGCTGGCGAGATACTTTAGCCCGCTTGCTCGTATGGTCCGGCGACGTGGCCTTCTCCTTCCCCTTTGCGAGCTTCTTCTTCTCCCCAACTTCTGGCAACTGGTTGGGGGGCTCTGGGTGTGACGAGGCGACTTCCTTGGCCGGAGGAAGCGGCTTCGATGGGAGCTCAGAGGGTACTGCGAGCATCAAGCGCGAGTTAGCGCGACTTTCTTAACGTCGAAAGGAAAAAAATAAGCGAGTATGATCAAGCTTCGGAGACTTACTCTCGCAGGGGTGGATCTCTAACAGAACGTTGACGTTGATTCGCCAATGGATGACGTCGAACCGCCGCCCGCGAAAAGCCTCGACTAGCTTCTTGCGAACACCCTCCAGGATCGGCGGCAAGAAGGCGATGTCGGCAGGTTGGTGAGGCCTTCCCAGAACGCCGTTGAAGTCGTCGGTGACGACGACTAGATATTCGCTCCATCGGTGGACTTTGTTCGCCGTCCCGACCAGCGTGCAGACATGGCTGCTGAAGAAGACGATCCCGTCCGACGTCGCCGCAAAGGCGAATATCTTCCGGAATACGGAGAGGTCGAAAACAATCCTCTCTTCCCGCAGGTAGCATAGGAACCCCATGATGATCGCCACACCGTTGGGGTTGATTTGAGCGGGGACGATGCCGAATTACTGAAGGATCTGGCGATATTTCGGCCACAACGGAAGTCGCAAGCCGGCTTCGAAGTGGCAGAGAGATAGAATAAGTCTGCCTTTGATATAGGAATTCAATCTCTCTGTACGCGCGATGAGTCTTGTCGAGTAGCACTCGACAAGATGTCGCTGTCGAAACTCCTCCAAATCTCGTTCGGAAGTGACAGATTTCTTAAAGGCGACATCGGTGAAGTTCCCGACATGGGCTTGTCGGCGAGCGCTGGCATCATCCCCAACCATTTTGAGCGAGTTGCTTGTATGAGCGAGTAGTGAGAAGGTAAAAGAGAGGCGATCTAGGAAAGTTACTCGCGAGTAGAATTCTAAAAATCGCAGCAGCGTACTTATGATTTACCAACCCCCTATATTTATAATCCTAAGCGGGAAGGGGGGTATACGAACCTCGCGTGAGTATCTACCTAAGTCGCATACCAACAGAAAGCAACCATAACACCTAATTCTATCTCGTGTAAAGCTTTCTAAGACCTCGCCAGAACCTGCACAAGTCATACACTGAAAATCGCAGAAAGAAAATAAACTTATAGGAAAAGAACGACCATCAACCAAAAACAGCGAGATTCAGACTCGTTTATTACAAATAAAAAATATGTTGTTTATTACATACGTCGCTAGAGGCGATTTCAACTAACTAGAAAGAATAAAAAAGGCTCCCAGACAGCCCGATGGCGTCAAGGAAAGCCGCTCCAGGAGTTGCAGGGCAATCTGTCAAACAGGAGTGTCGCCAAATCAGAAGTCGGCATCGACGATCATGTCAGCACAACAACAATGCGAGTTACCTTGGCGAGGCGATCGGGATCGCCGGGGAGAATGGTCGCGGCCCGAAGACTCCCGCTGACCTGAAGACGAACCGCCCGCGCGTTCGGCGGGCCTCCCCTGCCCGCGACCTCCATGGTCACGATCCCCATTCCTCGGCGGGAAGTAGTTGGACCACTGTCTGTCCGGCCTCCAAGCCGAGCTGTCCAACGGAGGAGCTGGTGGCAGCACCGTACCCGGCAACGGTGCCCGCGAGCTTGTCAGGGGAGGCGGTGGAGGCAGAGGCGTGCTCGCGAGTTGGCGCGAGGTAGAAGGGGCAGAAGGGGGCGGCGGAGGCACATGGATACTCGCCTTCTGTTGCGGCTTGGAGACAGCAGGAGGCGGAGGCGGCAAAGGAATGCTCGCCGCCGGCAGTTGTTGAGCAATTGCAAGGGCGGCAGGAGTTTTGCCCGTCCCGAGATCCTTTCTCGCAGGAACATTTTTGCTCGCAGAAGGAACCTCCCCCGCCGAGGAGGCCGGTACTTCGGTCGCCTTCTTGGAGCCGATGTTGATCCGCACAGTGCGCGCGGTTTGGACTCGCTTCCCGGCTTCGAGAGCGATCAGCGGGGCCGTTCGCAGAGGAGTGGCGTCAAGCACCACGACGGCGTCATCTGGCGGGAGACCTGCGTTGGCAAAAATCAAGTTAGCAGAAGCCTCTACAACCGAGTAAGATCTCAATACATCGGCGAGGTTGCGACCTGGCGAGGTAACGAGGTCAACTTGTTCCTTCGCCTGAGCATTGACGACTTCGGCGGCTGGAGGGATGATCGGCGATTTGAGGAGATCGGCGCCATGGACAGATATATCGGGAATATTGTCCAGCCCAAGCTCGCCAAGGAGCTGCTGGGTATTCAGAGGGGATGCGGGATCCTTGGCCGTCGCGTCAGCGTCTTTCAGTGATGAAGGCGGGATGTTGATCTCGGGTACGTGTGACTTCTTTGGTTTCTTCGTCTTCTTCTAACTAGGAGGCAGGTCGGAAACAACTTCACCCTCCTGTTGCCTTTTCGGCTTGGTGGGTCGGATGAAGCCAGACAACGCATTAACGCTCTGCTTGAGAAGTTTCTCGTCGGCTTTCGACATGTTAGGCGAGCTTTAGTAGGCACATCTCGAAAAACATGCCCCCCCCCCCCCCCCCCCGTATTTATAGAGATCGATGGACATCAACAAAGTGCGAGTAGCTCAGAAGCTCGGCATAGCAGCTCGCCGAATAAATGTTGGATGATTCTTTTTGAGCTCCTAAGTCGCTCGAAAAGAGCGGGGATTGTGTACAACCCATATTCGTCGAGGAGGGGCTCCCACCAAGGCCAGGTCAGCACAAGTCAAAGTCAACAAGTCAAGATGGAGGTCCGGGTCGACGCGGCAGCATACAGAAGGCCTGGGCGAGTAAAGCGAGCTCCCCTCGCATACTCGCCAGTAGGCGACTATGCCAGTTACTCGCCCAACTGTGCGAGCTCCTCCAGGAAGTCGCCTAGTCGTCGAAGGGGTGGGGTATAAATAACCCCCCCCCCTCTCAGGATTTCCCTATAAATAGGACCCCAGGGGTACGAGGTGAGACACGAAAAATCCCGGCAAGGATCTCGCGAGCTCTACTTCTTGGACACCAGCTGAGCCTTTGGATTCCTTTTCCTTAGAGACCAGGTCGCGACCTTGCGACTTAGTTACCAGCTAAGTTGGTAACTATCCCACAGGTCTGAGACACTCATCCCAGTTGAGTTCGAGGTTCGGAGTCCAAGGGTCATAGCCGCAGGAAAAGGCGGTGAAGAATGGCGCTTGGAAAATGAAGACCTGTTCTCTAAGGAAAAGGAATCCAAAGGCTCAGTTGGTGTCCAAGAAGTAGAGCTCGCGAGATCCTTACCGAGATTTTTTGTTTCTCAACTCGTACCCCTGGAGTCCTATTTATAGGGAAATCCTGAGAGAGGGGGGTTATATTTATACCCCACCCCTTCGGCGACTAGGCGACTTCCTGGAGGAGCTCGCACAGTTGAGCGAGTAACTGCATAGTCGCCTACTGGCGAGTATGCGAGGGGAGCTCGTCATACTCGCCCAGGCCTTCTGTATGCTGGCGCGTCGACCCTGACCTCCATCTTGACTTGTTGACTTTGACTTGTGCTGACCTGACCTTGATGGGGCCCCTCCTCGACGAATATGGGTTGTACAAAAAGGTCCACAACGCGCACAGCCCAACAAATCATTCTATATTCATATATTTTGTTATATATATATACATAAAAATGCATCAAACCAAGAAGAACTCTGAACGAACAGGCCGACAAATAACAAAACCTCTCTCTTGTAACGACCCGGCTAAGAGCGTACGACGCCGTTAACAAGGACTAAAACCAGATCGTAGCATACGATCGACACAAAGACACAAATTTGTCTGGCAGAACTCCAAAGCCTTAACCACAATATTTTCTAAGTCAAACAACATAAACGAATCAACTAACGACGCTTTCGACTAAAACAGAGATCATAAGGGGACACTAGCTCAAATCGCCACGACGATCCAAACGACACGCGCGCAAATGCAGCGACGGCTGGCAACAGGGGTTTCATCGACTAAAAACAACGGAAAGCGGCGAGGCTTTCGACAAACTACATTCCAACGATACAAACGACACTTACAGCAAACAAAGTGATAAACATGGTCAAAACGACACTTACAATCGAGCGGAGAGGTTAACTTGGTCAAACCGACACTTAAAATCAAGTGGAGAAATTAACTTAGTCGAAGCGATTCTTGGACACCAGCTGAGTCTTTGGATTCTTTTTCCTTAGAGATCAGGTCGCGACCTTGCGACTTAGTTACCAGCTAAGTTGGTAACTATCCCACAGGTCTGAGACACTCATCCCAGTTGAGTTCGAGGTTCGGAGTCCAAGGGTCATAGCCGCAGGAAAAAGGCGGTGAAGAATGGCGCTTGGAAAATGAAGACCTGTTCTCTAAGGAAAAGGAATCCAAAGGCTCAGTTGGTGTCCAAGAAGTAGAGCTCGCGAGATCCTTATCGGGATTTTTTGTTTCTCAACTCGTACCCCTGGAGTCCTATTTATAGGGAAATCCTGAGAGAGGGGGGTTATATTTATACTTCACCCCTTCGGCGACTAGGCGACTTCCTGGAGGAGCTCGCACAGTTGAGCGAGTAACTGCATAGTCGCCTACTGGCGAGTATGCGAGGGGAGCTCGTCATACTCGCCCAGGCCTTCTGTATGCTGGCGCGTCGACCCTGACCTCCATCTTGACTTGTTGACTTTGACTTGTGCTGACCTGACCTTGATGGGGCCCCTCCTCGACGAATATGGGTTGTACAAAAAGGTCCACAACGCGCACAGCCCAACAAATCATTCTATATTCATATATTTTGTTATATAAATATACATAAAAATGCATCAAACCAAGAAGAACTCTGAACGAACAGGCCGACAAATAACAAAACCTCTCTCTTGTAACGACCCGACTAAGAGCGTACGGCGCCGTTAACAAGGACTAAAACCAGATCGTAGCATACGATCGACACAAAGACACAAATTTGCCTGGCAGAACTCCAAGGCCTTAACCACAATATTTTCTAAGTCAAACAACATAAACGAATCAACTAACGACGCTTTCGACTAAAACAGAGATCATAAGGGGACACTAGCTCAAATCGCCACGACGATCCAAACGACACGCGCGCAAATGCAGCGACGGCTGGCAACAGGGGTTTCATCGACTAAAAACAACGGAAAGCGGCGAGGCTTTCGACAAACTACATTCCAACGATACAAACGACACTTACAGCAAACAAAGTGATAAACATGGTCAAAACGACACTTACAATCGAGCGGAGAGGTTAACTTGGTCAAAGCGACACTTAAAATCAAGTGGAGAAATTAACTTAGTCGAAGCGACGCGACGATCAAGACGTCGCGACGACAAACGACACAGCAGAAGGCAGCAAAACTTCCGACGTACAGTTCTCAGTCGGAAGACGACAAGGATTCCGACCAACAAAACTTCAACAGATCATACGATACTCATACATCAAACAAGGCGACAAAACTTGGTCGAAATGACGCAACGATTCCATTGACGCGGCGACAATGACATGAAGGGGCCGTCAGATGAACTCATGATTTTTACGGACTGACACATCGCAATAATCGACCAAAGAAGAGGGGGCTAACTCTCCAATGAGGGTTTCGCGGCGTAGAGCATAATGACGCGACGATTACGTTGACACGGTGAATAAAATGACACGACGACGCAATTAGCCCGGCAAGAATTCAAGGCTTTCGCAACGATGATTTCTAGGGACAAACGGTATAGGCAATCCACTCGACGAAATTTGACATACTCGACGAAATTGGGCATACTTGACAAATTTGAACAGGTGTAGCACAAGAAACGACACCCGACGAATTTTACTAAAACGACTCGATGGATTCGGACGTACACGACACACAGAAAAAAATTAAAATATCATAGCAATTCCTACTAGTAAACTAACAATCAGAGTTGAGAACGGGAAAAGAGGAAAAAACGAACGAAACACCACTTGTTTCAAAACATCCGGAAAACGACCACTCACGCGCTCCGCTTCGAGGATAGTCCGTAAGAACACCCCGTCTTCGATTCCTGAAACTTTTCGGGGCAAAAAAAGGGTTAGGTCAAAAGCCATAGCGCCAAAAATCCACGAAACTGAGAAATCTTACCGCGCACGTGTAGCTCCCGTCGAGAGCTTTCCGGATCTATGCTCCGGCGAGAACTTCGTGCACCGGAGCTCTGGTGGCGGCGGTCGAAAGGCTCCCAGAAAAGGAATTCGTCCGTCTGGTTCAGCGGAAGAAAGAAATCGGGAGGGAGGAGGGCTCGGCTTTTTCTCCTTGTACAGGGAAGAAGTTATATATAATATTAACATTAATAATAATAAAAAGGATAATAATAGGAATAATGGTACTAATAATAGATTAGGATTTAATCTAATGAAGGGGAGATGAGTTCGTGGGGTATAGGGGGGATTCAGCGAGAAAAGGAAGGGTTTCACGAGAAATGAACAGTACTTTTCGAGAAATGAATTTTTTCACGAGAAATGAACGGTGTTTTTCGAGAAATGAACAGTGTATTTTTCCGAGAAATGAATTTTTTCACGAGAAATGAACAGTGACCCTTTTGTGCTCATGAATAGTGGAAATTGCAAATATATCCTTTCTTAAACTTAAGGATGAATAGTAAATTTCATTTTTGAATAGTTTTTTAATATAATAATAATACATTATAAATATTATATCGTTACGGAGGGACAAACGCGCGCCGAATCCTACGAAATTCGCGTCATAGGCGAATACCGACGCTACAAACACAACGGCGAAGACAAAATCAAAATCCGACGCACCGATCTCGAGATATAAATTTCCAAAGTTTACGACGAACGTTAAATGTACAAAACTTCGGAAATTCGCTGAGGCTCCAATAACGCTCGGATCGCGACGAAACTTGACGAGCGAGTCAAAAAATAATTATCTTAATTTCGTAACGCAAAATTTTCCAATTTCGACAAGAATTTAAGAATTTGGCCGACTCGACCGAACGGACGCGAAAGCGAACTAACGGCGACGCGCCGTCAACTCCGCGTTAACGTAATCAATGTTTTAAATATCGGATGTCGGATACATATCGGATTGTGTTTTTAAATGTCGGATGTTGGAAGTTGCAGACATGTCGGAGATATTTTAAAATATCGGATTTTCATATATTATAAATAAATTTTTATTTAATGTATACTAACTATAATTATAAGTTATAAAAATAGAAAAATAATATAACAAATAGATAAAAAATAGTCATTTATATTATGAAATAAATTTAAATAGTATCTAAGAAAAAATATTATTAACAAATACAAAATGATACATTGTAAAATATATTTAATACTATACACTAATTTTATTTTGATAACAATAAGTTTATTGCAAATTAAAAATATTTAAAAGTTAAAAATACTTAATTTATTATAAGTTTTTTCAAACTTATAAATTTATATTAAAAATATGAAACAATCACCAAATAAATGTATTAAATATTTTCCTATTTTTTATAATATGAAATTAAAAATTTGTGAAACAATTATACAAAATTGATTATATGAATAAAACGTTAAAAAATTGAAATAATAAATTTAATCGATTTAAACATACATAATATAGTATCAATATGTGATTTAAATATATGATATTTGTCTGCAAATATAACATAAAATAAAATAGCGGGGGATATATTTAAAAGTCGTGTCGGCTGATATATCGGAAAAGATCGGACATATCGGCCGATATTTTACAAAAGCACATAATCTATTATTTTGAGAAAAACATATCGTTTTCCTCTAAAAAATGACATGTCGGGAGACATGTCGGACATGTCGGAGGACATTTAAAACAATGAACGTAATGCCCCTTACGTCATTATGACGTCACCAAGAGTATTAAATAATTGTTGAAAAATCTGGGGCATTACAGTAGGTCCGGGGGACCAGATCGATAGTGTTTGTTTTCCTTCACAATTTAATGAGATTATCAATATGACGATCAACACACTATATGCAAATGATATGCCTTGTTGTGTTTGATATCATGCTTATTTATCGGTTGGGTTGATTTATCAACATAGGGATAAAATTGTTAAGAGTGAGTTTATGATCATAATTGTCGACTGGATGACATAAATATATTATTAAGTTAGATTTAAAGTTTCATGGTCTTTGGGACAAAATTAGACCAATGGGTCTTTCAGGTCTGCCATTCCTTGGTGATGGTCGTGATTAATGATTTTACCACAGCTTAGTAGGAATGACATGATGGAAACGTGTCTTCATATTTGGTGGCATCCAATTGTGAAGTCGCAGTGTTTGTAGTGAGGCTTAGTAGTTGACTGATGAAGCAGACAATCTCGTTGGTAGATTGGTAGAAGGGATTACAGGTTTATTTAATCAACCACCTTCAATGGAATACCTAGTGGTTATTGGTTAGGTGGTTTATGATGGTTGAATTGATGGTAGACTGTTACGGGTCCAAATGTTACGGAACTACACGACGACGAGTCATCATGACAAGTCTACACGCGTTGGGCGCGTATATCGCAAGAACCCACCGAGACCGCGGAGAATATTTAATAATAAATAGGTTGCTATGTTTGTTGACGCATTTTTAGTATTTACAGTATTTCCTAATTTCAGTATTTCCTAATTTCCAGTATTTCTTAATTTCAGTATTTGCTTTTATATTCGCACTTCGCCACTATAAGAGGGCCGACGGACCTTATAATCTTTATCTTGAAATGTATGAAGGTTTCTAGGGTTGCTCCCTAATTTCGTCTCTTCTCGTTCTCCTTCATTCTCGCTCATCCCTGTCAGCCCTTCCCCTTGTCGGATTCCTCCTGGAATTTTTTCGAGATCGTATCAATTGGTCCGACCTGCCGCACCTCCCGCTCTCGCCGACGGTGCTCGAGTTTGCCTAAAGAATTCAGAAATCTATCTCCCCGGTCCACTGACCTGCACAACACCCGATCCCCGCCGACCTGTGTCATCGCGACACAGCCCTGTTTCCGCGACACAACACCCGATCCCGCGTCGCCATAGGAAAGACGAGCGGCCCGATCGTTATCGTCGTTCCGCACAACGCACGACCCAGCCGACGCGCGGTCGACCCATGTCGGGCATCCCGACCCCGATCCGCCTCTGGCATCACGCCGCTAGCGCGGATCTGCCACGTCCTGCCCTCCAGCAACCGGATTGGCCCTCCAGCAATGCGATCGGCTCGCTCCACCTCCTCCAGCAATCGGATAAGCCTCTGACGTCCTTTCCGCACTAAATCCGCCCCAATCTGCCAAAAAGCCTTCTCCAACAACCGGTTGATCCAGTCGCGCCCCAACCCGCCGCTGCAGCCCTCCAGATCTTCCGCCGCACAGGGTCTCTGTTCTGCATCGTTTCTCTTCTCGACGCCTGGCCCCGCTCCGCTCCAGGTATCGACCGTCCTTCGCCCGTGCCGCAGGGCTTCTGTCAGCCTGATCTGCATCCCCTTCCGTTTCTGTTGCAAGAAGGTCGTCGTCTGTTCCGCAGTGCCGATCGTTGTGCCGCCACGGACATCGCCAACATCACATCCAGCCTACATCCTGGGCACCATGGCCTCCGCCCAATCCGCCACTCTCGCGTCGCTATTCTTGTTGTCGCCGACCACCAACCCTCAGCTAAATTTATCTGACCTAGCTGCACAAATCCTGGCCACATACTCCTCCCTCCACGCAAAAGTCGATCGTCTTCTCGTGTACCACGGACGGGCTTCTGCAACCCCCCACGAGATTCTCTGCCCTAAGTCGTCTCCACCACGGCTGCCTCCTGCACCATGTGAAAGTTTTTCGGCCATGCCACCTCTCTCCACAGTCGTTAATGCACCACCTCTCTCTACGGTGGTCGTCCCTCCGCCGCTTCCACCGGCCGCATCACCGCCTCTTCTGCCGCCCCGCCCGGTAAACTCGCCACCCCCTCTACCGGCTCTTACTTCGTCGGCTCCAGTCTTGCCACCCCCTCTGATCATCTCACTGTCTCCTCTCCCGGCTCTCGCTCTGCCGGCCCCTGCCCTGCCGCTTCCACCGGCCGCATCGCCGCCTATTCTGCCGCCTCGTCCCTCGTTGCCCCCGACGGATCCGTTCCTGCTATCGGTCGTCGCGTCTCCGACATCCTTGTGGCGGCTGCTCACCACCGCCCCACCGACCTTGCGGAAGCCATTACTTCTGCCGCCTGTCCTTCCAATGGAACCGCCGCTACTCACCAACACCGCTGCAACTGCTACGTGTTACCTGACCTTGTTCTGGCAGGAGGTCAAGGTACCAGACGATTCGGCCACCAGCTTGGTACACGAGCTTGAGGGCAAGCTCGTTTTGAAGGAAGCATGGAGTGTTACGAGTCCAAATGTTACGGAACTACACGACGACGAGCCACCATGACAAGTCTACACGCGCCGGGAGCGTATATCGTAAGGGCCCACCGAGACCGCGGAGAATATTTAATAATAAATAGGTTGTTATGTTTGTTTACGCATTTTTAGTATTTCCAGTATTTCCTAATTTCCAGTATTTCCTAATTTCAGTATTTCCTTTTATATTCGCTCTTCGCCACTATAAGAGGGCCGACGGACCTTGTAATCTTTATCTTGAAATGTATGAAGGTTTCTAGGGTTGCACCCTAATTTCGTCTTTTCTCGTCCTCCTTCATTCTCGCTCACCCCCGCCGACCCTTCCCCTTGCCGGGTTCCTCCTGAATTTTTTTCGTGATTGTACATGGACTGTGTTGCTAAGCGATGTTTGCTATATTTTGAGAGAAGCGCGGTGATTCTTGTGGTGCCAACTCCACAGGTATTCCTCATTATTCGCGATGATGCCAAAGTCAGTCCCTCTGCCCTCCATCACCTCTGGTGTGCCTTCCCCGACATTCATCCATTGATCTCCTCATCAAGTCGACCTCCATCCACCTATCCCTGATATTCTTTCAGGTGATCACTACATTCACAACATATTCTTCTATACACCGCCAAATGAACCTCCTGACAAGCTGCATTCCCTAAGAAACATCGACACTCATTTGGCAGTTCGTCGCACACTAGACGAGTATTTTTATACCCTGCTGAAAGAACCATTGGATAAACCACCCCTTCTTCGAGATATCCACTGCTATATAGAGCATGCGCTTTGTCAGTTCATTAGGCCGGTTACTCAACATTTGCATTTGTTGCAGGTTTTGCATGTAATACTCCCAAAAAAGTTATATTAAATAATGAATATTTTAAAACTTGCTCGAATAATCACATGAGAAACAAATGACCAAAAAGGTTATTGGGTGATAATTGACATGTTATTTGAGAGGTTCCCATTGGGAAAAATTATGAATATGAGTGTTACACGAATAGGTGCATGCACTGTCATGAGAGAGTCTGAGTAAAACAATTTTGAGCTTGATATTCCTAGGAATATGGGCAGTCATCATATATTCAACATAATGGAATTGATTCTAGATGTGTGCTCACCTAGTTTTGGGGTCCTTCAACCTTCCCGTTCCGCTTTAGCTCCTACCTCTACCATAGTCTTGCCTTACCTCCATCCTCAATTGCAGCCCTATTCTTCACCGATACGACGACTTACTTCGTGCATGGGACACCACAGAAATTTCAGTTGACAATGACCTTTCTATAGATACTACACCTACATGGAGCTCCGAGATTGAGACGTTCAGAGTTAATGCAATTGTTTTCATTCTTGTTTAGCCTGCACCAGGAGCATGTCAGTCTCCATTTTCAGAGATGAATGTTTCTAAGACAGGGAGAATAATGGAGATCAATCGCGCACTATTTGAGGATTTACTGGATCGAGACTTGTTTGATCGCCGGATGGACGATCAGAGACCGTGATTGCGATGGACTCGAATTCATGTATTTCTTTTGTATTTTTTTGAGCTATACTTTGAGAGTTATGATAAATAATCTGATCGCTCGATCATAACCATCAGATATATTTACCTCAAATACTCCTATATGTATATGATATTGGAACTTTAAGTTTAGGCATCAGCGATTTTCTAATCAAGAGCTACACGATCCCTTACGTCGGGTGCTGAAGCCTGACGATTTCAGTGGTGTCAACTTCACAGGACTTCCTCACTGCCGCAGATGTCAGAAACAGCCCTGCAGCCCTCCACCGCCTCTGATGTGTCGTCCCTGACCACCATTCGCCAATCCCCTCATCAAGCCAACCTCTAGCCGCTTATTTCTCCACGAGAAAATCTCCAACCAACGTCCTTCATCCCCTTCGACCTCTGACTTCCCCTCTTCAACCATCACAACCCTCTCCGACCTCCAACAACCCCGCCCCGCCCTTTCCCACATTCCCAGCACTCTGTCATCGTCGGCCAAGCCTACAACCACCCCTCTTTGAGCTTCCAGCCATCTCTACAACCCTTCACCCGATTCCCCCAAACTCCATACATCTCTGATTGACCCGTGTAACCCCTCCCAAACTAAAACCGCCTAAAACATCCCACATCAATCCTGAATAGCAACCTACAATGGTTTCAGCCCTTCAGACAGCCCCCATTGCAACTATGACCACGGAATATCCATTCCAACATTGATGCCCCTCTATTAGGTGAGTTTCATATTTATTTTCATATTTATACATTTGTATGAATACACCGTTTTATTTTTAGTTATACTCGATTCTAATTAATTCTAGTTTGTATCTTTCATTTAGTGTGACACTTACTCGTCCTCTCTTCATTTTGCACACTCCCAATAATATGTAATTGTTGTTCGTTTAACTTATTTGAAATATTTGTAATAAATTGTTAATATTTGTATGAGTTTATGTTCTGTTATTTAATTAATTACTCGTAATTAATTGCATGAGTGGATTGCACTATTGCATTTGCATCATTGTTAGGTTTATGTCGCAAGCCACTTATTCATTGGATTCCATGTTGTTTGAGTGCTTTCCCTTGCAATTTCATCATAGAGTTGGTAGTAGAGCTATTGACATTTGTTCGTGCTTATTTGCATTGCATATAGGGTTAGGCCATCACACGTTAATCACTTGTAGATTTGTCCTAGATCACATAGTCTAGTAGAAATGTAGTTGAGACAACTGATATGCAAATACGTTTGTCTTTTACTTCTATTGAAATTTGATCGACTGTGACTTGGGTCCATAATCTCCATCTTTTACCTTTATCTTCATTATGTCCAATACTGACATCCTAATAAAAAGAATAGGGAAAAGGCACTCTTCTAGTTGAACTTAACAACGTGGAGAAGGACCTATCTTCTCCCTTTTTCAGAGAGAAAATAATTGAAATTATCCCCAAACTATCAATGGTGTGTTATCTTGGCGCCATATTTTTCTTCTCACCAATTTGATCCGTCAATTTATCCAAGGGTATTAGTTTGGTCCTTCATTCATTATTATTACAAAAACCAACGAAAGGCTCCACATGAATCAACTGGAATATCTCATATATGCCCTCAAGCGAGCAACTTCCTCCGGATAAGTTCAGGAACTAAATTTGTGGGAAATAAAAGCCATTGGGCCAAAATAATACACCCTCAATATAATCTTGGGATCACTACGGTTATTCTATCTATCTTTTCAAGAAGGAAAAGACTGTTACTGAGAGGCAGGTAGTTCCTCTAGGAGAAGAAACATCAATTAACAAAAAAAAAACTGAACACAAATTTAGGAAAATAATACGAATATTTAAAACATAATGCGAAAATACAGATCGGCCTAACTTTTAGATAAGGAGGATTAATTGAAAGACTTACTTGACATGCTTTATTTTTAGCCCGTGTTTCTGCTGTGCTAGGAATATCATGATTTGGCTTATTAAAATGTTTCTCCCTAAGTTCACAAGAACCCCATCCATCTGAAAATCTGCCTCCCCTAAAATCAAGATTAAAAAAAAAAGCTTGAGCATAAACAGAATAGTTAACAAAATTGTCGGAAAAGTTTAATTGACATTGGGAAATGAACATACTGCATGAAAGCACGAACCAAAAACTCGGATCGAATAACATTCCGTTTGTCATCATACTCAATAACTTTGTCCCTTATTTCAAATGAAAGGTTGAAGAAGAATGATATCTTCCGCCAGCCTGATTATAGAATTGATATGATTCACTATGGGTTGATATTGATCAATGCTTCTAACAAATGTGAATAAAAACTTCAACCTGATTTCTTGATAAACGGGCTACCACGTATCAGTGTGTAATCAGTTTTCTCTAGAATCTGCACAAAAGAAAACAGAAGTGTGTCATTCATTGCCACAATTGCATGACTTCAAATTACTTCAATCAAAGTTAGAAACACAATATTTTTTCCAGATATTATATCATAAATAATGGTCATTTTGAAACCTAAATGACAATAGTAGATTAGGTAGTTTCACCTCATCTAACTATAGTCTTGTGTGGCCAAAAGTTTCCATAACTATCATTATCATCATTTAACAACTTAACAACCGAGAGTACAATATTTATAAATCATCAATATGTCATGCTTCAATTCAGTCCGCATAAAACTCCTAAACCCTCGAGCATTCATTTTTAGATATCTCCAAACCATTAAATTCTCTACCTTGTCTCCAACGGCTAAGAAATATTGTGCACATTAGACTGTGTTGTTGCATCATTGCATGCGCTGAGAACAATCAAACAAAGATACGTTAGATGGCAATGAAATGGATTTTGTTACGGGTGGACGGAGGATTGCATGGATGGTTCTCCACTTTCCTTTTTAATGGTAATTACTACACAAATAGAAGAAGATATTTTCATTAGGTTATTACTACTCCTATATATAGCCGACAATAATAAATATAACAACACTCCTCAAGATTGGCAAAATATATTCACTAAGCTCATCTTATCACACCCCCTGATCATATCCTCTGAATCGAGTCCCTTGGTCAAGAAATTTGATGTATGATCCTTGGACGAGACGTGACTCAACTCCAGTAGCCCACTATCAAGCTTTTCCTTTATGAAAAACCTATCAATCTCGATATGCTTGGTTCTATCGTATTGAACTGGATTACTTGCAATACTGATGGCTGACTGACTGTCTCACCACAACTTCATCTTATCTCCTCGATCCGCATCAACTCCACCAGCATCTCATTCAGCCACAAGAGCTCTGCAATCCCTAATGTCATGGCTCTATACTCTGCCTCTGCAGTCATCTAGCCACCACTGACTGTTTCTTGCTCCTCCAGGAGACCAAGTTGTCTCCCACAAATATACAATAGCCCGAAGTAGACCTCCAGTCATCAACACAGCTTGCCCAATCAGAGTCGTAGTTGCCCTCAATCTTCATATGTTTGTTCTCTCTGAACATCAACCTCTTTCTAAGGGCATTCTTCAAGTATCGAAGAATCTGGTACATTGCATTCATTTGATACTTTCATGGGTCATGCATGTATCAGCTTACCACGCTCACTGCAAAGGAGATGTCCGGATTTTTGTGGCTCAAGTAAATCATCTTCCCAACTAGCCCCTGATACATCTCACGATCCACTGGTTCTCCGACCTCAGCACCAAGTTTGCACTTCTGATCAATTGGTGTTGCAACAGGTTCGCACAACAACATCCCTATTTATGTAAGGAGATCCAAAACGTATTTCCTTTGGGAAAAGACTATTTCCTCTGCCTCGTAAGCAATCTCAATCTCAAGGAAATACCTAAGAAGGCTCAAATCCTTCACCTCAAATTCCTTGCCCAGAGCCCCCTTGAGGCGGCCAATTTCTTGCTCATCATCCCCTGAAATGATCATGTCATTCACGTACACCGCAAGCATGGTGATGTGACCTTCATTCTACTTGGAAAACATTGTGTGATCAGCGTTGATCTATTGATATCTCATCTCAATCATAACCTTCCTGAACCTGTCAAACCACGTTCGAGGAGACTACTTCAGCCCATACAGGGACTTCTTCAACCTGCAGACTTTGCCTTCTATCTTGGTTGTTCTGAACCCTGGCGGAATCTCCATGTACACCTCTTTGGCTAGATCTCCATGAAGAAATACATTCTTTACATCTAGTTGGTGCAACTTCCATCCACCATTCGCCGCCAAGCTGATCAGAGTCCTGACGGTGCGCATCTTTTCCACGGGTGCAAATATCTCATCATAATCAATGTCATAAGTCTGGTAATACCCCTTGGCAACCAATCGAGCCTTGTAGCGCTCGACCTATCCATCTGGGTTTTGCTTCACGGTGAAAACTCATTTGCACCTGACAACCTTCTTATCCTTTGGCAGAAATATCAGCTCCCAAATCTTATTCTTCTCAAAGGTTCTTATCTCCTCCTTCATCGACGCTTTCCACTTCGAATAGTTTTTGACAACCTGTCAATTGTTATGTATAATAATACTATCAATCGATGAAATGAATGTTCCATGAGAATAAGATATATAATCATAAGAAACAAAAGAAACAAAGTCTCAACTATATCTATTAGGAGGATTTCCCGAATTGCTGCGAGTAGTCTTCCGTAATATCACGGTTGACGAAGGAGAAGTAGGAGAAAGGATATTCCCTGAGGGTGGCGGTGATGTAGGTGTTTAAGGAGTAGGGACTGATGTAGCCAAGAGAGTAGGAGCTGGACTGGACACTGTGAATTAAGGTACTGGAACTGGTACTGTAGTCAGCTTCCCCCTCCTACTGTATGTAAGTAACTCCCCCTGAGTTGTGGGTCAAACATCTCGCCTCACCTCAATCCCCTCCTACTCATCATCATTCTCCTTCTCCCCCTCCACCGTTTCTCCATGTCATCCTCTCAGATCGGTCACCAAACTCTCCCTTTCTTGCCTCATACTTTTGATATTTGGCAAATCAGATGTGGGTGAGGTTCCCTCTTGTCTGTGGTACCGCTTCAGCTCTTTGAAGTGAACATTCATGCACACAAAACTTCTTTTCTCTCCTGGACTCCAACACATGTATCTTTTCTGAGTAAGTGAGTAGCCCACAAAGATACACTTGACTGTCCTCGAATCAAGCTTCCTAGCACTTGACATGTTGTCTTTCATATAGTACACACAACCAAATACTTTCAATAGAAGGATCCCCCATTATATCCATGTAATTGCTGACACGATGACTTCCACCCCAGAACCTGTGATGGCATCCTATTAATCAACTGTATCGCTGTCAACACTGCATATTCCCACAAACTCTGAAAAACTTTCATGCTGAGCATCATACTTATTGCCATCTCCATAAGGTGTATGTTCTTCCTTTCTGTCATTTCATTCTGTGTTGGCATGTATGCACAGGTGGTCTGATGCGGTATCTCATTGGTTGATAAGTACTCTCCCACTGCCCTACTAGTATTCTCTGTCTAATTATCCGACCTTAGTACCTTAATCACGGATGTGTACTGTGTCTGGACGTGCTTATAGAATTATCGGTAGCAAGTAAATACCTCACTCTTATTTTTCATCAAATATAACCAAGTAACACGGGGATGTACAATCAATAAAACTGATAAAATATTTAAAATCATTCAAAAAACTTATAGTACAAGGCCCCCATACGTCAAAATGTACTACATCAAAAAAAGAAGAGCTCCTTCGACCCGTACTAACACACGAAGACCAAGTAAGCTTGCCTAAATCAAAGCATCACATACCAGTTTAGTTTTATCTGCTCTTTCAAAAATAGTCGGAAACAATTTAGCTAAAGTACCAAAATAAGGGTGCCCTAACCGTCGGTGATGAAGTATCAGCATATCCTCTGCACTCATCTTCTGTCCCCCAACTCTTACCTTCTCTACCACGGATAAAAGAGCTGTGTCCAATCCTTCTCGATCCAGATAACAAAACCTGTCATGTCATGTCCTAGTCTCAAGTATTTGTCTCGTACCTTTCTCCAATATCAAAAGAAACAACGCATCTCAGTTGAATGATTATGGAACACATGAATAAGAGACTATCTGAAAAAGAAAGAGCATGCAAAACATTGGATAGTGTTATTGAATCTGAACAATTAATAGCACCCTTACCGACCACTGGTTAGAAAGTACCATCCGCCTATGAAGTACCGACACTTCAAAATGCCTAGCGTGTCAGTGTCGGACTCTCCGACACTCGTCCTACTCTCCGACACTCGTGTCGGAAGTCCGACACTCGTGTCGGAAGTCCGACACGCTGACTCACGCGGGACTCGCGTGTCCCACTCAATCGGATATGCGTGTCCCTAAGCTAGCTACTCATGATGAGCCGAGAAGCAATTTGTCTTGAAAGTGCAATTTTTGTGAAAATATTTTATAAATTCATATACAAGAATGAGAACACATTTGTTAATGATTGGTGGAAAAGAAATTTGAAAGTGTGTAAAAGTCTCAAAGAGTGATCTATTTGAGGTAGAAAAACTAGAAGAAATTGTGAATGCTTGAAAAACGAGTCTTGCTTCTAAAAAGTGTCCTTGCCCCCTTCTAACATTTCAAGTAGTGATGATGGATTTACTAGTGGGGTGGATATTTTTTGTAGAAAAAGGAAGATTGAAAGTGTGGGAAAATGTTTGCTTGAGAATCCATTATTTTTTTTGATAATATTCAATGGTAACATGTTAATGTTTTATCATTTTTTAACCTTTTGTTAAGTTTTGCATTTAAATACTTAATGAGTAATATTTAAACATGACTTAGTTTATTTGAATATTTGTTAATTGTTCGTTTTTTATTTTTTGTTAAATGTTTTAGGATTTTCATAATTATAAAAAATAAAGATTTAATATACGTGTCTCAACATGTCGGAATATGGTATTTTTTGAGAATTGACGAGTCGTGTGTCGTGTTGTGTTGCATGTCACGTGTTGGCGTCGGTGCAACATAGCCATCGCTGTCTGGATATAATCTGCAACAGTTAGACGAGTGTAGGAGGAGAACTCGCATGCGTTTCCTATAACGTAACGTGATGCACCTGAGTCAATGATCCAATCTGATGCCCTAGAGAAGGATATGAATGCAAGAGCAAGAAATCTACCAGTTGGGTAGGCATACACAGCTGCCCCCCCCCTCCCACACACACACACCAGTTACATCCATGTTTCCTTCGCTCGTCTGTTTCCTCTTGATTCCCTTCATCAAGCTCAACAAGATTTGCTCCTCCTCTATATAGATAAACTCAGCTTCCTTCACACTTACAGTCACGCTCAAATTGGCTCGGTAGACTCCTCGGCCACCACAAGCTCGACCACGTCCACGGTCATGTCCCCGTCCACCACTCGAATCTCCTTCCTTGGGTGACTTGGGGCAGACATACCTCAGATGGCCCACCTCCCACAGTTGTAGCACTGTCGTGTGTCTCCCCTATTTCTCGTAATACCAGAGCCAGCAGCAAGTATGGCTGACTTCACAAGTAGTGGACCCTCCTGTCACTGCCTGAAGTTTGAGACGTGTCTCCCCCTAGATCATGGCAGAGATGGCCTCGGTAAGTGTATGAATCTTCGTATCGGACAGAAGTAGGGCTCTCCTCTGATCAAACTTGATATCTAATTCATTCAGGAACTTCATCGTCCTCTCCTCCGCGATGATCTTGGAAGCCTGACACTGTAAGTCGTTGCAACACATCCCGTTGGAGGAGTGATCGTAATCCACCCATAGGCGTTCAACTCGAAAGCATACTCCTGCAATGTCTTCTCTCCCTGAACGGTGTCATCAATTTCTCCCTTCACCTGGAAGACCCACGGAGTGGTCTCCACGCCATCATATGTAGTCTTCAGCTTGTCCCAAACCTCCATGACTGTCTCCAGGCCAACTACTATGGCGGCAATCGATGGGACTACCGAGCTGAGGAGCCACATAAACACCGGCATGTGGGTTGACTCCCACTCATTTCCTCCAGCCGGGTTCTCTTGTTTCTTCAACGCCCCTGCCAAGAAGCCCTCAACTTGCTTCACTACAAGGATTTTTTTCACGCAGCGTGACCAACTTAGGTAGGTAGTCGGTCAATATAGCTTTAGATCAATCAGTGGAAGTTCTAACTTCGTCGGTAGGTGCGATGGACCCAACACCCTCAACAATGTGGTCAACTCATCAGAGCCCAATATCGTGAAGACATCCTCCATCGCACCTTCCTTTAGCGCCATGGATCAACTCCCTCACTGATCACCATATCTGGTACCGTATCAAGTGATGCCTCCTACCCTAGATCCGATCACGACATCCTATGGTCGTAGCGTGCGGGACTCACTGCCAGAGCGTGCAGGACATACTGTCGACGTGCACGGCACGAGAATGCCACACCCCCGATCAGGAGAAGCAGTCGCTGGTGCGGGAAAAAAACCTTCTATAGACGCTCCCGGCGCTACAACCTTCCTAGAGATCCGTTGCGGCTTCCCTGGCCGCAGCTTATATCGTGGCAGACGCTGTAGTCGTTGGAGGTCGCTAGAGACACGAGAGGCGGACGCTGGATGTGACAGAACTAGTGAAGCGAGCGAGCGTGCGACGGGGTCGAGGGAACGAAGGCACTATGGCTTCAGGTTTTTTTCTCCCTCTGATACCATATTACGCAAATAGAAGAAGATATTTTTCATTAGGTAATTACTCCTACATAGATAGCCTGCAATAAAAATATAACAGTAATCCTAGTGACAACCTATGTTGGAAAACCTAGAAGAGATGTTGATGACGCGAGGCAAGGCAACGGTCGGCCTTGCGCCCGTCTGCGAGCCTCTGCGGTCGCGGGAGCGCAATCACGAGGCACGGGGGCGGCCGGCCACGAGCCTCCGCGGCCGTGGTGACGCGGCCGCAAGGGAAGGCGACGACCGATCACGAGGGTGCAGGAACGGACGGCCATACAGCCGGCCGTGGGCTTGCCGCCGTGGGGCGTGGCGGCGATTGCGGAGGAGGGATCGGGCGCGTGGAGGCTATGTTGGAAAACCTAGAAGAGATGTTGATGATGCGAGGCAAGCCAGCGGCCGGCCTTGCGTTCGTCTGCAGGCCTCCGCGGCCCCGGGAGCGCGATTGCGAGGCACGGCGGCGGCCGGCCGGAAGCCTCCGCGGCCGTGGGGGCGCGACCGCGAGGGAAGGCGGCAGTCGGCCTTGCGGCCGGCCCCGAGGGTACGGCCAAAGACCGCCATACATCCGGTCGTGGGCTTGCTGTCGTGAGGCGCGGCGGCAGTTGCGGCGGAGGGATCAGGCGCGCGGATAGCACTTGGATCGGGCGTGCGAATCGGTTGTGAGGTGGTTTCTCCCATAACCCACCACTAAGTTAGTGGGGGTCATGGAATTTCGGCTAATTGCAGCCTGGAATTCCTAAAACTTGTGGGAGACTCCATCAAGAGTCCAACAACACCCCCACTAATTATAATATCTAACCAACCTACTGGTTGAAGAAGTGAATTCCGAACATTGCTCCTTCCACGTCCTTGTTGTCGCACGACCCCTGCCCAGGGATTCAAAATCTCAATCAACGCAAAGCTCGTCGACTTCGATTCCAATCTAATTCCTTTGATTTCGTTGACTCCAACTTCTCCCAGCCATCGACCGTCGACTTCAATACAGAGCCAGTCTACGTTGATTTCACTCTGATTTGCGTCGACTGAACTTCTCAAGCAACACCTAGCACAATTTCATGATTCCACACATTATCAGAGCTTAGGTTGCTTCCACTAATGTTGGGTTACGCTTGCTTCAACTTCGAACGCCGTGATAGTAAGCGTGACTTCCAATACAGACTACACACCTGCTTGTTGTTTCGAGCCCAGCACCATAATTGATTAATTTAATAATTATTTGATTAATCAATTTAGTTACTAACTTAGTTTAAAAAGAGAAACTATATTAATTAATTATAACAATAATTTGGTAATTAATTTAAATAAAGAAACTTGTCCCCAAAATGGCTTCTGAGTCTGCACCGCCTCTTTGGGGGCATGCAATCCATAATGTTGCAACATAACACTGAGTTTTCTTTCACACGTCGGGTGGACGTGGCGCACTCTCGTCCTTAGGTTTATGAGGGCTCACTGAATATCTTCTCTCCTCTCAACAAACCCATGGCTCCCCGCAACAAAGAGCAATTTCACCTCCAATTGTGAACAATTGTTGTCCTTACTGAAGAAATACGTGTAGTAGCTCAAAGATGTCAAAATATTACAGCCTACCGAATGAAAAAGTAGACAATGTTGACTGAGGCACCGGAAATGGATGGCCACAACCCGAACACAACTGCAGCTTTTGCATGCCCTACTATTGTTCCATCCGTTACTGCGATACTCCCTCCACCAGACACTCTCCATCTATTACTTTTGGTGGTCTCTCCCCAACAGGCACTTTCACTCCACATTCCTATGACCACAATTCAATGGGCACCGATCCGCCATACCCATCAAAGTACATTGTTTCTGTCTCTACGCAAGAAAACACCACGACAACATCACCACCATATGCATTACCAGTGAGGGTGATGGAGTCTCTCCTCTCCATGAAGCCGAGCTCCGGAAGCACACTACAAGGAGCTCTTCTGAGATAAATCAAGGAACCAGATAAATCATGTCACAAGTTTCTATACTCTTTTTTGAGCTTGAGAACAAGCTCAAAATGAAGGAGGGATCAGATATTATGGTCCCAGAAGATCAATTACTTGTTATTTTGTATGTTTAATTAATGTCATGTCATTTTTGTTGCTTATGAGTTGCTATGAATGGATACGCTTTTATTTTCCTTTAAGGGTGTTTTGATACTATTCTGGGTGCGTGTCATGAAACTTATATTTTTTATTCTTAATTCCATCTCTTCCTTTTCTCTCCCATATCCATAAACGATACCCACTCTAAGGCATCGTGAGGTTGAACCAGGCTACCTCGTCGCATCTTGTAGGTTGAGCTCGACTCCCTTTGGCGACTCCCCTTGTATCTCAACCATCTCCAGTCATCTCTCTGGCAAGCTACCGAGATATATTACGGGAGGGCCATAATGTTCAACTTACAATTATTAATATAGAATATAGAGATATTTAGAATACAATTGTTTTAAAATTACAAGTATTTAATACAAAAACTATTCAAAAGATTATAACATTGAATGTTATCTTCTATTAATTAGTTGTTATACATTGTTCATGTTAACCCAGAAATCGGCGATCCTTCCCAAGGTGGCCAGCTGGCTAGTCGCGACCCTTAGATTCTCCCTTTCGATCGCGACAAGTCCCCGCGTAGGCGGACAGTTTTCCCTGTCCGCCTAGGTTTCCTAGCAACCGCGTGCCCTGCGGGACGGCGGGCTATTCCCATGGCTCACCCTCGCGGGACATGTGTTTAGGTCCGCTAATCGTGCAGTGCTTTTCCTTGCAGGAGTTCGCCAACAGCACCACCGGGAGCGACCTCCTAGTCAGCCCAAGGGGCGGCAGTCTCCTGCCGCCGTCTGTCGGGGTCGCCCACCAGGGGCGACCTCCCTGCTGCCCTAGAGGCGGCGGCCTCCTGCCGCCGTCCGTCGAGGCCGCCCACCCGGGGCGGCCTCTGCCCGCCAGCCGGGCGGACTCCCCCTGGAGTCCGCCCAGGCCGCCCGCAAGGGGGCGGCCTGGCCAGCCGGGCGGACTACCCCTGGAGTCCGCCCAGGCCGCCCGCAAGGGGGCGGCCTGGCCCGCCGGGCGGACACCCCCTGGAGTCCGCCCAGGCCGCCCGCTAGGGGGCGGCCCCGGCGCCCAGCCGGGCGGACTCCCCCTGGAGTCCGCCCAGGCCGCCCGCAAGGGGGCGGCCTGGCCCGCCGGGCGGACTCCCCCTGGAGGCCGCCCAGGCCGCCCGCTAGGGGGCGGCCCCGGCGCCCAGCCGGGCGGACTCCCCCTGGAGTCCGCCCAGGCCGCCCGCAAGGGGCGGCCTGGCCCGCCGGGCGGACTCCCCCTGGAGTCCGCCCAGGCCGCCCGCTAGGGGCGGCCCCGGCGCCCAGCCGGGCGGACTCCCCCTGGAGTCCGCCCAGGCCGCCCGCAAGGGGGCGGCCTGGCCCGCCGGGCGGACTCCCCCTGGAGTCCGCCCAGGCCGCCCGCTAGGGGGCGGCCCCGGCGCCCAGCCGGGCGGACTCCTCCCGGAGTCCGCCCAGGCCGCCCGCAAGGGGGCGGCCTCCGGTCCTCTCCAGAGCCTCCAGTCTTCCTCGGTCAAGGTGGCGGACGCAAATTCCCAGTCCGCGGAGTCCGCGCAGGTCGTCATGCTGATGTCACTGGGCCCCGCTTCTTCAAGAACTTCCCTGGGCCTATAAATACCCCCTGAAGCCTCTCATTCAAGGATCCTGGAGGTGGAAACAAGTCTTACCAGCAGCTCCTGCGGACTCCATTTTCCAGTCCGCGCAGTCCGTCATCACCCTTCCAGCAGCCCCTGCGGACTCAGATTTCCTGTCCGCGCAGTCCTCCACAGCTCTTCAGCAGCTTGCCAGCAGACTCTGCAGACTCTGTTTCCCAGTCCTCCAGCAACTGGCAGACTATTTTACTTAGTCTCTGGCAGCTTCTCCTCTCTGTTTTCTGGCACTTTCTTCTCCTTTAGCCGCCAGCTTCTCCTTGTACCCTTTAAATGATTTTGTTGTAAAGGTGTACTTGTAAGCTTGTAATCTCTAGCTATTAATCAAAGGAAAGCCCGTCGCAGGAGTGGCATTTAGGCCGCGACGGGCGAAGTGTGTTGTTGCCGCTGCTAGCGGCTCCCTTCTCTTCTCTGCTCAGCAAGCCTTGCTCCTCTGCTCAGCAAGCCTTGCTCCTCTGCTCAGCAAGCCTTGCTCCTCTGCTCAGCAAGCCTTGCTCCTCTGCTCAGCAAGCTTTGCTCCTCAGCTCAGCAAGCCTTGCTCCTCTGCGCAGCAAGTCTTGCCCTCTGCTCAGCTCAGCTCCTCTCGGCAACCAACCTGCAAGCGCAACCGTTGCAATTACTGTCTGCTCGACCGCTCCTGGTCTCCCTCTTCCTTCTCTCTTGATCAACCCTCTCTGTTGATCGAGGCCCGCCTCTTCTCTCAAGCCTCTCCCTTACTCCCGCAACCTTCTCCTTCCTCCTCACCTAGTCTGTGAGCCCAATCACCCCCTCGGTGATAGCTGTCCCCCCGGTGCCGTTTTCGCGCATCAACAGTTGGTGCGGTGAGCGTGGACCCGAACAGCTCACGCGCAAACCTTCAGATCAGAACAGGCAGTGAAAGCAACAGTTAACCATGTCAGACCACCAATCAGCCGAGAACCATGCTCCAAGTCCCAGTGAAGATCCTCTCTGGGAAGCCTTTGAGCAGTCGCGCCGAGAGAATGCTCAACAGTTCCAAGCTATCAACAAAGTTCTTGCTGCAATCACACAGCGATTGGATGCTCATCCAGCAGCTGCTCCAGCTGCTCCAATCAACCCAACACCAACATCGGAGCATAAGCAAGCTTATTCTCAAGCTTGTCCGCCGTTCTATCCGCCTTACACCCCAACCTTCCCGCAAGGTCCTGCTGCTCCTTTGCGAACTCAAGATGAAGAGTTTGCCGCTCGCCAAAACTTCTTCCGGCAAGCAGCCCGGGGAAGTCCTGCTAGATTTCTTAACTTTCAAGGAAGTCATCCTTGCCCCCCAGCTCCTGCCTCTGCTCCTCCCGCAGCAACTTTTCCTTTCCACCCCCCTGCTTCTTTTGCAGCTGCAGCCTATGCTCCTTTTTATCCCTATGTTGTAGGAGAGCAAGAAGAGCCTTCACCATTCGCGGAGAGTGTCCGCCATGAGCCAACTCCAGCAAACTTTAGAGAGCCTCGACTACCAACCTACACTGGAGATACAGATCCAGTAAAGCACCTCCAAGCTTTTGAGTCAGCCGTTGCTCTCAAGACTCTTTCAGATGCAACTAAGTGCAAGCTCCTTGTCACCTCCTTTGATGGGCAAGTGAGGGACTGGTTCTATGGCCTCCGTCCTCACTCCATTGCTTCCTTCCTTGATCTTCGAAGGGAGTTTCTTCTTAGATTCTCTACATCAACTAAGAGAAAGGGCGGTCCTGAAGCCCTCTTTGAGATCAAGCAGCGCGGAAATGAGACTTGGTCTCAGTTTGTGGATCGATTCCAAAGAGAGATTTTGGACATCGAAGTTACTGATCAAGAAATGTACCGAGTGGCTCTTATCCACGGACTTCGTGAAGGGCCTCTCAAATTCGAAGCCAACGTCCACGCTCCAAGGACATATCAAGAGTTGATCGCTCTAGCCAACTCATACATCCGAGGTGAAAAAAGTAATCCAGGCTTCGTCTCCAAACTTCTATCCGAGGAGGATCCCTCCCGCAAGCATCCTCCAAGGTCTCCCCGCAATCACGCCCCAACTTACTCAAGGAAGGAGAGAAGGCTTCATCGCCAGCGATACTCCTTCCCGAGCCGCGATGCTCAAGATTCATTGCTGCCGCTAGCTCCGTCTTTGCAAGCAGCAGCTGTTCAACAGCAGCAGGACGATGACTTGCATGAGTCTGATCTCGACGACATCATGCAAGAAGTGATCCAAGTCATGAAAGATAGGGCAAGCTTCAAGAAGCCCTATCGACCAGCAGATCAGAGGTCTAGAAACTCAGAGCCCTACTGCGAATTTCACAAAGAATCAGGCCATCGAACAGAAGACTGCCGAGCATTCCGCCAGCTTGTGCAAAGGATGCTCCGGCAGGGCAAGATGCATGACCTTCTTAAAGAAGAGCGCCCTGATCAAGCAACTTCAAGGGGCAAAGAACTTGCAGACGCTCCTTGCTCCTCAAGAGGAGTGAACCACGTCGAAGAGCCTCCTCTCCTCGTTGTTAACAGAGAAGTCGAATGCTTTGATGCCGACGACGAGGGTGTGCTGGGGAGGATTCAATGCTAGCGATGGACTTCACAGTCCTCCAAGGCTCCTTGCAATCTTCAGGGGTTATCTCAACCCTTGCTCTCTCCTTTTCAAACATTTTCATTACAACACTTCTCAGTGTTCTTTACTGCAAATCTTTTATTCAAGGATCCCGTACTGACACAGTTCCCTTCTTGTGTTGCTCCTTCCTCTCTCTCTTAGCGATCGTTACACCAATGAGATTTCGCCGAGCCTGAAACGTTCCCTCCGTAGTTTGTTCTCGCACAACCGCTACGACCACACATGGCGGGAGTATACCCATGTGTGCAGTGGGAGCAGTTCAATCGCGGGAATGGGCTTCAGACTTAGGATCCTAGCCGGCATCTGACACAGAGTGTGTGCTAGGGGAGCCCCATGTGTTAGCTCTGCTGTGCGCCCTATAGGATACATTACGGTTAGGATGATCTTCGCTGGACAAGCAATGGCGATCAATCGTAGTCTTGTCTCTTTGCTCATCCTTCAACTGTGGTGGCCGAAGCACTCTCCGGTATTCTCGATTCGTGCCTTCTCGGGTTTGCAACTCCACTGATCAATATACAGACAAGCTAGGCCTCTTGGCGCAACCCGTCTCGTTGATCAGTGATGCTTGTACCCAAGGCGAGAGAGCGGTCCTTCTAGCGGTCCTTCTCAGGACCTTTCCCTTGCTTTTCTTTTTTGTGCCCTCCTTGAGGATGCGCGGCCAGCCCGCTTTGAGCAGGATCATACTCGGAATGATTTTCTCAGGCCAGTGATGCATAAGGCCCACGGGGAACACCTGTGGCAGCATTCAACCCTCTTTAATCATTCTGAATATGAGCCTCTTTTTCCTTTTCCCCCCTCCTTGAGGATGCGCGGCCAGCCCGCTTTGAGTAGGACTATACTCGGGATGATTTTTCGGGCAAGTGATGCATAAGGCCCACGGGGAACACCTGTGGCAGCATTCAACCCTCTTTAATCAATCCGAGTGTAGACCTCCCTTTTTCTCTCTTCCCTCCTTTCACAGGTGAACAGGTTAATCCAACCTACCAAAAGGATTCTGGCGTTCATTTTGATCATGTCCATCCAGCCATGTCAACAGCTAACGCTCGATTCATTAATCTGGACTTCGTGATAATGATTCATCGGACATTTCTCTTGCTACTTGGTCATATCGACCCTGTCTCATCAACCTTCATGGGTTATCTCAAAAAGATTTTCAGCAATCACCTTGCTTATGCTCATCTCATATATTTTGCCTGCTCAAGCTCTATCATATGGAGATTCACAGAGCTGCTCATTATTCTTGCCAAAGTCTATTGGCGTCAATCAATAATTGAATCATATCAACAGTTTTGCTATGATTCTGGTGCGGTCATCCTCGCGTCTTGTTTGCTTCTAATCTCTCTCCTCACAGAGGTTAGCAAACCCTTGCAAGCCTTCTCCACAGGTACTTGCAAACTCCTTTCATATGCAAATTGTCTGCTTCTAACTTTTCTCTTTGTAGAGAGCAACAGACACCTGCAAACCTCATCCAGGTACTTGCAGTTTAAATCATTATTTTATCTCTGCTACTCACTCTTCACTTTGCAGTGGTTAGCAAACATCTGCAAGTCATATTCAGGTACTTGCAAGTTACTTTCATGCACTATGCGTACTCTTAACTCTTCTCTTGCAGAGACCACCAAAGATTCGCAAGTTCCTTCCAGAACTTAACGGAAGACACGCCTTCTTCGTTTTGCAAAAACAAACTCAGGTGCACACTCGATGTACCACCCATACGTGCTTACCCTTAATTTTCCTCTTGCAGGAAAATAGACAGGAAACACCAAGCTTGTAAGGGGAGTCTTCAGGTCCTTTCTCTCCTTGCCTCTCCTTCCCTTTCCTTTGGGGTGGATCACGATTTTCGTGGGTCTCCAACTTTTTCGAAGTCCCCTCTGGAACTTGAAAAAGTGCGGGGATTATGTTAACCCAGAAATCGGCGATCCTTCCCAAGGTGGCCAGCTGGCTAGTCGCGACCCTTAGGTTCTCCCTTTCGATCGCGACAAGTCCCCGCGTAGGCGGACAGTTTTCCCTGTCCGCCTAGGTTTCCTAGCAACCGCGTGCCCTGCGGGACGGCGGGCTATTCCCATGGCTCACCCTCGCGGGACATGCGTTTAGGTCCGCTAATCGTGCAGTGCTTTTCCTTGCAGGAGTTCGCCAACAGCACCACCGGGAGCGACCTCCTAGTCAGCCCAAGGGGCGGCAGTCTCCTGCCGCCGTCCGTCGGGGTCGCCCACCAGGGGCGACCTCCCTGCTGCCCGAGAGGCGGCGGCCTCCTGCCGCCGTCCGTCGAGGCCGCCCACCCGGGGCGGCCTCTGCCCGCCAGCCGGGCGGACTCCCCCTGGAGTCCGCCCAGGCCGCCCGCAAGGGGGCGGCCTGGCCAGCCGGGCGGACTCCCCCTGGAGTCCGCCCAGGCCGCCCGCAAGGGGGCGGCCTGGCCCGCCGGGCGGACTCCCCCTGGAGTCCGCCCAGGCCGCCCGCTAGGGGGCGGCCCCGGCGCCCAGCCGGGCGGACTCCCCCTGGAGTCCGCCCAGGCCGCCCGCAAGGGGGCGGCCTGGCCCGCCGGGCGGACTCCCCCTGGAGGCCGCCCAGGCCGCCCGCTAGGGGGCGGCCCCGGCGCCCAGCCGGGCGGACTCCCCCTGGAGTCCGCCCAGGCCGCCCACAAAGGGGCGGCCTGGCCCGCCGGGCGGACTCCCCCTGGAGTCCGCCCAGGCCGCCCGCTAGGGGGCGGCCCCGGCGCCCAGCCAGGCGGACTCCCCCTGGAGTCCGCCCAGGCCGCCCGCAAGGGGGCGGCCTGGCCCGCCGGGCGGACTCCCCCTGGAGTCCGCCCAGGCCGCCCGCTAGGGGGCGGCCCCGGCGCCCAGCCGGGCGGACTCCCCCTGGAGTCCGCCCAGGCCGCCCGCAAGGGGGCGGCCTGGCCCGCCGGGCGGACTCCCCCTGGAGTCCGCCCAGGCCGCCCGCTAGGGGGCGGCCCCGGCGCCCAGCCGGGCGGACTCCTCCCGGAGTCCGCCCAGGCCGCCCGCAAGGGGGCGGCCTCCGGTCCTCTCCAGAGCCTCCAGTCTTCCTCGGTCCAGGTGGCGGACGCAAATTCCCAGTCCGCGGAGTCCGCGCAGGTCGTCATGCTGATGTCACTGGGCCCCGCTTCTTCAAGAACTTCCCTGGGCCTATAAATACCCCCTGAAGCCTCTCATTCAAGGATCCTGGAGGTGGAAACAAGTCTTACCAGCAGCTCCTGCGGACTCCATTTTCCAGTCCGCGCAGTCCGTCATCACCCTTCCAGCAGCCCCTGCGGACTCAGATTTCCTGTCCGCGCAGTCCTCCACAGCTCTTCAGCAGCTTGCCAGCAGACTCTGCAGACTCTGTTTCCCAGTCCTCCAGCAACTGGCAGACTATTTTACTTAGTCTCTGGCAGCTTCTCCTCTCTGTTTTCTGGCACTTTCTTCTCCTTTAGCCGCCAGCTTCTCCTTGTACCCTTTAAATGATTTTGTTGTAAAGGTGTACTTGTAAGCTTGTAATCTCTAGCTATTAATCAAAGGAAAGCCCGTCGCAGGAGTGGCATTTAGGCCGCGACGGGCGAAGTGTGTTGTTGCCGCTGCTAGCGGCTCCCTTCTCTTCGCTGCTCAGCAAGTCTTGCTCCTCTGCTCAGCAAGCCTTGCTCCTCTGCTCAGCAAGCCTTGCTCCTCTGCTCAGCAAGCCTTGCTCCTCTGCTCAGCAAGCCTTGCTCCTCTGCTCAGCAAGCTTTGCTCCTCAGCTCAGCAAGCCTTGCTCCTCTGCGCAGCAAGTCTTGCCCTCTGCTCAGCTCAGCTCCTCTCGGCAACCAACCTGCAAGCGCAACCGTTGCAATTACTGTCTGCTCGACCGCTCCTGGTCTCCCTCTTCCTTCTCTCTTGATCAACCCTCTCTGTTGATCGAGGCCCGCCTCTTCTCTCAAGCCTCTCCCTTACTCCCGCAACCTTCTCCTTCCTCCTCACCTAGTCTGTGAGCCCAATCACCCCCTCGGTGATAGCTGTCCCCCCGGTGCCGTTTTCGCGCATCAACAGTTCATATTGATAAAATTTTGATAATCATATTTTGTGCCATGTACCCGTCCTACCATAGCTGGTCTTAACTCTCAACCAAACCTTCCAATACAATATGCATCTTATTCTCTTAGTCCCTCTCTTCCTATCTTGCTCTCAGTTAACCTTTCATACAATATCAATAAGATTCAAAGCCATCGCCTTCTTATTCAATATCAAGCAACATTATACGAGCAAATCAGTAACTACTAAGGTTGCGTTTGGCGTGACTTATCATGGCTTATTTTCTCCCGTGAGGTTGGAAAAAAACGTCATTGTCATAGAATGTATGTTTGGTATGACAAATGTTACTACCGTTACAAAAAAAACTAATTTGGGGCATAAAATTTTGATATGACTATGAAATTTTTGTCCAATTTCACCGGAGCAAATAAACCGTGATAAGCCGCGCCAAACACAGCACAAGCCTCATCTTGAGTTAAATTCAACAAAATTTGTGCATGAGCTAAACCCTAACTTCTAATTCATATATTTTAGTTAACATGCTATTTATTAACGATAATTATTTTCATGGCTAAGCTTCACACTACTCGGTACCATTTTGGGGATTAATCAGACCATCTATCTTTTCATTACTAATGTAGCCCATTACATACAGTGAATGAACCAGTAAGCTAAACTAATGTACTTATCATGATAAAGCAGCAAAATACAGCATATGGTCAAAATTAGGGCAACGGAATTTTTTTATAAAAAAACACCCGATGAGTTGAACATAATTAAAGGAGAATTGAATCACCGCCATGGCTGCATTCTGATACTGTTTGAACATCGACACTGAAGGGAAGCCTCCGGACAAGCAATGCGTGCTGTTCTCCTTCTCATCACCCCTCCAATTCGTCTTTGGGCTTTCGATAATCGGACTCACCTCCTTCGCTGAGAATTTCCCAGGAACGGGGGACGGGTAGGATGGCGATGGCGATGACACCACCGGAGTTCGAGACGGATGCCGGAAGACCAACATCCTGTTGTGATCTCCGCTCGCCGCTGGTTCAACGAACCTCGCGATCTTCTGCGGCCTTGCGAGAGGCCATCGGTCTTCTTGCACGACCTCTCCGTCAGATGGAACCCTAGATTCCGCCTCTGCCGAATCGAGATAGCTCTTGGCGCTTTGGAAGAGCTTTGCGGGCGCGATGGAGGGGTGTGAAGCTGGAGAGGAGTTCTTGATGGAGAGAGCGATTCGGCGGGATCTGGCGGCGGCCGCAGAATCGATCACGTCCCAGAGCTCAGCATCGTCAAGGTCCCGGTCATCCATGAGGAAGGGGGCAGATGACATCGTCCGGAAGGGAAGAGTTTATAGGGTTTCAGGCAGTCCTCGAGATTTTCTTTTTCCAGGTTGAAAGAGAGTTGAGATGCAATCAAGAAAAACGAAGCTACGTTCAAAATTCAAACATAAAAAGCCTCGGAGGGGTCTCGGAAATGGATTCGCGTCTCCTCTCGACGGAAAATGTCTGGACACAGCTCAACGCCTCAACCTACCAAATTTATAAATTTTATAAATTATGCAAATCTCACGCACCGTTTTCATAATTTATAAATTTTAAAATAGAAAATTGTTAATCACAGATCGAATATGGCTATTCAGAAATCAAAATTAGCACTTTTTAAAGGCGTTAAATATTCTTCTTTCTTTTTCAAACCCTTTATTCACAAACCAAACCCTAATTCTTTTTCCCCTTCCCAGCCACCTGCCCGATCCCGCACTCCGCATCTTCCCCTCTCTCGCTCTCCCAACTCTCGATCACATATCTCCCGCTCGCCAGCTCCGATGACGTCGCTCGTCTGCTCGCCGACGAAGAATTTGAGAAAGGGCATTTCCCTTGTTGGCGCGGGCGTAGGCGGCAAAGGTGGTGCCCTCTAGGTCGCCGACGAAGAAGAATCCTCATGTTCAAAGCCCCCGATCCTTCGCTTCTTCACTTTATTCGAAGGAGCCAACTGTTCGCGCGCCTCCCCCGCTGTGAGTACATTAAGCTTCTTCATTTTGTTCGAATGAGCCAATCGTTTCTTTTGGATTGTAGTGAGCATTGAGCTATGCTCTTGCTGGTACTTGTGGTGCTGATGCACTTCTTGATATTTTTTTACTTTTAATGTTGGTCTGCGAATAACAATAATTTTTGTGAATAACAATTTTAAGTATCTTTGAATCTGCGAATAGTAATAATCTGCGAATAGCCATTTTCGATCCGCGGATAACAATCCCCTTAAAATATTATAACTTGCAACTTCATGGGCTTGCACCGCTCGATTGGTGCAAACTGCGAAGTAGAAAACAACATATGAGCATATCTATGAGTCGGTTTCAACTTTCGCGGTTCAAACCGCATCTCTATGCCGCCGGCCGGTTTCTCACGGTCACGGACTCACGAATTGCCGCCAGTTTCAAGTTTCAACTAGTCCAAAGGGAAAAGGCCAGAGGCGCAAAGCGTCAATCGAAGTCGCATTATGGACGGCGATGCGTGAAGACTGAATACTGAAGGGCAGAAGGCCTTAAGCCGTTGCGACGCTCCCTAGGTTTGCCCTAGGCATCTCCTGATCTCCATCTCCTCTTCAATCCTCCCTCCCTTTGCAGCTCTCCCATTGTCGACTGTCAGCTGGACTAGCAACCCGCCATTTCTTATTATGCATGTGGCCCGGTGCGCTGCAGCCCTTGGTTAGATTTGAGACTCCAACAACATCATCTAGACGATGAAACCTACCTGGCTGTTGTTGATGAGTTTATGAAGGTTGTTTACTCGTTTGCCTCAAGTCATTGTACAGGTAAGTTCATTGTTGAAACCGGAAACCGGCCTCTTGTGGAGTTCGACCCTTGGGGAAGGGGTGGTCTCGCGCCTACTTCGCACCTGCAAGAAAAACAACGAGAGAGACAAGAAAAGACAGACCCAAGGGCTCGGCAGGGAGGTCCCACCACAAACCCGGAAGATCTCTGAGCGCTTCCCCTCCTTAGCCAAGAGCCGAGCTAAGGTACTCTCAGAGAACACTTGAAAATGAGAGCAAGGAGGCACTGAAAGCGTGTCCTCTGAGGTACCCCTTGGGTCTTATTTATAGATTTTCAGAATCTGAACTGCCAATAACCAAAAGGACTGACCTGGAAGTACCAAAAGACCCCTGGATGGGTCTGCCAACAGCCAAACTCCGCTGTTCTGAACAGCTATGCGCAGTCCAACCTGGTCTGCCAACAGCGAGGCTCCGCTGTTCTGAGTAGCTATTCGCACCCCCGGGCGGTCAGCTCGCCTTCAGTTCTCCGCAGGAGGCGGGCGCGACCCGGCTCTGGGGCTCGCCTACCCTCACTGGGCGAGTGCGAGCCGATATGGGCGAGCCGCCTGCCTTTTGTCGGGCGGATCGGCGGTCAGGTCGCGCTCGGGGTCCGGCTCGCTTGCGGCGGGTCGCCACTCGCGGGTCCGGCTCGCTTGCTGCGGGTCGCCAGCTCAGGGTCCGGCTCGCTTGCGGCGGGTCGCCAGCTCGGGTCCGGCTCGCTTGCTGCGGGTCGCCAGCTCGCTCGCCTGAGATGGGCAGGAGCGAGCCAGCCCTTTAGCCGTTCAGCCCGTCCTGCCGCTTGGGTGCGAGTCGCGGGGGCAGGCCTGTTCAACCTCCCTGGTGGGACCCGCTCGCCGGACACAGGGTTGTACACAATCCCCGCTCTTTTTGAGCTTGAACCAAGCTCGGAAAGAACCATCCAACCCGCGTGTTCGGCGAGCCCCTGTGCTGAGCTGGCAGGGAATCTTCTGGTGGGGGCCCACTGTTCTGCTATAAATACATACCGCTGACCCCTGTAGGAGGCTCCCCAAATCCCTTTATTTTCTCTGAGCAGACTTTTGTTCCTCGATGCCGGTTAGCGGAGAAGTGCGAGCTCGCCTGGCGGCGGCGGTCCTGCAGACTCAGGAGGAGGCCCTCGAGGCCGCCCCATGGCTAGTTCGCGGATCCTCCGGCCCCCTCTTCAGGCCGGCGAAGGGAAAGATCGTTAAGCGTTCTCTGGCGGGCGACTGCCCGGCCTCCAGCTCGGCGGCGGGTGCTGAGGTCGTCCCCGGGGTGCGTGGCCTTCCGCTGATTATCGCTATTCGTCTGACTCCCTGTTTTGCAGGTAATTCCATGTGAGGAGGTGGAGAACCGGGGAGAGGATCGTCCCCCGCCTCCATCGCCTGAGAAGATAGCGAGTTCCCTAGGTCCGGATCGCCCACCTCCGGAAACTCCCCGTCCGGCGGTCTCCCATGGGCTGGGGAAATCTCTTGAGACCCTCGAGGGAGGGAACTTTCAGGATCGGCCGGGCTCTTCCCGCCCATCTGTCGGTGCGGGCGATGTGCCCACCCCTGGTGAGCTGGTTTTTATCGTTGATTTTGCCTCTTGCTCGCTCATTCTGACCCCTCCCTGCTCGCAGGCTTTCGCAGGGCCTCGCCTGAGACCGAGATGAGCGAAGGGTACTCGCCTCCGCCTGACGTGGACAGTGTATCTGACTATCTGGGCGACCCGAACGATGCGGCGGGGATGAAGAGGCAGGTGACGCGGCTATTCCAGAAACACACACTGCTGCTGCAGGAGGCCATAAGGAGGATCGAAGACGACAAGGCCGAGACCGATGCCCGGCTCGCGGCCTTGGAGGGCCCTCGGCGTGAAGCGGAAGACGACGACGTCACCTCGCCGGGCGTGCATATAACGCGAGCCGAGGGGCATCTTAAGAGCGCCGTGGAGCAGGTCGGCCTGGCTCAGCGGGAGCTGGTGGCGGTTCGCGATTACCACGATCCCCGCGTGCCGCCTCGGGCGGGAACGAAGAGGCGGCACAGGTGGAAGTGGGTCGAGTACTGACCCAGCTGTTTGCCCCTCGCTCGCGGGATACCGCGGGGTTACTGTTATTTCGCAGTTATCTTGTACTTATAATTGCTCGCGACTCTTTTAGCCCGCCTAGGGGCCTAACTATTTTATTGCTGAGATATATTGAAATTATCGCGCTGCTTTTCTTTTGATTTCTGTGTGCGGGTTAAAGGGAAGGGTCCATTCCTCCTTTCGCGCTGATCGGGGCGAGGGCGAGCTGAGGAGCTCGCTAGACGGGAATCTCCCGTCTCGCGCGGCACGACGTGCGGGTGCGGGTTGGGGTTGGCTCGCCCGCGCCGGTCTCCCGCGGTTGCAGCCGGGCGAGAACCGTGCTGGCTCGACCTTTGAGGTGTGCTCGCGCGCGGGAAGTCGAACCGTCGGATTAATTTTTGCTATCCGCACCCCATCTTTTGGCGGGAAGTTTCCCGCTCCTTCTCTTTTCCTATAAATAGGTCCTGCCGGCCCTTATTTCTCCACCGAATCCAAAACGTCTTCTCGCTTCCCCTTTTCTCGCGAAGTGCGATTCTAGCTCGCCTCCCGGCTTTTTCTCTTGCGTTCGGCGGCGAATCGACGGGGATGGGCGGAGGCGGCGGCGACGCGGACGGCCGAAGTAAATGCGCCTGGACCTTCTCCGAGCATGATTTCCCTCGCGCCGTCATCACAGAGCGCGAATACTTGGAGGCTCTAGGCGACCACATCCCAGCCGGGTTCTCTGCGAGGCGACCCGAAGAGGGGGAGAAGATCAACGACCTGTTTAGGGATGAGCTCGCCATCCCTCTCGCTCACTTCGAGGTAGGCCTGCGACTCCCCCTATGGCCCGAGGTGCGCCAGGTGCTCAAATATTTCGGGGTCGTCCTGGGCCAGATGACCCCGAACTCCATCGCCGTCATGATGGGGTTCGCCTGCTTCCTGCGAGAGGAGCGGGTGGAGTTCAGCCTCGCAGTATTCCGGAAGCTGTTCTCCTTCAGGGTGAACCGAGACGGGACGGCCTACTTCTCCAGCGCCCACCTCAAGGTGCGGGAGACGGTTAACAAGAGTCACAACTGGCTGAAGAAGTTCCTGTTCGTCAAAGGGGACCTCGGCAACGTGCCCTTCTCGCCGGTACAGCTCAGCGAGGCGAGCTATCGGCCGCCCAACCTAGGCGGCCATGAGGCCGACCTGTTCGCGTTCTTCGTCGGGAAGAACTTTGAAGTCGCGTTCCTGCGCCGCCACCTTGACGATCTCGCGGCTGTCCCGCCGGGGGAGGTTTGCCACTCGTCTCTGTTAGGCCTTACTTTCCCACTCTTCTTTCATCTCACCTTCCCTTCTTCGCAGGCGAACGCGACATTCCCCTTCATCCTCCTTACGAAAGCGCCCGGATCCCCCCCGGGGTTCTCGCCCGCGCCCAGGCCGCGGATGCCGCCCAGCGCGACATCTCATCGGTCCCGGCCAAGAAGCGACCGGGCGGCGGGCAACCAGCGCCTCCGCCGAAGGTGGCGAAGACCGCGGATCAACAACCATCCGCGGGCCAAAGAAAGGGTAAGGCCCCCGCGGTCTTGTCGACTGAGGCCCCCTCGCCCCCGCTGGTTGTTTCGACCAGCGATTCCCCGGTAGGGGCGGCGGGCACCTCCGCGCCGCCGGGCGGGTCTGGAGCCGCTGCGGAGCCGGTGCCGAGAGGGCATCGGAACTTCGGCTACGGCGAGAGGTACTTGGACGAGCTCGGCGTCCCGCTCCTGGCTTGGGACAAGGAGTCGAATCGCGCAACGATCTCGACCCTGCTGCCGAGCTGGATGGAGCAGGATACAATCGGCGGGGAGGCGTATAGCTTCTCCTTTGGGCTGTACTCGCGCGAAGACGCCGCCATATACGACAAGGAGGAGACGCGGGTGCTGATCCATGAGAGCGCGCGGGCCCAGCTGCGCGGCCTGGAGCTGGCTCACATGGTGGGGCGGCGCTGTACCCAGGTGGAGCGGAACGCCGCGTCCATCCAAAAGATGGCGGAGGAGAAGGAAGAGGCCCGGAAGCTCGCTCGGGAGGACGCGGATCTTCAGAGAGGGCGAGCCGCCGCCGCCGAGGAGACCCTCGCGCAATATCTGGGCGGGGTGGTACGCTCTCAACCGGAGCTAATCTCTTCTTCTTGCGAACGCAGCTCATGATAATTCCTATTCCTTTTTTCAGGACGCGGCGACGGCGAGCCGGATGGGCGCCGAGATTGCCACCCTTGGCCAGGAGAAGGCGGCGCTGGAGGCCCGGGTACGCGAGCTGGAGGCCGCTGCCGCTGTCCCTCCTCCGGCCAGCGGGGTCTGCCCGCGCGAGCACCTCTCCGACTACGACCTGGAAGTGCTAATGCAGAAGAACGCGGCCAGCGCAACGAGATACACGATGCAGACGCTGAGGCGCGCGGATCTGCTTACGAGCGAGGCAGCGGGACTCTCGGCAAAAGACGTGGTGCCGGCGCTGTTCCTCCCCGTGCCGGAGCCCGGCGACAGAAGCTTCCAGCCGCTTTAGGGTTTCTAGGTCTCGTGTTTTTTGTAATTTGCCTTGTAGATGAACATTATGTGTAAAAATCTGGTCTGAGTTGTATGCGCGAGTTGCGCTTATACTTTATATTTCTGTCTACTGTTCCTTTTACACACTGTTCTTTTTACATTTCTCGCCTGTCTTGTTTTTCCAATGATGTCATTGCCGGACGGCGCGACCCGTCCCAGCGGCCCGGCTCTGACGAGGCGAGCTGGCTCGTCCGCCGAGCGAGACGAGCTGGTTCGTCCGCCGAGCGAGGCGAGCTGGTTCGTCTGCCGAGCGAGGCGAGCTGGCTCGTCTGCCGAGCGAGGTGAGCTGGCTCGCCCCTCGGCCGCATGCTTAACTCTCTGTGGACTCTCGCCCAGGCCTTTGTGTTTACTCGACCACCTTTCCCGGGGCTTGAGGGTGGGGCTATGCTAGACCCTTTCCTTCTTTTCTGGCTAACTCTTGCGATTCCGTCCTGCTGCGCACGCTTTTCGGGCAGTTTCCGGCCTTGCCGGCTAGGTGGGAGTCTGACAATGCAATTTGCTCTAGGTCGCAGGCCATTGCTTTCTGGATCATTCCATCGAGTGACTTCCGGCCCTGCCAGCTAGGTGGGAGCCTGGCAGCGGGATCTTCTCGGGGTCCAGATTCATTCCGTCGAGTGACTTCCGGCCCTGCCAGCTAGGTGGGAGCCTGGCAGCGGGATCTTCTCGGGGTCCAGATTCATTCCGTCGAGTGACTTCCGGCCCTGCCAGCTAGGTGGGAGCCTGGCAGCGAGATCTTCTCGGGGTCCAAGTTCATTCCATCGAGTGACTTCCGGCCCTGCCAGCTAGGTGGGAGTCTGGCAGCGGGATCTTCTCGAGGCTAGGGATGACACCGAGTGACTTCCGGCCCTGCCAGCTAGGTGGGAGCCTGGCAGCGGGATCTTCTCGGGGTCCAAGTTCGTTCCGTCGAGTGACTTCCGGCCCTGCCAGCTAGGTGGGAGCCTGGCAGCGGGATCTTCTCGAGGCTAGGGATGACACTGAGTGACTTCCAGCCCTGCCAGCTAGGTGGGAGCCTGGCAGCGGGATCTTCTCGGGGTCCAAGTTCATTCCATCGAGTGACTTCCGGCCCTGCCAGCTAGGTGGGAGCCTGGCAGCGGGATCTTCTCGAAGCTAGGGATGACACCGAGTGACTTCCGGCCCTGCCAGCTAGGTGGGAGCCTGGCAGCGGGATCTTCTCGGGGTCCAAGTTCATTCCATCGAGTGACTTCCGGCCCTGCCAGCTAGGTGGGAGTCTGGCAGCGGGATCTTCTCGAGGCTAGGGATGACACCGAGTGACTTCCGGCCCTGCCAGCTAGGTGGGAGCCTGGCAGCGGGATCTTCTCGGGGTCCAAGTTCGTTCCGTCGAGTGACTTCCGGCCCTGCCAGCTAGGTGGGAGCCTGGCAGCGGGATCTTCTCGAGGCTAGGGATGACACCGAGTGACTTCCGGCCCTGCCAGCTAGGTGGGAGCCTGGCAGCGGGATCTTCTCGGGGTCCAAGTTCATTCCATCGAGTGACTTCCGGCCCTACCAGCTAGGTGGGAGCCTGGCAGCGGGATCTTCTCGAGGCTAGGGATGACACCGAGTGACTTCCGGCCCTGCCAGCTAGGTGGGAGCCTGGCAGCGGGATCTTCTCGGGGTCCAAATTCATTCCAGCTCTCTGAGCAAGCTTAGACATGACATTCCTGGGGGGAGGAGAAGAAAAGCTTCATTATGAGAAATCGGGTTGTTTACAGAAAATTAGGGAAAAAATCTCTTCAAGTCGTCTCCACTCCAGGTGAGACTCAGGGCCTCGCCCTCTACATTTTGGAGCCGATAGCCCCCCGACTTCAAAGCTTCCTTCACAATGAATGGCCCCTCCCAGCTGGGGTTGAGCTTCCCTACGGACGCTGACCGCCCTGCCGCGTCCACCTTCTTCAGTACCAGGTCCCCTTCCGTGAACTGCTTGACCCTGACATGCTTGTCAAAGTATTTTGCCATCCTCCTTTTGACCTCCTCCTATCGGACGGCCGAAAGATCCCTCAACTCTTCTACCATGTCGAGGGAGAGTCTCAGCTCCTCCCCATTCTCGGCTTGCCATTCCTCTCGGCCTTCCCTGGCCGTTCCGACCCGCGGCGTTTGAACTTCAAATTCTATGGGGAGCACCGCCTCACACCCATGGGAGAGCTTGAAGGGGGTCTCCCCCGTGGCCGTGTTCGGGGTGGTTCTAAGGGCCCAAAGGACGACGGGGAGCTGCTCCACCCAGCTCCCCCTCAGGTTTTCCACCTTCTTTTTGAGGAGATTGACGATGATTTTGTTCGCCGCCTCCACCTGCCCGTTGCTCCTGGGGTGGTGGACCGAGGCGAATCTGAGGTCGATCCCAAGCTGCTCGCAAAAACTGGTGAACTCGGCGCTGGCGAACTGAGGCCCGTTGTCTGTGACGATGGCCTGGGGCAGCCCATGGCGACAGATGATCTCCCCCCAGACGAAGTTCCTGATTACCTGGGAGGTCACCTTTGCCAACGCCTTCACCTCCATCCACTTTGAGAAGTAGTCGATCATTACCAGGAGGAACCTTCTCTGGCCGCTAGCCTGGGGGAACGGCCCGACCAAATCCATTCCCCAGATTGCAAAGGGCCAGGGGGCCGTGATGCTCTTGAGTTGCTGGGCCGGCTGTAGCTGGAGGGGGGCAAATAGCTGGCACTTATGACATCTTCTTGCGAACTCCGCGGCGTCCCGGCCCAGGGTGGGCCAGAAATACCCCTGCCGGACTATCCTCCCCTCCAAGGTCCGACTCCCGGAATGACTCCCGCACTCCCCGGAGTGGACTTCTTCCAAGATCCTCTGCGCCTCGCCCTCGGACACGCAGCGAGCCAGCATCCCGGAAAGGGTCTTTCTGTATAGTTGCCCGTCTTTGAGGAGGTAGTAGGCGGACTTGTGCCTCAGCTTCTTCTTGTCTACTCCCTCCGGATACTCTCCCGCGGAGAGGAAAGCTATTACTGGGTCCATCCACGAGGGCTGCTGATCGATCTCCATGAGCTCCCCCTCTTCGATGGAGGGGCGGAACAGGTCGGTGATGGTGCCCCCCATCCGGGGGCCATGCTTCGCCAGTTGGTCGGCCTGTTCATTCTTCCCCCTTGGCACGTGTTGGATGGAGAAGGTCTGGAAGGTCCCTATGACCCCCTTCACTTTGGCCAAGTATAACTTCAAAGCGGGCTCCCTTGCTTCGAACTCCCCGTTGATCTGGGAAGCCACCACCATGGAGTCGGTCAGAACTTCCACATCCAGCACCCCCAACTCTCTGGCCAGGCGTAGTCCCGCTATCACTGCTTCGTACTCGGCTTGGTTGTTAGTAATGGGGAAATGTACCACCACCGTCTGCTCAATCTGAGTCCCTTGGGGGCTCTCCAGGACCACTCCTATCCCGAGTGAATGCCTTCCTGAGGCTCCATCCACCCTCACCTTCCAAGGAGCCGGGCAAGTGAGCTCCTCCTCTGCTACTTCTACCACGTAGTCGGCCAGGAAGTCGGCCATCGCCTGAGCTTTGATCGAGAGCCGTGGCACGAAGGAGACATCGAACTCGCTTAGCTCCACCGACCACTTGGCCAGCCGGCCCGAGTGCTCCACCCCCTCGAAGATATTGCGGAGAGGATGGTCTGTCACCACTCGGATCGAGTGCGCCTGGAAGTAAGGCCGTAGCCTCCGGGCCGAGATGATTAATGCGAACGCGAGCTTCTCCAGGATCGGATACCGGAGTTCGGCCTTCCTCAGGACCCGGCTGACGTAATAGACAGGGAGCTGCCTCTTCCCCTCTTCTCGAACCAAGACGGAGCTCAGGGCCTCTGCCCCGACCCCGAGATATAGGAACAAGTCTTCACCCTCCTTCGGCCCTTGGAGCAGCGGGGCCTGTGTTAGCTGCGCCTTGAGGGCCTGGAACGCCTCCTCGCATTCCTTAGTCCATTCGAACCTCTGGCCCCCCCTCAGCGTTTTGAAGAAGGGGGAGCACTTCTCCCCTGCCCGAGAGAGGAAGCGGCTCAGTCCTGCTAGCTTCCCTGTCAACCGTTGGACCTCCTTTGCATTCCGCGGGGACCCCAGCTCCAAGATAGCCTTGACCTTGTCGGGATTCGGCTCGACCCCCGCGGGGGTGAGGAGATGCCCCAAGAACTTCCCCCGGCTAGCCCCGAAAACACACTTAAGGGGGTTCAGCCGCATCTTGTATCGGCGCAGGGTGGTGAACGTCTCCTCCAGGTCCCGGAGGTGGGAGTCCACGTCTCGGCTCTTGATCATGAGGTCGTCCACGTAGACCTCCAAGTTTCTCCCCCTTTGCTCCTTGAAGACCCTGTCCATCATTTTTTGATAGGTGGCACCAGCGTTCTTCAACCCGAACGGCATCATCTTGTAGCAATAGCAGCCGTCCCCTGTGATGAATGAGACATCCTTTATGTCCGGGGGGTGCATCCTGATCTGATGGTAACCTGAAAATGCATCTAAAAAACTCATTACAGAAAAACTGACGGCTGAGTCAACCAGCGCGTCGATCCGAGGCAAGGGGTAACAATCCTTAGGACAAGCTTTATTAAGAAGGGAAAAATCGATACACAAGCGCCAGCGGCCGTCTCCCTTTTTGACCATCACAACGTTCGAGACCCAGCCGGGGTATTGAATTTCGGACACGAAGCCCGCTTTGAGAAGTTTTGCCACCTCCTCCCTGATGGGCTCCGCTAGCTTGTCCGCCGTGGATCTCTTCTTCTGTTGGACGGGGCGTGTTCCCGGGTCCAGGTTGAGGCGGTGGCAAGCCACATCCGCGTCAACCCCCGACATCTCCGCGGAGCTCCAGGCGAAGATGTCCACGTTCTTCTGGATGCACTCCAGCATCCTGCCCTGGTCCTCCGGGGTCAGCCCCCCGTTGACGCGGATCTTCTCCATCCTGCCTCCGCGGGTGAGCACCTCCAGCTCCACCACCTCCTCTGCGGCCTCCAGTCTGGACTGCTTCCCCCATCCCTCGGCATCCCCTTCCTCCTGAGCGGGGACCTCTACCTCCATCTCCTCTGCCACGGCCCTTACTTCGACCACTTCCTCCAAACCTCCTCCTCCCGCCTTTTCTGCGTAGCCCTTCACCTCCAGCTCCACCTCTCCGGCTCCCTGCTCGTTCGCCTCTATCCTCCGCCCCATCTCCTCGGCCCCTTCCTGCCAAGAGATGGTGTTCACCGCGGTGACGTAGCATTCCCGTGCCACCTTAGGGTCTCCCCTAACCCTGACCTGCGCCCCCTCAGCGTTGAACTTCAAGCACTGATGGAAAGATGAGGGGACGCAACGGAAGGCACTGATCAGGGGCCTCCCGAAGATTGCGCTGTAGCTGCTGGGGGCGTCCACAATGACGAACTTGCAGTTTCGGGACTGCCCCCCAGGGTTACGTGGAGGCCGACTCCTCCCTCTACCTCCTTCCTCTCTCCCGAGAACCCGAACAAGGGCCCGTCCGAGGCCAGCACCCTCTTAGCTTCCACCTGCATCGCGTCAAACGCCTTCTTGAAGACGTCGTTCATGGAGCTCCCATTGTCCACTAGGATCCGAGAGACAGTGAAGTTCTCGATGGCGGCCTTGATGACCAACGCATCACAGAACGGATCCTCGTGGTCCGGCATATCACTTCTAGAGAAAGTGATCCTCTCCTCTGGCGGCGGGGTTTGGGACGTAGAGGCGACGCTCCGCCGATATATGGTGTGGAGACTTGCCTTGCGGGAAGCCTCGACCCCCACTCCCCCGTGGATCACTCCGATCATTCCTCGGGTCCCCACATCCACCCGGTCTTCACAGCGATCCTCCTCCGTCCGAGGCAGGACCTCCTCGATCCTCACTTCCTGCCGCACCTCCTCCTGCTGCTGCTGCCGCCCCCTGTTCTCTCTCATCTCCAAGAATTCCGGGCACGTGGCCGTTGCGTGCCCCTCTTCCTGATGAAAGTCGCAGTAGGGCAGTTCCACCCTGAACTCCCTTCTCCTCCTCCTCATGACCCCTCTCCTTGCTCCCAGAGCTATGGCCATGGCCTCCTCCTGATCGGGGAGCCGCGGCCTCTGACCCTGCCTCCAGCCTGGGGGGTGGAACTGGTCCTGCCTCCCCTGATAGTGACCTCTCCCGTAATATCCCCTCTGTGGCCCCTGCCCCTGCCACTCTGGTCTCCAGCCCAGCCTACGGTCGGGCTCCTGACGCCCCCATCCTGGCTGTTGTCCTTGGAGCTGCCTCTGCTCCCTCTGCTCCCTCTGCCTGGGCTCCTCCCTCCTCTCTTCCTGTCTTCTTCCTCCCTTCGACTCCTTCTCCTCCTCAGTCGTCCATCAACTTCCTCGCAAATTCTGGGTTCGACGCCTCCCCGTCGACCTCTCTCGCCGCCCTCTCCATCAGCTCCTCGTAGGAGAGAGGGGGAATCCTCTTCAGCTCCATGCGGAAGAAACCCTGCTGCAGGCCCAGGGTGAATGCCATCATCAGACTGTGGCCCGGCATCTCCTGAACTTGGGTAACCTCCTCCTAGAACCGATCGACGTAGCTCCCCAACGTCTCGTTCACCCCCTGCTTTATGTGGAACAGGGACTCAGACTCCTTCTTCCTCTTCTTTGCGGTAGTGAACCTCAACATGAACCCTCGGCGTAGGTCCTCGAAGCAATAGATGGAACTGGCCGGCAGCTGGTGGAACCACTCCCTCGCCTTATCCCGGAGGGTGATGGCGAAGAGACGGCACTTGAATCCGTCCGACATCTGACGGATGGAGACCACGTCTTCGAACCACTGGACGTGCTGAACCGGGTCTCCCTTCCCGGTGTAGTAGGTCATCTCGGGCTCTCTGAACCCGTCTGGTACTGGAGCTGAGGAGACCAGCTCGCTAAAAGGGCTGCCTCCCCCCACCTGGCGGGCCGGCGAGTCACGCGGACCCAGCTCGCCGAATCGGCCTCGGCCTGCCGAGCCGGGGAAGAGCTCGCGCCCCGAGAGCTCGCTCCCCCGACCTTCCTCAGCCACTTCCTTCCCGGCTCGCCTGCCAGGAGCGTCCTCGCCCAGAGAGGGGGCGGCCGCGATCTGGGCTGCCGGAGTCGAACACTCGGCCTGCACGCCGAGTGCGATCTTGACGAGATCCAGCACCTCGTTCCTGAAGTCTTCAAACATCCCCACTGTCGCGAGAGGTGGGTTGGGCGGCGAGTTCTGCCTATCAGATCCTTGACCTCCCGTCATTGAGCTCGCCGAAGCTTTTCTGCACTGACCACTCTCCACGCTCACCGCACCAAGATGTTGAAACCGGAAACCGGCCTCTTGTGGAGTTCGACCCTTGGGGAAGGGGTGGTCTCGCGCCTACTTCGCACCTGCAAGAAAAACAACGAGAGAGACAAGAAAAGACAGACCCAAGGGCTCGGCAGGGAGGTCCCACCACAAACCCGGAAGATCTCTGAGCGCTTCCCCTCCTTAGCCAAGAGCCGAGCTAAGGTACTCTCAGAGAACACTTGAAAATGAGAGCAAGGAGGCACTGAAAGCGTGTCCTCTGAGGTACCCCTTGGGTCTTATTTATAGATTTTCAGAATCTGAACTGCCAATAACCAAAAGGACTGACCTGGAAGTACCAAAAGACCCCTGGATGGGTCTGCCAACAGCCAAACTCCGCTGTTCTGAACAGCTATGCGCAGTCCAACCTGGTCTGCCAACAGCGAGGCTCCGCTGTTCTGAGTAGCTATTCGCACCCCCGGGCGGTCAGCTCGCCTTCAGTTCTCCCGCAGGAGGCGGGCGCGACCCGGCTCTGGGGCTCGCCTACCCTCACTGGGCGAGTGCGAGCCGATATGGGCGAGCCGCCTGCCTTTTGCCGGGCGGATCGGCGGTCAGGTCGCGCTCGGGGTCCGGCTCGCTTGCGGCGGGTCGCCACTCGCGGGTCCGGCTCGCTTGCTGCGGGTCGCCAGCTCGGGGTCCGGCTCGCTTGCGGCGGGTCGCCAGCTCGGGTCCGGCTCGCTTGCTGCGGGTCGCCAGCTCGCTCGCCTGAGATGGGCAGGAGCGAGCCAGCCCTTTAGCCGTTCAGCCCGTCCTGCCGCTTGGGTGCGAGTCGCGGGGGCAGGCCTGTTCAACCTCCCTGGTGGGACCCGCTCGCCGGACACAGGGTTGTACATTCATGTTATTACTTTTCATAATTAAGTTATTCAACAGAGCTGAAATTCTCAAAAAATAAATTTATTTCAAGTAAAGTTATACCTTATTTCTCATAATTTGACGATTTCCATAGTAAGTGGGCTTTCAAATTGTTGCGGAGTTATAGTGACACATAGAATGTTTAATGATGATGTCCAGATAAACATGTTGATATGCATTGAACAGTTTATTGTCAGTTAATAATAATTGTAATGTAGTTCCCCTTCAAACTTCTTCAGATATACTGTGTTCTTCTTTAAATTTGATGTCGTGCTCACATTTTCACATACAACAACGACAGTTGAAATTTTCTCAAGCTGATCAACTGGTAGTTCTGGTATCAAGCAAACACTTCCAGAGCTATCAAGCTGAACACTTGATCAAGCGGAAAACAAGAACTAGGCGCAGGAACACTCCAACCATAAACTGAGCTATGTAATCAGTAACAACAGAAAGCAACACAGATCTTTATTCATCAACTATCAATCTTTACAAGGCCAGGTATACATGGCGAGACATGATTTCGCCAAGTACAAATGAGAAGTAAACAAGCAAGAGAATCTTCAAGCCGGGCGGACTGCCTCAGAGACCGCCGAGACCGCCAAGCCGCTGCTGCTATCACTGATCTACGGAGTCCACACAAACCGCGGACAACCCATTATCCTGCTGACGCCCGCTCTACAAGCCGCCGCCGAACTGAACAAACAGACCGCCAAGTCCGCCGAGACCGGCGACCTGGTTATTGAACTTAGACTTCAATTGCTGGAGAGAAGACTGGTTGGCCGCCAAGTGCGACCTGCTACAACCGCCGATTGTAAACCGCAATCTTCACTGCTTCCTGATCGCGATTAGAACCAAACTTATAGCTTCACAGTGTTAGCCGCACAACCTGCAAACCAGCAACCAGTTAATCCTTCTCAAACCGCACGACCTAGAAAACCGAGTCTGCAACAATTAGACTGTCCTCAACTTACTATTCATTCAGTTACTGTATAAGTGTCGGGGGGGTTTATTTATAGGCGGGGTGAGGAGTGTGGTCACCGCCCTAGTGAATAGAGTCACCACTCCAGCTCGCAGCTAGCACAACCCAGTCCGCTGAGTCGGCAAGGACTAGGCCGGACTCCAGCTAACTTGCCAGGTGCAAAATCAAGAACCCATTGCAGCATGCGGACACAACAACATCTCAATCACTGCGACAGTCTGCACTCGACATGCAGACATGGCATTAGCCCGCCCAGCTCGCAAACACCGCGCCAGTACGCCACACTGCACAACACCTGGACACAGCCACAACTGCATACTGCATCAGTCCATATGTTGCACGTGGATATGGCACCAGCCCGCACAACTCGCAAACACAGCTTCAGCCCACCACACGAGTCCACGACTAACAGGCAAGGATCACCCGGTCTACAACGGACTCTACGGATACTGCGAATAACCTGGACTTATCACAAAGTGTGACCAAGTCAAGAAATCCACCAGACTGGCGCGAGCTCGGCAGAAACGAAGCCAGACCGCCAAATCCATGGACAGTCCGCCACCATGAATGCAGATATCACCCATCGCATCATCAGAAATATCGGCAAGGACCAGTGTCGATCTCACAATCTCCAAAACCAGTCCACCATAGCGGACTCCGCGGACTCTAACAGAGTCCGCCACATCTCTGCGGATTAACCACCAATCCGCCTGGTTACTTCAAGAACAGGCTATCTGCAGAACCGCAGACTAAGCTGAGCACCGCCATAGATCACCAAAGATAGGCCTCCCAGGTCGCTCCAATAGAAACCCAAGTCATCAAGTCTACCCTGGACACTGACCACCCAGGCCGCACCGTCAGTTCTCCCAGGCTACGAACTCAGAATGCCCAGTCTGCGCGGTCTGCTCAATTAACCACTTTCACTTCATAATTTTCAACACTCCCCCTTGAAGTGGGAAGTGGTGATCAAGCATAGCAGTCCTCATAACCGTGTAAACGACACCTTCGACAACGACTTCGTGAAGATGTCAGCGACATTGTCCTCACTTCGTACATGCTCCACCATCAGAGATCTCTCCAACACCTTCTCCCGTATGAAGTGATGCTCAATCTTGATGTGCTTGGTCCGTGCGTGACAAACTGATTATTTACCAGCTTCAGGGCACTTTCAATGTCACCACACAACAGCGTAGTACCACGCACTTCTTCATAGACGTCCTCTACTAATCTCCTGAGCCAGATGGCTTCCCGAGCTGCCAAGGTCGAAGCCTTGTATTCTACTTCCGTAGTAGAGATGGACACTGAGTCTTGCTTCTTGCTGCACCAAGAAATACTCTCTGATCCACAAGTGAAGACGTAACCAGATGTTGACTTCCAGTCGTCTGAATCTCCCCCGTAATCTGCATCCGAGTATCCTTGAAGAACAAACTACGTGCCTCTCCTATACAGGAGACCCATGTCAGAAGTGGCCTTCACGTACTTCAAGATATTCCTAGCCGCCATCAGATGAGGCTTTTTGGGTTCCGTCATATACCGACTTACTCGGCCAACCGCATAAGCAATGTCTGGCCTTGTAATCATCAGGTAAATAAGACTCCCAACTAGAGCCCAAAACACCAAAGGATCCGGAAGAATCCTTGTCACAACCCGCATTTTCCCAGCATTTAAAATACTATCAGAGTAGGGGAACTATGTATTGTGATGCCACGTCACGTAGGGGACATCTACTGACATTAAGGCAACTCATCGTCTCTCGCAACTTATAGAAATCATTTTTTTAATCTCAATGTGATCCAAATATAATTTATGCAATATTTAAAGTTGTGTCCCTCGGCTAGGTGGATCAACTCGTCTACGGTTTGAAAATATAGTTTTACGCAGCGGAAAAATACTTGATTTGATCATTTGGTGACCTAAGTGCTCATGAAGACCAAGTGAGGTGCACCATGCAGTATCAGACGTCTAGATTTACTGTATATAAAAGTAGATTCATCATGCACAGAAAGTAATGAGATTAACATTTCAAATCATGGTATGTAATGCTCCAACTGCCTTAACATATCTAAGCAAGGGGGCTACCAAGCCAACTCATAACTAATCGTTCCAGAACAAGTGTCCAAAAGTAAACAAAGAGTAACAGCAACAAAGTAGCAGAAAGTCTAACCAAATGACACCATGGGCGTCAACACCTGACACAAACCCATGAGCCGACAAGTTCACAGAAAACCTTACCCCAAGAGGGTCAAAAAACGACAACTGACGCAGCTCCGCACTAACACCTGCTACAGTCCAGAACCTGAGGCATTCAAAGAAAGAACACCTCAGAAACAAATTACAAGTGATGTAGAAAACAAGAAAGTAAGCAAACCTCCGCGAGACCGAAGGGAAATAGTAGCTGCAAGGGTCAGATTAAACAAAACTAGCCATAACTAGCAACAGAAATCAATCAGAAAAGAGCCCGCCAAAAGAGGAGTGGAGACGGGCAAAATCAAACTCACCATAGGCAAATAACCTTCATTTTCAGATTATTAATCTTATTATTCTTATTCAAATTAAAGAGACTGATCAGCTCATCAGAAAAAAAAGAAACCATGCGGGGATAATACCATCACGCATCGTCACGACCCTCAGAGCATCGCACTGGTGGCACCGCCAACATCGTGTACGACCTCCAACAGATTTATCATTTTAAAAGAGCATCGCACCGGTGGCACCGCCAACATCGTGTATGACCTCCAACAGATTTATCATTTTTCTGACTCAATCAAAGGCAAGAGACAAGGCCCACCAGATCATAATTTAGGATTTCAAGAAATAAGTTAATGATATTATAATGAGCAAAAAAGCTAAGCAAAAAATGAACTTAACATTTTAAAACCTGCTAGAAGCATAAAGGAGAAGAAGCGTGACAAGAGGAAAAGTGCAAGATCGCCACTTGCCTCAAACCACCCGAAACCGCACTTCGGAAGGCACCACGACGCAGATCGGCCCTAGCGAAGGCGAGAAACAGAAATCCACATCGACAAGGTCGAGACAGAAGTTAGGGCCGAAAACCCTAACGACGAAATTCCATGAAAGTAGAAATACTCACCACGATCGCGTAGATCTCGGCGAGAGCTTTCCGAATCTATGTTCGGCTCGCGATTCCGAGCACCGGAGCTCCGTTGGCGGCGATCGGAAGGTCCACGAACGGAAGGGGTCTGCCGTTTCTTGTTTCAGTCGGGAGAAGCTGAGGTACATGGAGTAGGATTTTTACCTTTATATATATTTTCTAAGTTATATACATTCCTAACAATTATATATATATATATATATATCTTATTATATAAAGCAATATAGGTATTTAGAGGCAAACCATAGATCAAACAAGAGCCATTGGATCATGAGAGAGAGCATGAGATGGGAGAAAAAGTCTGGATAGAGAGAGAGAGAGGGAGAGAGATGACGGAAGGGAGAGGAGAAAGGGGGAGGAGAGAGAGGAAGAGAGATAAGGAAGGGAGAGAAAGAAGAAGGAGAGAGATTGCGTGAAATTATTGTTTTTACGACAAAACGAATTTTTTTTATATAAAATAAAAATTATAATATTGATTTATATTTTTTTCGGTCATTTTGAGTACTCATATGTATATATTGCGGACATTGCCCGTTTTGATGTGGGTGCATCCCGCTTTGATGCGGGTGCATCCCGCTTTGATGCGGGTGCATCCCGCTTTGATGCGGGTGCAGCCCGCAACGACGCATCGAGCACAGGAGAGGCCCGTTCGGAGGCGGGCGAAGCCCGCCTGAATGCGGCCGAAGGCCGCCCGAGAGCATCGAGCACGGGGCGTAGCCCGTGCGAAGATTCTCGTATATATATATATATATATATATATATATATATATATATATATATATATATATATATATATATATAATTTTATTATAAATTTTATTCTGTCTAAATCTTATACAGGGAGGGGGGGAGATCTCTGAGCTCCGCTCGGAGAACTCTGAGCGCAGAGATCTCTGAGCGGAGATCTCAGAGCGGAGAGATCTCTGAGCTCCGCTCGGAGATCTCTGAGCGGAGATCTCGGAGCGCAGAGATCTCTGAACTCCGCTCGGAGATCTCGGAGCGGAGATCTCGGAGCGCAGAGATCTCTGAGAGCAGAAAAACTATAAGATTAAATTTATTTATATTTGCTATGCTATTACGAAGACCCAAACGCGCATCGAAACGGACGAAATTCGCGCCGTAGGCGAATGTCGACGCTACGAACACAACGGCGAAGTCGGAATCAAAATCCGACGCACCGATCTCGAGTTATGGCCTAACGAAGTTACGATAATTTATAATTATCCGAATTTCAAACGTGCGCCGAGGCTCCAAAAATGCTTGGATCGCGACGAAACTCGACGAGCAAGTTAGAAATTATATAACTCAGCTTCCCGATGTAAAAAATTTCGGTTCCGACGCATATCCCAAAATCTAGCCGGTCAAACCGAACGGACGCCAAAAAAAAGCACAAACGGCGTCGCGCCGTCAACTTACGGACACGTAACGCCCTTCCGTCATTATGACGTCAACAGGCAAAAGAATAATACCAGAAAAACCGGGGGCGTTGCAAACACTCCCTCTAAAAGAAAGTTCTGTCCCGAAACTTGACGTACGAACAGAAAACATTATCGAGACAAAATAAACGGTACAGGAAGCAGAGATTCACCTGGGATAATTAAATGAAGAGGTGTGGATGAGACTCCCGCATAGCTGATTCCAGCTCCCATGTCGCGCTCTCGACATCATGATTTCGCCAGAGAATTTTTACCATGGGAAAGGATTTCCTCCGCAACACACGCTCTTGGGTCTCTAGAATACAGACAGGTTCCTCAACATTAGACAAATTGGGCTGAATCTGAGGCACCGAATCGAGGGCTTGACGATTGCCGCGGACACACTTCCTCAACTGACTCACATGAAACACATCATGGACGCCAGGGAAGGTAGCAGGTAAATCCAATCTATAAGCAGACACTCTGATGCGCTCAACGACCTGAAATGACCCAACATATCTGGGATCCAACTTGTGGTTCTTCCCAAATCTTTTAACGTCTGGCACCGCAGAGACTTTCAGAAAAACACTGTCCCCAACCTCAAACTCCAGATCTGCCCTTCTTTGATTGACATACTTTTCATACCGCTCCTGACCAACGCGGAGCTTCTCCCGAATATTAGTCACCGCCTCTTCCATTTCCACCAAAGCTTCTGGACCTAACAACGGTCTATCACCGATTTCAGCCCAAAACAAGGGGGTCCTGTAGCGCCTCCCATACAATGCTTCAAAAGTGATCATTTATAGACTCTCTTGATAACTATTATTATATGCAAACTCCATCAATCTAAAGCGCTGATCCCAAGCGCCACCATGATCAAGAATATAACACCCGATCATATCCTCCACGATCTGATTCACTCTCTCCGTCTGACCATTTGTCTGCGGATGATAAGAGGTAGAATACCGGAGGTCGGTGCCCAAAGCTCCATGCAAGCTCTGCCAGAAACACGACATATATCTTGAGTCCCGATCTGACACAATGTTTACAGACACGCCATGCAATCTAATGACCTCATCCACATATAACTCTGCAATCTTCTCCATCGAATAACCGACCTTGAAGGGAACGAAATGGGCACACTTCGTCAACCGGTCCACTATGACCCAAACAGAATCATGTCCACGAGGGGACCTCGGCAATTCGGTAATGAAATCCATCGAGATACTCTCGCATTTCCACATGGGAACTTCCAAAGGGGTCAATTTTCCTCCAGGCCTGCCATGATCGGCTTTCACCCGCTTGCACGTGAAGCACTCCGATACAAATTTGGCGATGTCGTTTTTCATGCCCGACCACCACACGATTTGCTTCAGATCTCTATACATCTTGGTGGAACCCGGGTGGTAAGCCACACTAGATCCATGAGCTTCCTCGCAAATCATCACTCGAATATCTCCCACCGTCGGGATACAGAATCTACCTCTATATAAGAGGGTACCAAGCTCATCAATAGAGAAATCAAATAATTCTCCTTTCTTGGTCCTAGCTCGCAAGTGCTGCAAATCCGGGTCGTCCTTCTGATGTGACCTCGTCAGAGAAATCCAAGAATGCACCTCAGCTTCCAAGCCAGAGGGCTCGCCACGGCTCACCACCGAAATATCCATCAAAAGAAACTCCTCAACCAAGGCTCGAACCGATAAATTAAAGATCTGAGCCGTCTTCCTACTCAAAGCATCAGCCACCACATTGGCCTTACCAGGATGATAGAGGATGTCCACTTTATAATCAGCCACATACTCCAACCACTGGCGCTGGCGCAAATTCAGCTCCTTCTGTGTGAATACATACTTCAGACTTTTATGATATGTATAAATCTTACACACGACGCTATATAATAAATGCCTCCACAGCTTCAGGGCATAGATCGCCGCCGCAAACTCCAAATCATGAGTAGGGTAATTCTTCTCATGAACATTCAATTGCCTAGATCCATAGACGATCACCTTACCCTCTTGCATCAGAACACAACCAAGTCCAATGTGGGAAGTATCAACATACACCGCATACTCCACTCCCTCAATAGGCAGAATCAGAATTGGGGCAGTGCGCAACCTTCTCTTCAACTCTTGGAAAGCCTCCTCACACTTATCACTCCAAATGAAGACAACATTCTTTTACGTCAGACGAGTCATCGGAGCGGACAATGTGGAGAAACCCTCCACAAATCTCCTATAGTATCCAGCCAAGCCCAAGAAACTTCTGATCTCCTTTGGTGTTGAAGGTCTCTTCCAATCCATCACCGCTGAAATCTTGGCTGGTTCAACAGAGATTCCATCCTTGCTCACCACATGTCCTAAGAAGGACACCCGAGGTAGCCAAAACTCACACTTGCTAAGCTTAGCATACAACTTATGCTCTCTCAGGACAGACAGAACCAACCGCAAATGATGGGCATGCTCCTCATTGTTGCGAGAATAGATGAGGACGTTATCGACGAAGATGACCACAAAACGATCAAGAAAATCCTTGAACACACGGTTCATCAGATCCATGAACGCAGAAGGCGCGTTAGTTAAACTGAAGGACAACACGAGGAACTCAAAATGTCTGTGCTGGGATCAAAAGCTGTCAGAGGAATGTCTGACTCACGAACCCTCATCTGGTGGTAGCCTGAAAGAAGATCAATCTTCGAGAACCTGATGCACCCACGCAGCTGGTCGAACAAATCGTCAATCCGCGGCAACAGATATCTATTCTTTATAGTCACCTTGTTCAGCCCTCGGTAATCGATACACAACCTCATGGAACCGTCCTTCTTTTTCACAAAGAGAACATGAGTGACCCATGGAGAAGTACGCGGTCTAATGATACCACACTCCAGCAGCTCATCCAACTAATCACGTAATTCTTCTAACTCACATGGCGCCATGCGGTACGGTGCCTTAGCAATGGGCCAGGTGCCTGGCTCGAGGTCTATAAAAAACTCCACCTCTCTTTCGGGAGGGAGTCCGAAAAGCTTATCAAGAAAAACATCAGGAAAATCTCACACCATCGGGATGCCCTCCACGACTGGCTCAACACGAGAGGCTTCCACTGCACGGATAGAAACTAGGAAACCCTCACAACCAGATGCTAAAGCTCAGCGGGCATGTACCACAGAAATAATTGGAGAACCCTTTCGAGGAAGGCCATAAACACTCAATGGACGACCGTCACCCAACTTGAAATCTAGCCGCTTCTCCTTACACTTGATCATGCCATCAAATTTGGACAACCAGTCCATTCCAAGAATCACATCGAAATTTGCCAAATCCAGCATCTTTAAATCTGCTAGAACTTGGACACCACCCAAAGAAATAGGGCACTCCCGGATACCCCGATCTGACATAACCTGCTCTCCAGATGGAAACCTAACAAACAAGGCATCATCCAACTGATCAACAGGCCATCGGTGCCTATCAACAAAAATCTGAGCGACAAAAGAGTGAGAAGCTCCCAAATCAAATAGGACACGCGCCCACTTATAATTCACCTTGAATTCACCTAAGCAAGCATGCATCCCCAGACAACTAGTAAGCTAAAACTAGAAGAAAGGGAACAAGTTAGGAAGAAGGAAATTAACCATATATCACGTGTGCTGAGGCTTGAGCTTCCTCTCTAGTCAGCACATTAAGCTTGCCCTTCCCTTTGTCCACGACCCGTGGGGGCAGTGACAAGGTCTGCAGAGGAACCGCTGAGGTCACGGTCTGAGAGCTTGGGCAGTCGGCCCTACGATGGCCTCTCTACCTGCATAGAAAACAACACCCAATTTTCCTGAAACACCGGGCCGCCTCATGACTGGGCTTAGAGCAGAAAGAGCACACCGGGATAGCCTTGGGTGTGTCCTGAATTGCACTAATCTTCGACTGCTCCTGCGCATCGAGCCTCTTGAAACACTTTTTGAACGGAAGACCCCGCTTGCCACAAAAGCCACAGTGCTCCATACCCCTCTTCCTTGGGTCCGAGTGTGATGCCTTTGAACTCTCTCGATCGCCCAACTTCCTCTTATCACTCTTCGTCTGTTGTCCACGATTCTTCATCTTTTCAATTGACCCGGCCTTCAATGCGGCCTCCACCGCTTCAGCATAAGTCTCCGACCCATAAGCACTAGCCCACTGCTGGATGTCGCCAGTGAAACCACTCAAGAACCGCTTCACCCTTCCTTCCTCAGAAGCCACCAACTCTGGGGAGAACTTGCTCAACTTGCTGAACTCAATCTCATACTTACTGACGGTGAGTTGTCTCTGCTTCAGATGCAAGAAGTTGTTCATCAATCGGTCACGCTCAACCGAAAGGAGAAACTTCTTAAGCAACATTGCATTAAACACCGCCCACGAGCATCCCTTGCCAAGACTTTCCTTCTCCCTGATCCACCAACCTTTCGCCAGTCCCTTCAATTGATAAGCAGCCACCATCACCTTCGAAGCTTCAGAGATGCCTGAATATAAGAACATCTCCTCCATGTCGATCACCCAATCATCCAAGGCCATGAAGTCTGCCCTACCATCATAGGTAGGAGGTCCCAAACGCTGGAAGTGAGATATGAAGTTCATCTCCGGTGGCAATGCCACTGGAGGCGCCAGAGGAGCAGGAACAGCTGGACTCACCACTAGTTCTTGCGCGACAGGCTGCTGCACCGCGGCAGTAGACACCAGGGACTGAATCTGAGTCTGCATCACGTCTAACTGCCTAGTCAAAGCCTCATTGCTCTGACGCAGACTTTCGATCACGGACTCGCTCTTACCACCAGAAGACTCTCCCTCAGGCTGGGGAGTCGATCACGTCGTTCTCCCACGAGGCATGTCTACAAGATAGATGGACATCAAATTAGAATCCGACTTAAGGCACTTAAGCCAAGCAGACACGAAAAATCTCCCGAATCATTTCGGAACAGAAAAGAAATTTACCTGATATTACTGTTACCTTGCTCTAGAATTCCATGAATCAATGCTATGAACTTAACTAGGATGATGCAACATCATCCTATTAACTCTTATGCTATAACATGAGTGCATGAACATTTAAATTTATTTTCAAATCATGTGTGTACATATGTCATCTGGTATGTCTTTAACTTGGCACGCGTGCTTATGCGATGATATGAATGTATGCAGTGCTATGCATTTTAGAAAAAAGCCTTAATGCATGTTATGAGCGGAGCACACATGCAATGTTATGCTTCTCATACTACATAACACTGCATGTAACGAAAAAGAAAATGTGTTAATGGGAATCCATGTAATGGTGGTTATGCATCTCATACTACATAACCGTTACATGTCACCTCCTATGATGGATCCATATACAACACATATTATGCATCTCATACTACATAATATGCATCGTATACTTCTTATCATGATATGAGTGTAGTGACTGTGCTTCAGTCAAGACATACTGATGACATATCGGTGTATGTAAACAATGAAATGATCGCTTGAGGTTCTGCTTAGGGTAGTAGTCGTTCGGCTCACTCGCCAAACCACCCAACTACCTTTTTCACAGAACCTCCTTCTGATACCAATTGTCACAACCCGTATTTTCCCAGCATTTAAAATACTATCAGAGTAAGGGAACTACGCATTGTGATGCCACGTCACGTAGGGGACATCTACTGACGCTAAGGTAACTCATCGTCTCTCGCAACTTATAAAAATCATTTTTTTAAACTCAATGTGATCCAAATATAATTTATGCACAATATTCAAAGTCGTGTCCCTCGTCTAGGTGGATCAACTAGTCCACGATTTGAAAATATAGTTTTACGCAGCGAAAAAATACTTGATTTGATCATTTGGTGACCTAAGTGCTCATGAAGACCAAGTGAGGTGCACCATGCAGTATCAGACGTCTAGATTTACTGTACATAAAAGTAGATTCATCATGCGCAGAAAGTAGTGAGATTAACATTTCAAATAATGGTATGCAATGCTCCAACTGCCTTAATATATCTAAGCAAGGGGGCTACCAAGCCAACCCATAACTAATCGTTCCAGAACAAGTGTCCAAAAGTAAACAAAGAGTAACAACAACAAAGTAGCAGAATGTCTAACCAAACGACACCATGAGCGTCAACACCTGACACGAACCCATGGGCCGACAAGTTCACAGAAAACCCTACCCCAAGAGGGTCAGAAAATGACAACTAACGCAACTCCGCACTAACACCTGCTACAGTCTAGAACCTGAGACATTCAAAGAAAGAACACCTCAGAAATAAGTTACAAGTGATGTAGAAAACAAGAAAGTAAGCAAACTCCGCGAGACCGAAGGGAAATAGTAGCTGCAAGGGTCAGATTAAACAAAACCAGCGATAACTAGAAACAGAAATCAATCAGAAAAGAGCCCGCCAAAAGATGAGTGGAGACGTAAAAATCAAACTCACCATAGGCAAATAACCTTCATTTTCAGATTATTAAATCTTATTATTCTTATTCAAATTAAAGAGACTGATCAGCTCATCAGAAAAAAAAAAAGAGAAACCATGCGGGGATAATACCATCACACATCGTCACGACCCTCGGAACATCGCACCGGTGGCACCGCCAACATCGTGTACGACCTCCAACAGATTTATCATTTTAAAAGAGCATCGCACCGGTGGCACCGCCAACATCGTGTACGACCTCCAACAGATTTATCATTTTTATGACTCAATCAAAGGCAAGAGACAAGGCCCACCAGATCATAATTTAGGATTTCAAGAAACAAGTTAATGATATTGTAATGAGCAAAAGAGCTAAGCGAAAAATGAACTTAACATTTTAAAACCTGCTAGAAGCATAAATGAGAAGAAGCGTAGCAAAGAGGAAAAGTGCAAGATCGCCACTTGCCTCAAACCACCCGAAACCGCACTTCAGAAGGCACCACGACGCAGATCGGCCCTAGCGAAGGCGAGAAACAGAAATCTACATCGACAAGGTCAAAACAGAAGTTAGGGCCGAAAACCCTAATGGAGAAATTCCATGAAAGTAGAAATACTCACCACGATCGCGTAGATCTCGGCAAGAGCTTTCCGAATATATGTTCGCCTCGCGATTCCGAGCACCGGAGCTCCGTCGGCAGCGGTCGGAAGGTCCACGAACGGAAGGGGCCTGCCGTTTCTTGTTTCAGTCGGGAGAAGATGAGATACAGGGAGTAAGATTTTTACCTTTATATATATATTTATATTTGCTATGCTATTACGAAGACCCAAACACGTGTCGAAACGAAAAAAATTCACGCCGTAGGCGAATGTCGACGCTACGAAACCAACGACGAAGTCGAAATCAAAATCCAACGCACTGATCTCGAGTTAGGGCATAACGAAGTTACGATAATTTATAATTATTTGTATTTCAAACATGCGCCGAGGCTCCAAAAATGCTCGGATCGCGACGAAACTTGACGAGCAAGTTAGAAATTATATAACTCAGCTTCCCGATGTAAAAAATTTCGGTTCTGACGTATATCCCAAAATCTAGCCGGTCAAACCTAACGGACGCCAAAACAACGCACAAACGGCGTCACGCCGTCAACTTACAGACACGTAACACCCTTCCGTCATTATGACGTCAGCAGGCAAAAAAATAATACCAGAAAAACCTAGGGCGCTACAATCCTCCCCTCATCCCGCCGAAGTTTGATGCTTGAATCAAATGGAATAGAGCTACTCTTGCCCTCCTGCATGCCGAATCGCTGAACGATCCGTTCCGCATAGCCCTTCTGGGACACGAGTATGCCAATCTCCTTCCTCTCCACCTCAAGTCCAAGAAAATGGTGGAGTTCACCCAGATCCTTCATCTCGAACCTGATAGCTAGCTCTGCCTTGAGTCTAACTACTTCCTCCTTGTATTCCCCGTAATGATAATGTCATCCACGTACAACAACACCAGGACTAGAAGTTCCCCCTTCTTTTTGACGAAGAGGCTCGAGTCTGAGTTTGAAGCCAGATAGCCGCAGAACTGGAGGTATTCTGCAATCTTCCCATACCAGGCACGCTTGATCGCTCCACGGGCTAAGACGACATGTTTTAGTCTGGTCTATCAGGAGAGTCGTGCACATTAGGACTGTAAGGTCAGTCCGGGACCGGTCTTTTGGCCTACTGGTCCCGCTCAAAGCAGTACTGGTTCGGGACCGGTTTTCCTACTTATGAGAAGGATCAGAGGAGCGGTCATAACCGGTCCCGCAATGATCTTTTTTTTTATTTAAAAAATAAATTTTTATTAATAAAATTCAAAATGAAATTAAAAAAAATCAAAAATCAAAATGAAATAAAATTTTATTATTAATAAAAATTAAATAACATAACATCCAAATGGTATTTCACAAAATTAAATAACATAACATTCAAAATGAAATGAAATAAAATTTGATTATTTTGCACTGCCCAGATTCAAGTTATTCAGCTCGTCTCCAACTTCAGATTCAATATCCTTAATTTGACGAGACATGTCTTCTCCTCATAGCATTCAAATGGTCTTTGTAGCAAATGCAAATCTCCAAAAACTTTTCGATCAAACGACATCTTCGCTCGTTCAGAATCCTGTCACTCAAAGAAAATGTAGACTTTGAAGCTACTGTACAAGCTTAGATTGTTAGTAAATCACGGGTCATTAATGCCAAAATATGATACACACTACTTTTAATTTTTCGTCATTTTAAAATATCAAAATTTTCTATTTTGTTTGCGGTCATATAATCTTAAAATTATGTTTTACAATATAAATATAATTTATTTAAAGTACTTGAAGTTTGCTGTTTTTTTGTATAAGTTAATTCTAAAAGTCTATTTTAAAAAGAAAGTTGTTAAGGGCACCGCAGTTTTGACAAAGTGCACCGCACTTTCTTCTAATTTTTTGCGCATTTTAGAAATACACTTTGTACATGCATTTTTAGGAAATACAACTTTCGTGTTGAACACTTTTTCTAAAACTGCACGTACATGCGCGAAATCTGGACGTATTTTCAAAGTACGTCGTGTTCATGCATTTTTAGGAAAAGTGTTCAACACAAAAGTTGTAGATCTCGTTGAGATCTACAACTTTTGTGTTGAACACTTTTCCTAAAAATGCATGTACAATAAGTATTTTTAAAAGACGCGAAAAATTATGAGAAAGCGCGGTGCGCCTAGCCAAAACTGTGGTGCCATTAACAGCTCCCTTTAAAAATATCTTTTGTTTTAAACTGAGTGAATATTTCGCAAGATCGCGATCCATACAACTGATCATAATAATTATAAAGGTGAGTAAACTCGCAAATAAATTTTAAAACACTAATATTAACAAAATCACTTGATGATTCATTTAAATTTATATTCCGATTTATTTTTTCTATAAAACTTTCTACTTTGTCTATGGTCATTAAAAGGTTTAAAGCCGCGACACAAGAAAATATAGATGACATATCTTTGTAATATATATTTTTAAAATTTTCTATTACTAATATTAAAGGATTTCACATTTTGTTCCTTTTATAATTTTTAAACGTTTCAGTAATTTATAAAAAAAATTTCAATAACTAATAAGCTAGTAGGATAATAAACTTTAAATAAAAAAGTTGTTGATTAATAAAAACATTTTAATAAATTTACATAATCTTCGAGCACGACCCATTCCGACACGACTAAATATGTGATTATATAATATTATAAATTTTATAACTAACGTTTTTTGTGATAAAGTTCGCTTTAGCCTTTTAAAAATCGAGTTTCATCGTATACGCATATCATTAGATGGTCCTAAAAAAATTTACCATGTGAAATTACAATTTTTTCAAAATCTTATTTTCTTTCTTTTGAATTATAAATAACTCTTGACATAGTTCGTTTTTTAATAACATAGTCGTTCATATAAATTAAACTATTTTGCACAATTAAATTTAAAACGTCACATGCACAACTTGTATGAAAAAAATTACATCTAATACGATCTCCCTGAAAATGATCTGGGTTGCGGTTAACTAAACCGTCCACCTCCTTTGATGGAGGTAGAATGGTAAACCCAATAAACCCCACTAACGCCGAAACCGCCATCGTCGTTGCCATTGCAACCGCCATCGCTGCCGCCATCCCGCTGGCCGTCGTCATGTAAAGCGGCCGCCCGCCGACGGCCGTATAGTGTTTCCTGCGGCCGGCCTCCATGTCGGTCGTCGTCATGGTAAGCGGCTGCCTGCAAGCGGCCGCGAGGATTGCGGTCAGCCTCTAGGTCGTCCGTCGCCGCGACATACGTCCCCCCCCCCCCCCCGGCCGGCCACCTCCGCGCCTAACGTCTGCAAGGCTTATGGTCGGCCGTCGCCGTGCCAAGTGGCCGCCCGCCGGCGGCCGCGTTTATTGCGGTCGGCCTCTCGGTCAGTCGTCGTTGCGCCAAGCGGCCACCTCCACGCAACCGCAAGGCTCGCGACCGGCTTCCCGACCGGTCGTCGTTCCTTCCTCCCCTGTGACCTTGCCGGCCTCTCCTCCCCTCGCGGGAGGGGCGGTTATTTTTCCGGTCAACCCAAACGCGCCCCTACTTCCATTAATCGTCAGGGCCAGTATCGTCATTTCTCTAAAATTGGCGATCTGCGTGCTCTAAACTGAGCTTTCCTATTCGCTCGTCCGGTAGTTATCCGGGCAAATTATCATGTTGCCCCCTCTTGGAATCTATAAATACACTAAATCACTCCTTCATTGGGATCCTCTTCTCCAGCTGAAAAATCCTACTATGGATATTCACTCCCTTTCCTCCTTCACCTTCTTCATCTCATTCACCCCCTTCGGAGATCTTCAAGCGCTCCTTGAAGATCTTCATCGTCTTCGAAGCTTCCTTCGAAGATCTTCATCTTCTCTCGTCCAGAGAATATTGCGCTCCCACACGAGCCTTCTCCTCGCGCTCTCCCGCGCGCGCCTCCTCCTCGCGCTCTCCCGCGCGTACCTCCTCCTCGCGCGTGCTTTGCTTCCTTGCGAGCTCTTGTTGAGCCTGCCTCTGGGCAGCGCACTCGCCAGCTGTTCGAAGGTTTGCCCTTCACCGTCTCTCCGGGATCACGTCCCTACAACCTCCCACCGCCACCGATCGAAGGTCTGCCCTTCTGCGTCGCAGTAGGTCGCGGCGTCGCCAGGGCATTCCCCCCTCACAATAGCGTAGTCGGATCGAATCATTACATTCTCCGGCAATCGGCTCATAGCCAGGCTAGGCTGCTCAACTGGATAGAATACTTACATTCTCCGGCGATGGTCAAATACTGATATTCTCTATCGTTACTGTAGGCCAACGCCCCGTCATCGTCAGGGAAAGCCCTCCTTGCGGTCGTGCAGTTAGATCGAATACTTACATTCTCTGATGTCGGGATCAAATACTTACATTCCTCGGTGTTCCTTCCAAGGCTATGCTCGACCCCGCAGTCGGATTGAATACTTATATTCTCCGACACTCGGATCAAACACTTACATTCTCTGTTAATCTTCGCATGACAAGACTAGGCCATACGCTCAGATCAGATCTGCAATTTTCCAGCATCCGGGTCGAATCTTTGCATTCTCCGGCATTACAACAAGTCAACATCTCATCAAATACTCCGTTCATGCAATTAAGAAAAAGTTAAAAAAGAGAAGCAGAAATGTTATAACAATGTCAGACTCAACACATGTGCACCACCATGCGCAAAATCATCATCTCTAATTTTGTAGGTATCTCATACCTCCCCTTCAAACATCAACATGCTCCACGATTGACGGGAAGTGTAACTGCTTCAACCTCCTCTGCGAGTAGCGTCTCGCTACCTGGTAGACCAAAGATTTGCTCAAGTCTTCGCAAACAAAAAGTGACAAATGCACACAACATACCTCATGCAATATCGTGCACACACTACACACATTGTGCCCAGTGCACACACCTAACACATTGTGTCCTGTGCACACACTACACACCTTGCGCCTTCCACGCACAACACGCACATTGCGCCCCGTGCACACACCTCACATATTGGTCCCCGTGAGCGCACTTCACACATTGCGCCATGCACACATGAAGCCCTATGCACATCTCACACATGCCATTCCCTACTCACAAGGCGCCCAGTGCACCTTCTGCCTCCGGCATATTTAGCCATAAGCACGCCGCATCGTAGGCAAGAGCGCACGTGCCCAGGAAGCACAAAAAGGCACACATACGCACGTGTGCGGCCCACACACGAATCGTATGCCGACAACGACCGCCTACCAAAAAGGTCCGCACAAACACACACATAAGCAAAGGGGGCAGTAGTGCAAGAGCGCACAGTAGTGAACGCGCGCGAGAGGGTGCACGCGTGCCTCCGTGCCCTCCCAGTTGTGTGCGCGCCTCTACGCGCACCTCGGGTGCATGTCCGCGCACCTCGGGTGCGCGTACGCGCACCCGGTGTGCCCGTGCACACTTAGGAGCACGTACGTTCCCGTGCACACCCACATGCGCATACCAGCCAGGGAGCATGCGCCCAAGTGCGCCCTAGTGCGCGCTCGCCCCCGCAAGCCCGCAGTGCACTTCCGTTCCGGGGAAGCGCACTGTGGCGGGAGAGCTGGCCGACAGGCTTGTCCTCGCGCTAGTGGGCTCTGCTTGCCGACTTGGCACTCCAGGCCTCCCTCGCCCGCCTGCCTTCTGCATTTTTTATCTTTTTTATGGCTTACCTCCGCCACCAACGCACTACTCACCTCCAGTGTTGCCCCAACAAGTTGACCATTCACACATTTTAGGGAAAAAAAGTTCTCGTCATTCGTTCACTTCGGATCCGGGCCCTAGAAACTTGGGGGCAATTGATACGGTCCCCCTCAAAATGATATGGGTTGCGGGTAGCTAAACCACCCACCTACTTTGATGGAGGTAGTGAGGTTGACCCATTCAACCCCACTGACACCGAAACCGCCATCATCGTTGCCATCGCAACCGTCATTGTCGCCGCCATCCCGCCGGCCGTTGCCGTGCCAAGCGGCAACCCGCCGGCGACCGTGTTTCCCATGTATGGCCTCCTAGCCTGTCGTTTTCACGCCAAGTGGCCTCCCGCAAGCGGCCACGAGGCTTGCGGATGGCCTCCATGCTATCCGCTGCCGTGCCACGTGAACGCCCACAAGAGGCCGGTCCCCTAGCCGGCCGCCGCCGCTCCTAGCGGCCACCCACAAGGCTTGAAGGCAGCCATCCATCGGCTGTCGTCGTGCCAATCAACCGCCCATCGGCAGTCGCGTTTCTGGCGATCTGCCTCCAAGAAGGTCGCTGTTGTGCCAAGCGGCCGCTCACATGCAACCGCATAGCTCGCGTCCGGCTTCCCTGCCGACCATTGTTCCTTCCTCCCCTATGACCTCGCTGGCTTCCCCTCCCCTCGCAGGAGGGGTGGTTATTTTTTCGGTCAACCCAAAACCGCCTGCTACTTCCATTAATCGTACGGGGCGGTCGCATCATTTCTTTAAAATGGGTGATTTGCATGTTCTAAACCGAGCATTCCTATTCGCCCCGTCTGGTAGTTATCGGGGGAAATTACTAGGTTACCTCCTCTTGGAATCTATAAATACACTCATTACCTCCTTCATTGGGATCCTCTTTTCCACTCGAAAAATCCTCCTACAGATATTCTCTCTCCTTCCTCCTTCACCTTCTTCATCTCCTTCACCCCCTTTGGAGATCTTCAAGCGCTCCTTGAAGATATTCTTCGTTTTTGAAGCTTTCTTTGAATATCTTCATCTTCCCTCCTCCCGCGGAAATTCTCCTACATATTTTTTCTCTCCTCCTACAAATTTTTCCTCTCATCCCCTTCTCCTCCTTGTGCACTCCGGCGCATCTCCTCCTCGCGCGCTTTGGCGTGCGCCTCCTCCTCGCGCGCTCTCACACACGCCACTTTCTTGCACGCTTTCTTGCGCCACCTCCTCGCACACTCCTGTACACGCCACCTAATTATACACATTCCTATAATCTACTTCCCAACGTGTTTCGGCACGCGCCCTGCGTGCTCTCATCTAGCAAGCGCCCCACATGCTCTCCTAAAGCAAGTGCCCAGCGCGCTCTCCTTAATCCAGTGCATTGCATGCTCTCCTGGAACAAGTACCCCACGTGCACTCCTCTAGCGAGCTCTCTGCATCCTTTCCTTAAGCAAGCGCCCCACGCAGTCTCCTAAAGCAAGCGCCCCACGCGCTCTCCAACAACAAGCGCTCCACGCGCTCTCCTGTAGCGAGCACTCGTACTCTACACACTCTCCTCGAACAAGCGCCTCGCACGTTCTCCGTCGCCAAGTGGTTCATCCTCTACTAATTGTGTGATTAATATTTTGATTGAGCATGAGTGTTAATGATCTGAATTCTTACCTTAATTAATGGTATGGCTAAAAATCTTAAGAGTTCAGATTTTGAATTTGAAGTTAGTAAGGTTTTTGGGTGAAGCACACTTAAGTGTTTATTTTATGCACAACTTTCTTTAATTTTTTTTTACTCCCCTGCAATTTTTTGATATTGACTTCTTAAAAAAATCGGAAGGGTGAGCAAGAACTGAGTTAATGATGTAAGCCAAGACAAGAGATTATGTAGCTAAACCATTTTGATCATTCATGAGATTCTTTGAGCTTGTTCCTTATCATTTTGCTATATATTACCAAATGATTAAATTCCTTAAATTTCTAATAATTGTATCTTAATTCACTAGCCATTTATGGGTGTTTCAATTCAGCATATAAAAAAACAGAAAAAGATGATAAATGTCATAGTGATATGCGACCTAAGTATGTAGGTGCCTACTTGGAATGATCTCAACTGTGACCATATATAAAAAAAGAAAAAAATCAGTGTTGTCATAGTAATATGTGGCCTAGGTAGGCGAATACATACTTGGAATGATCTTAACTATGAGACTAGTATTGATATATTTAATGCTTAGGAATTGAGCCTAATAACATGGTGAATGATTAAGAATATTGACTAGGGAATTTCCACTACACTATCAAAGCATACCTTTAAATTGCTAACCAAGTCAAAGCCAAACCCACGTTTACGTGAGCTACAAACTCTTGCCGAGGTTAAATATAAAACTTAGCCTATTCTCATCCTTTCCAATTAATGCGGAGGTTCAATGAAAAAAATTGCTTGGGAGTAAATAATTTTGAAGAAAAACACACACAACACCAAAATTCTTAATTGCACTTTATCTTTTATCAAACTAATGAATTTGTGATTGTTGAATTTTTAATGATTGACAAGCTTACCAGTTGAGCAAAGCGGATTTTTGAGTATGCTTTAACTGAGTTGGGTTAAGAAAAAAGATCATTGAAATTTCATCTTAATAATTATCCATTTACCTAATTCAATATTATGAATTGTCTTTGCTCGGGACTACCAAAACTCAAGTGCGGGGGTGTGATAACTTCTTAAAAGAAGTTATCTATGTTCATTTTTTGGCATAAATGGTGAAAACGATGTTTTAATGTGTATGAAAAGATGATAAAATTTATATTTAACCTTTGTTTGATTAATTTGACCATTTTCCAATATTTTCTTGTCAGAATCATCGAAAAAATTCAATCTGAAGAAGTAATGCTGAACAACTTTTCTGGCCTAGGAAAGTTGTTAAAACAACTTATTTCAGTTGTTATAACAAATCGCGGAATTTCAAATTTCGAATTTTTGAAAAAACTGCAGTGGTTACAAAATGAAGGGAGATATCTCTTTAGATGGAGGCACAAAATTATAGGAGGATTTTGGCTGGAAAGGAGGAGGATTATTCATTCTTGGAAAGGAGAAAGAGAGGGATTTTGCTTTGGAGAAGAAGAGGAACTAGGGCGAAATCGGATCTTGGAGACGGGTTGCTTGGACGCGAATTGGAGAGCATTTTCCAGCACTATTTTGAATTCTTTTCATCTTGTGATGTAAGATCTTTCCTATTTTGTGGTGTTCTTTCGCCATCATGAACTAAAATCTCTAAGTCTTGTATGTTGGTAGTACCTTGTTCTGTCGTGTGATGTTATGATTTAACACTCTTTAATGTTTGCTTGGAAACTACTTTTACTGCATCTATGCTCTGTTTTATGAGGAATGTTGGATTATGTTTCTCTTCTAAATTACGTGGCGAGATTTGAGAGAGGAGTTACGCTAATCTAGAGTTGAACGCTTCATTTTATGCGACGAGATTCGAGAGAGGAGTCGCGTAAATCTTTAATCAAGTTTCATTTTTATTCTACGCTGCGAGATTTGAGAGAGCAGTGGCGTAAGTGTAACATAGATCTCAGTATAATATAACAGTGAGAAAGAGATTTCCTTTTCATATTAGCAACACTGATTTGTGTACTTTATGTATGCTTTTTTCTTACCTAAGTTAGAAATAACTAGGGGATTAGGGTAAACGAATTTCTGAGATCGAGAGATAAAGATTTTCATTTTCAAATCATTGCAAAGTAGCAACCAAGTAAAACATAAAAAATTCATTTAAAACTCGTCGCAATAGGCTTGGGAAACCAATTTACAAGACTATCTCTCTTTATCGATTCAAATACCTTTCCGTTCCGTTAAAGTTACGTAATCGTATTAATGCCACGTACTTCGTCTATTATCTAGTATCAGTTATAATTAATCTACTTGAATTAAAAAAAAGGTCAAGCTAGTATTTGCAAGCATTAGATTAGTTATTTCCCCGAGAAAACGATCTCTACTCACTTTGTATTACTTTAACCGGCACGTACATTTACGTTATTTTATATATACGTTATCGGCGTATCATCAAGCACTCCAAGCGCTCAAGAACAAGCGTTCCAACCATCAAAAGGGCAACCACACTAGGCTTCTCCTAAAGAAAATCATTGATAAGTTGCAAAGGATATGGTGCACAAAGTGCGCCACGTGAGCTTCCAAGCCCCAAACATCAGAACGAGTGCAACAAGCCGCTCCCGCCTCCAAGCATTATCTCTTTCTCAAACTGTAATGAGAGGCGGCCTGTCGCCATAAAGTTCTCTAAGAACGCTCTGTAACCACAACAAAAACTAGTGGAAGTTTGGTCAGCACAGATCTGATCACGTGATTTCTCACCTCTTTTCAGGATTTTCCTCCTCAAAAAAATTTACCTTGTCAACTTTTATTTTCTGTGACAGTTTGGGCGCTCGACCGCTCCTGGGCTAAGACGGTGAAATTTAGTCTGATCTATCAGGAGGGTTGAATTTGGTCGCAACAACATCTAACATTGGTTGCAAATCTGATATCAAATATTTGACGATCATTGCATTATTTGAAGCGTTATCGAAAAAATACGCTTAATTTTTTCTTTTATTTTAAATTCCCTAATACATTTAATAATAACCTGATAAATAGCTTTACTAGTGGATGGATATTCAAATCATTCAAAATAAATTATACGTTTATTTAGTTCTCAACTATCATGATCAGTCCAGAAACAAATATTGCAAATATAAGAAAGTCCATCAATTATAACGTTAGTCCAAACGTCGTTCGTTAATCTAACGCGATCGTCGAATGTTTCAAAATAATTATTTAAATATTGTTTAGATTGCATATAAGTCTCTAAAACACCGCGTCTAGTTGCAGTATAGGATTTGAACCTACGACATCGGGGTTGGAGACCCGCATTCTACCGAACCGAACTAAGAGCGTATATCCTATAACAATCCTATAACAGTATATACGATTGTAAATACAAAGATTTCAAAGGGTATTGCGTAAATAGAGTCTGTGTATAAATTAAAGGATTATGTCCAATTTTATTCCCAAAGAATCCCTCGTAGATGTTCATAGGAGAAAAAATAGGTAGGGATGACTGGATTTGAACACGTGACATTTTGGACCCAAAACAAACGCGCTACCAAGCTGAGCTACATCCCTTTTTAAAATTGTTGTACAGTGTCATTGTACAAAATTTGTGTCCTATTTTCAGATCATTCTTTTTTCCTCTAACTATTAACTATATATATATATATACATATATACATATATACATATATACATATATATATATATATATATATATATATATATATATATATATATATATATATATATATATATATATATATATATATATATATATATAGTTAATTATAAAAAATGTTCTTGTCATTTTTTTTGTCGGCAAAATTTCAACTGCTGGATCTTTGTTAATATGCATTTTAGTTAGTAATTCCTAATATATGTATTAAAATTAATAATATTGAACTAGACTACATAACGACTTACCTGTCGATATTTAGGCTGGAGTATCTCGTGTATGTAAGCCATCATTTCTTCACCGTCGTAGTGGTTGAATGGAAGTCCCTTTTTGATGACGTTGTCCATTTGTCGCCCTCGTTGCCGAGCTTGGTCATACGTCCAAATGTGTCTAGTCGTCGAAATTTGAGCTTGGGTAGACTCAGGGGCTTGTATAGAAATACAAGATTTCACATGTTAGACGAGCGTTGTATTGCTTCCAACAACATTAGCTTCCCGCAAAGTTTACACTTCGCCTTAATTTTGTCATCGATCCGCACTTTATCAAAGTTCTCTCATACTATTGCTTTGTGGTGGTGCTCTACTATCACAAACACGGAGGATGACACCCACATGAATGAAGAGAAAGCCATTTGGAGAAGAGTAAATTTGAGAGAGAGGGAAGGGAATGAGGAGAGGGGGGAGGGGGGAGGGGGGGGGGGGGGGGGGGGTATTTATATATTTTAATTATTTTTAGTTAAGAAAACAAAATATTATTATTTTTTTTAAAAAAATATATTATATATAACATAATAAGTGGCAGGCTTAGGTTCCCTCATATTATGTAAGAGTCGTGTAACAACTCTTAGGCTGGGACTAGTCTTTGACCGGCCCCAGTCCGGATCCTGGACCAGGACCGGTGAAAGATCGTGTATATTTTTTGTGTGCCTTTAAATAGGATCGGGCCCCACTATTTTCACTCCTTCGCAAATTTTTTTTCACTTTCCCAGCTTGAGCGTGTACCTTGGCAAGGAAGGTGACTTATTTTGGCAGAGTCTGCTGAAATGAGTAAAAAACGTGCAAGCTTGAATTTTGTGAGACGTGCGTTCTCGGGAAACAATGCAAGGTAAAATTTGTGACATCGAGCAAGCGCATCAAACAGATTCTGGAGTATATACACTCAAATGTTTAGGAGCCAATAATAACTTCTCAAAAAGAAGTTATCTAGCCCAAGTTTTAGACTTAATACTCATTATAAAGGCTTAAAACGAGTGTAAATAAAAGAAAAATGAAATTAAATTCATATTTATTTAATTTATTGCTAATCTGTTCTTTTTTCATTGTGTTATTGTGAGAATTGTTAAAGAAATCTGCCCAAATATCATAACCAGTAAAGTATGTTACAACGCGCGGGAAAGCAGGCTGCAACGTGGCCGGGACGAATTTCAGATTTTGAATTTTATAATTGGCACCGGTTTCAAATATGGAAGTGTGCTTCTTTCCAAAGGGGTGCCTATGTTTTTAAGAGGAAAAATCTTCACTAAATCATTCATTCCATGGGAGAGGAGAAGAGGGAATCAAAAGAGTTCTTCATCTAGGGTTTCAAAATCCCCCATTGAGGAGAGCGGCTAGAGCGAGGAAGACGACGGTTTTCTGGGCTGATTGAGCGAGTGACTTCGGAAGGAGAATCCTGCAGCGTTTATTTATCAATTTCATCATGTATTGTAAGATCTCTCCAAACATTTCACGATTTTCCTCTATCGCTATGAACTAATTCCTTTTAATCTTGTATTGTGATAGTACTATGGCTTGTGTGATGAGGATATTGTAATATTTTCTTTATAATTGTTTGGTGAATGTCTTTATTGAAATTGTGATTTATATTTTGAAACTTTTGGCCAAAGTTTCATTTTTCTACTGCGCTTCATAAATTGAGAGAGGAGTTGCGCAAGTACATCATAATTTCGGTATAACATTTGAAGGGAGAAAGTGATTTCCTCTTGATGGTAGCAACTTTGGTTTTCGTTCTTTATGCGATACTTGTTTCACCTAAGGGGAAATAAAGACTATGGATTTATGATATTGTGAGATACAAATCTTCTACCCTAAAATTGTTGCAAGACGTTTTACCTCTCATATTCATGAAGTCACTTTTTTAACTTCATCTCACTAGACATAGGAAATCATAGCACAAAATTATCTCTCATGAATGATAACACAAATAGTTTCTCCATGATCCATAACTTATTTTAATTATTAGATATCTTTACAATTTTTAGTACTTTAAAATCATCCCTTCGATTCACTTAGATTTAAAGAAGGGGCTTAACTGATATTTGCAAGCATTAAATCTAATATCTCTCTGTGAGAATGATCTTTATTCACTCTTTAATACTTGAACCGGCACGTGCACTTGCGTGTAATACACATACCTGTTTCGAGTGTATCAATTTTTTGGCGCCGTTGCCGGAGAGATGCAAATAATTTAGTGTTCTTCTTACAATATTGGTGATTCCTTAGTATTTAGAGCTCAAGTTTTGTTTTTAATTTTGTTGTGTTGTTTTTGTGCTATGTTTGCTTGTTTTTGATTATTTGTTGCTGTGTAGTGCATGTCCCGTTATCGATCACCTGAACTATTGCCTTTAAAAAAAAAATCGAATGGATGTGTAGACAAAACAGGAGAGCAGTTCATTTAGAACAAAATAACTCTTTAACCATGACTCAGAATAATCAAAATGATAACAATGAACATCCTCAGGAGGGTTTAGAACAAGAAGGTCTGGTAGAACAGAATGTCCAACCCGCTGAAATTAGGAGAACTTGTTGAGAATATAATATGCCTTTTAGGGGAGGACTTCACTATAGCATCATTAAACCTGCCATCGAATCTAATAACTTCAAAATCGATTCCATGGCTATGAACTTAGTTCAACAAAAACAATTTAGTGGACTTAGTCATGAGCACCCGAACTCCCACTTACGTACCTTTATGGATATGTGTGACACATTCAAAATCAATGGCGCATTTGATGAAGCGATTAGACTCCGCTTATTTCCATTCTCACTGGAAGGAAGAGCAAAAGAGTGGCTTGATTCCCAATATGGCATCAACACTTGGTTGCAAGTGGTAGAGAAATTCCTAGCCAAATATTCCCACCGGCCAAGACCGCTAAGTTAAAGCGGGATATAACAAATTTTACTTAAGGGAATGACGAAACACTTTATGATGCGTGAGAGAGATTCAAGGAGTTATTGTGTAAGTGCCCTCACCACGACTTAGCCATACACCAATAGGTGTGGACCTTTTATAACGGTCTCCAGACATCCACCATGATTCAAGTAGATGGAGCCGCGAGAGGTTCTCTCATAGGCAAATACCCTGAAGATGCATATGCCATCTTAGAAGACCTTTTCTCCAATAACTACCAATCATTTGAGTGGTGAGGTCCTTCTTACTCCACGTGAGGTCTTTACCAAATTGACCAATTGACCTCGTTCGCCGCACAGATGACTACCCAATTTAACTCCATGAACAAGAGATTAGATGCGCTGACACTTAATCAAAATCAAATGAACCCACAAGTGCATAGCATAATGACTCCTCCTACAACCATGAATCCTTCATTCACTGTTGAAAAACTTGTAAGCCACCCTACCTTGAATTATAATGAGGAAGTTAACTACATCGGGAGACAACCGAGGTATAATAATAATAATGTGTTCTCAAATCATTACAATCCGAAACTACGTAATCATCCTAACTTCTCTTGCAAGAATAATACCAGGATGACACACCCGCCCAGATTTAATTCAAACCCACATCTACCCCATAATAATAACTACAATCAATAAGGGGTTGCTAGAAAATTATCTGATGAAGTGCTGATGGACTCAATACAAAAAGTGATGCTCGCATCACTAGCTTAGAGGGTTTATTGCGGGTCATTGAAATACAACTAGGACAAATTGCTAATGTCTTGAATCTTAGACACCAGGAAACACTCCCAACAGATACGACTCCAAATCCAAAGGGAGATAACCAATATTGTAAAGCGATCACTTTGCAGAGTGGAAAGGAGTTAGTGAGTGAACCTATAAATGGACAAGGTAGGAAGGATACTGAAGAAAAAAGATTGGAGGATGTTAACCCTTGCGACCCTAGTGAGGAGTTAAAACAAAATGATAACTGTAATGAAGAAGGAGTCGAAGTGTTAGGAGAGACGAAGAAAGAACAAATTAGTGATAATATAAAGAAGAAAGACAATGTGATAGTCTATCCACCACCACCGTTTTCTCAACGGTTAAAAAAAATAAGCTCGATCAACAATTTCAAAAATTTGTAGAAATATTTAAGAAGTTACAAATCAACATCCCTTTCGCTGAGGCCTTAGAACAATGCCGAACTATATGAAATTCATGAAAGATATCCTATCCAAAAAGAGAAAATTTGGATCAAATGAGATGGTGACACTCACTCAAGAGTGTAGCGCTATTTTTCAGAAAAGGCTTCCACTTAAATTAAAAGATCCGGGGAACTTTATCATACCATGCTTTATAGGATATAAATTCGAGGGTAAGACATTATGTGACCTAGAGGCAAGCATCATTCTAATGTTATTATCTATATATAGGAAGTTGTGTTTGGGAGAGATTTCCAAGACTTCCATAACCTTACAATTAGCCGATAGGACCCCTATCTCTCCAAAAGGGATAGTTGAAAACGTCTTAGTTAAGGTGGATAAGTTTATTTTTCCGGTGAATTTTGTTGTCTTAGATATGGAGGAGGATAGAGAGGTTCCCATTATTGTAGGGAGACCATTCCTAGCTACTGGTAGGATGCTGATAGATGTTTATAAGGGAGATTTGACTATGATATTAAATGATGAGCACATTACGTTTAATGTACTCAAGGCACTGAAATTTCCCCATCGGGAGGTAGACGACATGGAGGTCGTCAATCATATATCTATATGTGATTATGAGCTCAGTACGTTATTTGAAGAACAAGATGTTCTCTTATCTCGTTTATTGACTGAGGATGATTTATCTGGGGAGGAAGATGAAGTTTAAGAATTTGAGAAATAAATTGTGTGGTTTCGTAAGCTGGAACCATTAGAGATGCCCGAGGAATCTGTGTCGGTAAAACCTTCCATCGTTGATCCACCATCGCTAGAGTTAAAACCACTACCCGACTATCTCACTTATGCGTATTTAGGAGACAATGACACATTGCAGGTTATTATCAATTCTAACCTACTGCCTGATCAACATCAAAGGTTAATAAAATTACTTAAGCAGTTTAAAATGGCCATAGGATGGACCATAGCCGACATCCAGGGGATATGCCCATCTTTGTGTATGCACAGGATTCTTTTGGAGGACTCCTTAAAGAGATCGATTGAGCCTCAACGTTGCCTTAGCCCACATATGAAAGAGGTAGTTAAGAAGGAAATTATTAAGCGGCTAGACGCAGGAATCATATACCCCATTTCGGATAGTCCGTGGGTTTCACCTGTGCAGTGTGTGTCAAAGAAAGGGGGGATGATGGTAGTAAGGAATGAAAAGAAAGAGTTGGTTTCCACTAGGATGATCATGAGGTGGCGAATTTGTATGGACTATAGGAAATTAAATAAAGCCACGTGAAAGGATCATTTTCCTCTACCCTTCCTTTACCAAGTCTTAGATAAATTGGCAGGGAACGAATTTTTCTATTTTCTGGATGGGTACTCTGTGTACAAACAAATTACTATCGACCTCATAGATCAGGAGAAGGTCACGTTCACCTGTCCTTACAGAACCTTCGCATTTAGGAGAATGCCCTTTGGATTGTGTAACGCACCTGCTAACTTTCAGCGTTGCATGATTGTTATTTTCTCTGACATTATGGATCAAGGTATTGAGATTTTTATGGATGATTTTTCTATCTTCGACAATTCATTTGGAACTTGCTTATTATGTTTAGAAAAGGTGTTTGCATGTTGTGTGGAGACTAATCTTGTGTTGAATTGGGAGAAATGCCACTTCATGATGCGTGAATGGAAGGTACTGGGCCACCACGTTTCTAGAAATGGGTTAGGAGTGGTCAAAGCAAAATTAGATGTAATCGAAAAGTTATCACCACCCAAAAATGTGAAGATGTTGCTGGGCCACCACGTTTTTGAACATAAAAAATGGATGGAGTTCGTTAGGTGAGGTCGGACGTTCACAAACAATGGTTCGCAATCACTACGGTCATGACACGAATAGCCTCGTATGCGCCTCCAAAACATCCCAGCTGAAAACCCTAAGAACCTTCTCATCCAAAACACGGGAAAGGATCTTAAATAGGGTGAGTGCGAAAACGGGCTGATATCCGCACACCAGGGAAAGCCAAAACTGATTTTGTTTCGGGGGCGTTGCCCCCGAGCCCCCACCGGGGATGCTGTCCCCTGGACCCCCACTGTCGTCGGCGCCGGATATGTCAGAGGGATTCACACTTTGATTCATTTAAGCTCACGTGGGCGAACCCGGTGTGAGAAACAAGAGGACCGGAAGTGTTCCACAACTCCAACAATAGGGATGTAGATAAGAGCATAACCTCCAAAATTAAGTCTAGATGATTAAAATAAAGAAGAGCCATGAAAGCACTATCTAATAGAGGTAAATTCTATAAACTACAATTTAAAAGTCTAGATCGGTGAATTCTCTGAATGGCAGGTGCAAACCTGCACATGAGTGGAACTCTGGTGACATTGGTATGCCCCTTCATATGCCATATGGCTTGTCATAGAAAAGACTCGAGCTCACATGATCAGTAGGCCTTCAATGGGTTCCTTAGTCGCGCTGACATGAATCCATGCATGACTGACATCATGTTGATTCAATTCTTTTCCTTATTTGGGATGTCAATAGGTGTAGTTGTACTCATTTTCCATTGATTTCACAGATCACCATTAACATTTTTGAGTGAATCAAATAGAAAGCATTTTTCCTATTAATTTTATGTTCTCTTTCAGTTTCTGGATCGACCAAGAACATCATAATCATTGCTGAGCTATTGAATAGATATTCTACAGGTAGAGTATTGATTGGCTTAACGATCACAAAAAGAGCTTTCTCGTGGGAGATCATACATAGAACCAAAGTCAAGACAAATGAATAAAAATACATAAAATAGAACCATCATACCTCTCTATTGACTACTATGAAACGAAAAGTGATAATTCAATATGACTTTTTAGCTGAATTGAATCCAAATAATTACAGTAAAACAAACTGAACCTAATAAAATAAACTAAGTAGTCGTATGAAGCATACCTAGAAGCCCAGCAAAACCAAGAGGATCAACAGGTACACCCACACCTTCGACGACATTCGGTAACACATTTCCAAGTCCGTCAGCATACAGACCTATGACAACTTGAATGAAAGAAATAGGGTATTGTTGTAGAAGAATTGGGGCCTTATAAATCTGTAAATTGATCAACACAAAACTTCATTTAGCTAAAAGCACCAAACACTTGCATCAAATTATTGTTTGAACCCCATTAAAACTTACGGTGCGTTGTCTCCTCCATTTAAGCTTCCATCTGTGATAAAAGCGGAGACGGCGAGCACCAGTGAAGTCAGATAAGCACTGGTTGTGCGTGCAAACGAAATATCAAATAGCTCTTTCTTGTTGGGAAGCAATTTGTTGTCGGTCCATGTTGTTATGATAAATCTAATGATGAAGCTATGATGATGATTTTCTCAGTTTCATCAAATAGAGGCAAAGAACTGGTCAGGTTGATGTAGCTATTGCGACCAAGTTTGCAGCTTTGCCTTGGAAATTTGGCCGAGGAAGTGTTATCTCTGCTCTTAAAGCCTCTTTGTCTCGCCTTGGGCTTTCATCAGTTGACCTATATCAACTTCATTGGTCTGCTTTCTCATCTCATTCTATCGATTTAATAAAATTTCTCATCTCATTCCGGCCATGTTTGCTTCATCAATTTCAAACATCTCTTGTTTGTTTGAAGTTGAAACTTGGATCGATAGAGTTGGTTATGATGAGCCTGCATTTCATCAATTTCTTATGTTGAAATTGCTAGCTAGGTAACTATTATAGAGACGTTAAGCCTAAAAATCGTTCATCGCAACTATAATAAACGAATCTTTACCTTATTGGCAGAAAACTGGTGGTATTATAGCACTTCTTGATGAAGCCTGGTACGTGTTTTCTATATTTCACGTGCTGATTTTTACAATTGTGAATTTTGATGGGGAGCTGCATATCAATTTTTCCACTGTTATTCTTTGTGCTAAATTTCTTGCATAACCTTCAAGGAGCTTAAATGTATGTAGGTAAAATATCAAGCTCATCATTTCATAAACAAGAACAAAGACTATGTTGTGGCAGAATGTCAGGATTTTCTATGTCCTTTGTCCTATAGGAGTTCTCCCGTCAAAAACTGCAATTGCACCTGTTGATCTGATGTACATAAAAACCACAATTTATGTACTGGTCAAGGCTTCCCTCCCTTCCTTTTTTTATCTTTCCCTCTTCTCTCTCCCCCCTTTCTCCTCCCCCTCTTTTTCTTTCTTTTCCCCCCTCCCCCCCTTCCCCCCCTCATGCTAGAGTGGAACCCGGCGGCCCCCCACCCATTTTTTCCTTCCTTCACTTCGAATCATGACATTAGGTAAGCTAGGGTACGGGAAAAAGGGGAAGAGTCAGGTGTCCCTGGTGATCTGCGTCGACAGGAGAGGGAGAGTGGTTGTTGATTTCAAAAAAGGGAAAGCTTGTGTCCCGGCGGCAGCACGACGCAGGTGTCGGAGTGTTGCGGTATAACGCCCCGAAACTCAAAAGAGCGACGAGAGGCGTTTTGGGCCAAGTTTGGAACTTGGTAGGGGACACATGGCCTGAGACTCGGGCGCGTCCCAGGGGCGTGTCGTGCTCGGGTCGACGATCTGGCTGAGAGGTCGACGAATTTGGAGTCGACGATCGTCGAGCAGCAAACATGGCCTGAGACACGGGCGTGTCCCAGGCCGTGCCCTTCTCGGGTGGTTGGCCGAGTTGTGTTGGGGGAGAAACACGGCCAGGAGCCCAGGCGTGTTCGGGTTTGACACGGGCGTGTCAAATTGGACACGGGCGTGTCCAATACCCGTGTCCTTCACGGGTTGGTGTTGGTCCTGTGTCGATGGAGTAACACAGCACACTACACGACCGTGTACTGTATGACACGGGCGTGTCAAGTTTGACACGGGCGTGTCAGGTGCCCGTGTACTTTTCAAGACGCATCGGTTTCGACGGCGAATGGGGAACACGGCCTTGGACACAGGCGTGTCACAAGCCGTGTTCGACCCAGGTCTTGGATTTCAAGCCCGAATCGTGGCCGTTCGTTTCCTTATTTTGGGATCTAACGACTGAGGGTTGTTCCTGCTTGGTTATACCCGGGAATAAGGTTTGAAAATACTCATTTCTCTTACTCAATCTCTTTCTAAAGTTCTAGAGAGAGGGGAGAGCAAGGAAGAAGAAGGAGGCTAGATCCGGTCACCGGCGGAGCTTCGAAGCTCCAAATCGCAAGCCGACTTCGGATCTACGGAGGCGAGGACAACTCAGTGCTTTTCATCCGCATAGATTTCCATGGTGCCAAGGAAAATGCTAGGGTAACGATTCTCATCCTAGGACATGCGATGTCCTCTTTTCCTTTGCATAGGAAGCCCGCTCTAGCGAGTCTGCTGTGAGTTTGAGGCGTTCCTTCGGGTAGACATGAATAGTCCCCGTTGTGTACATGTAGAGTCCGTAATCGAGAACGGACATAGACATGATGTGTGAAGCCTACCCGAATAAGTTAGTCTGGATCGGTGATGTCGCATTGCATGAATGACCGGAGAAGACTCCGCGCAAATGATTGTTTTTCGGGTTTTTCTATGCGCTAGATTGCAACAGGGAGCCTTGGGGATTAACTCCAAGGTGCACCCGGAAAACTGGGCAGATGCGTTATTCTGCCAACATGGTGGCCTGAGAGCCAACTTAAACATAACTGGGTTATGTGATGTGTGTAAACGATTTGCGACTCGAGGAGCTAATCCGCACATATGGCTTAAATTGACATTGCGGTGTGAGCAACAGGTTAAGCAGAACCGTGCCCGGTCTATGTCGTTCGGTACAAGAGACCTAAAGCTACGTGGCACTTGCCGTTGGCATAGATAGTAGGTCTCGGGTTGTCTATGGCTTAAATTGACGTGACATCGGCCGGAAGGACCTAAATGCTCGCAAGATTTGCCGTCCAAGTGGCGGTGGTGAGACCGCAATGTCTATGACTTAAATTGACGTGACATGGACCGGTTCACCGAGAATGTGCCCTGAGAGCACGGGGTGTGTGGCCGTGCGTGCCCACGCCTGTGATGAAGTGTTTACACTATACTGCTTGGTTATGCTAACAAAGTGCAGGGAAAGGAGCATCGCCGCCCCGAGTTTGGGGGCGGGATCGTTATAATTTGGTCAGCATAGCTGAACGTTGCTTTTGTTTGCCACCGTTGCGGTGGATTATTGTTTGCAGGTGCTGCGGAGCCAAGTGGTAAATAGCGGGCAAAAGCTCATGTTGCTGAGCCGGCCCTCGAAGGCCTAATTATTGAGTGTTTACTTGCTTTATTCATGTGTGACCGGCTTGCGTGCCGAGGTTTGGAAAACACTGTAATTTGAGTAAACAATTGTAAGGCCTTAAGGCCATTGTACGTGTGTATTGTACCTTCATTCCTGCTGGTTTGAGTAGTGGACATTTATGCTTATGCTGGGTTCTTTGTTTTGCAACCTTTAAATTGCTTCCGCTAGAATGTACTCTGTATAGGACGTTGATTCTTAGTTAAATGGTTTTCATTGAGTAACCGCCCGGTCTGTCTGTGGTATATGACGTCGGGCCCCGGTCAGACCTACTGTTATATGCTATGCGACGGATATGGGGTGTTACAATTTGGTATCAGACTACTGGTTTCGGTCAACTTAAATGAATTCGTGGACGAATTCTTTTAAGGGGTGGTGAGCATACATGTGTGCGTCATCGTTATAACATCAAAAGAACTCATGAATGTCCACTTAGGAATTAAAATACACGTATTTGAGGAACCTGCGTGTTCCTATAATTACTTTTTGCAATTTTTTTTGGTCGCTTAACGGTGTTTTGTACAACTATAGGTGACCAGAAGTGATGCAGGGCCGTCAGAACGCCTTGTTTCTGAGGCTAGTCGCGCACCAAATGATGCTCCTGCAACACCTCCCTCGGCTGAAACCATACGATTGGTTGCCGAAGCAGTGTTTGCCATGATCAACGCGCAGCCTGCAAGGCAAATGCAGCAGCCCGCTCCTACGATGGAGCAGGTACCGCTTCAAACGGATGATCCTAGAAGGGCGGAGCAAGTAGTGGTGGAACCTTTGGTGCCTAGGAGAGCAACTAAAAGGCAACTCAAACATGTTATGAGCTTTAATCCTCCAGTGTTCTCGGGGTTGGGAACCCCATACCAAGCTGAAGATTGGCTCTCCCGAGTGAAGAGAGTCTTGACAGCGACGGAAACAGAGGAGTGGCAGATGACCACTATAGCTACATTCCTGTTGGATGGGGATGCGAGGCTGTGGTGGAAAGGTCTAGAGCTGCATCACTTGATAGGAAGGCAACTCATGAACATCTCGATGGAAGAGTTTTCGAGATTGTTCGTGGCAAGGTACCTCCCTTCGGCTCAGAGGATAGCATTGGAGAATGAGTTCCAGAGATTGGTGCAAGGAGAGAGTAGCGTGGATGAGTATCTCCACGGGTTTACTTGATTGGGTCGGTATGCTAGCTCCACAATCGCGGATGAGGAGCGCAAGATGAATCGATTCTATGAAGGTTTGAGAGATGACTTAAGGATACTGCTCTCGGGGCCTATGACGCAGGGCTTCTTGACCCTGGTCAATATGGCCAGGTCTTTGGAGAACGACTTGAAGAATGTGCAAGCAAAGAAAAGCTCTGGTGATAAGAAGACGGAGTTTAAAGTGCCGACTACTTCGAAGTCTGGTTATCGTAAGTTCTACAAGAAGGCTAGGACCTCTGGTCCAGCCTCCTCTTTTGGTGCTTCTGGGCGACTACAGGTTGAAACCTGGGTGCATGCTTTACTTGTGGAAAGCCGGGACATTTTGCCCAAGATTGCTAGAGCGGACGTCCCAAGTCCCAGAGGAGGACAGGAGCAACATATGAGGAAAATGGCAAGGAGGTGGAGTCAACCGCGTCCCATTATGCTCCGGCTCAACCTAGAGTCAACAATCTTGGCCAGTAGGAGGCCATTAAGCAAGCGGATGTGGTGACAGGTATGGTTTAAATTTATAGCAAGTTAACTTTTAAACACTTATTATGCATGTGTTACCTTACCAATGCTTGTATAGGATTTGTTTTGATTTGTGAGAATCCGGCGAGAGCACTCTTTGATACGGGAGCTTCACACTCTTTTTTGTCAGAAGGATTCATATCATACATCAGAGTACCTTCTTCGAAGGTGAATGACAAACTGGACGTGTTGTTGCCGAATGGGTGTTCGATGCGCGCTGATAGAATCTGCGGCATAAAGATTCGTATTGGGAGTCAAGAGTTCGATTTGCAAGCGTCGTTACTACCACTGGTGGAGTTCGACGTGATATTTGACATGGACTGGCTGTCGGAGTAGCGAGCTTATATTGATTGCGGTCGCAAGGAAGTCAAGTTGGGAACTGGTCATGAGATGACTTTCACGGGCTTGAAAGGGTCGAACAAGACTTTGATGTCAGCTCTTCAGGTGGTGAAGGCGGTTCGTGCTGGTGCATGACTGTTCTTTACGCTAGTGGAGGTTGTAAATCCTAAGCCTACATTATACAGTATTTTAGTGGTATCCGAGTACCCTGATGTGTTCCCTGGCGATCTTTCTGGAGCCCCACCTCAACGGGAGATAGACTTCATTATCGAGCTAGTGCCAGGTGCGAAACCTATGTCACGTTCTCCGTATCGGCTAGCGCCTAAGGAAATGACGGAGCTGAAGGTTCAACTTCAAGAGTTGTTGGAGCAGGGGTATGTGTGTCCAAGTTTGTCGCCTTGGAGCGCACCGATCCTTTTTTGTTAAGAAGAAGGACAGAAGATTGAGACTTTGTATCGATTACCGAGAACTAAACAAGCTAACGAAGAAGAACAAGTACCCGATCCCAAGGATTGATGATCTATTTGATCAGTTAGTCGGGTCAACGATGTACTCAAAGTTGGATCTTAAGTCCGGATATTATCAGCCGGCGATAAGGGAGAGTGATATCCCTAAGACAGCTTTTAGTACAAGATACAAGCATTATGAGTTTACGGTCATGCCGTTTGGGCTGACAAATGCACTGTCAGTGTTCATGGATTTGATGAATAGGACTTTCAGGGAGTACCTAGACCACTTTATGATCGTCTTCATCGACGAAATTTTTATGTACTCGCAGAGTGAGGAGGATCACTTTAAGCATCTACATTTTGTGTTGGAAATGCCGAGGAGGAATCAATTGTACGCCAAGTTCTCCAAATGCAAGTTTTGGTTGTCCTCAGTAGCATTCCTTAGTCACATAGTCAGTGGAGAGGGAATTGCGGTGGATCCGGCGAAGATTGTTGCGATACGAGAGTGGTCTGCGCTGTTTATGGTAGCGGAAGTCTGAAGTTTTCTTGGGCTTGCCGGCTATTACAGGCACTTCGTGAAGAACTTATCGCGGATAGCGTTACCCATCACGACTTTGATGAGGAAAGTGCAGAAGTTCGTTTGTACTCTGGAGTGCGCACGAGCTTTTGGGGAGTTAAAATGTCGGTTGACCACGACGTCAGTTCTTAGTTCGCCGAGTGGGACCAAAGGCTTTAAAATCTACAGCGATGCTTCTGGCAGTGGTTTGGGTTGTGTACTACTGCAGCATGGAAGTGTGATAGCGTATGGCTCGAGACAACTGAAAGTGCACGAGTGGAATTATCCGGTCCATGACTTGGAGTTAGCGGCCGTGATTTTTGCCTTGAAGCTGTGGATGCACTACTTGTATGGAGTGAAGGTCGACATCTATACCGACCATAAGAGCCTGAAATACTTATTGGATCAGAAAGATCTAAACATGCGACAGCGTAGATGCATGGAGTTCCTGGGGGACTACACATTCAAGATTCACTATATGCCAGGGAAAGGTAATGCGGTTGTGGACGCGTTGAGTCGCATGGCCCCATCTCAAGCCAATTGGCTGTCGGTCCATGACGAGCGGTTTGTTCGGGAGTTAGAGGCGTTAGAGATCTCTTGCATAGACAGGCAATCAAGTGCAGAAGCGCTATTGAACTGGACGGAACTTCAGTTTGACCTGGCTGATCAGATTCAACAGACTTTGGATTTGGATGGCCGCATGAAGCAACTCGTGATAGAGGCTTTGGACGAGTCAAATTCCCAATTTGTTGTTGAGGATGGATTGCTATGGAAAGACGGTCGTCTGTGCGTCCCAAACATGTGCAATTTGCGGGTGGAATTATTGTACGAGGCGCATCATACCAAGTACTCGATTCACCCGGGGAGCACGAAGATGTACCGCGATGTGAAGAAACTGTTTTGGTGGCCAGGACTTAAGAAGGACGTGGCATTGTACGTGGCGAAGTGTCAAACATGCGCCTTGGTGAAGGCGGAGTGCCAAAAGCCGGGAGGATTCTTGAAGTCCTTGCCTATTCCGGAGTGGAAGTTCGACGACATTACTATGGACTTTGTGCATGGTATGCCAAGGTCGCAAAAGGGAAACGACGCCATTTGGGTGATCATGGATCGTTTGACGAAGGTGTCACACTTCATTCCGCATAGGAAGGGCGATTTTGTGGAGAAACTTGCGAAGTTATATGTGGATAACATAGTACGGCTTCACGGTGTGCCCCACAGCATCGTGAGTGACCGAGATGGGTGGTTCACATCCAATGATTGGAGGTTGGTGCAGCAGATGTTGGGAACAAAACTGAGTTTTAGCACAGCCTTTCATCCGAAAATGGATGGGCAAACCAAAAGAGTCAATAAGACAATGGAAGACATACTTCACATGTGCGTCCTGGATTTCGGGAAGCAGTGGGAAGATCACCTATACTTGATGGAGTTTGCTTACAACAATAAATACCAGGCGAGCATACAAATGACACCCTTTGAGGCCCTTTATGGTAGAAGATGTCGCACGCCATTGTCTTGGTTGGAAACGGGTGAGTCAAAGTTGTACAAGCGCCAAGAGGTGGAAGATGCAACGTTGTTAGTTCGAACAATTCGAGAGAGATTGCTAATCGCTCAGGACTGCCAAACTAAGTACTATAACACCAAACATAGGAACGTGGAGTTCGCTGTCGGCGACTGGGTGTACTTGAAGATCAAGTCGTTCAAGGGTGTCTCGCGGGTACGGCGCTTGAAGAAGTTAAGCTCGAGGTACCTTGGATCGTTTGAGGTTTTGGAGCGGATTGGCGAAGCAGCTTATCGTTTGAGGCTATCAGTGGAGCTAAGTGGTCTACACGATGTATTCCATATATCGGTGCTGCGGAAGGCGATGCAAGAGCCTTCACAAGTGATTGCGGTCGACCAAGTGCCGGTCGATAATGGGTTGTCGACGAATGTCAAGCCTATACTCATTGAGGACTCGGAAGTCAAGCGGTACGCAACAAAGAGATCAGGATGGTCAAGGTCCTTTGGGACAATTGCGGTCGGGAAGAGCTCTCTTGGGAGCAAGAGCAGACCATGCTTGACGAGTACCCGGAGTTTTTCCACTCAGGTATCGTTTAAGATTTGTTTTTATCTTTCCTTTATAATTTCGGGACGAAATTCTTTTAAGAGGGAGAGAGTTGTAACGTCCCGAAACTCAAAAGAGCGACGTGAGGCGTTTTGAGCCAAGTTTGGAACTTGGTAGGGGGCACACGGCCTGGGACACGGGCATGTCCTAGGGGCGTGTCGTGCTCGGGTCGACGATCTGGCCGAGGGGTCGACGAATTTGGAGTCGACGATCGTCAAGTAGCGAACACGACCTGAGACACGGGCGTGTCCCAGGCTGTATCCTTCTCGGGTGGTTGGCCGAGTTGTGTTGGGGGAGAAACACGGCCTGGAGCCCAGGCGTGTTCGGGTTTGACACGGGCGTGTCAAATTGGACACGGGCGTGTCCAATACCCGTGTCCTTCACGAGTTGGTGTTGGTCCTGTGTTGATGGAGTAACACGACACACTACACGATCGTGTACCATATGATACGTGCATGTCAAGTTTGACACAAGCGTGTCGGGTGCCCGTGTCCTTTTCGGGATGCGTCAGTTTCGACGACAAATTGGGAACACGGCCTTGGACACGGGCGTGTCACAAGCCGTGTTCGGCCCAGGTCTTGGATTTCAAGCCCGAATCGTGGCCGTTCGTTTCCTTATTTTGGGATCCAACGGCTGAGGGCTGTTCCTACTTGGTTATACCTGAGAATAGGGTTTCAAAATCCTCATTTCTCTTACTCAATCTCTTTCTAAAGTTCTAGAGAGAGGGGAGAGCAAGGAAGAAGAAGGAGGCTAGATCCGGTCACTAGCGGAGCTTCGGAGCTCCAAATCGCAAGCCGACTTCGGATCTACGGAGGCGAGGACAACGCAGTGCTTTTCATCTGCATAGATTTCTGTGGCGCCAAGGAAAAATGCTAGGGTAACGATTCTCATCCTAGGACATGCGAAGTCCTCATTTCCTTTGCATAGGAAGCCCGCTCTCGTGAGTTTGCGGTGAGTTTGAGCCGTTCCTTCGGGTAGACATGAATAGTCCCCGTTGTGTACATATAGAGTCCGTAATCAAGAACGGACATAGGCATGATGTGTAAAGCCTACCCAGACAAGTTGGTCTGGATCGGTGATGTTGCATTGCATAAATGGCCGGAGAAGACTCCACGCGAATGATTGTTTTTCGGGTTTTTCTACGCGGTAGATTGCAACAGGGAGCCTTGGGGATTAACTCCAAGGTGTACTCGAAAAACTTGGCAGATGCGTGATTCTGCCAACATGGTGGCCTGAGAGCCAACTTGAACATAACTGGATTATGTGATGTGTGTAAACGATTTGGGACTCGGGGAGCTAACCTGCGCATATGGCTTAAATTGACGTTGCGGTGTGTGCAACAGGTTAAGCGGAACCGTGCCCGATCTATGTCATTCGGTACAAGCGACCTAAAGCTACATGGGACTTGCCGTTGGCATAGATAGTAGGTCTCGGGTTATCTATGGATTAAATTGACGTGACATCGGCCGGAAGGACCTAAATGCTCGCAAGATTTGCCATCCAAATGGCGGTGATGAGACCGCAATGTCTATGGCTTAAATTGACATGACATGGACCGGTTCACCGAGAATGTGCCTTGAGAGCACGGGGAGTGTGGCCATGCGTGCCCACGCCTTTGATGAAGTGTTTACACTATACTGCTTGGTTATGCTAACAAAGTGCAGGGAGAGGAGCATCGCCGCCCCGAGTTTGGGGGCGGGATCGTTATAATTTGGTCAGTATAGCTGACCGTTGCTTTTGTTTTCCACCGTTGCGGTGGATTATTATTTGCAGATGCTGCGGAGCCAAGTGGTAAATAGCGGGCAAAAGCCCATGTTGCTGAGCCGGCCCTCGAAGGCCTAATTATTAAGTGTTTTCTTGCTTTATTCATGTGTGACCGGCCTACGTGCCGAGGTTTGGAAAACACTGTAATTTGAGTAAACAATTGTAAGGCCTTAAGGCCATTGTACGTGTGTATTGTTCCTTCATTCCTGCTAGTTTGAGTAGAGGACATTTATGCTTATGCTGGGTTCTTTGTTTTGCAACCTTTAAATTGCTTCCACTAGAATGTACTCTGTGTAGGAATTGATTCTTAGTTGGATGGTTTCCATTGAGTAACTAATGACTAGTTTTAGTCATCCTTTTTTGGGGGTAATTTAGTATTCAAAATGCCTAATTTTATTTATATTTTATGATTGTTATTTCATGTTTTAATGTTTCTTTACAATATTTTAATTCCTAGTGTTATTAGAGTTTTTGATATAAAAATCTATATAGTCTTATTACGTGTATTATGTTATTATATTTTATGTCATGTTATGTATAATAATTATAGTTAATGATATGTCTTAATGTTTTAATGTTGTATTGTTTTTTATTATTGTTGTGTTTTAAAATCTTGTTTTAATTTTGTTATTTTATGTAGACTAATCCATGATTGTATTGTCTCTTTTTTGTAGGTTCATGCCCAAGCTTCATAGCCCACCTAGCCTCCTACCCGGCCACTTATGGTGCAGCCCCTACATGCAGCCCACAACATGGTGCAACCCCTGCATGCAGCCCTCTTCATGTAGCAGCCCGGCCCCTCTCCAAATGCAGCCCACTTCAAAGAACCCGAGCCCATGCAGCCCCTAGCCTCAACCCGAGCCCATGCAGCCCCTAGCCTCTACCCGAGCCTATTTAAAAGCCCAAAGCAGCCCCCCTAGCCTCTACCCGAGCCCATGTTATGTCCCTCTCTCCTCCATTTAATACATGCATGAACTTTTTGCCTACACATGGCCGGCCACCTTTCATGTCATACATGCATGTTCTCTCTCTCTCTCCCTTCCATTTATTGCATGCATGCATTCATTTTTTCATGCTTGGCCGGCCCCTCTCTTTCCCCCCTCTTTATTCCTCATTCATCCCTTTTTTCCCTCTCTCTCATTCTCATTTAAACTCATACATTCCCCTTTTCTTTTTATTATTATTCTCCTTTTTATTTTCCCAAAAGAAAGTGCATGCACTTCTCTCCCTACATGGCCGGCCACCCCCCTTGCCCCCTCTTCTTCATTCCATTCTAGAACCTTCTCCCTCATCTATAAAAAGAACTCATATCCCATGCTTTTGGGAGATTGAATTTTGGAGAGCAAGTGAAGTGCTAGTTTAAGTGGAGAGTGCTTGTGAGTGTTAGTTTTATTATTGTATTAGTTCTCTTTTCAATTAGTGCAAGTTTTTTTCATTAGTGCAAGTTTTCTTTATAGTATAGTCTAGTCATCCTTTTAATATTTTTGTGTACCTCTTTTTAGTAATATCAATGAAATTCTCTTCTCTTTATTTTGTTATTTCCTTTTGCAATATGCATAGCTAATTCCCTCTTAGCATTTGATCATGAGGATCCATGATTTGAAATGAGAATTATTTTTATTTCATAGCTTTATTTTTGCGTAATTCTACTCGGTCCTTCTTTGAATAATTATTGTGTCGACTCCGTATTTCCGGTATACGGTAGTAGGCTTATGGTCTCATATTCGAGTAGCCGAGAGGCTCGTGGATGTGAAAGATCACTCAAAGAAGGAAGGAGTTGAACGCAACCCTAGAGATAGGACGACGTAAATCCTCCGGATTGGAGTCAAATCCAATAGTGCAGATCATCTCGATAATGCAACTTTAGGCTTCTTTGGTTTGTAAAGAGATTTCGATCAAAGAGTCTATAAGTTAGGAGACCTAATGCTCTAGCGAGATTTTGTCTCATTTTCGGATCCGTCACGGCCGAGTTGGATTTGCAAATTTAAAACTATGCTCTTTTATTTTCTCGTTTCATTTCATGGTGAATCAATGATCGAATGCTAGCTTTTTTTTATATAAGTTTTCGTCTCGCAATTTATCGTTCATTTTACTTTTAAAAAAATTCTCAAAATCCCAATAGTCTTCCGGTAGGATAATAGTTAGAGCGTGAGTAGAAGCACTTGACAACCCCGTGTTTAAATACGACCTTGGTACTACAATTCGACAGGTACGCTTGCCTGTTCGGGTTTTGGCCCACCAGTAACCGCCCGGTCTGTCTGTGGTATATGGCGTCGGGCCTCGGCCGGACCTACTGCTATATGTGATGCGACAGATATGGGGTGTTACATGCGGCTTTCCGGCGATCTTCATCAACCCGCAGACGACATTGTAGCGGCGTCGAGGGATTTTGTAGGCTTGGACCCTCTGTTTCCTGAAGGTACATCCCGTAACCCTAAGACTAGTTTGGATATCCGATCGACATTTTCTTCATTTTGTTTTAGCTCCGGGGTTTGGATTTTGTGGGTTAGGTTATGGCTTCGAGGAAGAATGGAAAAGGGAAGGAGATGGCCTGCAAACATGTGAAATTTCTGAGTGAGGAAGCTTCCTAAAGATTCCATGCCATTCAATCCGTACCACCTATCTATGAATGAGGTTTCAAAATGGAAAAAACAGGGCTGAAGTGTATTTTACGTTGGGCAAATTAAGGCTATGTGCTGGGAGACATTTTGTCATCCGAGAACGGAAACAATTTTACCTCGGGTGTACGAATTTTAAGCCAATACACCAACCGTGGAGGGAGGAAAAGTTTTTGTGCGAGGGAAGAAAGTGGATTTCTCTACTGTAGCAATTAACGCATTCTTTGATCTAGATGATAACATCATTCCAGATCATGCCTCGATTCTATTGACCGTTCCTAAGGCAGAATTAACCACAGTTGTTTGTAGTGTGCTAAGGCCGGGCTGGGTGAACACAAAAGAGAATGCTTTGAAATTTACGTGCCTATCGAGAGAAGCAAAGGTGTGGCTTAATTTTGTTAACTCAAGTCTGCTACCAACCCATCATCTAAACAACGTTCAATTGGATAGAATTACACTTATCTAATGCATTATGAAAGGCATGAAGGTGAATGTAGGAAGGATTATCTCCTGACTCCTATGGCAAAAGGTAAATGATAAAAAAATGAGGCATCTTTGGTTCCCCACCCCTATCACCAAGATATGTCGCACAACAGGAGTGGAACAGAGAGAGGGTGACCTGGTAACTCAAGTGGACCGCCACATTACAGAAACAACAGTGAACATAAATATCAAAGTGGCTGCTGAGCGTCCTCAGAAGCAGAACAGGTTGAAGTCTTTGGGTGCTAACACATCCGCAAAGCCCTTGGAAACCGACCTAATTTTCATCGACATTTCGGTGACTGACGCTGGAGCGGATCCTGACGCCATAAGAGAGCAGATGAAGTACATGAAAGCATATCAATGCTGCCAATTTGTCTACTTCAAATTAAGGATGAACTTCATTTGTGAAAATAAGGCCAAGCTATTGCGGAAGGCACATATTCCAGTGACAGATCCTATTTATGAGTTGTAAATCGAGTTTGATAAAAAGGGCACCTCCTGAATTCTGATTGGTCAAAGGTTGATCCGATAGTGTCGACAGCTGCAAAAATGGAGGATGAGGACGATGAAGACGAGGAGGAGGACGAGGATGATGAAGACGATGAGGGGGATGAGTAGTGTTTTCTCCTAGCCCACACATGCATATATATATATATATATATATATATATATATATATATATATATATATATATATATATATATATATATATATATATATATATATATATATATGGGCTCTTATTTGGATATTTGTTACTCTGCACGAAACTTTTATGACATGTCAGTATATTTTGGTGGCGACAGGTTTATCCTTTTGGACATTATATTTTATGATATGATATCTTGTTTAGTATATACTCTGTGCTATTGTGTGATGATATTTTGGAACTTTATTTTTATCATGAGTTATCATTAATAAATTTATGGTGTTTTGAATTCTGTTTTACACTGAGATACCATCTGAAGTCTGCTAGGGCGTGTAAAGATATAATGTGTTGTTGTGATTGTGTTTACCGTATTTTTAGCACTTTTAATTGAAATACTTTTGAATGTGATCAGAATTGATTTAGGACCACGTGACTATGATGTATCATGCTGAATTTTTATTATATTTGATTACCTCTGATGATACACACGCAGTCTGATAATATTACTCCTCCTGCCCTAACCTTTATATGTCCAAGATATTAGTTTTACAGGGCACAACTCGTAGCTAGGAGTGCTGAGGGAAATTATACATTAGACTGAATTGGGTACATCATCGAGACAGTAACAGACAACCACGCAGACACTTCAATATTCAGGGGAGTATTTAAATTTCAAGTCTCTACTTTTATCCTTATTTTGGCGTTTTCCTTTACATGCAGTTTAAAAAAAGCATTTCAAATAAAATTTCTTGGGTATTGAAGTCTCTTTGTTAGTGACTAACAAAAGGCAAAAGTGTGGAGGTGGGGGTGGTATAACCCACATTAATTGGGTGAGGAGTGAACTTTTGTAACAATAATGGTTGATCCTACTTTTTGACATAATTAACGAATAAGTTATTCAATTCTATTTGATGATTAGTTTTTGTAGGACGGTCATTCTTAATGGTTTACATTTTCGATTTGAAGTTAGTGAGATGAGAAAAAGCTCTTTTAAGTATTTCTGTACCCACAATATTCTTTAGAAGAATTTTCTCCTTAAAAATAAATTTTCATTGACTTTTAACAATAATGACGGAAGGGCGAGCAAGAACCAAGTTGGAGATTTAAACCAAAGTATTGAGTGGGTATTTTAATTTGTAAGGATGATTAGGATTTCCTTTTGATCAATTCGTGTCTCACTACCTGTAATTGATTCGATAACCCACTATCCTTTGAGCTTGAACTTTTGATTACAATGCATAGTTTCCCCACATTCCTAATAATAATTTCTTAATAACTTTTCAATGGTGGGTGATTGTTAAAAGAAAATTTTTGAGTCGTAATGATATGTGGCCTAAGTGTGTGTACACCTACTTGGAACGATCCCTATTATGATTTTATAAAAAAGGGTAAAAAAGAACGTGTCATAGTGATATGCAACCTCGGTATGTATATTCATACTTGGAATAATCCCAACTATGATTTTAAAAAATGTAAAAATATCATAGTGATATGTGACCTAAGTGTGTGTACACTTACTTGAAATGATCCCAACTATGCACTAAAATTATGACAATTGAAAAATGAACCCCACAGTTTGGAGAGTTATTAAGTATATTAGCTAGAAAAATACCTTTCACTATTGCAATTTATTTCTAACCAAGTCAGAGCCATTTCCACCGCAAATCCTCGTGATTTCTTTTCAAATTAAACCACCAACTCTAGTGGAGGTTAAGTCAAAGACTCGACATTCTCTCTTAGTTATTGAGGAAGTTCGATGAGAAAAATTTATGGGAGCCAATGATTCTAAAGGATAGCACACACCACACTAGAAGGTTTAATTGAGCTTCATCTTTCATCAAACTAATGAATAGTTGATTATTTCGAACCATTAATGTGCGACAAGTCCTCATTTGGTTAAATTGAAACTTTGAGTAGACTTTCTTTAATTATTTTTTGAGAAGAAGGATCATGTGAGTTTTGTATTGTGACTATTTCCTCTCACTCAATCTCAATAATTGGTATTGTTTTTGCTAGGGACTAGCAAATGTTTAAGTGTGGAGATGTGATAACTTCTCAAAAAAAGTTATCTAGCCCAATTTTTAGGCTTAATATTCATTATAAATGCTTAAAATGAGTTTAAATAAAATAGAAATGAAATTAAATTCATATTTATTTAATTTGTTGCTAATCCGGTCTTTTTTCATTCTGTTATTGCGAGAATTGCCAAAGAAATCTGCTTGGAGAAAGAAATCTACCCAAATATCATAACCAGGAAAGTAGGTTACAACGCGCGGGAAAGTAGGTTGTAACGTGGCCTGGACGAATTTCAGATTTTGAATTTTAAAATTTGCACCGGTTTCAAATATGGAAGAGTGCTTCTTTCCAAAGAGGTGCCTACGTTTTTAAGAGGAAAAATTTCCACCAAATCATTCATTCCATGGGAGAGGATAAGAGGGAATCAAGAGAGTTCTTCATCTAGGATTTCAAAATCCTTCATTGAAGAGAGCGGCTAGAGCGAGGAAGACGACGGATCTTCGGGCTGATCGAGCGAGCGACTTCGGAAGGAGAATCCTGCAGCGTTTATTTATCAATTTCATCATGTATTGTAAGATCTCTCCAAACGTTTCGCAGTTTTCCTCCATCTCTATGAACTAATTCCTTTTAATCTTGTATTGTGATAGTACTATGGCTTGTGTGGTGAGGATATTGTAATATTTTATTTATGATTGTTTGGTGATTGTGTTTATTGAAATTGTGATCTATATTTTGATACTTTTGGCCAAGGTTTTGTTTTTCTGCTGCGCTTCATAAATCGAGAGAGGAGTTGCGCAAGTGCGTCATAATTTCAGTATAACATTTAAAAGGAGAAAGAGATTTTCTCTTGATGTTAGCAACTTTGGTTTTCGATCTTTATGCAGTACTTGTTTCACCTAAAGGGAAATAGAGACTAGGGATTTCTGATATCGAGAGATACAAATCTTTTACCCTAAAATCATTGCAAGACATTTCACCTCTCATATTCACGAAGTCACCTTTTTAACTTCATCTCACTAGGTATAAGAAATCACAGTACAAGATTATCTCTCATAACTGATAATACAAATAGTTTATCTAGGATCCATAGTTTATTTTAATTATTAGTTCTCTTTACAATTTTTAGTACATTAAAATCATCACTTCAATTCACTTGGATTTAAAGAACAACTTAACTGGTATTTGCAAACACTAAATCTAATACCTCTCCGTGGGAATGATATTTATTCACTCTTTATTACTTGAACCGGTACGTGCACTTGCGTGTAATATGCATACCTCTTTCGGACGTATCAGCCAACCCCCAGAGCTATCACTTGGAGGTGTCAGGTATTTTGTGACCTTCATCGATGATTTCTCAAGGAAGGTCTGGATCTACTTTCTCAAGCACAAATCTGAAGTATTCAAGAAGTTCAAGATCAGGAAGACCACGGTAGAGAAATAAACTTGACAGAAGGTGAAATACCTCATATCTGATAACGGTGGCGAATATACCTCAACAAAGTTTCAGGCTTACTGCAGTCAAGAAGGTATCACTCGACATCTCACCATCCCATGTACACCGTAACAGAACAGTGTTGCATGGAGGATGAACAGAGCATTGCTGGAAAGAGCTCGGTGCATGCGACTGTTTGTTGATTCACCAAAGTCTTTCTAGGCTGATGTCATCAATACTGTTTGTTATCTAGTGAATCGATCTCCATCAATGTCACTGGATCTAAAGTCTCCACAAGAAGTATGGTCAGATAAACTATTAGTTATTCTGATATTCATGTTTTTGGATACCCTATCTACACAATGCTGCAGGATTCATAAAGGATAAAGTTGAATGTTAAGTTTAAGAAGTGCATCTATCTGAGCCAGAAGGCTGACACCAAAAGGTTCAAGCTGTGAAACTCTGAAACTAAGAAGGCCGAGTTAAAGTGTGACATCGTATTTGATGAGACTGTTGGGTATATTGGAAAATGTGTACCAGATTTGAAGAAGCCTCACCTTACTCAATGATATGCATCAAGGTGTATTTGATGTTGTTTTGAGTTTATATGTGCAGGTTAAGAAAGTGCAAGAATGCAGGAAAAAGTTTCTAAGTCCATGTGTCGACACCAGAGGAAGCTGTGTCGACACTTATGAAGGCTTGTGTCGACACCTGGAGTCAGCTGTGTCGACACCTGGAGTCAACTGTGTCGACACTTGGAAAGGCTGTGTCGACACCAGAAGAAATTGTGTCGACACACAGAGGTTGTGTCGACACACAGAGAAGTTTAGTCGACATCAACTGTGTCGACACACAGAGGCAGTGTCGACACACAGAAGACTTTGTCGACAGAGGCAGTGTCGACACACAGAAGACTTTGTCGACATCAACTATGTCGACACACAGGACTTGTGTCGACACACAGCAGAGTTTCAACAAAGTTAATATTTCTGTAAAGAGAAAAAAGAGAAGAAGTGTCGACACATTCTGAGCTGTGTTAAGCAGTGTCAACATCAAGGAGCGACGCCCCGGATTTTTGATTACACATGATGGGTGTTACGTTGGCTTTGAATGAGCATAGTCCCGCGGGTCGACTGTTTTGATATTGCACGATCCCCAGCAAACCGGACAAATGAGACTCGGTGCGGCCTAGTTGTCAAGAGTCGAGCGTGTGAATCCCCTGCAGTGTCACCCGTAGTTCCTCTTGCTCATCAATGCTCGTTGGGAGCGGGTTGTGACAGGATGTCGACACCACCAAGGATTGTGTTGACACTTAGTCTACTTGTGTCGACACATGATGAAGTTCAGTCTCGACACTTTGCTGACAGAGACAGAGATTCAAGAAGTGACAGGATGACTTGATAGCTGCCATTACCAACCGATCTACTGTAACTGTCAGAGCTGTCAGAAGTTTATTAGAAACCGGATCAGCCGGTTACCATGGAGGAAGTCTATATAAAGACATTCTCCATCAACAGAAAAGAGGATTGATGATAGAGGTTACACACTAATACTGAATACATGAAAAAGAAGAATTTGGAGAGAGAGAGCTCAATCTATTGAAGAAAAGAAAGGGACTTATATCAACAAGTCCCTCAAGTGCAGATTCTGAATAAGTCTGTCAAGAAGGATTCAGATTGAGATCTGAATTTCAAGAAAGAAGCTGATTGAAGATCAACTTCAAAGGAGTTCATCCCTACTGAGTTCAGATTCAAGAAGCTTTGAAGAAAGCTAAGAGTAGTTGCTCTCTGCCATCAGATTCTTCCAAGAACTGATCAAGAAACCATCCATCCTTTCTCTCTCTACTAGGGTGGTGGTATATTACAAACTTAAAACTATTTTCTGTAGGATCTTTATAAGATCTGAGTTGTAAGCCTGTGTTTATAAATGCTGAGTTGTAGGAGATTATTTTCTCTGAGTGGTAGGCCTAGTTGAAGGCTGAGGTAGGGCTGTGAGCCTGAGTTGTAGGAGAATTTTATCTCTGAGGTGTAGGCCTTGTTGAAGGCTGAGGTAGGGCAGATTGCCTGAGCTGTAGGAGTGTTTACTCAGTCTGAGTTGTAGGAGCCTTGTTTGGGTTCTGAGCTGTAAGATCTGCGGATCTGAGGTGAAGAAAAGAAGTTAGGCCGAATCTAGCACACTGCTAGATAGGCGAAGGGGGAAAGTGGATGTACCCAGACCTTGGGGAACCACTATAAAATTGTGTGTAATCTGTGACTGTGTGTATTTCTTTGAATTCTATGATTGTGGTAGCTGTAGAACTGGTAGATAAATTTGATTATCTGAATACATATTCTGCCTTAGTGTAAAAAGGAATTGCACATATTCACCCCCCTCTAGGTGTTTAGGAATTCTTTCAAGTGGTATCAATTCTCAAAAGATTTAAGTGGTATCAGAATAAGTTCAAGAAAATTGGTTCAAGAGAAAACCATAAAGAACTTGGTACAATGAAATTGCCTATTTGTAGGAAGGAGATATTTGGAATATGGAAGGAAATGGTAAGATTATTTATGGAGGCATCTGATCCTAGAATCTATATAACAGTTAAGGAAGGACCATATGTTCCAATGAAGGTTTCTGTCCTGGATGCCAATCAAAGAATACCAAAGGATTTTTCAGATATGACTAAGGATGAGATCATCTTGGCTATAATGGATAAAAGAGCACAAAATATTATAGTGAGTGTCATTGATGATTCAACATTCCAGAATCTAATTCACTGAAAAACCTCCAAGGAGATGTGAGACACATTGATTGTCAACATGGAGGGTTCTGAAGAGGTTAGACAAGATAGAAAGTTTATACTTAATCAAGAATATGAAAGTTTCAGACAAGCTAAGTCTGAAAGTATAACCGAATGTTATAAGAAGTTCTACAGGATTATAAATGAGTTAATGTCTTGTGGAAGAATATTCAGTACATATGAACTGAATGACAAATTCCTTAGGTCTTTGACTAAGGATTGGGATACAAAGATCTGTGCCATAAGGAAAGTGGCCAGACTGGCAGAGATTTCACCTTCAACACTATTTGGAAAATTGTTGTCTTATGAGATGCAGCTGTTAGCCAGAAAGAAGGAAGAGAAAAATACAAAGAGTGACTACAGAGAAAAGTCAGTGGCCTTCAAGGTTGAAGACACAAGGAATAATAGGAGAATGTCTCCATCTTCTCCTAAGAAAGATGCAGAAGTGATTTCAGAAAATTCTGATAATCACAGTACAGATAGCAGCAATTCTGATGAAGACTTTGCAGCATTCACAAGGCAGTTCCAGAGGTTCTTAAAGAAGAAGCAGTGGAAATATAAGCCATCCTCATCTCAGTCCAAGGATGACTATTATCTGAAGAGGAAATCATCCAGGAAGGACAAGAGTGGGAAAAAGCCCAACAAGTCAACTACATCAAAAATTATTTGCTATTGCTACAACAGACCAGGACATGTTGTGGCTGACTGTCCAGATAAAAGGAAGGAGACTGCTGATAAAAAGAAGTCACAGCACAAGAGCAAGAAGGAGAAATCTTGGTAGCTAAGAAAGAGCAAAGTTGGACAGATCAATCAACTTCAGAATCTGAATCTGAGGCTGAGGCATATATTGGTTTGTTTGCAATAGAAGAAGAGGATGAGTTCATGCAATTACTAGACTCTATCTATGAGCAAGAAGACCATCAGTGCAACGGATTGATGACAATGTCTGAAGAAGACTAGTGCTAGGATCAGCCTGGCCCCGGTAAGGTAAGTCCAAGTTGTCAGGCCCCTATATGATACTTGGACAGTGGATGTTCCAAGCACATAACTGGAACAAGGGAATTGCTGAAGGACTACTCACCAATGCTGAATGGGCCTAAAGTAATCTTTGGTGGTTCTGAAAAATGAGTCATCAAAGGTTTTGATAACATTTCTAACAACTCAATTACAATCACTCAAGTGGCCTATGTAAAGAGTTTGAAACATAACCTAATAAGCATAAGCCAGCTGATTGATCTAGGATATGACATTTTATTTGTCAAGAATGGGTGTCTTATTAAGAAGTCAAGTGATCAAAAAGTCATATTGACTGACTATAGAAAAAGAAATGTGTATTGCCAAGATTTTGTGTGTGAGAATAAGAATTCTCCTATCTGTCTTGTGGTTGATGAGAAAGTCTCTCATTGTGTCAAATGGCACAAGAGGTTAGCTCATCTGAATTACAAGACTATTGGCCAACTCTTTAGTAAAGAGTTAGTGAGGAATGGTCCTCAAGTTAAGTGCTATAAGGATGGGATATGCTCAGCTTGTCAAAAAGGCAAGCAGACCAGATCCTCTTTTATAGCATAGAAACCAAAGATTCAGTGAGGTGCTTATACCTCTTGTATATGGATTTATTTGGTCATATGCCAGTTCATAGTCTAGGTAGGAATGTCTATACTTTTGTGGTGGTAGATGACTATTCTAGATTTTCATGGGTATTCTTTCCGAGGCAGAAATCTGAAACCCCAAATATCTTCTACAATTTTGTCAAACAAATTCATAATGAATTAGATAGTTCAGTGGTCAAAATCAGAAGTGACCATGGAACTGAATTCCAATCTGAAAGTATGACAAAGTTTTGTGAAGAATTTGGGATTCATCAGGAATTCTCTTCACCTAGAACACCTCAGCAAAATGGTATTGCTGAAAGAAAGAATAGGACATTGATTTAGGCTGGAAGAACACTATTGAGTGACACTACTCTCCTAGAATATTTCTGGGCTGAGGTAGTAAACACTGCATGCCATGTGCTCAATAGGGCTTCTATCATCAAAAAGCCACAAAAAGACACTCTATGAGGTTATGAAGGGCAGAAAACCAAACTTATCCTATTTTAGGATCTTTGGTTGCAAGTGCTATGTGCTTAACAATGACAAATCTCACCTAACTAAGTTTGCTGCCAAATCCCAAGATGAGATATTTGCTGGGTACAGTAACAATAGTATGGCTTATAGGGTCTACAATTTGGCTACTCAAGTTGTAGAAGAGTCAGTTCATGTCATCTTTGATGAAACTAGGCTTATTAAGAGTGAGTTGCCAAGTAGTTCTTGTAGCTCTCCAGGTATACAACAGAAGATGGACCAGCTTACTATCAGAGAAGATCCAACTGCAAAGCAGGATGGGGAAAATGGTAGTTGCTGCCCAGGGAGAGTACAAGACACTTAAGATGCTGATGAAGACCATGAGGTGCAGCATAATGAAGAGATTGGAGAAGGTCAAACTGCTGATAGATTGCCTCCAGCAGTTAGACATTTGAAGGATCATCCTGCACACCAGATCATTGGTGATCCAAGACAAGGAGTACAAATAAGGAGTAGGAACTTAAACATAGTTCTTTGCTCTAGCTTCTTATCTCACATGGAACCCAAGAGATTTGAAGAAGCTATACAAGACCCTCACTGGATTGATGCTATGCAGGAGGAGTTAAATCAATTCAGAAGGTGCAAGGTCTGGGATTTGGTTCCAAAACCAAAGGGCCACAATGTCATAGGGACAAAGTGGATTTATAGAAACAAGCTTGATGAGAGTGGGATCATAGTGAAGAACAAGGCAAGACTAGTTGCCAAAGGATATAGACAGGAGGAGGGCATAGACTTTGATCAGACTTTTGCCCCTGTGGCAAGGTTGGAAGCTATCAAGTTATTTTTAGCCTATGCAACATATCAAGGCTTCAAAGTGTTCCAGATGGATGTTAAGTCTGCATTCTTAAATGGAGACTTAAAAGAGGAGGTCTATGTAGAACAACCCTCAGGTTTTGTTGATCCACACAATCCTACTTATGTCTATAGACTTAGGAAAGATTTATATGGGTTGAAACAAGTCCCAAGGGCTTGGTATGAAACCATGTCTACTTTCCTCATTGAGAACAAATTCTCAAGGGGGAAAATAGACAAAACTCTATTCCTTAGAGAATCCAAAGGAAAGATTATCCTAGTCCAAATATATGTTGATGACATAATATTTGGTTCTACTAAAAGTAACCTTTGTAGAAAGTTTGCAAAACTTATGCAAGGGAAATTTGAAATGAGCAGTATGAGAGAACTTAAGTTCTTCTTGGGTCTCCAAGTAAGACAGACTGATGATGGCTTGTCCATATCCCAGTATAAGTTCACCCAGGAGTTAATTAAGAAGTATGGTATGAAGACATCCACTACCATGAGAACTCCAATGGGGACAAGTATGTCTCTTAGTAAAGATATGTCTCTTAGCAAAGATGATACAGGGAAACCTGTAGATGAAACTTTGTATAGAGGAATAGTTGGCTCCCTCCTATATCTGACTGCTAGTAGACCAGATATCATGTATGCTACATGTGTATGTGCTAGGTACCAATCCTGCCCTAAAGAATCTCATTATACTGCTGTCAAAAGGATTTTGAGATATCTTAAGGGCACACCTAATCTAGGCCTTTGATATCCTAGGAATAGAGATTTTTTACTAATGGGCTATTCAGATGCAGACTTTGCAGGTTGCAGAGTAGATAGGAAAAGCACAACATGCACCTGTCAATTTCTAGGAGGAAGACTGGTGTCATGGAGCTGTAAGAAGCAGACTAGTGTGATAATTTCCACAGCTGAGTTTGAGTATGTTGCTGCAGGAAGTTGCTGTGCACAACTGTTGTGGATACAACATCAATTAGAAGATTATGGTATTCAGGTAAGTAGAACTCCCTTATTATGTGATTCTACTAGTGCTATTTCTATTGCTCATAATCCTGTTTCTCATAGTAGAACAAAGCATATAGAAATTAGATACCATTTTCTTAGAGATCATGTAGAGAAAGAAGATATCTCTTTAGAATTTGTTAACACTGATTTACAAATTGCAGACATGTTCACAAAGCCTTTAGATGAAACTAAATTCAATAATTTCAAAATTGAATTAGGTATGTTGAACATAAATTAGTTTAATAAATTTGGCTAAGTAAAATGGTGTCGAAATAAAGGTTGTCTGTGTCGACACATAGTAGTTAGTGTCGACACTCCAGGATTATGGTGTCGATACATCTAGAGAATCGGTGTCGACACTTCAAAGAAGTGGTGTCGACACTTAGAGTAAACACGCAGATTTCGTCGAGCGCAGAATCGACACATATCGTCGAGCGCAGATTCGTCGACCTCAGATCGTCGAACTCGACTAAGACAAATAGAATTGATGTCGAGACATTAGAAGTCTGTGTCGACACATTTCAACTGTGTCGACACATTAAGAGAATATTGACATGACTTTTGACCTTCAAGCTTTGATAATGCGGAACCTGAAATTCAAACTGTAGTAACCCTAGTTGCAGAAAATGGTTTGGAATTTCTAGTATCTGAACCTACAAAGATATGGAAGAAATAAATACTAGAATTCTATGGCGCAACTACACTAGATTCTACTGGACTTAAGATCAAATCTATAGTTCAGGGAGCTAAGGTTAAACTTACTTTGAAAAGCTTGAGGAAAACCCTTCAACTCCCAAGAACTCAAGAAGAAGAAGAAGTACCCTCATCAAAGACTAGGGAAGCACTTCAGTGGTGTGGATTAGATCCCACCATGAATAGAAAAGGGATGAATCTGCAAGGAAAATTCCTTTCAGAAGTGGTTGGAAAAGTCATTCTATGCAAGCCAGGGGGACATGATAAGATTTCGGCCTATATGTTCAGCCTGATGACCAGGATTATCTTTAGATTGAACACTGATTGGTCTGAAGTAGTCTTTGAAAGGATTAAGGAAGGAATCAAGAAGCCCAATCTGGGAAGAATCATGAGTCTATACTTGGCTGAAACAATTCCAGAAGTAATGGAACAGATTGCAGGTTCAAAGATCAACCATATGAGAAGGATGGATATAAGGATAATCTCCAGATGGGACATAGTCTTAACAAAGGACATGCCTGATGAAGAGAGGCCAGAGATTCCTGAAAAATCTCTTACACAAGAAATTACAGATGGTGCTCAGGTGTAGGGAGAGCCTCAACTTGAGGAAGAGCCAACACAATTAGAAAGTGAAATGGCTACTCAAACTATACTTGAGGTAATCCAAGAAATTAATCAATCAATTTTCATTAATAAGGATGAAACACTAACTGTGCCTTTGATTGATGCTGACCAGACCACTCAACTAAACAGTCAAGCACAGGATGCTACCATGCAGGATACATCCACAGCTGTTGATGCTCCTGAGTTGTTGGTGCCTCAAGTCCCAACTCAACAAGAGTTTACCCTAGAAGAGTTGTTCCCTGATATAGATCAAGCTGAAACTGGGGGGGGAGCAAGCTAATATTGAGGGGGAGTACGTCAGGACTGAGGAGGAGCAAGGGACTCAGGGGGAGAAAGCAAGAACTGAGGGAGAGCAAGATAACACTCAGGGGGAGATACCTAGGACTGAAAAGGAATTGCCACCTAGTCCTAAGGAAAGAGTTGATATAGCAAGTACTTCAGCTTCTGAAGATGAAGCAGCAATATAAGCTAAGAAGAGAAAGCTGATGGTTTTCAAAAGGAGAAGCCAAAACTATAAAAAGGCATTACAAACTGCTCCACAATCTGCTCCAGCCACAGATTATACCTCTTTGTTGGTATCCTTGCAAGTTAAATTAGATGAGCAAAGAATAGCCATGGAGAAATATATGGATGAGACCCATAAAGATATGCAATTCTCCTTGGCTTAAGATATTAAATCTATAAGATTTGATGTAAATCAGAATAAGAAGGAAATGACTGATTGTTTCCACAAAGGTGGCAATGCAGTAGTCTATCTTGCCAAACAACAAGTAGACATAAAGACTCAAGTTGATGATATAGCTGTTAAGCAGGGCTATGTGCTTGAAAATCAACTAAGAATGAATGACAATCTAACTGAATCACATAATGTGATTGTTACAGAGTTAAAGAATATTGTTACTGCCTAGACTGAGGCCAGGGCTAAAGCCAAGTCAGATTTTGATAAGCAATTACAGGAATGCCTAGCTGTTGTACAAACAGCTATTGAGCAATCACAAAAGTTAATTTCTGCTCAGCTCCTGAAATTAAAGTCCTTCTATAAAGATGGTGTTAATTATCTGGATGAACAAATAAGATTTCATAAAGATGACCTCAGGGATTATATTGACAGAGAAGTCATAAAGGGGGAGAGGGTGTTAGTCAAATCAGGCTCAAATCATACTAAATGGATATCTAATAGCATTAGAGCCACCCTTGGATATCCACCCCTATGTGATGATGATAATGTAGCTGAGTCAGGTATACAACCTGCTTATTTTGAAGTTGCTCAACCTGAAGTTGCTCAGGTTATTTACCCTCCAGCAAATTTTGAGATGATTCAGCATGAAGTATAGTCAATGTACAGCCCTCCAGAGGGTAATAAAATGTCATCCTTGAGAAGGTAGAGATGTCAGGAGCAGCTTTGAATCAAGAGCAAGAGGCTCAACTGTCAAAGAAAAGATTCAAAGAACAGGCTGAGTTAAAGCTTGATTTTGAGCAGTGGAGTCCAACTTCCAGGAATATTATATTGACTGCCTGGAAAGCTGTAAAAGACAAGACCCATGATAGGGGAAAATGGTATACTGAGCAAGAATGACAAAAGCATGAAACTAGATAGGAAGCCATTCTGCAATATAGAAGAAAGGCAAAAGCTGGGAAGCTACCTCCTAATGCTCAGGAGCCTAGCAAGTATTTCCCAAAGCTATTTCACTATTTTGAAAGGCAAAGGATCAGGGCTGAAGAACAAAATAAGAAAGATCTGAAGGGCAAGAAGCCAGCTGAAGATACTGATGCTCCAGTACAAGCCAAGATCCAATCAGGCAAAGGAATAGTCATCAAGGAGCCTGAGCAGCCTTAGGATAGATTTACTAGATTTTACAACTTTGTAATCTTTAGTATTAAAAATCTATGTAAACTATTGTCAAAGAAACTTTTGAAAGTTTAAACAAAACAATGATTAAATGCTCATTATGTTTGCATCATTTCTGTGATGATTTTTTTTATACATGTTTTGTTTATAAGTTATCCTGTCATGTAATATTTTTATACATCATATTGTGTGTTTATTATGAATGGTGTATATCATTAACTAAGGGTTATGACTTCTCCAAATAGGGGGAGATTGTTGGGTACATTGGAAAATGTGTACCAGATTTGAAGAAGCCTTACCTTACTCAATGATATGCATCAAGGTGTATTTGATGTTGTTTTGAGTTTATATGTGCAGGTTAAGAAAGTGCAAGAATGCAGGAAAAAGTTTCTAAGTCCATGTGTCGACACCAGAGGAAGCTGTGTCGACACTTATGAAGGCTTGTGTCGACACCTAGAGTCAGCTGTGTCGACACCTGGAGTCAACTGTGTCGACACTTGGAAAGGCTGTGTCGACACTAGAAGATATTGTGTCGACACACAGAGGCTGTGTCGACACACAGAGAAGTTTAGTTGACATCAACTGTGTCGACACACAGAGGCAGTGTCGACACACAGAAGACTTTGTCGACATCAACTGTGTCGACACACAGAGGCAGTGTCGACACAAAGAATACTTTGTCGACATCAACTATGTCGACACATAGGACTTGTGTCGACACACAGCAGAGTTTCAACAAAGTTAATATTTCTGTAAAGAGAAGAAGTGATTGTGTCGACACACAGAATTAGTGTCGACACATTCTACAGAAGCTGTGTCGAGAAGTAGTGTCAACATCAAGGGAGCTGTGTCGACACCACCAAGGCTTGTGTCGACACTTAGCCTACTTGTGTTGACGCATGATGAAGTTCAGTATCGACACTTTGCTGACAGAGACAGAGATTCAAGAAGTGACAGGATGACTTGACAGCTGCCATTACCAACCGGTCTACTGCAACTGTCAGAGCTGTCAGAAGTTTGTTAGAAACCAGATCAGTCGGTTACCATGGAGGAAGTCTATATAAAGGCATTCTCCATCAAAAGAAAAGAGGATTGATGATAGAGGTTATACACTAATACTGAATACATGAAAAAGAAGAATTTGGAGAGAGAGAGCTCCATCTATTGAAGAAAAGAAAGGGACTCATATCAAAAAGCTCCTCAAGTGCAGATTCTGAACAAGTCTACCAAGAAGGATTCAGATTGAGATCTGAATTTCAAGAAAGAAGCTGATTGAAGATCAACTTCAAAGGAGTTCAACCCTACTGAGTTCAGATTCAAGAAGCTTTGAAGAAAGCTAAGAGTGGTTGTTCTCTGCCATCAGATTCTTCCAAGAACTGATCAAGAAACCATCCATCCTTTCTCTCTCTACTAGGGTGGTGGTATATTACAAACTTAAAACTATTTTCTGTAGGATCTTTATAAGATCTGAGTTGTAAGCCTGTGTTTATAAATGCTGAGTTATAGGAGATTATTTTCTCTGAGTGGTAGGCCTAGTTGAAGGCTGAGGTAGGGCTGTGAGCCTGAGTTGTAGGAGATTGTTATCTCTGAGGTGTAGGCCTTGTTGTAGGCTGAGGTAGGGCAGATTGCCTGAGCTATAGGAGTGTGGACTCACTCTGAGTTGTAGGAGCCTTGTTTAGGTTCTGAGCTGTAAGATCTGCGGATCTGAGGTGAAGAGAAGAAGTTAGGCCGAATCTAGCACACTGCTAGATAGGCGAAGGGGGAAAGTGGATGTACCCAAACCTTGGGGAACCACTATAAAATTGTGTGTAATCTGTGACTGTGTGTATTTCTGTGAATTCTGTGATTGTGGTAGCTGTAGAACTGGTAGATAAATTTGATTATCTGAATACATATTCTGCCTTAGTGTAAAAAGGAATTGCACCTATTCACCCCCCTCTAGGTGTTTAGGAACCAATTCTTTCAGAGACTTTTATGTTGAAGAAGTATTAGTCTCAAGTTAAGGAGGTGGACACTACTCCAGACTCACCAATGGAGGTGGAACTAGATGGAAACAATAGGGCAGATGATCGCGATGAGTCATCTGACTCTTATGAGACAGACACTGTGCAACCCGCGGAAGCGGAGCCATACTCAATTACTAGAGGAAAGTCTACGAGAGAGGTCAGACTCCCACAAGCTACAGGACACTATAACATATGTATTTCACGTGATCTACTCAGATCCTGGTTCTTATCGAGAAGCTATAGAGAGCATAAATAGTTTTCATTGAAAAACTGTTATGGTAGAAGAGATGGAATCTCTTCAGAAGAACAAGACTTAAGACTTGGTTAGTCTGTCTAAAGAGGCTAAGGCAATCCGTTCCAAATGAGTGTTCAGGAAAAGGAGTCCACATTAGGAAAAGATTAGTGGAGATACAAGGACAGATTAGTAGCCAAGAGGTTCACGCAAAAAAAGAGAGTTGACTTTTATGAAATCTTTTCACTTGTGGAAGAGCTCTGTTCTATTAAGGTACTACTCGTCTTGGTAGCTATGTGGAACATAGAGCTGGAGCAGATGAACGTGAAGACTGCTTTTTTTACTGCAACCTTGAGGAGGAGATCTATATACTACAACTTGAGGGGTTCATTTGACCCAGTGATGAGAAAAATGTGTGAAAGCTGAAAAGGTCTCTCTATGGTCTGAAGCAGGTTCCGAGGATGTAGTACAAGAAGTTTGATACCTTCATGACATCACACGGCTACAACAAAAGCCAGCACGATAGGTGTGTCTACTATAGGTTTCTTGCAGATGGTAATATTCTAATTTGGATACTCTACGTCGATGACATGTTGATTGCTTGCAAGTCAGCCAAAAAAATTCAGGTACTGAAACAAAAAATTACACTCTGATTTTTGAGATGAAAGATCTCGATCATGTACATAAGATCCTTGGGATGGAGATCAAACATGACATAAAACGAGGCATACTATGACTTTCTCAGACTGTCTACATTAAGAAGGTACTTAAAAAGTTCAATATAGTGGAATCTAAAGCTGTTACGACTCATTTGAGACGACAGTTTAGATTGTCATCACGGTAGTGTCCAACCACAGAGGAGGAACGCTAGAAGATGCTCAGAGTATCATATGCTAGTGCAATAAGATGTTTGATGTACGCGATAATATGCACAAGACTAGATATCACTCAGACAGTGAGCGTTGTTAGCAAATACACAACAAATCCAGGGCGACAACACTAGGAAGCAGTCAAGTGGATTCTGTGGAATTTGAAAGGAATGTCAGACGTCAGCTTACTTTTTAAGAGGAGCAATGATGTTGGAGCTTTAGAGAGCTTCGTTGATTTTGACTACGCAGGCGACCTCAGCAAGAGTAGATCTACTTCAGAGTACATATTCCTTCTAGGTAGAGGTCCTATTAGTTGGAAAGTCACTCTTCAGGACATATTCGTTCTGTCCACGGCAAAAGCAGAGTACATTGCTGCGGTGGAGGCTGCTAAAGAAGCTATTTGGCTCAGAGATCTCATCAAGGAACTCAGGGTTTCTCAGGAATCGATGAAATTGCACTATGACAGTTAGAGTGTAATTTGTCTTACAAAGGACCCGGTCTATCATTCAAGAACAAAACACATCGATGTGCACTACCACAAGCTGAGGGAGTTCGTTGGAGGAGGCAAGATTCTACTGAAGGTGCCCACGAAGTACAACGTTGCAGATATGTTGATAAAGACATTAACATGAGTCAAATTCAAGCACTGTCTTGACTTGACTCATATTTGTACCCGCTGATCGTGGTGACCCCAGGGAGAGGGGGTAGTTTTAGAGGGAGAAGATCCATGCTACAGGTGGAGCATGCTATATAAGGGGCGTCAATGTGGAGATTGCTATATAATATCGCCCCTTCTTCATACCTTTTAAACCGGGCGGTTCATTTTAACCCCTCCTATTATTATATAAAGTGGGGTTTTTGGTTCATCAGGGTAGATTATAGAATAGAGGGAGATGGGAAGTGACTGTCTAGGCAAAGTCACAAAGAGGAGCTTGCACTTGCCGGTCTCATCACAAGGAGGTGCCACCGCAACTGTCCAATCTATCCATCGGATTCCGTCGTCGCCAGAGAGCCATTAACCATCGCGGCTGCTCCCAAAAAACCGCAAGAAGGAAGAGGGCTCGACCTAGGGCTTCAACCAAATTGGTGGAGGTCGTCTCGGGATAGTTAGCGACCGTTTTGGACCCTCCAAGTTCTCTATTTCTCTATTGTAAACATTACTCTGATTATATTAGTGGATCTTCTCCGACACTCTTCCCATGGATGTAAGAGCTTCTCTCCGAACCACGTAAATTTTATGCTGTCTGTGTGCTTGAGTTTCTTTATGCATGTTGAATTTTCTTCAGGTGGTCAACGAGATAGCCTGACACCAAATTAATATTCTCAGAACTATCAAGATCACACCTTCATCATGCAGAAATTTCTCTGGACCTTGGAGTGAGCAGTGGTTATCTCAACTAAAGTCAGTCAACCAGCAAACACATGCAGCACAAGAGTCTTTATTGATTAACAACAAAATTCTTTACAAAACGAGACATACATGGCGAGACATGCTTCACCAAAACCAATACAGGGAGAGTAGAACACATTACAATGACAAGACAAACACAAGCCGTGCAGACTCAAACACCAAGCCGCAGGTCTACTGCTGTGGAGTATGCACAATCCTCCAGGTCGCCAGACCGCAACCCAAGCCGCGCGGACTACCCCTTATTCCAATGCTAGCTCTAGCCGCCGATCTGCAAGCCGCCTAACTGCGCGGTCGCCTAGCCGCCTAACCGCACAAGCTGCGATGCCGAATAGAACAGTCCGCCTGAAGCAGATCACTTATTGAACCCTGAACCAAGTTGTCAAACAGAAGACCGTCTAGTCGCTATCCGCGACCTGCTTTTTACCGCCTGTTGCTTAACCGCAGAGTCTGCACTATTCCTGATGATGAGTACGATTATGATAGACTTTTTACTATCATAATTGTAATCATGTCTACTATTTCCTACCCCTTTTTGTGTTGATTTCATGATAATAGTAAAGAAACTGTCGTATCATAGATAGAAGAGCATATTTAAAAGTCTTTGGCAGTTCTTGTAATAAACTATTTACTGAGCCTATCATTTTTTCTATTGCAGGTAATGCCAACCAATGGACCTAAAAGTCTCGGAGCAAACAGAGGAGTTCACGGAGTCAACATGGCTGATGACAGGACGAAAATTTAGTGCACACGGCCAGACACACGGCCGTGTGCCTACCCGTGTCCTATGCACCTGGAGCTGAAGAATTTGGGCGCAGACAATGGAACCTCACACGGCCAGACACACGACCGTGTGCCTACCCGTGTCATCTTTGCACACGACTGCAGACCAACCCGTGTCTGAGGAACACGGCTGAACACACAGCCGTGTCCCTACCCGTGTCATCTGACACGGCCCACGACCAGACACGCCTTCTCGTGGGGAACCGCCTAGGAACCGTCCACACGGCCTGCCATACGGCCGTGTGCGACCCCGTGTCCGACCTGTTTGCAAGGGAGCTATAAATTTCCTGTAGAAAAATTTGTTTAGGACTTTTGGATCATTTCTGGATTGGAGAACTGCTGGAGGCCGAAGGGGAGCATCCAAGACAAGGAGGATTGAAGGGTATTCCTATGTATTTTCATTTAATCATTAACCCCTTTGAATCCTTCCCTTATCTTGATGATTCATCTTCAATTTATGTTTTAATTTGCATGAATTTCCCTTTGAACATTCTAGTAATCATGTATCACCTTGTTTATGTCACATTTGTAGTATTTTATTTGTGTTTATGCAATCAAGCAAAGAGTTTAATCCTCCTTATGAATTATTTATTTGTTTTACAAAATTTGCAATTGGCTAGATTGAGAAATTGGTTCTTTGCAATGCTTTTGGTATGTTCATATTGTGATGATAATTCCCTTTGTAATTCTAACTTAATGATCGAGAGATATTTTGTTTGGAAAATTAGAACACGAATAAAAGGATTCATGTTAATTTAGCGATAACATTCATGAATTTATGTAGTATTAAAGGTATTTTGCTCAATGCGAACTTGAGTGTTGTGAATTGTTCGAGAGAAAATTCACTATCTTAGGTTTAGATTTGGAATTGCTCGAGAGAGAATTTTGATGAAAAATTAACCTTTACATTGCACAACTTTAACAATCTTTTCATGTCATGATCGCTTAGAATTAAATTAATAAATGAAATTATTCATGTAATTATTTAAAAGCTTCATGTTTTTATCGTTTTTATCTCTCCAATACTGAATCATCCAATTGGTCATAGTTAGGTTAATGTAGTTTAAATATCACTTTTGTTTAGAGGTATGATAATAAAGGGAGGGTGAGTACGAATAGTTGAAACGACCCTGTGGAATACGACACGAGATGTAGATTTCTCATATATTACGATTGATAGGTGCGCTTGCCTGAATGCTAATTCAATCTAGTTTAAGTCCATCTACATAATTGTATTAGAATGTAGAATGAAATCGCATTGAATTATTACTTGTTAGCAACAAAAATCATCAAGTTTGCATAAAAGGTTCTTGATTGCTATCATCTAAGTATTGCGAGTAGGAGAAGATGAAGTCACTTTTCAAATTGACAATACTATGAAACAATCCTTAGATAACGATGATTATTGCTATTTTTCTCATGGTATTGATGATTTTATGTCTTCTATAAATTCTAATTTTTATTATAAAGATCCTTTAGAAATTTGCATAACTAACAATTATCTAGAAGATGATAAAAATGATGACATTATTGAACATTTATTTTTTTTAGAGAATTGTGTTGCTATGAATAGAACAACGGAATATAGTTTAATTACTGAAGGAGATCATGAAATTCTTAAGAATAATACTAAGGATCCACCGATAGTAGAATTAAAAAAATTACCGGATCATCTTGAGTATGCATTCTTAGGAACAAATTCTTCGTACCCAGTTATCATATCTTCAAATCTTTCCAAACTTGAAAAAGAAAAATTGATAACCGTATTGAAGAAATGTAAAGGTGCAATAGCGTGACAAATATCTGATATAAAGGGTATTAATCCTAGTTTTTGCACTCATAAAATCCTTTTGGAAGAAAACTATAAGTCGTCTATTCAACCGCAACGTAGGCTAAATCCTAATATGAAAGAGGTAGTTAAGGCTGAGATTGTAAAGTTATTAGATGCTGGTATTATATATCCTATTTCGGATAGTTCATGGGTTAGTCCTGTTCAAGTAGTTCCTAAGAAGGGTGGCCTGACCGTAGTAGCAAATGATAGAAATGAATTAATTCCAACGCGAACAGTAACAGGTTGGCGTGTCTGTATAGACTATAGGAAATTAAACGATGCCACTAGGAAAGACCATTTCCCTCTTCCTTTCATTGACCAGATATTAGAACGCTTATCAGGACATTCATATTATTGTTTTCTAGATGGACTTTCTGGATACTTTCAAATTCCTATAGCACCAGAAGACCAAGAGAAAACAACATTTACTTGCCCATTTGGTACCTTTGCCTATAGACGTATGCCTTTCGGGTTATGTAATGCACCCGCCACATTTCAAAGGTGCATGCTAGCCACCTTTAACGAGTATGTTGAAGATATTATGGAAGTGTTCATGGATGATTTTTCTGTTTTTGGCGACTCTTTTGAGTTGTGTTTGAATAATCTAGAGAAAGTTCTTAGGAGGTGTGAGGAGACGAATCTAGCGCTTAGTTGGGAGAAGTGTCATTTCATGGTACAAGAAGAGTTAGTCCTTGGCCATAAAATTTCAAGCCAAGGAATTCAAGTAGATAGAGCAAAAATAGAGACCATAGAAAAATTGCCACCACCAACTTCCGTAAAGGCAGTGAGAAGTTTCTTAGGACACATGGGATTTTATTGCCGTTTTATTAAAGACTTCTCTAAAATAGCTAAACCACTTACAAGGCTTTTAGAAAAAGACACACCTTTTATTTTTGAACAAGAGTGTCTACATGCCTTTGAGTTCTTAAAAGAAAAATTAATTAATTCTCCTATTATGATCGCACCTGATTTTAGTCAACCATTTGAGATCATGTGTGACGCTAGTAGTTTTGCGGTAGGGGCTGTTTTAGGACAACGCCGAAACAAACATTTTCACCCAATATATTATGCTAGTAAAACACTTAATAATGCACAGGAGAATTATACAATTACTGAAAAAGAACTCCTAGCGGTGGTATTCGCCTTTGATAAATTTAGACCATATTTAATATTGTCCAAAGTGGTAGTGTATACGGATCACTCTGCACTTAGATATTTGCTAGCCAAAGCGGAAGCAAAGCCTCGTTTAATCCGATGGGTTCTTCTTCTACAAGAATTTGATCTAGAAATTAGGGATAAACGAGGAGCGGAAAACTTAGCGGCAGATCATCTTTCACATTTAGAAAACCCACTACGATCAATGTTAGATGAATCTGAAATTTCTGATACATTTCCTGAGGAATCATTATTTGCCATATCTACCAATATACATCTAGATTATCCATGGTTTGCAGATTATGCAAACTATCTTGTGGCTAAGGTTCTTCCAAAAGACTTTTCATATCAGCAGAAAAAGAAATTTTTCTCTGACTTGAAATATTACTTTTGGGAGGATCCTTTTCTTTTTCGGATATGTGCAGATTCTGTTATAAGAAGGTGTGTATCAGCGGAGGAAGGTTGGAAGATTTTGGAGCAGTGTCATTCAGGTCCTGCTGGTGGTCACTATGGAGCGAATCGCTCCGCTAAAAAGGTTCTTGATTCCGGGTTTTATTGGCCCCTTCTATTCAGGGATGCCCAAAGGTATGTGCTTTCATGTGATTCTTGCCAAAAGCAGGTAATATTTCTAAATTACATGAAATGCCTCAAAAATTTATCCTTGAATGTGAAGTATTCGATGTGTGGGTATAGATTTTATGGGACCATTTCCAGTTTCTTTTGGGAATAAATATATTTTGGTAGCTGTAGATTATGTATCAAGGTGGGTTGAAGCGCAAGCTTTGCCTACTAATGATAGTAGGGTTGTAATTAGATTTTTGAAATCCTTATTCGCACGATTTGGCACACCGCGTGCACTTATTAGCGATAGGGGTTCACACTTTTGTAATCTACAACTAGACAAAGTATTAGAAAAATATGGAGTTACATATAGGATAGCCACTCCGTATCATCCTCAAACTAGTGGGCAAGTTGAAGTTTCCAATAGAGACCTTAAGAGAATCTTAGAAAAATCTATAGAAGGGAATAGGAAGCAGTGGTCTAGGAAACTCAACGACTGTTTATGGGCTTATAGGACCGCCTACAAAACGCATATAGGGACCACCCCCTTTAGATTAGTCTACGGTAAATCTTGCCACCTACCTATAGAATTAGAACACAAATCATATTGGGCAATACGCTCCTTAAATTTTGACGCTAGTTCTATAGGAGAGAAGCGTAAACTTCAACTTAACGAATTAGATGAGTGGAGAACTATGACCTATGAGAACTCCCGGATTTATAAGGAGAAAACCAAACTATTTCATGACCGTCACCTTCGTAAACCCAAGGTATTCCAAAAAGGTGACCAAGTCCTCCTTTATAACTCCAGATTACGTTTATTCCCAGGGAAGTTAAGGTCTAAGTGGTCCGGACCCTTTAAAGTTAAAGAAGTCTTTCCCTACGGTACCATCGAGTTAACTCACCCCGAGAAGGGAGATTTTAAGGTTAATGGTCACCGACTTAAACCCTATTATGGTGAAATCCCTATGGACTTCACTCGTCTAGAGACTTGCCTCCGTCTAGATTAGTTTCATATTAACTATAATAGGTGTTTTTAAGTATTATTGCTTTAGTATAAATTAATTAGATGCATTGAAAAATTAATGAAAAAAAAAGAAGAAAGAAATTTTTTTTTTTATGAAAAAAAAAATTTTTCCACCAAATTTTAATGAGGAAAAAAAAATTTTCTGGAGTGGCACACGGCTAACCACACGGCCGCGTGGATGGCCGTGTACATGACACAGGCTCAGGCCCAGCCGTGTGGAATTAATTCCGTAGAAGGTCATTTTCATCCCGAGCACAACACGGGTCCACACCAACCCGTGTGCATAGCCGTGTGCATCGGTCTCGACGATCGTCGAGACCGATGTGTCGAGACATCGAACACGGGCGTGTCTGATTACACACGGCCGTGTCACCTACCTACCCGTGTTTATGTACCGTGCCAGCTGCAACACGGGGCACCACACGGCCGTGTTGTCGCCCGTGTCCACCTGACGCGCTGTCCCCAGTCAGTTTGACCACACAGACCGAGGCAGGCCCGTGTTCCACGAGGCCTCGGATCCCCTAACACGGGTGAGCACACGGCCGTGTGCACACCCGTGTTCCATTACTTTACACGGACCGACGCACCCCGTGTTCCACGAGGGTGTTGATTCGCTAACACGGGTTCACACACGCCCGTGTGCGAACCCGTGTTCAACATCTATAAATAGGGCCGTGTGGATTTCTTCCTTGCTCACTCCAAATCCTCTCCCAGCTTCAGTCATCCCGTGGCCTGAACCCCAAGGCACCATATTTTCTCAAATTCTCGTCCCCCTTCACTCGCATTTTTCCCCTTCTACATCATGTCTTCCGGAAGAAGTGGAGGTCGCCGTTGCCGACCGGAATTACAAGTCTCAACGGAGAGGCGGGATGCCGCTGCTCCGCTAATTTTTACCGATGCATCACACACCGCCCGCTTCAACCGCTTGCAATCAAAAAAATTTCAAGACATACGTATTATTGATTGGAGCGTACTTGAAGAGATAAACTTAGCTGGAGATGTCAGGGGGCTAATTTCTGTAACAGGGTGGGATCAATTTTTTGCCATAGAGGAGTTAGGCTTTAGGGAACTCACCTTAGAGTTCCTATCTTCATTTTATTCCAGCTTTAGGCCTAACTTCATCGACGCACCGCACGCGCCCGAGGGGATAGTTTCATTTCGAGTGGGTGGCACATTTTATACACTCACCATGCTCCAGTTCACCCAATATTTAGGGGTGTATGAGGAGTCGTTCCTTTTTAGTGCGGCCTACCCCGAACTCCACTTCGAACTCCCCAACCGTGATATGGCCGGTGGTATCTGGCGCCAGATTTCATTTGACACTGGCGCCTACGAGGCCAAGAGATTCAAGGCATCTAAATTGATTTCTCCCGCCCTACATTACGTCCACCATCTCCTCAGCCACACGTTGAGCGGTCGGGGCGAAAGCTCCGGAGTTGTCAGTAGGCAGGATCTGTTATACCTCTACAGCATGACTTCATGATATCCTCTACATCTCGGTTATCTTCTAGCCCAGTTCATTCTTCATCAGGCTGACACCCCCCGTATAGGATCTATTTGCGTAGCACCCTATATTACTCGCCTCGTGAAGAATATAGGCATCTTTTTAGCCCTCCCCCAGATGACAGTGGTCGCAAAGACCGTGCCTATCACGATGGCTAGTCTTCGTGCCCTCCGCCTCGTCACCGCCCGTCAGGGCCGGGGAGGGGTTATATATTCTATTGCTCGATGTGGACCGCATATACAGGATGACAGTGATGATGAGATAGATCCTGACCTCAACGTGCCATTGGTGCCTCCACCCCATTCCACCTACGCTCATGGCGAGTCGTCTACTGCACCTCCTCCACCTCAGTCACGGTACTCGCGCGAGTTTAGACAGTTCTTCGACGCCGAGCTATCGCCGCGCCTACAGGACATTAAGGAGGAGCAGAAGCGGACCGAGGACCTCCTCGTACAGATCAGAGACCACCTTGGGCTCGCCCCTCGCCAGCCGCCAGCTCCAGCATCGCCTTCCTTCCCGGACGATTCGACAGACCACCAGGCTTACTTCTGATATATATTGATGTAGTGCTATCTTCATGTATCGTATCTTGTATTTTTTTTATATATCAGTGTATTCAGTTCTATCAGCTATTATATATCAGTGCATTCTATTACAACTCCTATTTTTTTTAAAGTACTCTTCTACTTATTATGGTAGCAGTTTTTTTTTCTTATATCATCATGAAATCACTCTATGTTCGCTTTTTACTTTGCACTGAGGACATTGCAAATTTTAAGTCTGGGGGTATTAATTAGAATGGTTATTCATGTGGTTACAATTGATTCTAATCTGCCTATCATAATACTCAAGTTTGTTATACCCCCCCTACAAATTTTGTTGATCTTTTAAGCTCTCATTATTCATTCATTTGGAATTATAAATATTTAATTTACCTTCGCACACTGATTAAAATGAATTGATGTAGAATCATAGAGTATTCAACTTTGTTGATTTTGTAATTAAGCATAGAAATTTTTTTTAGCTTAATTTTCTCTATATAATTTAATTTTAAGATTACTCTTCTATATTTGTAACTATCCAACACTCTATTTTAGAAAATATATTTATCTATAATAAAGTGAGTCGATGAGTGTAACATTTTTTATAATTTGGTATTAGGGCCTTAAAATTAAAAATTACTCCCTATTGATATCTAGGACTCACCCTCTAGCATTCCTCAAAACATTACATAGGTTAATTAGTAAGGGAGGAAATGACTTAGGCCTCCTATTGGATAGCTTGAGCCTTGGTATCCCAACACCTTTAACATGCTACCCTTGCACACCCAATTTGAACCTAATCCCCATCCTTTTGATGCTCTACTATTAAAATTCACCAAGGCCAAATCCCTACCTATTAAAACACCTATCATTGATGCCTGCTTGGAATGATTTGTTCATTGTGATATGTGGCCTGAGTGCGTGTATACTTGCACCCACTTGGAATGATCCCTAATTTGAACCCAAAAAAAGGAGACATAGTGATATGTGGCCTGAGTGCGTGTATACTTGCACCCACTTGGAATGATCCCTACTATGGTCCCTTGGTATATATATATATATATATATATATATATATATATATATATATATATATATATATATATATATATATATATATATATATATATATATAATAGAGTGCCCTTCAAAATGTGGGAAATATACAAATTGCAAAGCCTGGGGGTGTTTACAAAAAATTGAAATATGTTAAGGTATCTTCCAACATAAGGCTCAATCAAGATTTAGGTGTGAAAAATTCATCGAACTTATCCTTCATCACCTCACCTTTAATCTTCTATCCTAAGCCAAGAAGGCTACACAAAAATTCAAGTCCTAAGGATCCAACCTTACTAATTCTAAATTGTGCTGTGATGAGGGTGTAAAAAGGGTAAGCTCATGATTATCAGTAAGAGTACTTATAAGTTTTGAAACACGAATACGTATCTTATAGAGATTGTTATTTTCTCCTCATATTTGTTAAAGATGACTATACTTTTATTTCTAAAAGCGAGTGAGAGATAGTTAAAATGATATATTAGAGGAATTTTAAGATAAATCTATATTTAGAAAAGTCTGCTAAGTTATTTCCTATGCGATTACATCATCAAAGTTCTCTTAAATTCATAGCAACCAGTGTGCGGAGGCAAAATTATTTAATGGTAACCCAGGTGTTTGAATTAGTTTGCTTAGGGACAAGCAAACATCTAAGTCTGGGGGTATTTGATGAGTACGATTATGATAGGCTTTTTACTATCATATTTGTAATCATGTTTACTATTTTCTACCCCTTTTTGTGTTGATTTCATGATAATAGTAAAGAAACTGTCGTATCATAGATAGAAGAGCGTATTTAGAAGTCTTTGGCAGTTCTTGTAATAAACTATTTACTGAGCCTATCATTTTTTCTATTGCAGGTAATGCCAACCAATGGACCTAAAAGTCTCGGAGCAAACAGAGGAGTTCACGGAGTCAACATGGCTGATGACAGGACGAAAATTTAGTGCACATGGCCAGACACACGGCCGTGTGCCTACCCGTGTCCTATGCACCTGGAGCTGAAGAATTTGGGCGCAGACAATGGAACCTCACACGGCCAGACACACGGCCGTGTGCCTACCCGTGTCATCTTTACACACGACTGCAGACCAACCCGTGTCTGAGGAACACGGCTGAACACACGGCCGTGTCCCTACCCATATCATCTGACACGGCCCAGGACCAGACACGTCTTCTCGTGGGGAACCGCCCAGGAACCGCCTAGGAACCGTCCACGCGGCCTGCCACACGGCCGTGTGCGACCCCGTGTCCGACCTGTTTGCAAGGGAGCTATAAATTTCCTGTAGAAAAATTTGTTTAGGACTTTTGGATCATTTCTGGATTGGAGAACTGCTGGAGGTCGAAGGGGAGCATCCAAGACAAGGAGGATTGAAGGGTATTCCTATGTATTTTCATTTAATCATTAACCCCTTTGAATCCTTCCCTTATCTTGATGATTCATCTTCAATTTATGTTTTAATTTGCATGAATTTCCCTTTGAACATTCTAGTAATCATGTATCACCTTGTTTATGTTACATTTGTAGTATTTTATTTGTGTTTATGCAATCAAGCAAAGAGTTTAATCCTCCTTATGAATTATTTATTTGTTTTACAAAATTTGCAATTGGCTAGATTGAGAAATTGGTTCTTTGCAATGCTTTTGGTATGTTCATATTGTGATGATAATTCCCTTTGTAATTCAAACTTAATGATCGAGAGATATTTTGTTTGGAAAATTAGAACACGAATAAAAGGATTCATGTTAATTTAGCGATAACATTCATGAATTTATGTAGTATTAAAGGTATTTTGCTCAATGCAAACTTGAGTGTTGTGAATTATTCGAGAGAAAATTCACTATCTTAGGTTTAGATTTGGAATTGCTCGAGAGAGAATTTTGATGAAAAATTAACCTTTACATTGCACAACTTTAACAATCTTTTCATGTCATGATCGCTTAGAATTAAATTAATAAATGAAATTATTCATGTAATTATTTAAAAGCTTCATGTTTTTATCGTTTTTATCTCTACAATACTGAATTATCCAATTGGTCATAGTTAGGTTAATGTAGTTTAAATATCACTTTTGTTTAGAGGTATGATAATAAAGGGAGGGTGAGTACGAATAGTTGAAACGACCCTGTGGAATACGACACGAGATGTAGATTTCTCATATATTACGATTGATAGGTGCGCTTGCCTGAATGCTAATTCAATCTAGTTTAAGTCCATCTACATAATTGTATTAGAATGTAGAATGAAATCGCATTGAATTATTACTTGTTAGCAACAAAAATCATCACCTGACCGCAATCAGAGCCAAGTCCTGGCTTTTCAGCGTTATCCGCACAACTTCGGTTGGTTACTACTCCTGATGTGACATGGGTCCTATTTATAGACATGATGATGAGTGTGGTCACCGCCCTAGCCGATAGGATTACTGCCACATCCCGCAGCAAGAACAAGTGTATCTGCAAGCCCGCGGATACACACACCAGTCCGCCGCTGCCTGTGCAAGATAGCCAGCCCGCCTATGCTTCACCAAGGCTGGACACAACGCCAGTCCGCCTTGTTGCCAAGGGCCAAGCCAGGACCGCCATAGCCGGACTCTACAGCAATATTGTCCGCCAATCCGCGGACACATCTCCAGCCCGCTTATCCCGAGCCAACAGTCTCGCCACCAAGGCACCTGCCAGACTCAGCGGATACGTCGTTCCAGTCCGCTCATATTACATACAGCTCTAGTCTGCATATCCCTGCAAACAACTCCAGTCTGCATACCCTGAGTCCATAGCCTTGTCACCAAGACACTTACTGGACTCAGCGGACACTGCTCCAGTCTGCTTACACAGCAGACACCTCCAGTCCGCATCTTCCGCAGACTGCTCCAGTCGACATATCCCGCAGACTGCTCCAGTCCGCATATCCCAAGTCCACAGCCATGCCAGCAAGGCAGCTGTCGGAATCAGCGGACCCCAGCTCCAGTCCGCACGCAATTGCGGACACAATCTCTAGTCCGCTTCTCTCAAACTCGCAACCAAGGCACACATCACTTCTGTCAAGCTTGGCGGACTGAGACACAGTCCGCACTCCACTGCGCGATCTCCCCGGACTGAGCCGAACATGGACTTGGTTCAGAACCAACCAAGTCCACACTACTGGCCAAAAGGACCAGTCCGCACTTACTAGCGGACACTACATCCAGTCCACCTGTCCCGGCGAGCTACAATATCAGTCCGCATTGACCTGCGGTCTCCGCGGCTTCCACTTGCTGCTTCACCAGAGCAACACCAAGGCATTTGCCAAGCTGGTCTGCCAAGCTCCACTTATTCGGTCCGCTTCTTGCCGGTCTCCACGGATATAGTCTTTATCCACCGGGTTACTTCCTGGGATTCAGCTGCTTGCAGAGGATAAGCCGACCTGGCTATCCGTCGTTGCTGTACGCGTAGTCCGCGCGAACAGACCGCCCAGGCCTCTACAGAACAAACCATCTGCACAAGCTCCGCTGACCCGGCTGTCCGCCAAACCTGTCCACGTAGTCCGCGCGGATAGTTTGCCCAAGTCCTCCATTCAACCACTTTCACTTTACAAATTTCAACACTCCCCTTGAAGTGAGAAGTGATGAATAACTCCAGCAGCTCCCGTAACCTTGCACCTGGTCCCTCCGATAGCATCTACGAAGAGATGTCCAAGACATAGTTCTCGCCCCGCATATCATGGACAATGAGGGAGCCCTCCAGTATCTCCCAAAAGGAGCCATGATTCCCTCTGCCTTCTTCATCAGCTTCAACATCCACTTATGCATCATAGGAGTATCACCAACAACCTTGGGCACAGGAGCCCAAGCCTTGTCACCTTTGAGAGTAGTCACATCTTCAGCTTTGAAGTCAACCACCTCCTTGATTATAGTGGGGTCATCACAGCTAGAAAGTACTCTCTCGACCTGAGGGCTTGCAAGGAAACATGGGATCAAGCCCGCCATGTTCCCTTCGCTATATCGAGCTGGTGGCTTACTTATCCTCTTCGATCTCCGAAGAACCTAATCATGACTATCCACCTCCGCTACTCCTTCTATACCAACTCCGTTCTCGGGCAAAGCCAAAACAATGCTCCCCTTGCTTCCTGAATAAGATGCCTCCTCACTAGAACCAGGAGCACCTAGAGCAACGCTCCCCCTGCTACCTGAACCAGAAGCCTCCGCTCTCGAACAAGAACTACCTGGAACATCGCTCCTCCTGCTTCCTGAACCGGAAGCCTCCGCCTTCGAGCCAGAAGAACTTGGAGCATCGCTCCCCCTGCTTCCCGACTCTAACGTCTTTGCCCCGAAGCTAGAACAACCTAGAGCTCCTGGTGACCTAGGCAGCTCCATCTGAACTTTAGCAGTAGCCTCCTTCAGCCCACCATCTAACCTGCTCATCTCTAGCTCCACATATGAGCTATCCCAATACGATGTCAGCTCATCGAAGACAACGTCTCTCGACACAATGAGCCTCTTCGTCACAGGATCCATACACCTCCATCTTCTCTTCTGCTTATCATACCCAACAAATACTAGCTTCGTCTTGAGAGCATCCAGAGTGTGTACGTAGCAGGTAGATCCAAATACCCGTATGTGCTTCACACTTGGCATCACCCCGAACATCAGCTCATATGGAGTCTTCACATAGATCGAACTAAGAGGCATCCGATTGATGACATGAGCAGCACGGGCCATCCCTTCCGCCCAAAGAGCCTTAGGAACGCCTTTACTCTGAAGCCAACACTTGCAGGTCTCCGTCAACCAACGGATCATCCGAGCTGCAACACTACCTTGTTATGAAGTATGTCCACAAGAAAGCTCCTTCCGGATCCCATGCTTCTTGCAAAAGTTCGAGAACTCGGTTGAGCCAAACTCACCACCTATACTTGTCCTCAACTTCTTGATCTGCAGGCCAAGCTGGCCTTCCACAAACTTCTTGAACTCCACAAACAAGCGCATCATGTTCGACTTCGCCTTCATGAAGTATACCCAAGTATACCTTGAATAGTCATCAATCAATATCATCATGTACCTGCTGCCTCCAAGACTGGCAGTGACGGTCGGTCCAACCAGAGCACAATGGACAACCTCCAAAGGTGCTTTACATTTGGATCGTGCCTTATCAACCATAAAGCGATAAGATTCACCATGCTGACATCCCGCACATCCCTGACCATCGCCATAGGATGACAATCTAGGCAAGCCTCTTACGAGTCTTCTTACGGCCATTGCTTTCAGCTTGTCCATCCCTACATCCCCCGGTCTTTCATGCTAGATAGCTGCACTATCACTGGCCTTCATCCGATCAGCACCTGAACTTGTTGAAGTCCCAACTAAGTTCTTCTCCTTACTCCCAACATGAGCTACGTTCGCCGAGAGCAAGATAACCATGCACTCTTTCCTGAGATGACCATGCTGCTTGCATTTATAGCACCTTGGTCCTTCCTTCCTCTTCCCATCACGCCTAGGAGAAACACTCCTCTCTTGCTGATATGAAGTAGAAGGACCATCCTCTGCAGTAACCTTCACCTCCTTCCTGAATAACCCATCAAGGGAAGTCCAAACCTCCGCAGCTGACCGACATCCACTGATGTGATCTAAGAGCTCCGATGAGATCACCTGCTTGAGAATAGACTCTGCTTTCGCATTTGTCTCCTTCCAAGCTCTCATCTATTCAGCATTGCAAGCAATAGCCTCTTGTCTTTCTGCTCCGCATACTACCTCCCAAAGGTCCTCGCCAAGAAGAAAGCTCTCCATACAAGACTTTCACCTATCAAAGTTCGTCTCTGTAAGGAGTTCAATTCCAAGACAACTTGCATCTTGCACTGCCATGGTTCTACCACTAGTTCCCTCTTCACAAGAGCAACAACCACTTCAGTTGAACACTGCTTATCCACTCCAATCCAGCTCTGATACCATGTTGAATTTTATCCAGGTGGTCAACGAGATAGCCTGATGCCAAATTAATATTCTCAGAACTATCAAGATCATACCTTGATCATGCGGAAATTTCCCTGGATCTTGGAGTGAGCCGGGGTTATCTCAACTAAAGTCAGTCAACTAGCAAACACATGCAGTACAAGAGTCTTTATTGATTAACAGCAAACTTCTTTACAAGATGAGACATACATAGCGAGACATGCTTCACCAAAACCAATACAGGGAGAGCAGAGCCAATTACAAAGACAAGACAAACACAAGCTGCGCGGACTCAAACACCAAGCCGTCGATCTACTGCTGTGGAGTCCGCACAATCTGCTAGGTCGCCAGACCGTAACCTAAGCCGACAGGTCGCCTAGCCGCCAGACCGCACAACTGTGATGGCGAATAGAACAGTTCGCTTGAAGTAGGCGACTTATTGAACCCCGAACCAAGTTGAAAAAGAGAAGATCGTCTGGTCGCTGTCCGCGACCTGATGTTTACCGCCTGTTGCTTAACCGCAGAGTCTGCACTGTTCCTGATCGCAATCAGAGCCAAGTCCTAGCTTTCCAGCGCTATCCGCACAACCTGCACAGCACAATCCGGTCAACTCAAACAAACCGCGTAGACACAAAAGTCCAGTCCGCAACAACTGTTGCCGGCTCAATTTACTATTCACTTACTTCGGTTGGTTACTACTCCTGATGTAACATGGGTCATATTTATAGACACGATGATGAGTGTAGTCACCACCCTAGCCGATAGGTTTACCGCCACATCCTGCAGCAAGAACAAGTGTATCCGCAAGCCCGCGGATACACACACCAGTCCGCCGCTGCCTGTTCAAGATATCCAGCCTGTCTATGCTTCACCAAGGCTGAACACAACACCAGTCCGCCTTATCACCAAGGGCCAAGCTAGGACCGCCACAACCGGACTCTGCAGCAATATTGTCCGTCAATCCGCGGACACAACTCCAACCCGCTTATCCCGAGCAAACAACCTCGCCACCAAGGCACCTGCCGGACTCAGCGGATACGTCATTCCAGTCCGCTCATACTGCGGACAACTCTAGTCTGCATATCCCTGTAGACAACTCCAGTCCGCATACCCTGAGTCCATAGCCTTGTCACCAAGACACTTACCAGACTCAGCAGACACATCCAGTCCGCATCTTCTACAGACTGCTCCAGTCTGCATATCCCGCAGACTGCTCCAGTCCGCATATCCCAAGTCCACAGCCATGCCTGCAAGGCAGCTATCAGACTCAGCGGACCCCAGCTCTAGTCTACACGTAGTTGCGGACACAATCTCCAGTCTACTTCTCCCAAACTTGCAACCAAGACACACAACACTTCTGTCGAGCTTGGCGGACTGAGACACAGTCCGCACTCCACTACGCGATCTCCCCGGACTGAGCCAAACATGGACTTGGTTCAGAACCAACCAAGTCCACACCACTGGCCACAAGGACCAGTCCGCACTTACTAGCGGACACTGGATCTAGTCCGCCTGTCCCGGCGAGCTCCAGTATCAGTCCGCATTGACTGGCGGTCTCCGCGGCTACCACTTGCTGCTTCACCAGAGCAAGACCAAGACATTTGCCAAGCCGGTCTGCCAATCTCCAGTTCTTCAGTCCGCTTCTTGTCGGACTCCGCGGATATAGTCGCTGTTGAAGCCAAAATTGACCTCTGTTGCGTTCGGGGTCCCTAGAAAGGGGTGACCTCACACCTACTACACCCAGAGGAACGTCACGGACCAAAGATCAAGAAGCTAGAAACAGACCCTCGGCTCTAGCGCGGAGGTCCCACCTCACACCCGGAAGACCTTTGAGGTCTCCGCCTCCCTAGCCAATGCTTGAGCTAGGGTGCCTCGAAGGATGAAGGGAGAATGAAGAAGTGATCCTCTCCAAGGCCCCCCTAAGGGTCTATTTATAGTTTTTCCAATCCCATGGACCAAAATGATTGAAATGCCCTTACACCAAAAAGGCCTTGGGCCAGTAGAAAATATCCACATGGAGGGTAAAGGGGGAAATCCACCCTTGGGGGTACAACAATAAAAGCAAGCCCCAACCCCCCCCCCCCCCCCCCCCGGACACCCGAGGCAGGCCGCCGGGCGAGACCCTGCCCGCAGGCCGTCTCGCCTCACAGGAAGGCCGCCGGGCACCCGAGGTAGGCCGCTGGGCGAGACCCTGCCCGCAGGCAGGTCTCGCCACCCAGGCAGGCCGCCAGCGAGACCTCACCCGCAGGCCGGTTATAATGGTCCAGGCCCATCAACATGGGACCTAGCTGGAACCGCCAGCCTACCAGAGTCCAGAACCAGGCCCACTGCTGGTAGTCAGCCTATCACATTCAAGCCTGCAGACCATGCACCCCAACCCCTTTCTGCGCCTGTTTATCAGCAGCGGCGGGTTGTTGCCACTGGGGTTCGAACCCAGGACCTTGATAAGAGAGCTTTACACCACTCCCTCATCACCAACTGAGCTGCTGACCAAAAACCTCTACACTTAAATGTTTGTACAAAATGACAAATTTGGAAATTGTCACTTATTATACATATGGAATTTTATAGATTATTAACAAAAATGCAGAAATTGGAAGAGATGCCCAAGCCCATCCAGAGCCCAAATGACCTGGGATTTTGGGAAGAAACTGGTTTATGGCATATTTAGGCCCTGCCCAAAAATCGGACTAATTGGAATTAAAATTAGGGGGAAATTACTAGAATCCCCCTAGGCTTGTTTAGGTGATTCTTGGAGTAGTTCAACTCCAAAAAGCCTCAATTTTTGGTGGCATGTCCATGAGGACATTATTAAGGCATGGTTAAACTTTCAGCCCATATGGACCACATCAAGTTAGGGAAACCCCTTGCATGTGTTGGCTTGTAAAGGGCTTGGTGTGCTTATAGCCAAAAAGAAGAAAAAAAGTGAAATATTGAATGCACAGCCCTTTTGGACCACTGAATTAGTATTACCTTAAGTGCCCTCCCATCTTTGGGGAAGATGGATGAATTAGGGTTGACTTACCCTTGGACCCAAGTTCACACCGTAAGGGAGGACCTTTAGGGGGCTGTGAAGGACATAGGGGCAAATGGCCTTGTATGGCCTTGTAATTCAGTAGGGAGTTAGCTTAGATATATTTAAGCCTCTGGTTGAAATGTTAGAGAATTTTGAAGTAGTTAAGTACCTCAAAAGTCAAACCCTAGTTTTAGGGTAGAAGCACTACTAGGCCAAAACAAGTAACTTAACATCCTCTAAAAATTATGAAGATGGGGTAGAATAAATCTTAGGGTGAGTTGAACCCCTAGATATTTTTAGTGGAATTTTATAGATTATATTCATGGTAGTTCCTGAGTTAAATATCAAAGTGTCCAATTTAGCATTTGATTTAATTTGATCATTTGATTTTAAAGGAATCTGGTAAAATTTGGTCAGTAGAGGTTTTTGACCTAAATAAAGGTCTCTAAATTTTATTATAATTTTTAAAGGAATTTATATGTTGCTTCCTTCATAAATTTTGTAAAGGCCATACTTGGTAAATAAATCATTTAAAGAATAATTTAACTTGTAAAAATGTGAATGTTAGCCACTGATGATTTTAGGATGATATCTACTGTTAGGAATTTAATTAGAAATTTTTGAAGTACATTCATAGTACTTGATTCACAATTATGCCCTTTGTAGATTTTTGTATTGAATTTATTTAGAATTAAATATTCTGTGAAAAATCATGAAAGTTGTCCAGTGATAATTTTAGGACTGTAGTTATGTAATATATTTAATTCAAATTATTTGGATGATAATATCAAGTAGTTGATTTACAAATCTTGGAATATGGGGATTGCTGCTAAAATAATTTTAGGACCCTTAAATGTTTGTAGAAAATGTCAAATTTGGAAATTGTTACTTATTAGACATATGGAATATTATCATGAATTTATGAAACATTTATCATGTCTAAAATATATACTTCATGATCAACTTGACAATAATTGGCTCTTTTAAGAAATTATTTAAATAGAAGATTAATTGAGGAAAATATGATACTCTGGAATTAAATCATTTATGTCATGATAGGACTCCAGTAATAACCTAGGTCATTCGGATAAAAATTTGAAGGACATCCTATCATGATCATCACTTAATATAGGTTGGTCTGCAAATAGTAATTTGGGGAAAAGTTGTCTTAGGGTAAAAGTTGGAATATTGTCGAGTTAGTCATGTTGAATTGTTTGAATGAAGGTAGATGAGTCGCCGTAGAAAGTTTTAAGGAGTGGTGGGAATCGAGTTGAGGTGTGTTAGAAGGTACGCGAGTTCGACGAAAGATCATCGTTCCCGCGAGAGTGAAAGGTCTAAACTACCATAGGATTAGCCTATCGCAATATGAGAAGGTAATGGGTACGGGAATCAACCAATAATAATAATAAGTACCTTGCGAAAGGGAATGTTGGGCGTAATCCCAACATAGTTCCTATTGCCCCTTGAGAGCCCTTCACGGGGAATACCAGGGGCAGTCCCGGGTTAACGTAAACTGAACTAACAAGCTGAAAAGAGTAACTTAGTAATTAGGGATTGCACATTTCACGAACACAGATAGCACAGGAGGATGAATTGGAAGCTTCGGCTTGGATGTTAAGAGACGGACGGGATGGTCCGGGGAGCTTTGGCTCGGTTGATATTTGTGACGGACGGGATGGTTCGGGGAGCTTTGGCTCGGTACTGATACGATAAACTTACATGTGCATGAAAGGGAGGAAAATTAAGGTGGTAGGTCTTCGGTATGGGTTAGTCGATGCACCGACGCCAATACAATGACTCAGCAAGTGTGGTTTGACACTTTGCCAAACTTAAGTCCGACGGTCCAGTCGACAAGAGTACGCGGTAGTCCGCTTAGTGCACCAAGCGTTGAGGCGTACGATAGGTCAGACCGGTAGTGCTATTACTGGTTTTGAGGTGGGCGAGGCCCAACCCACCGCTTCCGTCTGCCACTACGGAGGTATCCTGGGAGGTAACGACTCCGAAAGGCGGAACTAAAGGTCTGTGTGCACAGAGTCAGGTGTGTGTGTTGCACTTGCATGTCCATCATACCCACTTGCATGTCATAGCATAATCTATTCATTTAACCCTGACACCTAAAGTATAAGTGGAATGGGATGCTTATACATTAGGCCCTGCAAAACGACCCCTTGGTCTATAAGCTTGTGTGAGCAAGTTTATAAATTAAGGTTATTTCAATATATATATACTGCTTGTGATAACCGACACCCCAACGTATAAAGTGGTATGTGACATTTTATACGATGGGAGGCTTGTAGAAGATCCCTTGGCTTATGTGTACTCACATAAGTGAAGGTTAAATTCTTTTCTTACTTTACCTATTACAACATGATTTTAAATTGCTAGCTAGGTTCCCCTGTCACATGTTTTTGATTTCTCCCCACTTTCACGTCCTTTCCTTTCTTCCTCCCCGCTCGGTGCCTAAGAGCATGGGGGAAGGGGTGGGGGACGATAGGGCTTAGTCTTTTAGACTAACGGTTTTCGAACCACATCATATTAGGGGATTGTGGAGCCGAGTATGGAGGAGCAGCCCAGGAGACTGGTGCGATCGGAGACAGGGCAGTCTAGCTCAGGAGTGCAGCCAGCTGGGACCGTGAGTTCCGACTTCTAGTAGTTGTTTTATTTTGCTTCCGCATGAGAGATCTGTAGTGACGATATTGATGTACCGGGCTTAAGCCCTTTATTTCTGTACTCATTTACTATTCAGTGGACACCCCCTTTGTGGAGTTTATTTATATATATATGTGATTAGCTGTGGACTTATCTTCTCTTGCACTACTACTTCTTGCTATAGTTGCGATTGATTTGGCCGGCAGGATCGACGTCTTGTAGTGACGACCTTCCCGGGTTCGAAGGTGTCACCGCAAGGTGGCGGCTCTGGGCCTAAGACCCCGGGGTTTTAAATTTAAAAAAGGGGGTCTTACACCGGTCTCGCTACCAGGCAGGCCGCCGGGCGAGACCCTGCCCACAGGCAGGTCTCGCCACCCAGGCAGGGCGCCGGCGAGATCTCGCCCGCAGGCCGGTCTTGCCACCAGGCAGGCCGCCGAGCGAGACCCTGCCCGCAGGCAGGTCTCGCCACCAGGCAGGCCGCCGGGAGAGACCCTGCCCGCAGGCAGGTCTCGCCACCCAGGCAGGCCGCCGGCGAGACCTCTTCCGCAGGCCGGTCTCGCCACCAGGTAGGCTGTCGGGCGAGACCCTGCCCGCAGGCAGGTCTCGCCACCCAGGCAGGCCGCCGGTGGGACCTCGCCCGCAGGCCAGTCTTGCCTCCAGGCAGGCCGCCGACGAGACCCTGCCCGCAGGCCGGTTTCGCCACCCAGACAGGCCGCCGGCGAGACCCTGTCCGTAGGCCGGTCTCGCCACCCAGGCAGGCCGCCGGCGAGACCCTGCCTGCAGGCCGATCTTTCCCCCCACCTCGAACTTAGCAAGTTGGGGCGGGTGCCGACCAACGTGCCGCACCCGCCCCCAAAAAAGGGGCGCTGTGGGAGGCAGATTTTTCCTCCCCCCAACTAGTATATTTCCAAGGCCAAGCCAAAATTGGCCACCAAGAGTTCAAACCACTCCAAAAGTTTAAAATCCAAAACCTGCGAATACGGGGTTGTACACAATTCCCGCTCTTTTCGAGGTTGACACAAGTTCGGAAAGAAACATCCAACCCAACATATTCGCTGAGTGTAATTTTCTTGCGCGCCTCTCCGGGGAGTCAACCTTTCATGCCAGCTGATGGGAGCCTAGGTGAAGAGACCCCCTCCGGGTAAAAAATACTTCACCCCCCAGAGGGGTCAACCTGCCATGCCAGCTATGGGAGCCTGGGTGGCGAGACCCCCTCCGGGCAAAAAATACTTCACCCCTCGGAGGGGTCAACCTGCCATGCCAGCTATGGGAGCCTAGGTGGCGAGACCCCCTCCGGGTAAAAAAATACTTCACCCCTCGGAGGGGTCAACCTGTCATGCCAGCTATAGGAGCCTGGGTGGCGAGACCCCCTCTGGGTAAAAAATACTTCACCCCCCGGAGGGGTCAACCTGCCATGCCAGCTATGGGAGCCTGGGTGGCGAGACCCACTCCAGGTAAAAAATACTTCACCCCCCTCCCCCCCCCAGAGGGGTCAACCTGCCATGCCAGCTATGGGAGCCTTGGTGGCAAGACCCCCTCCGGGTAAAAAATACTTCACCCCCGGAGGGGTCAACCTGCCATGCCAGCTATGGGAGCTAGGGTGGCGAGACCCCCTCCGGGTAAAAAAATATTTCACCCCCCGGAGGGGTCAACCTGTCATACCAGCTATTGGAGCCTGGGTAGCAAGACCCCCTCTGGGTAAAAATACTTCACCCCCCGGAGGGGTCAACCTGCCATATCAACTATGGGAACCCGACAGCAGAAACCACCTCGAGGTGAGACCTACCCACCCTCAGAGAGATCAACCTGCCCTGCCAGCTAGATGGGAGCCTAACAGCGGAATCCATATCGAGGTGAGACCTACCCTACCCTCCGAGAGATCAACCTGCCCTGCCAGCTAGATAAGAACCTGATAGCGGAATCCATCTCGGGGTAAGATCTACCCCACCCTCCGAGAGATCAACCTGCCCTGCCAGCTAAGTGAGAGCCTGGCAGCGGAATCCATCTCGAGGTGAGACCTACCCCACCCTCCGAGAGATCATCCTACCCTGCCAGCTAGGTGAGAGCCTGGCAGCGGAATCCATCTCGAGGTGAGACCTACCCCACCCTCCGAGAGATCAACCTGCCCTACCAGCAAGATGAGAGCCTGACAGTGGAATCCATCTCGGGGTGAGACCTACCCCACCCTCCGAGAGATCAACCTGCCCTGCCAGCTAGTTGAGAGCCTGACAGCGGAATCCATATCGAGGTGAGACCTACCCCACCCTCCGAGAGATCAACCTGCCCTGCCAGCTAGATGAGAGCTGGCAGCGGAATCCATCTCGGGGTGAGACCTACCCCACCCTCCGAGAGATCAACCTGCCCTGCCAGCTAGGTGAGAGCCTGACACCAGAATCCATATCGAGGTGAGACCTACCCCACCCTCCGAGAGATCAACCTGCACTGCCAGCTAGATGAGGGCCTGACAGCGGAATCCATCTCGGGGTGAGACCTACCCCACCCTCCGAGAGATCAACCTGCCCTGCCAGCTAGGTGAGAGCCTGACAACGGAATCCATCTCGAGGTGAGACCTACCCCACCCTCCGAGAGATCAACCTGCCCTGCCAGCTAGATGAGAGCCTGACAGCGGAATCCATCTCGGGGTGAGACCTACCCCACCCTCCGAGAGATCAACCTGCCCTGCCAGCTAGGTGAGAGACTGACAGTGGAATCCATCTCGAGGTGAGACCTACCCCACCCTCCGAGAGATCAACCTGCCCTGCTAGCTAGGTGAGAGCTTGATAGAGGAATCCATCTCGAGGTGAGACCTACCCCACCATCCGAGAGATCAACCTGTCCTGCCAGCTAGGTGAGAGCCTGACAGCGGAATCCATCTCGAGGTGAGACCTACCCCACCCTCCGAGAGATCAACCTGCCCTGCCAGCTATGTGAGGGCCTGGCAGCGAAATCCATCTCGAGGTGAGACCTACCCCACCCTCTGAGAGATCAACCTGCCCTACCAGCTAGGTGAGAGCCTGACAGCGGAATCCATCTCGGGGTGAGACCTACCCAACCCTCCGAGAGATCTACCTGCCCTGCCAGCTAGGTGAGAACCTGGCAGTGGAATCCATCTCGAGGTGAGACCTACCCCACCCTCTGAGAGATCAACCTACCCTGCCAGCTAGGTGAGAGCCTGACAGCGGAATCCATCTCGAGATGAGACCTACCCCACCCTCCTAGAGATCAACCTGCCCTGCCAGCTAGGTGAGAGCCTGACAGCGGAATCCATCTCGGGGTGAGACCTACCCCACCCTCCGAGAGATCAACCTGCCCTGCCAGCTAGGTGAGAGCCTGACAACGGAATCCATCTCGAGGTGAGACCTACCCCACCCTCTGAGAGATCAACCTGCCCTACCAGCTAGATGAGAGCCTAGTAGCGGAATCCATCTCGGGGTGAGACCTACCCCACCCTCCGAGAGATCAACCTGCCCTGCCAGCTAGGTGAGAGCCTGACAGTGGAATCTATCTCGAGGTGAGACCTACCCCACCCTCCGAGAGATCAACCTGCCCTGCCAGCTAGGTGAGAGCCTGACAGCGGAATCCATCTCGGGGTGAGACCTACCCCACCCTTCGAGAGATCAACCTGCCCTGCCAGCTAGGTGAGAGCCTGACAGCGGAATCAATCTCGAGGTGAGACCTACCCCACCCTCCGAGAGATCAACCTGCCTTGCCAGCTAGGTGAGAGCCTGACAGCGGAATCCATCTCGAGGTGAGACCTACCCCACCATCCAAGAGATCAACCTGCCCTGCCAGCTAGGTGAGAGCCTGACAGCGGAATCCATCTCAAGGTGAGACCTACCCCACCCTCCGAGAGATCAACCTGCCCTGCCAGCTAGGTGAGAGCCTGGCAGCGGAATCCATCTCAGGGTGAGACCTACCCCACCCTCCGAGAGATCAACCTGCATTGTTAGCTAGGTGAGAGCCTGACAGCGGAATCCATCTCGGGGTGAAAGGACTAGGCATCTCAATCAAACCTTACCAAATCCTACATCCTCAAACGGGGAAAATATGAGTTACATGGTCCCCTGACTCAGCTGGTCAGGGGTAACACTTGTTACAAGACAAGAAAAAGGAAAAAACTACCACAAGGCGAGGCACCCTCAGGGGGCCTGGGCATGATGGTCGTCTTCCGCTTCCTTCTCCTCGGACACTTCCATCTTGCTCAAGTTCTCCATGACCTTCTCCATCTCCTCTGCCTTGGCCAACCAAGAGATGGTGTTGACGGCCATGGCGTAGCACTGCCTTGCCATCCTGGAGTCTCCCTTGACTCTGACCTGGATCCCTCCGGAGCTGAACTTGAGGCATTGGTGGAAGGAAGATGGCACGCAACGGAAGGCGCTGATGAGGGGCCTTCCGAAGATGGCATTGTAGCTGCTTGGAGCGTCAACAATGACGAACCAGCAGTTCCTTGAAGCCCCTCCCAACTTTACTTGGAGTCCTACTCCACCTTTGACCTCCTTTCTTTCTCCTGAAAATCCGAACAGTGGCCCGTCCGAGGCCAACACCCTCCTTGGATCTACCTTCATCTCGTCAAACGCCTTCTTGAAAATGACATTGACGGAGCTTCCATTGTCAACCAAGATTTGGGAGACAGTGTATCCCTCGATGGCCGTCTGGATGACCAGCTCATCACACAGCGGATCCTCATGATCCGGCAGGTCCTTCACCGAGAAGGTGATCTTCTCCTCCTAGGGCGGTGTCTGGGATGTTGAGGCGATGCTCCGTCTGTACATGACATGGAGGCTTGCCTTCCGAGTGGCCTCGATCCCCACTCTACCATGGATCACCGCTATACCACCGCGGGGTCCGACATCGACCCGGTCCTCACATACGTCATCTCCCCCTTCTCTGGGAAGAACCTCTTCAACCCGCACTGGTGGCTGTGGCTGGGCAGGGCCTCTTGCCCCCCTCACTTCCAGGAACTCGAGGCAGGTAGCTGTGGCGTTCCCCTCCACTTGGTCGAAGTCACAATATTGTAACCCTACCCTGACCCTTCTCCTTTCCTTGGGGTTCCTCCTCTCCCTTCGACCAATCTCCATCGCTTGCTGTGGTGGGGGTAGGAGCTGCCTAGGAGCTTGCCTCTGGAAGTTGAAGCTCCCTTGGCCCCCATGGAAGTTCCCTCCGTCCTGGATGAGAGTTCTTCCTGGACCCTGGGCAGGTCCTCCCTATTGCCTCCAACCTGGTTCTGGACCCTCCTGAGCTCTCCGCTCCTCCCTCCTCCTTCCTTCCTGATGTCTTGAGCCACCTTGCTCATTTGACTCCGTCTCTGTTAGCCTTGCCAAATTCTTGACAAATGCCGGGTTGGCCGCCTCCATGGCTATCTCCTCGGCCGCCCTTTCCATCAGCTGCTCAAAGGAAAGGGGGGCCTTTCGAGTCAGGCTCATCTTGAAGAACCCCTCGCACAACCCCACCGTGAATGTCATCTGGAGGGCATACCCTGGCATCTCCTGGACCTCCAGAATCTCCTCTTGGAACCTGTCAACGTAACAGGCCATTGACTCCTCGGCCCCCTGCCTTATCAGGAAGATGGACTCAGGACTCCTCTTCCTCTTCTTGGAGGTGGAGAAGCGAAGCTGAAAGCTCCGGCTCAAGTCCTTGAACCAATAGATCGACCTCGGAGGGAGTTGATGGAACCAGTCCCTTGCCTTTTCCTTCAACGTGATTGCAAAGAGGCGACACTTGAAGGCATCCATCATCGGCCTGATGGAGACAGCATCCTCGAACCACTACAGATGCTGGACGGGGTCATCCTTCCCGGTATAGTAAGCCATGTTTGGCTCCATGAACCCCTCGGGAACGGGAGCTGAGATGATCAGCTTGCTGAAGGGTGACCCCCTAAGGGGTGGTCTCGCCACCTCTACTCGCGCGACCTGCTTGCCTGGAAGGCTGGCACTCGCCGGGCTGGAGAACAACGCCCAGCCGGTGAGGTCTCGCTCGACCCCATCTCCCATCCTCTCCTTCCCTGGCCTTCTTCCCGGTGCACTTCCTTCTCCCCTCGCTGGGGTCATCTCGCCTAGACCCCTGGGAGTCGACTCGTCGAGAGGGGGAGGAGCTAGCTCCTGGGGGGTTGGGGTGGAGCTGCCACCCTGAGGAGCAATACTTCGCAGCATCTCCATGATGCCCTGGATGGAGGCCACGAACTCTTGCCTCCCCACAAAGGGTCCTGGGCTGGGGAGTTCGCCGAGATCATCACTACCTCCTTGACCTCCAGTCATGACACTCTCCCGAGATCTTATGTGTTGGTCACTCTCCACGCTCACCGCACCAAAGTGTTGAAGCCAAAATTGACCTCTGTGGAGTTCGGGGTCCTTAGAAAGGGGTGACCTCACACCTATTACACCCGGAGGAACGTCACGGACCCAAGATCAAGAAGCTAGAAACAGACCCTCGGCTCTAGCGCGGAGGTCCCACCTCACACCCGGAAGACCTTTGAGGTCTCCCCCTCCCTAGCCAATGCTTGGCTAGGGTGACTTGAAGGATGAAGGGAGAATGAAGAAGTGATCCTCTCCAAGGCACCCCTAAGGGTCTATTTATAGTTTTTCCAATCCCATGGACCAAAATGACTGAAATGCCCTTACACCAAAAAGGCCTTGGGCCAGTAGAAAACATCCACATCGGAGGGTAAAGGGGGAAATCCACCCTTGGGGGTACAACAGTAAAAGCAAGCCCCCTACCCCCCCGGACACCCGATGCAGGCCGCCGGGCGAGACCCTGTCCGCAGGCCGATCTAGCCTCCCAGGCAAGCCGCCGAGCACCTGAGGCAGGCCGTCGGGCGAGACCCTGCCCGCAGGCAGGTCTCGCTACCCAGGCAGGCCGCCGGCGAGACCTTGCCCGCAGGCCGGTCTCGCCACCAGGCAGGCCGACGGGCGAGATCCTTCCCGCAGGCAGGTCTCGCCACCCAGGCAGGCCGCTGGCGAGACCTCGCCTGCAGGCCGGTCTTGCCACCAGGCAGGCCGCCGGGCGAGACCCTGCCCGCAGGAAGGTCTCGCCACCCAGGTAGGCCGCCGGCGAGACCTTGCCCGCAGGCCGGTCTCGCCACCAGGCAGGCCGTCGGGTGATACCCTGCCTGAAAGTAATAGTGCCTAAACACCTAGAGGGGGGGGGGGGGTGAATAGGTGCACTTAATCTTTTTAACCTTAAAGGCAGAAACACTGAATTATTAGACCTGTTTATGCAATTCTCTACAGCAATTCAACACAGATAACACAGCAATCACAAAATTAATCACACAAAGAGTACACATAGATTTTATAGTGGTTCCCCAAGGTCTGGGTACATCCACTTTCCCCCTTCGCCTATCTAGTAGTGTACTAGATTCGGCCTAACTTCTCCACTTCTTCTCAGATCCTTAGATCTTACAACTCAGAACCCCAAACAGGTTCCTACAACTCAGAGTGATCCCACTCCTACAACTCAGGCTCAATAGCCCTACCACTCAGTCTTCACCAAGACTTACACTCAGAGAACAAAGTCTCCTACAGCTCAGGCACTAGGCCCTACCTCAGTCTTCCACAAGACCTACACTCAGAGCACACTGTCTCCTACACTCAGCCTTTATAAAATAGGCTTACAGCTCAGATCCCTTAGGATCCTACAGAAAATAAAGTATACAAAGTTTATAACCACAACTCTAAAAAGAGAGAGATGATTTGACTGGTTTCTTGATGAGTTCTTGGAAGAACTTGGCTGAGATCAACCTCCCTTGGCTTTCTTCAAAACTTCTTGAATTAGAACACAGTAGGGTTGAATCTCCTGAAGATGATCTTTAATCAACTTCTGTCTTGAGATTCAGATCTCAATCTGAATCTAACTTAGCAGCCCGGTTCAGCAACTGCACTTCTTAGAAGGAGCTCTCTCTCTCCAACTTCTTAGATCTTCTGTTGAAGGTCTTCTTCTTGTTGTGTTGTTTTTCACTTCATTGATCGATTCATTAATTCTTCTGTTGAAGGAGAAAGGTCTTTAAATAAGCTTCCTCCATGGTGACCGGCTGATCCGGTTTCTAACAACTTTCTGATGGCTCTGACAGTTGCAGTTGACCGGTTGAAATGGCAGCTGTCAAGTCATCCAGTCACTTCTTGAAATCTCTGTCACTGTCTGAAAGTGTCGAGACAGATAGTCTTTATGTGTCGACACAAACAGACTAAGTGTCGACACAAGTAGACTAAGTGTCGACACTAGCCTTGTTGGTGTCGACACAACTCCATGTGTTGTTGTAACAGCTTCTCGACACTGCTTCTTCTGAATGTGTCGACACTGATTCTGTGTGTCGACACAAGCCTTCTGTTGAATGTGTCGACACTGATTGAGTGTGTCGACACAAGTACTTCTTCAATACTTTGTTGATTTCTGTTGTGTGTCGACACAACTCCTTTGTGTCGACACAAGGCTTCTTGTGTTGAACTTTGCTGAGTGTCGACACATCTCCTTTGTGTCGACACATGCCTTCTTATGTTGAAACTTTACTGAGTGTCGACACAGCCTCCTAGTGCCGACACTTGTACTTGAACTTTGTTGAAGTTTGCTGAGTGTCGACACAGCCTCCTAGTGTCGACACTTTTGCTGTCGACAAAATTTCTCTGGGTGTCGACACTGCTTCTAAGTGTCGACACTGATTCTTTGGACAAATCTTCACTGTGTGTCGACACTGCCTGTATGTGTCGACACTTTGCTTCTGGTGTCCAATCTGCCTCTCTGGTGTCGACACAATTACTCCAAGTGTCGACCCAACTTCTCTGGGTGTCGACACTAGCCTTCTCAAGTGTCGACACTTTTCTTCTAGGTGTCGACACATGGACTTAGAATCTTTTATGCTTTTCCCTGCAATTACTTAACCTGCACATACAAACTCAAAACACATCAAATACACCTTGATGTATATCATTGAGTAGGGTGAGGCTTCTTCAAATCAGGTACATATATTCCAATGTACCCAACAATCTCCCCCTATTTGGAGAAGTCATAACCCTTAGTCAATGATATAGACCATACATAACAAATACTCAATATGATGTATAACAATATTAAATGACAGAGAAAATATTAAACATGTATAACCAAAACATGTAAAATCAATTATCTCAGAACAATAAAGTAATAGATTGAACATATATCATTGTTCTTACAACTTCAAACATTTTCATTCATCAAAAGTTTACATAGTGTTAAAAGCAAATGATTACAAATTGTAAACTTAAGAAAATTTATATCCTATGGCTGCTCAGGTTCCTTGATAACAATCTCCTTTCTAGATTGAATCTTTGCTTGAACAGGAGCTTCATTGTCATCAACAGGCTTCTTCCATTTGAGATCTTTCTTTTTCAGCTCTTCAGCCTTTATCTTCTGCCTTTCAAAATAGTGATAAGGCTTAGGGAAATACTTGCTAGGCTCCTTTGCATTAGGAGGTAGCTTTCCCAGTTTAGCCTTGCTTCTATATTGTACTATGGCCTCTTGCCTATTCTCATGTTTCCTCCACTCCTGTTCAGAATACCATTTGCCTCTATCCAGGATATTGTCCTTAGCAGCCTTCCAAGCAGTCAAGATGATATTCCTGGAAGTGGGGCTCCATTGTTTAAAATCTGGCCTTAATTCAGCTTGCTCTCTGAATCTTTTCTTAGATAATTGGGCCTCTTGTTCTTTTAACAAAGCCTCTTGCTCTTTTAAGATTACCTCTGGCACAGGCTGGACAACTTTCTCAAGAATTATATTTTGATTACCCTCAGGAGGACTATCATAGACTGTACCTCCTGATGTATCATATCAAAATCTGCAAGAGGATATATCACTTGAGCCACTTCAGCTTGCTCTCCTCCAAAGTATGCAGGATTTGTTCCAGACTCTGTCACATTGTCATCATCACATAAAGGTGGATATCCAAGAGTGGCTCTGATGGAATTTGAAATCCATTTGGCATGATCAGAGCTGGCTTTGACTAGTACCCTCTCCCCTTTTATGACTTCTCTAACTATATGATCCTTAAGATCATCTTTCTGGAATCTTATTTGATTATTCAGATAGTTAACTCCATCCTTATAGAAAGGTTTAAGCTTCTGAAGCTGTTCAACAATGGCCTTCTGGGAATCTTCAAGCACAGTTTTAATAGCAGTTAGGCTCTCCTGTAACTTCTTATCAAATTCTTGTATGGCAGCAGTCCTTGTTGTACTTTGAGCAGCAGCTAGATTCTGCATTTCAGTAACTATCACATTATGTGATTCAGTTAAATTGTCATTCATTCGTATCTGGTTTTCCAGAACATATCCTTGTTTGACTGCCAAGTCTTCAATCTGTTTCTTAATATTCTCTTGATGAGTAGCCAGATAGACTACTGCATTCCCTCCTTTATGGAAACATTCAGTCATTTCCTTTTTATTTTGATTCATTTCAAATCTTATAGATTTGATGTCTTGTGCAAGATCAAATTGCAGGGATTTATGCCCTTCATCCATATACTTTTCTATAGCTTTCCTTTGCTCATCCATCTTTATCTGCAAGGCCACCATCAGTGAACTATAATCAGTAGTTGGGGCAGGCTGTGGAGCAATTGTCTGCAGTGCCTTCTTGTAGTTCTGGCTTCTTCTCTTGAAGACCTGGAACTTCCTTTTCTTGGCTCTAACAGCCTCTTCATCCTCTGAAGCAGAAGTGCTAGCAATATCTACTCTATCCTTAGGACTAGGATGTAAATCCTTTTCAGTCCTAGGTAGCTCCTCAGTATTCCTTTGCTCCACAGGCTCTTTTCTTGTTGTCTCCTCTTGAGACCTAACCTGCTCCCCCTGAAGATCTACCTGCTCCCCCTCAAGATGGACTTTCTCCCCCTCAACAGCAGCTGTCTCTCCCTCAAAGTTAGTCTGTAACAAATCTGGGAACAGCTCTTCTAAAGTAAACTCATACTGAGATTGTACAGGAGAATCTCTTATTTCTGGAGCAACTGAGTCTACTTTATCAGCAACAGATGTGTCCTCCATGACAACATCTTGTGGTTGAGGTTGTATCTGTGTTTGCTGATCAACATCAAGTAATGGTTCATACAAAACTTCATCTTCAATGGTTAAATCTAATTGATTAACTTCAGTAATTACCTCAAGAATGATTTGGGTATCCCTCTCACTCTCTAATGGGGTTGACTCATCCACAAGTAGAGGCTCCCCCTGGAGTGGATCCAGGTGAATTGGGCTAGCTGAGGGTAGCTCCCCCTGCCTCTGTGCATCTTCTTGTCTTGCTGGAGACTGTTCAGCATTTCTTCCCTGTTCATCATCAGAACTAAACACCACTTGCTCTTCAGAGCTGCTGGAGGATTCAGAAGCCACAATGGCATTCTTTTTCTTCTTCTTCTGTGGTATGTCCTTTTCTGGAGTTGGCAATTCTTTTGTCAACACTCTATCCCACCTAGAGATAATTCTTACATCCATTCTCCTCATGTGGTTTATCTTTGATCCAGCAGCTTGATTCATCACCTCAGGAATACTTCCAGCTAGGTATAGACTCAGAATTCTTCCCAGCTTGGGTTTCTTCAGGCTCTATTTTATCTTATCAAACAGTACTATTGACCAGTCAGTCTTAAGCTGGAAAATTATTCTTGTTATCAGACTGAACATATGAGCAGATATTCTATCATGCCCACCAGGCTTGCTCAGTATTACTTTTCCTACTATTTCAAATAGAAACTTTCCTTGAATGTTCATCCCTTTTCTGTTGAAAACTGATCCAATTTTTAGGTTTGAATCCAATCCACACCATCTCAATGCTTCTCTAGTCTTAGAAGCAGATACATCTTCTTCCTCTTTTGTTCTTGGAAGATGAAGTACCTTCCTTAAACTTTTCTGTGTGACCTTGACTTTGGTCTCATGAACTCTGGACTTAATCTTGAGTCCAGTATCATCAAGTGAAGCTGCACTCAAAAATTCAAGGACCTCCTTCTTACAGATCTTGATTGGTTCTGATACAAGGTATTCCAATCCAGTCTCGGCAATTAGGGTTACCACACCTTTGATTTCGGGTTCCGCGTCATCAAAGGCGTGTCGCACAAGCTCATATCCTTCATTAATGTTCTCTTCTAGCTTGGGCGCCATTAGGGTTGGAAGAAATTTTGAATTTAGAGAAGAGAGATGTCGACACACAAGTTTGGTCTCGAGACTAAGGTGAGTGTGTCGACAAACACTAGGAAAATCTATTTATACCTTTCTAGAATCGAAGGTGAAAAGGCGCGTCAAAATACTTAAATTGTGTCGACACTGTTGAAAAGTGTCGACACTTACTGCTAATGTCTCGACACCGACACTGCATGTTTCAACACTAATTCTCTGAAGTGTCGACACAGACTTCCTAGATGTGTCGACACCATTTCTCTGAAATGTCGACACCACTTCTATGTGTCGACACAGACAACTCTGTGTGTCGACACAATTTTACTTAGCCAATTTTGTAAACTATTCTAAGTTTATCATCCCTAATTCAATTTTAAATTTATTGAATTTGGTTTCATCTAAGGGCTTAGTATACATATCAGCTAACTGATTTTCTGTCTTAACATACTCTAGGGAAATATCTTCTTTTTCCACATGTTCTCTTAGAAAATGGTATTTTATTTCTATGTGCTTAGTCCTACTATGAGAGACAGGATTATTTGCAATAGAAATAGCACTTGTAGAATCACAAAATAAAGGTGTTCTACTTACTTGAATACCATAATCTTCTAGCTGATGTTGAATCCATAGTAGTTGTGCACAGCAACTTCCTGCAGCAACATACTCTGACTCTGCTGTGCAGATAGCCACACTGGTTTGCTTCTTGCTACTCCATGACACCAGCCTTTCACCTAGAAATTGACAAGTTCCTGTGGTACTCTTCCTGTCTTTCTTGCAGCCTGCAAAATCTGCATCTGAATAACCTGTCAGTTCAAAATCTCCATTCCTAGGGTACCAAAGGCCTAGATAAGGTGTGCCCTTTAGATATCTCAAAATTCTTTTGACTGCTGTCAAATGAGATTATTTAGGGCAAGCTTGGTACCTAGCACAGACACATGTAGCATACATGATATCTGGTCTACTAGCAGTCAAATACAGTAGGGAGCCAACTATCCCTCTATACAAAGTCTCATCTACAGGTTTCCCTGCATTATCTTTGCTTAGAGACATGCTTGACCCTATAGGAGTTTTCATGATACTGGATGATTTCATACCATACTTCCTTATCAACTCTAGGGTGAACTTAGACTGGCATATGGATAATCCATCTTCAGTCTGTCTAACTTGGAGACCCAAGAAGAACTTAAGTTCCCACATACTGCTCATTTCAAATTATCCTTGCATTAGTTTTGCAAACTTCCTGCAAAGACTACTTTCTGTAGACCCAAATATTATGTCATCTACATATATTTGGACTAAGATGATCTTGCCTCTGGATTCCCTAAGAAATAGAGTCTTGTCTATTTTCCCCCTTGAGAATTTATTCTCAATGAGGAAAATAGAGAGGGTTTCATACCAAGCCCTAGGGGCTTGTTTTAACCCATACAAAGTCTTCCTAAGTCTATAAACATAATTAGGTTTATTAGAATCAACAAAACCTGATGGCTGTTCTACATAGACTTCTTCCTTCAGATTTTCATTCAGAAAAGGTGACTTAACATCCATTTGGTATACCTTGAACCCTTGAAATGTTGCATAGGCAAGGAACATCTTAATTGCCTCCAGTCTTGCTACTGGAGCAAAGGTTTGATCAAAATCAATACCTTCTTCCTGCCTATATCCTTTTGCAACAAGTCTAGCTTTGTTCTTTATAATTACTGCATGTTCATCCAACTTGTTCCTAAAGATCCACTTAGTCCCAATAATATTGTGGTCTTTTGGTTTAGGAACTAGCTCCCAGACTTTGCATCTTTTGAACTGGTTCAGCTCCTCTTGCATAGCCTCAATCCAATGAGGGTCTAAGATTACTTCTTCAAATTTCTTTGGCTCTACTTGGGATAGAAAGCTGGAGTAGAGAATTGAACTTAGATTCCTGCTCCTTGTTTGTACCCCTTGTCTGAGATCTCCAATAATTTGATTGACTGGATGATCTTTTAGATGTCTGTTTGCTGGAGGCACACTGTCTTCAGGTTGTACACCTTCAGTCTCTACAACTTGCTGCACCCCTTGGTCTTCTTCAGCATCAGGTGTATCTAGTACTCCCCCTAGACAACAGCCACTATCTTCCACTTGCTGACTTGCAGTAGAACCTTCTTCAATAGTAAGCTTGTCCATCTTCTCAGTCACACCTGTGGAGCTGCAGACACTTCTAGGCAATTCATTGTTAATGAGTCTAGCTTCATCAAAAACTACATGAACAGACTCTTCTACAACTTGAGTAATCAAGTTATAGACCCTATAAGCCTTTCTGTTGTTACTGTACCCAACAAAGATCCCCTCTTGGGATTTGGCAGCAAACTTGGTCAGATAAGACTTACCATTGTTAATGATATAACACTTGCAACCAAAGATCCTGAAATAGGATAGATTTGGTTTTCTGCCCTTCACAATCTCATAAGGGGTCTTCTTGTGGCTCTTGGTGATAGTAGCCCTATTGATCACATGACATGCAGTATTAACTGCCTCAGCCCAGAAATATTCTGGGAGAGTAGTGTCACTCAATAGGGTTCTACCAGCCTCTATCAAGGTTCTATTTTTACTTTCAGCAATACCATTTTGCTGAGGTGTTCTTGGTGAGGAAAATTCCTGAAAAATTCCAAACTCTTCACACAGTTTTGTCATATTTTCAGACTGAAATTCAATACCATGGTCACTTCTGATTTTGACCACTGTACTGTTCAATTCATTCTGAATTTGTTTAACAAAACTATGCAAGACACTTGGTGTTTCAGCTTTTTGCCTTAGGAAGAACACCCAGGAATACCTTGAGTAGTCATCAACTACCACAAATGTGTAGACCTTCCTACCTAGGCTGTGAACTGGCATAGGACCAAAAAGATCCATATGCAAGAGGTATAAACACCTCATAGCATCTTTGTTCTCAAGGCTATGAAAGGTGGATTTGGTCTGCTTGCCCTTTTGACAAGCTGAGCATATCCCAACCTTTATACACTTAACATGAGGACCATTTCTCACTAACTCTTTGCTAAAGAATTGGCCAATTGTCTTATAGTTAGGATGAGTCAGCCTCTTGTGTCATTTAACACAATGTGAGACTTTATCATCAGCTACAAGACAAACATGAGAAACAATGTTCTCACACATAATGTCTAGACAATAGACATTTCTCTTCCTATATCTTGTCAAAATGATCCTTTGATCACTTGACCTCTTGATATGACAACCATCTTTGACAAATGAGATGTCATATCCTAAATCATTCAGCTGACTTATACTAATGAGATTGTGTTTCAAACCTTTAACATAAGCCACTTGAGTAATTGTAATTAGGTTGCTAGAAATGTTACCAAAGCCTTTGATGATTCCTTTTTCTGAACCACCAAAGGTAACTTGAGGACCATCCTTGATTGGTGTATAGTCCTTCAGCAATCCCCTAGTTCCAGTCATGTGCCTGGAACATCCACTGTCCAAGTACCATATTGGGGTATGACCACTTGGACTCACCTGCAAAACAGATTACTTAACCTTAGAACCCAAATAATTCTTGGGTCCTTGGTGCAAGTTAGTCTGACTCTTAACAAAACTACCTATAACTTTTCTAGCAGGAAGTTTGCTACACAACTTGGCACTTGAATTATGCCAACAATCTATGGCAAAGTGGCCTACCTTGCCACAACACCAGCACTCAAATCTATTGTACCTTTGTTTAGGTACAACCCTGGCTGTTTTATCTACAGCAGACTTCTTGTTGAGTACTGGGGCTTTGCCCTTAGATATGGACTTTACTGTCCAGGCAGGTTTTGTAAACCCTGTTGATGCGCGAAAACGGCACCGGGGGGATAACTATCACCGAGGGGGTGATTGGGCCTCACAGGCTAGGTGAGGATGAAGGAGAAGGTTGCGGAGGTAAGGGAGAGGCTTGAGAGAAGAGGCGAGCCTTGATCAACAGAGAGGGTTGATCAAGAGAGGAAGAGGAGAGAGACCAGGAGCGGTCGAGCAGACAGTAATCGCAACGGTTGCACTTGCAGGTTGATTGCCGAGGAGAGCTGAGCTGAGCTGAGGGCAAGGCTTGCTGAGCAGAGGAGCAAGACTTGCTGAGCAGAGGAGCAATGCTTGCTAAGCAGAGGAGCAAGGCTTGCTGAGCAGAGGAGCAAGGCTTGCTGAGCAGAGGAGCAAGGCTTGCTGAGCAGAGGAGAGAAGAGGGGGGCCGCTAGCAGCGGCAACAACACACTTCGCCCGTCGGGGCCTAAATGCCACTCCTGCGACGGGCTTTCCCTTTATTAAAAGCTAGAGATTACAAGCTTACAAGTACACCTTCACAACAAAATCATTAAAGGGGTACAAGGAGAAGCTGGCGGCTAAAGGAGAAGAAAGTGCCAGAAAGCAGAGAGGAGAAGCTGCCAGAGACTAAGTAAAAGAGTCTGCCAGCTGCTGGAGGACTGGGAAACTAAGTCTGCAGAGGCTGCTGGCAAGCTGCTGAAGAGCTGTGGAGGACTGCGCGGACATGAAACTGAGTCCGCAGAGCTTGCAGGAAGGGTGATGACGGACTGCGCGGACTGGAAAACGGAGTCCGCAGGATCTGCTACCAAGACTTGTCTCCACCTCCAGGATCCCTGAATGAGAGGCTTCAGGGGGTATTTATAGGCCCAGGGAAGTTCTTGAAGAAGCGGGGCCCAGTGACATCAGCATGACGACCTGCGCGGACTCCGCGGACTGAGAATTTGCGTCTGCCACCTTGACTGATGAAGACTACCGGAGGCTCTGGAGAGGACCGGAGGCCGCCCCCTTGCGGGCGACCTGGGCGGACTCCAGGGGGAGTCCGCCCAGCTGGGCGCCGGGGCCGCCCCCTAGCGGGCGGCCTGGGCGGACTCCAGGGGGAGTCCGCCCGGCGGGCCAGGCCGCCCCCTTGCGGGCGGCCTAGGCGGACTCCAGGGGGAGTCCGCCTGGCTGGGCGCCGGGGCCGCCCCCTAGCGGGCGGCCTGGGCGGACTCCAGGGGGAGTCCGCCCGGCGGGCCAGGCCGCCCCCTTGCGGGCGGCCTGGGCGGACTCCGGGGGGAGTCCGCCCGGCTGGGCGCCGGGGCCGCCCCTTAGCGGGCGGCCTGGGCGGACTCCAGGGTGAGTCCGCCCGGCGGGCCAGGCCGCCCCCTTGCGGGCGGCCTGGGCGGACTCCGGGGGGAGTCCGCCCGGCTGGGCGCCGGGGCCGCCCCCTAGCGGGCGGCCTGGGCGGACTCCAGGGGGAGTCCGCCCGGCGGGCCAGGCCGCCCCCTTGCGGGCGGCCTGGGCGGACTCCACGGGGAGTCCGCCCGGCTGGGTGCCGGGGCCGCCCCCTAGCGGGCGGCCTGGGCGGACTCCAGGGGGAGTCCGCCCGGCGGGCCAGGCCGCCCCCTTGCGGGCGGCCTGGGCGGACTCCAGGGGGAGTCCGCCCGGCTGGGCTCCGGGGCCGCCCCCTAGCGGGCGGCCTGGGCGGACTCCAGGGGAGTCCGCCCGGCGGGCCAGGCCGCCCCCTTGCGGGCGGCCTGGGCGGACTCCAGGGGGAGTCTGCCCGGCTGGCGGGCAGAGGCCGCCCCGGGTGGGCGGCCTCGATGGACGGCGGCAGGAGGCCGCCGCCTTTCGGGCAGCAGGGAGGTCGCCCCTGGTGGGCGGCCTTGACGGACGGCGGCAGGAGACTGCCGCCCTTGGGCTGAGTAGGAGGTCGCTCCGGGTGGTGCTGTTGGCCGACTCCTGCAAGGGAAAGCACTGCACGATTAGCGGACCTAACCGCATGTCCCGCGAGGGTGAGCCATGTGAATAACCCGCCGTCCCGCAGGGCACGCGGTTGCTAGGAGAGCTAGGCGGACAGGGAAACTGTCCGCCTACGCTGGGACTTGTCGCGATCGAAAGGGAGAAACTAAGGGTCGCGACTGGCCGGCTGGCCACGTTGGGAAGGATCACCGATTTCTGGGTTAACATAATCCCCGCACTTTTTCAAGTTCCGAAGGGGACTTTGAAAAAGTTGGAGACCCACGAAAATCGTGATCCACCCCAAAGGAAAGGGAAGGAGAGGTAAGGAGAGATCGAACCTGAAGTCTCTCCTTACAAGCTTGGTGTTTCCTGTCTATTTTCCTGTAAGAGAAAAATTAAGGGTAAGCATGTATGGGTGGTACATCGAGTGTGTACCTGAGTTTGCTTTTGCAAAACAAAGAAGACGTGTCTTCCATTAAGTTCTGCAAAGCAAAAGTGAGGGAAAACAGAAAGACATATATAACTTGCAAGTACCTGATAGAGGTTTGCAGACACCTGTCATTCTCTGCAAAAAGAGAAGGGAAAAAGTATACAAGGACAGAAAATTGAGTTACAAGTACCTGGAAGGGAACTTGCAAATCTTTGGTGGTCTCTGCAAGAGAAGAGTTAAGAGTACGTACAGTGCATGAAAGTAACTTGCAAGTACCTGAATGCTGCTTGCAAGTGTCGGTGACCTCTGCAAGAATAGAGTTAGTGGCTGATATTGTTTATAAAGATAGGCTGCAAGTACCTGAATGTGACTCGCAGATGTCTGCTAACCACTGCAAAGTGAAGAGTGAGTAGCAGAGATAAAATAATGATTTAAACTGCAGGTACCTGAACGAGGTTTGCATGTGTCTGTTGTTCTCTACAAAGAGAAAAGTTAGAAGCAGACAATATGCATATAAAAGGAGCTTGCGAGTACCTGTGGAGAAGGCTTGCAAGGATTTGTTAACCTCCGCGAAGAGAGAGGGATTAAAAGCGAACAAGACGCGAGGATAACCGCACCAGAATCATAGCAAAACTGTTGATATGATTCAATTAATGATTGACGCCATTAGACTTTGGCGAGAGCAATGAGCAGCTCTGTGAATCTCCATATGATAGAGCTTGAGCATGCAAAATATATGAGATGAGTATAAGCAAAGTGATTGCTGAAAATCTTCTTGAGATAACCCATGAAGGTTGTTGAGATAGGGTCGATATTACCAAATAGCAAGAGAAATGTCTGATGATCATTATCACGAAGTCCAGATTAATGAATCGAGCACTAGCTATCGATATGACTGGATGGACACGATCAAAATGAATGCCAGAATCCTTTTGGTAGGTTGGATTAACCTGTTCACCTGTGAAAGGAGGGAAGAGAGAAAAGGAGGTCTACACCCGGAATGATTAAAGTGGGTTGAATGCTGCCACAGGTGTTCCCCGTGGGCCTTCTGCATCACTTGCCCGAAAAATCATCCCGAGTATAGTCCTACTCAAAGCGGGCTGGCCGCGCATCCTCAAGGAGGGGGGAAAAAGAAAAAGAGGTCCATATTCGGAATGATTAAAGAGGGTTGAATGCTGCCACAGGTGTTCCCCGTGGGCCTTATGCATCACTTGCCCGAAAAATCATTCCGAGCATGATCTTGCACAAAGCGGGCTGGCCGCGCATCCTCAAGGAGGGCACAAAAGAGAAAAGCAAGGGAGAGGTCCTGAGAAGGACCGCTAGAAGGAACGCTCTCTTGCCTTGGGTACAAGCATCACTGACCAACGAAACGGGTTGCGCCAAGAGGTCTATCTTGTCTGTATATTGATCAGTGAAGTTGCGAACCCGAGAAGGCACGGATCGAGGATACCGGAGAGTGCTTCAGCCACCACAGTTGAAGGATGAGCAAAGAGACAAGACTACGCTTGGTCGTCATTGCTTGTCCAGCGAAGATCATCCTAACCATAATGTATCCTATAAGACGCACAACAGAGCTAACACATGGGGCTCCCCTAGCACACACTCTGTGTCAGATGTTGGCTAGGATCCTAAGTCTGAAGCCCATTCCCGTGATTGAACTGCTCCCACTGCACACATGGGTATACTCCCGCCATGTGTGGTCGTAGCGGTTGTGCGAGAACAAACTACGGAGGGAACGTTTCAGGCTCGACGAAATCTCATTGGTGTAACGATCGCTAAGAGAGAGAGGAAGGAGCAACACAAGAAGGGAACTGTGTCAGTACGGGATCCCTGAATAAAAGCTTTGCTGGAAAGCAAATAAAGAACACTGAGAAGTGTTGTAATGAAAATGTTTGAAAAGGAGAGAGAGAGAGTAAGGGTTGAGATAACCCCTGAAGGTTGCAAAGAGCTCTGGAGGACTGTGAAGTCCATCGCTTTGGTGGACTGAGAAGTCCATCGCTTTGGAGGACAGTGAGTCCTTGTTAGCTTAGAATAGCCTTCCCAGCACACCCTCGTTCATCGGCATTGAAGCATTCGACGGTTGGGTTAACAACGAGGAGAGGAGGCTCTTCGACGTGGTTCACTCCTCTTGAGGAGCAAGGAGCGTCTGCAAGTACTTTGCCCCTTGAAGTTGCCTGATCAGGGCGTTCTTCTTTAGGAAGTAGGTCATGCATCTTGCCCTGCCGGAGCATCTTTTGCATAAGCTGGCGGAATGCTCGGCAGTCTTCCGTTCGATGGCCTGATTCTTTGTGAAATTCGCAGTAGGGCTCTGAGTTTCTTGACCTCTGATCGGTCGGCCGATAGGGCTTCTTGAAGCTTGCCCTATCTTTCATGATTTGGATTACTTCTTGCACGACGTCGTCGAGATCAGACTCATGCAAGTCATCGTCCTGCTGCTGTTGAACAGTTGCTGTTTGCAAGGACGGAGCTAGCGGCAGCAATGAATCTTGAGCATTGTCACGGCTCGGGAAGGAGTATCGCTGGCGATGAAACCTTCTATCCTTCCTTGAGTAAGTTGGGGCGTGATTGCGGGGGGACCTTGGAGGATGCTTGCGAGAGGGATCCTCCTCGGATAGAAGTTTGGAGACGAAGCCTGGATTGCTCTTTTCACCTCGATGTATGAGTTGGCTAGAGCGATTAACTCTTGATATGTCCTTGGAGCACGGACGTTGGCTTCAAATTTGAGAGGCCCTTCACGAAGACCGTGGATAAGAGCCACTCGGTACATTTCTTGATCAGTAACTTTGATGTCCAAAATTTCTCTTTAGAATCGATCCACAAACTAAGACCAAGTCTCATTTCCGCGCTGCCTGATCTCAAAGAGGGCTTCAGGACCGCCCTTTCTCTTAGTTGATGTAGAGAATCTGAGAAGAAACTCCCTTCGAAGATCAAGGAAGGAAGCGATGGAGTGAGGACGGAGGCCGTAGAACCAGTCCCTCACTTGCCCATCAAAGGAGGTAACAAGAAGCTTGCACTTGGTTGCATCTGAGAGAGTCTTGAGAGCAACGGCTGACTCAAAAGCTTGGAGGTGCTTTACTGGATCTGTCTCTCCAGTGTAGGTTGGTAGTCGAGGCTCTCTGAAGTTTGCTGGAGTTGGCTCATGGCGGACACTCTCCGCGAACGGTGAAGGCTCTTCTTACTCTCCTACAGCATAAGGAAAGAAAGGAGCATAAGCTGCAGCTACAAAAGGAGCATGAGGATAACAAGGAAAAGCTACTGCAGGAGGAGCAGGGGCAGGAGCTGAAGGGTAGGGATGACTTCCCTGAAAGTTGAGAACTCTAGCTGGACTTCCCCGGGCTGCTTCCCGGAAGAAGTTATGGCGAGCAGCAAACTCTTCATCCTGAGTTCGCAAAGGAGCTGCAGGCCCTTGCGGAAAGGTTGGAGTGTAAGGAGGAAAGAACGGCGGGCAAGCTTGAGAGTAAGCTTACTGATGCTCTACTGTTGGTGTTGGGTTGACTGAAGCAGCTGGAGCAGCTGCTGGATGAGCGTCCAATCGCTGCGTTATAGCAGCAAGAACTTTGTTGATTGCCTGGAACTGTTTAGCATTCTCACGGCGCGACTGCTCAAAGGCTTCCCAGAGAGGATCTTCACTAGGACTTGGAGCATGGTTCTCGGCTGACTGATGGTCTGACATGGTTAGCTGTTGCTTTCACTGCCTGTTCAGATCTGAAGGTTTGCGCGTGAGCTGTTCGGATCCACGCTCACCGCACCAACTGTTGATGGGCAAAAACGACACCGGGGGGATAGCTATCACCGAGGGGGTGATTGGGCCTCACAGGCTAAGTGAGGATGAAGGAGAAGGTTACGGAGGTAAGGGAGAGGCTTGAGAGAAGAGGCGAGCCTTGATCAACAGAGAGGGTTGATCAAGAGAGGAAGAGGAGGGAGACCAGGAGCGGTCGAGCAGACAGTAATCGCAACGGTTGCACTTGCAGGTTGATTGCCGAGGAGAGCTGAGCTAAGCTGAGGGCAAGGCTTGCTGAGCAGAGGAGCAAGACTTGCTGAGCAGAGGAGCAAGGCTTGCTGAGTAGAGGAGCAAGGCTTGCTGAGCAGAGGAGCAAGGCTTGCTGAGTAGAGGAGCAAGGCTTGCTGAGCAGAGGAGAGAAGAGGGGGGCCGCTAGCAGCGGCAACAACACACTTCGCCCGTCGCGACCTAAATGCCACTCCTGCGACGGGCTTTCCCTTTATTAAAAGCTAGAGATTACAAGCTTACAAGTACACCTTCACAACAAAATTATTAAAGGGGTACAAGGAGAAGCTGGCGGCTAAAGGAGAAGAAAGTGCCAGAAAGCAGAGAGGAGAAGCTGCTAGAGACTAAGTAAAAGAGTCTGCCAGTTGCTGGAGGACTGGGAAACTGAGTCTGCAGAGGCTGCTGGCAAGCTGCTGAAGAGCTGTGGAGGACTGCGCGGACAGGAAACTGAGTCCGCAGAGCTTGCTGGAAGGGTGATGACGGACTGCGCGGACTGGAAAATGGAGTCCGCAGGATCTGCTACCAAGACTTGTCTCCACCTCCAGGATCCCTGAATGAGAGGCTTCAGGGGGTATTTATAGGCCCAGGGAAGTTCTTGAAGAAGCGGGGCCCAGTGACATCTGCATGACGACCTGCGCGGACTCCGCAGACTGAGAATTTGCGTCCGCCACCTTGACTGATGAAGACTACCGGAGGCTCTGGAGAGGACCGGAGGCCGCCCCCTTACGGGCGGCCTGGGCGGACTCCAGGGGGAGTCCTCCCAGCTGGGCGCCGGGGCCGCCCCCTAGCGGGCGGCCTGGGCGGACTCCAGGGGGAGTCCGCCCGGCGGGCCAGGCCGCCCCCTTGCGGGCGGCCTGGGCGGACTCCAGGGGGAGTCCGCCCGGCTGGGCGCCGGGGCCGCCCCCTAGCGGGCGGCCTGGGCGGACTCCAGGGGGAGTCCGCCCGGCGGGCCAGACCGCTCCCTTGCGGGCGGCCTGGGCAGACTCCGGGGGGAGTCCGCCCGGCTAGGCGCCGGGGCCGCCCCCTAGCGGGCGGCCTGGGCGGACTCCAGTGGGAGTCCGCCCGGCGGGCCAGGCCGCTCCCTTGCGGGCGGCCTGGGCGGACTCCGGGGGGAGTCCGCCCGGCTGGGCGCCGGGGCCGCCCCTAGCGGGCGGCCTGGGCGGACTCCAGGGGGAGTCCGCCCGGCGGGCGAGGCCGCCCCCTTGCGGGCGGCCTGGGCGGACTCCAGGGGGAGTCCGCCCGGCTGGGTGCCGTGGCCGCCCCCTAGCGGGCGGCCTGGGCGGACTCCAGGGGGAGTCCGCCCGGCGGGCCAAGCCGCCCCCTTGCGGGCGGCCTGGGCGGACTCCAGGGGGAGTCCGCCCGGCTGGGCGCCGGGGCCGCCCCCTAGCGGGCGGCCTGGGCGGACTCCAGGGGGAGTCCGCCCGGCGGGCCAGGCCGCCCCCTTGCGGGCGGCCTGGGCGGACTCCAGGGGGAGTCCGCTCGGCTGGCGGGCAGAGGCCGCCCCGGGTGGGCGGCCTCGACGGACAGCGGCAGGAGGCCGCCGCCTTTCGGGCAGCAGGGAGGTCGCCCCTGGTGGGCGGCCTTGACGGACGGCTGCAGGAGACTGCCGCCCCTTGGGCTGACTAGGAGGTCGCTCCGGGTGGTGCTGTTGGCCGACTCCTGCAAGGGAAAGCATTGCACGATTAGCGGACCTAACCGCATGTCCCGCGAGGGTGAGCCATGGGAATAGCCCGCCGTCCCGCAGGGCACGCGGTTGCTAGGACAGCTAGGCGGACAGGGAAACTGTCCGCCTACGTTGGGACTTGTCGCGATCGAAAGGGAGAAACTAAGGGTCGCGACTGGCCGGCTGGTCACCTTGGGAAGGATCGCCGATTTCTGGGTTAACAAACCCCAATCCAGTTTTACCCTTATGAGGTACAAACTCATCTATCAAAGGTAGAACAGATTTTGGTTTAGAAAAACTTGCAACAAACTCTCTCTCTCTTTCTGAAGACTAATCTCCAGATTTCTAATTTGATCATTTTTAAATGTAATAGTCCGCATCTGAATAACAGTAATATGCTTCAGTCTGGCTATTTCATTTAGTTTCTGATCTAATAACTTGTCAAAATCTGTTGCAGCCACTTTAAAATTAGCAATCTCCTTAGCCTGAGTTTTGGCCAAGAGTTTGCTTTTCTTCAAAGCCTGCAACAATACTCTATATTCATCAATTAATTGATGAATGTCTCCTTCAGATTCAGATCCACTCACATCACTTGATGCTGATGTATCTGAATCTGACTCAGTACCATAAATTGAACTAGAAGAACAATTTTGTACCTGACTTGGTCCAGGCTGATCCTGGATTTTGTCTCCTTCTGATAAGGCCATCAGTCCCTTGCATTGATTGTCCTCATGCTCATATATTGAGTTCATTAGCTGCATGAACTCATTTTCTTCTTCTTCAGCAAACAAGCCAATATAGGCTTCAGCTTCTGAATCTGTTTCTGAAGATGACATATCAGTCAGGCTTTTATCCTTCTTAGCAACAAAGGACCTTTCCTTTTTGCCCTTAAACTGAGTCTTCTTCTTGTCAGTGGACTCTTTCCTCTTTTCTGGATAGTCAGCTACTACATGTCCTTGTCTATTGCAACAATAGCATACTATCTTTGAGGATGTTGTTTTACTTGGCTTAGACTTTCTTCTGTCAATCCTTGATGACCTCCTGTTCTGATAATAGTCATCTTTTGTCTGTGAAGTAGATGGCTTGGACCTCCACTGCTTCTTCTTCAGAAACTTCTGAAAATGTCTAGTGAAAGCTGCAAAGTCTTCATCACTCTCACAGCTTTTTGACTTCTTGCTATCTGACTCATCTGTCTCAACCTCAGCAACTTTTTGAGGTGGTGATGGAGACTTGCTTTTATATTTCCTAGTGGCTTCAGTCTTGAAGGCCACAACTCTTTCTTTGTGCTCAACTCTTGTAGTCTTTTCTTCCTCCTTCCTTACCATTAACTGCATCTCATAAGATAACAGTTTTCCAAACAAAGTTGGAGGAGGAATGTCTGCTAATTTGGCCATTTCCCTTATGGCACAAATCTTGGTGTCCCAGTCCTTTGTCAGGGATCTCAAGAACTTATCATTCAACTCATAATTGTTGAACTCTCTTCCATGGGACATCAATTCATTGACTATCCTATAGAATTTCTTGTAGCATTCAGTTATGCTATCAGACCTGCCTTGTCTGAAGCTTTCATACTCTTGATTTAACAAAGACTTCCTGTCTTGTCTTACTTCTTCTGATCCCTCCATGTAGACTATCAGTGTGTCCCACATTTCTTTAGATGTTTTACAATGTATTAGATTCTGAAATGTGGCATCATCAATTGCACTTATAATAATATTCTGGGCCCTCTTGTCCATAGTGGCCAGAATTATTTCATCTTTTGTCATTTCTGAATAGTCTTTGGGAATTTTCTGATTTGCATCCAGAACAGATACTTTCATTGGCACATATGGCCATTCTTTGACTGTGATGTATATTCTTGGGTCAGATGCTTCCATAAAGAGTCTAACCCTCTCTTTCCATATGCCAAAAATCTCTTTCCTACAGATTGACAACTTCATGGACCCCAGCTCTTTGTGATTCTCAGTTGAACTCATTTTCTTGAATCTTGATTAATCTGATTCTGCCTACAGGATCTTACTCAGACTGTTATGTCCTTTTTTGAGTAACCTGGCTCCGATACCACTTGAAAGTAATAGTGTCTAAACACCTAGGGGGGTGAATAGGTGCACTTAATCTTTTTAACCTTAAAGGCAGAAACACTGAATTATTAGACCTGTTTATGCAATTCTCTATAGCAATTCAGCACAGATAACATAACAATCACAAAATTAATCACACATAGAGTACACACAGATTTTATAGTGGTTCCCCAAGGTCTGGGTACATCCACTTTCCCCCTTCGCCTATCTAGTAGTGTACTAGATTCGGCCTAACTTCTCCACTTCTTCTCAGATCCTCAGATCTTACAACTCAGAACCCCAAACAGGTTCCTACAACTCAGAGTGATCCCACTCCTACAACTCAGGCTCAATAGCCCTACCACTCAGTCTTCACCAAGACTTACACTCAGAGAACAAAGTCTCTTATAGCTCAGGCACTAGGCCCTACCTCAGTCTTCCACAAGACCTACACTCAGAGCATACTGTCTCCTACACTCAGCCTTTATAAAATAGGCTTACAGCTCAGATCCCTTAGGATCCTACAAAAAATAAAGTATACAAAGTTTATAACCATAACTCTAAAAAGAGGGAGATGATTTGACTAGTTTCTTGATGAGATCTTGGAAGAACTTGGCTGAGATCAACCTCTCTTGGCTTTCTTCAAAGCTTCTTGAATTAGAACACAGTAGGATTGAATCTCCTGAAGATGATCTTTAATCAACTTCTGTCTTGAGATTCAGATCTCAATCTGAATCTAACTTAGCAGCCCGGTTCAGCAACTGCACTTCTTAGAAGGAGCTCTCTCTCCAACTACTTAGATCTTCTGTTGAAGGTCCTCTTCTTGTTGTGTTGTTTTTCACTTCATTGATCGATTCATTAATTCTTCTGTTGAAGGAGAAAGATCTTTAAATAGGCTTCCTCCATGGTGACCGGCTGATCCGGTTTCTAACAACTTTCTGATGGCTCTGACAGTTGTAGTTGACCGGTTGAAATGACAGCTGTCAAGTCATCCAGTCACTTCTTGAAATCTCTGTCACTGTCTGAAAGTGTCGAGACAGATAGTCTTTATGTGTCGACACAAACAGACTAAGTGTCGACACAAGTAGACTAATTGTCGACACTAGCCTTGTTGGTGTCGACACAACTCCTTGTGTTGTTGTAACAGCTTCTCGACACTGCTTCTTCTGAATGTGTCGACACTGATTCTGTGTGTCGACACAAGCCTTCAGTTGAATGTGTCGACACTGATTGAGTGTGTCGACACAAGTACTTCTTCAAAACTTAGTTGATTTCTATTGTGTGTCGACACAACTCCTTTGTGTCGACACAAGCCTTCTTGTGCTGAACTTTGCTGAGTGTCGACACATATCCTTTGTGTCGACACATGCCTTCTTGTGTTGAAACTTTGCTGAGTGTCGACACAGCCTCCTAGTGTCGACACTTGTACTTGAACTTTGTTGAAGTTTGCTGAGTGTCGACACAGCCTCCTAGTGTCGACACTTTTGCTGTCGACAAAATTCTCTGGGTGTCGACACTGCTTCTAAGTGTCGACACTGATTCTTTGGACAAATCTTCACTGTGTGTCGACACTGCCTGTATGTGTCGACACTTTGCTTCTGGTGTCGACTCTGCCTCTCTGGTGTCGACACAATTACTCCAAGTGTCGACCCAGCTTCTCTGGGTGTCGACACTAGCCTTCTCAAGTGTCGACACTTTTCTTTTAGGTGTTGACACATGGACTTAGAATCTTTTATGCTTTTCCATGCAATTACTTAACCTGCACATACAAACTCAAAACACATCAAATACACCTTGATGTATATCATTGAGTAGGGTGAAGCTTCTTCAAATCAGGTACATATATTCCAATGTACCCAACACTGCCCGCAGGCCGGTCTCGCCACCAGGCAGGCCGCCGGGCGAGACCCTGCCCGCAGGCCGGTCTCGCCACCCAGGCAGGCCGCCGACGAGACCCTGTCCGCAGGCCGGTTTCGCCACCCAGGCAGGCCGCCGGCGAGACCCTGCCTGCAGGCCGGTCTTGCCCCCCACCTCGAACTTAGCAAGCTAGGGCGGGTGGCGACCAACATGCCGCACCCGCCCCCAAAAAAGGGGCGCTGGGGGGAGGCAGATTTTTCCTCCCCCTACTAGTATATTTCCAAGGCCAAGCCAAAATTGGCCACCAAGAGTTCAAACCACTCCAAAAGCTTAAAATCCAAAACCTGCGAATACGAGGTTGTAAACCTGCGAATACGGGGTTGTAAACCTGCGAATACGGGGTTGTACAGTCGCTATCCGCCTGGTTACTTCCTGGGATCCAGCTGCTTGCAGAGCATAAGCCGGCATGGCTATCCGCCGCTGCTGTCCGCGTAGTCCGCGCGAACAGTCCGCCCAGGCCGCTACAAAACAAACCGTCTGCACCAGCTCCGCTGACCTGGCTGTCCGCCAACCCTGTCCGCGTAGTCCGCGCGGATAGGTTGTCCAAGTCCTCCATTCACCCACTTTCACTTCACAAATTTCAACAATGCATTACTTTTCTTAATTTTGCGGCTATTGCTATTGCGTTGCTCATTCCGCGGTGACGAGAGATCGCGGGTAATTTTATAACACCTTAGGTGGACGTTAAAAATGACAATTTATCCCCCATGTTCATGGAGCAATACTTAGGTCAGGACTCCTGAGGATGCTCATGGTCCTGCACCAATGAGAAGCCTGCAAAGGAGGTGGGGCCCACGCATTTGTGGCTTGTGCCATACACTTTTGCACGGGGCCTTCATCATTTCAGGCCCCTCATTGGTTGTCCTGACCATGCTCATGGTCAGGAGTCCTGACCTAAAAAATTTCCATGTTCATGGCCGCCACCACTATGCCAAAGGACGCCTTAAAGTCTTGCAAAATTTATAGAGACTTAAACAAAGGGAAAACAAAGTTCGAATCATATACGCACAACATGATCGAACATACTTTAAACCCTGAAATGACAGATTCAGAAACTCCCAATCACAACCTTATATAAACTTATAGAGACACGCATCATAGTGTCCGGCAAGAGAACTCCCTGTTGGAAGCGTGTATGGGCACCCGCTCCGATCCCAACTTCACGAACAAATTCACTTGACACCATAACTCAACACCAAAAATCTAGACCGCTGCCTCAGACCGCGCGACCTCCCACTATAGGCGAGTACCACCCCGCGCGAGCGGGCTCCTTCCGCCTCGCGCGACCACAACTCAGCGAGGTCGCCTTCACCACCTCTCGCCTAAACCACCAGGCGAGACCGCACCCCACTCGCTGCTTGACCGCCAACTCGCGTGGCGAGATCGGTCTATTCGCGACCTGCTCCTGCGCGAGCTCCACCTGTGAGAGCTACACCAGCGCAAGCTCCTCCTGCGAGAGCTACACCAGCGCGAGTCGCGCAAACTGCGGGTTCTCTCTCGCTGCGAGCTCTCTAAGTCGCCCGGCTTCAACTCCTAACCGCCCGGACAGAAAACCACACTAGCGCTGCGACGCTTCCCTCGCTCTCTCTCCAAAACGGAACAAAAGGTTTGGGAGTTTATCACTCTATTCATCGAGTTTCAAACATGTACAAGGAAGCCTTTATATAGGCAAAAGAAAACTAAACAACTCTCTCTCATCATAAATGTGCACCCTCTCTCATAATAAATGCAATCATAAAATAATACCAAAACTACCTTTTGACTTGTTGACCCGGTCAACAAGACAATCACCAACAAACTCCCCCTCAAACTTGGCAGCACATGCCAAGTTTGCCTTTGAGCTTCAGGAACGTGTCTACCTTCAACTCCTTGGTGAAGATGTCCGCGACTTGCTCTCCGGTCGAGCAATACTTCACTTCCACTGTCTTCAACTCTACCTGCTCCCTTAGGAAATGATACCTCGTTTCGATATGTTTGCTACGTCCATGTATCATGGGATTCTTCGCGAGCTGGATGGCCGACATGGTGTCCACCAACATAGTCGTTGGCCCATCCACTCCATGCTGCAAACTCTCCAACAGATTCCTTAGCTAGATGGCTTGGCAGGTGCCAGCTGCTGCTGCAATATACTCAGCCTCGCAGGACGATAGAGCTATCGTTGCCTGCTTCTTCGAGCTCCAAGTGAACACCCCCGTTCCCATGCTGAAAGCATATCCGGAAGTGCTCTTCCGATCGTTCACATCGCCTCCATAGTCACTATCGGAGTACCCAACTAACTTCAGCTCCTCTCTAGTAGCATATTTCAGCCCATGGCCTCTGGTCCCGTTGACGTACCTCAGGATCCTCTTCGCTGCCGTGAAGTGGTCTTCCTTTGGCTCCTCCATATGCCTGCTCACCACTCCGACCGCATACATGATGTCCGGTCGGGTGAAGGTAAGGTAGCGTAGATTGCCCACCAAACTCTTGAATAGGGTAGAATCCACCGCTCCTTCCTTAGAATCTTTCTTCAGCTTCAACCCTGGGTCAGCAGGAGTGGAGATAGGCTTGCTATCCTCCATCCTGAACTTCTTCAAGATCTCCTCTGCATACTTCTTCTGGGATATGAAGATCCCATCTTCTCCATGCTTCACTTCCACTCCTAGGAAGTAGCTCAACTCTCCCAAGTTTGTCATCTCAAATTCCTTCTTCATCATGCCCCGGAACTCCTCATACATAGCATTATTGTTCCCTGTGAAAATCATGTCATCCACGTAGAGGCACACAATCATCATGTTGCCCTCCTGGTCCACCTTGGTGTAGAGGGCGTGCTCTTGCGGGCTCTTCTGATAGCCATGCTTTTGCAAGTAAGCATCTATCCTTCCGTTCCACGCTCTTGCCCCTCGCTTCAGCCCGTAGAGTGCTTTGTCTAACTTGCAGACTTTCCTCTCCTTCCCCTTCACAACGTACCCTGGAGGCTGCTCGATGTACACATCTTCTTCCAAGTACCCGTTCAAATATGCCGAGACCACGTCCATCTGCATGATTCTCCAACCATGGTGAGCTGCTAGCGCTATGATCAACCGGATGGTGTCAACTCGCGCTACGGGGGCAAACACTTCATCATAGTTCACGCCTTGAACTTGACGATAGCCCTTCACCACTAGCCTGGCCTTGTGCTTCTCCACTCCGCCATCCTTGTTCTTCTTTACTTTGTACACCCACTTCACCCCGAGGGGTTTTTGGCCTGCAGGAGGGTCGACCAACTTCCAGGTCTCGTTCTTCTTTATGGAGGTGATCTCCGCATTCATCGCCTTCCTCCAATTCTTCTCCTTGGCAGCTTCATCGTAGGAGCACGGCTCGACATCTGCTAATAAACAATACAAAGAAAAATTGTTAAGTGTCGGTGCCGTCTCCTCATATATCTCATCCAGCCTCCGCATCCTGGGCTGAGGACGGTAGTCCTTGCTCCCACTGGTGCTTGCTCCTCCCGGGCCGCTTCCACTCGTGCTTGCACCACTAGAGTAAGGGGTGAGAGCTCCCCCTGGACCTCCGCTTGGTGGTGATGGTGGCTCCGCTCCACCCATCTCCGCTTCAGCCTCTCCTCCACCTTCTTCTTCATCATCCTCGAAAAACATCCCCTTGATGTTCTTCACCGCCTCATCCCAGCTCCAGCAGCTTCCTTCTTCAAATACCACATCTCGTGAGATGATGGCTTTCTCCGTCTCAGGATTGTATAACTTGTAAGTCTTGCTCTCAGGAGCGTAGCCCACAAAAATACACTTTTCACTTCGGTCGTCCAGCTTCTTCCTCCTTTGGTCTGGGACGTGGGCATAGGCCACGCACCCGAAGACCCTCAGGTGCTTCACACTTGGCTTCCAGCCACTCCAAGCTTCAAACGGTGTCTTGAACTTCACACTCTTGGTAGGGCACCGATTCAGCACGTACACAGCCACCTGTACTGCTTCCGCCCAGAACTTCTTCGGTAGTCCCTTACCCTTCACCATGCTCCGTGTCATGTTCATGATTGTGAGGTTCTTCCTTTCTGCCACGCCATTCTGCTGAGGCGAGTAGGCCGCCGTCAGCTGATGAGAGATCCCCCATTGCCTGCAGTACTCGTCGAACAGCCTAGAGGTGTACTCCCCACCTCTATCCGTTCTAAGTACTTTCAGCGGTTGACTACTCTCCTTCTCAGCCATCGCCCGGAACTCCTTGAACTTCTCCAGCGCCTCAGCCTTCTCCTTCAGAAAATACACCCAACACTTTCTGCTGAAGTCGTCAGTGAATGTGATGTAGTACTTGCTTCCACCGATTGAAGTCGTTTCAAATGGACCAGCAATGTCCGAGTGAACCAACTCCAATGGCCTTGTCGCCCTTCGGGACTTGTCACCCTCAAATGTTTCTCTTCTCTGCTTCCCCTTGGTGCATGCCTCACAGACCCTATGAGGAGGTGTGATCATAGGCAGTCCTTCCACCATCTTTGATCCAGACAACAACTTCAGGCCTGTGAACCCCAGATGCCCCATCCGGTGGTGCCACAGCCAAGCTTCCTCCTCATCTTCATTCCTCGCAAGACATGCCGTCTCCTTTACATCCATGCTCAAAGTGAAGAGACGGTTCGCCGTCATCTTTACCCTCACTACTTCTTTCCCATGACCGTCCTTCATGGCCAGGGTGCCATCCCGCAACAAGACCCGGTAGCCCTTCTCCACCAGCTGCCCAAGACTTAGGATGTTACTCCTCAAGCCCGACACATAAAATACATCGTTGATGAGAACCTCTTTCCACTCAACACAACCGCCACAACTCCTCTTCCTTCCACTGCTATCTTTGAGGCGTCGCCAAAACTCACCTCACCACCATTTGGCTCAAGGCTCGTAAACAGCTCCCTCTCTCCGCACATGTGGTTGTTGGCCCCGGTGTCTAAGTACCATACTCCATTCCTTCCGCCTCCGGCACCTTGAACCGTAAGGAACATCATCGGGTCGCCTCCCGTGTTGCTCGTTGCCGCATAGTGGTTGGCCTCTCCTCCCTTCCGAGGGGCCCAACAATCATAGCTCATGTGTCCGAACTTGCTACAGTTGTAGCATTGAGTCTGGGACATGTCTCCTCTACCTCCTCTTCCTTGGCCTCTGCCTTGGTCTCTTCCTCCTCTACCTTGGCCTCTGCCTTGGCCTCTTCCTCTACCTCCGGCGTTCCAACCTTGGTTCTGCTCGAACTCCTTCTGGTGTGGTTGCCTTCTCCCTTGATCTCTACCACCTCTTCCTACTCTACCTCTTCCCTGGTAGCCACGGCCATGCTGGCCACCACCTCTTCCTGAGCTCTCTGCGAAGTTCAGCTGGGTCTGGAGTGCTTTTCCCAAGCTACTCGCTTCTTCATCATCTTGCGCCATTCTGTACTCATGGGCTTGCAGTGAGCCTATCAATTCATCCGTCGTCATCACCGTGAGGTCCTTCGATTCTTCGATGGCCACCACCACGTGTCGGAACTTTTTTGTCATGGAGCGTAGGAGCTTCTCCATGAAGCTAACCTCGTCTATGGTCTCCCCATTTCTCTTCATCTCATTTGTGAGCGTCCGTAGACGGGTCACATAGTCGCCAACCTTCTCCGACCCTTGCATCCTTATCATCTCATACTGGCCTCGGAGGGATTGCAACTTAACTTTCTTGGCCTTGTCTACTCCCTGCATGGAGCGCTGCAAGATCTCCCATGCCTCCTTCGAAGTCTCGGCGTCCGAGATCTTTTCGAACGTAGCTTCGTCTACACCTTGATACAAAATGAACAACGCCTTCTTGTCCCTCTTCTTAGCTTCTCTCAATGCTGTCCTCTGTGCGTTCGTTAACGCGGCTTCTGCTTCGGCAGTCAGCTCCTCCACACCATCCTCTACTACCTCTCACAACTCCTTGGAGGCTAGTAGTACCCTCATCTGGATGCTCCAGTTCCCATAGTTGGTCTTCGTCAACTTGGGGACTTGCCCCGGCACGGCACCTCCAAACTCCATCTCTTCCCTACTTCAAACCTTCCGAGTCACCGTAAAGGTTTGCAACCTGGCTCTGATACCACTTGTTGGAAGCGTGTATGGGCTCCCGCTCCGATCCCAACTTCACGAACAAATTCACTTGACAGCACAACTCAACACCAAAAATCTAGACCGCTGCCTCAGACCGCGCGACCTCCCACTATAGGAGAGTACCACCCCGCGCGAGCGGGCTCCTTCCGCCTCGCGCGAACACAACTCAGCGAGGTCGCCTTCACCACCTCTCGCCTAAACCACCAGGCGAGACCGCACCCCACTCGCTGCTTGACCGCCAACTCGCGTGGCGAGATCGGTCTATTCGCGACCTGCTCCTGCGCGAGCTCCACCTGCGAAAGCTACACCAGCGCGAGCTCCTCCTGCGAGAGCTACACCAGCGCGAGTCGCGCAAACCGCGGGTTCTCTCTCGCTGCGAGCTCTCTAAGTCGCCCGGCTTCAACTCCTAACCGCCCGGACAGAAAACCACACTAGCGCTGCGGCGCTTCCCTCGCTCTCTCTCCAAAACGGAACAAAAGGTTGGGGAGTTTATCACTCTATTCATCGAGTTTCAAACATGTACAAGGAAGCCTTTATATAGGCAAAAGAAAACTAAACAACTCTCTCTCATCATAAATGTGCACCCTCTCTCATAATAAATGCAATCATAAAATAATACCAAAACTACCTTTTGACTTGTTGACCCGGTCAACAAGTCAATCACCAACACTCCCAACACTCATAACATTGATGTTCTATATAAACTTTATCTAATTTATCTGTTGAAAAAGACAACAGCAAAATGAATATCATTTTTTTGATGAAAAAAATGGAATTTTTTCCCCAAAATTTACTTCAGTAAAGCAACATGGTGCCTCAAAGCCTTTACGCTGGGCACATAGTTTTTAACAAAGGTAACAAAGTTACTGTTTTATTGTCAATGGTGGGCTCGGAGTGATGCATGGATGGGCTGATTGCTTCCAGCTTTTGGGAGGACATATTATAACCATTCTTTTTTACCTTTCATCACAAGCCCCTTTTCACTTTAGCCAAGAACAGTTCATACAAATGTCTATTTTTCTCGCCTTTTTCAAATTATCTCTGATGGCCCCTTTGACGCCCAGCTAGTGTATTCCGGTGAGCCGCTGTTTGGCAGAGAGTCGGCACCGTGTGGATCGAATCGGCAACGATTGGGCACAGCATCATATCATAAATTTTCTAAATAAGTCTAGCTGTATTCTGTTAGTTTTCATTTTGCTGAGAGTTCATTCCAACTTAATAACAATGAACTCCAGATATTTCATATTCCTACAAATGAGCCTAAGAAGAATTTGGTACTTCCAATGAGTAACTGAGAGAACATTTACTACTGAAAAAGACAGGGAAGCTTACAAAGTTGCCTAATTTCCCATAAAAGAACCGGGAAACAGACACAAATAAAATCTAATAAGTAGGAAGAGATCTTCACCATCAACGCTCATGCAGTAGTAGACACAGATCATTGCCAGAAAGAGAGAAAATACTGAGGAAGTATGAATCTCTACTACAACTTTAGCTTGATTCTTCCAACTTTATACCTGTTCTCCACCTTATTCAGAAGCCTGCCAACAGCAACAGCAGCAGCAGCCCAATTCACATCTGTCAAAAATAAAATAAAAAAGAATTCAAGCATTATTATTAGTACTTCTAAGCTTTTGAGGGAAAAGTTCATAAATTTGATTGAATTGAGCTTATTCATATGCATATTTTTCTTTCTAAATCTTATGATTCCATTTAAAGTGCAGAAGAATAACAAAAATGGTAGATTTTTCCCCCTGAGAAACAATTAGCTCACCAACTTCACTTGGCAATGGCCAAGCTTCTTCTCACCGCCCGCCTTCCTTTTCGACGAAGACACCTGCGCTCCATAAACACGACCAACCCCAGGCCTTCAACGAATTCAAACCGACGGCCTTCAGAGCAGAGCCTCATCAGCCTTCTCCGGCATGACATGGGCTTCTTTGGCGGCGGGGGGCACTGAACCATCGCCGGAATTCTGCTATCCGGTGAGGCCGGAGTGCAGTATCCCCCATTTTGATCAGCATCGATAGCTTCCATCATCATCTCCTCTGCTTTTCCAGCAAGCAAGTTTGAGGAAGAGGATGAAGAGCAGGTGGAGGAAGAAGCCATTAATTCTTTTTCTTCCATTTTATCCTCACCAACAAAATCTTGCTTGTAACCTAAGCTGGATTGTGTGACATGCTGGCAGAAGAAGAATTGGTGAGGGGACATGGCTTGACAGAAAATATAGCAAGAGACGAAGAGGTTGGGCAATGAGAAACATAAAACTGTATAATTTATATGACAGTGGCAGATTCCTCTGTACTTTTTCTGAAGTTGAGGCATTTCTTATGGGATTAACTACCAGCAGTTCATCATCACCATTGATTCGGATGGAGATCTGTGCACACAAATCTCCACCGCTGATGGTGATTTATGAAATCTTAATTTCCCTTTGCAGAAAGATGGAATTCTTTTATGAGATATTCTTTACTGTTTAGGAATAGCATTATCATTCAAATCATAAAAGGTAGGTGAAATAATAAGAAATTCAAATAACTTTGACATAAATGTCTTCTTTGTCGTTTGTTGTACAGCACATCAATTTGGATTGGGAACTAATTTTGTAAAAACATTATAGCATGTCTCTGCTATGAGCATTAGCTGCAGCAAGCGAAATACTTTTGTAAAGAGATATCCAATGTGAATATATATTGCTAACCCATGCAGTTCACTAATCCCATGTGCAGTGGACTCTTGCTAGCTTTGGTGCCAAGAAGAATGTTATGATCTAGTGCTGTAAGTGTTAACTTTTCTCAAAGTGGTCAGCAAGATAACCCAAACCAAATTAATATTCTCGGCACTACCCAGTTCACACTTTGATCTAGCGGAAACCCAAGGAACAAGGTTAACACCAACACACAATGGAAGCACAAGCAGATCTTTCATTCATTTCACTTCTTTACAAGGTGAGATATACGTATCGAGACATGATTTCACTAGTACACAAGCTATAACAGAAAGCACCAAAAACAAGCCGGGCGGACAACACTGAAAACCTCCGAGACCGCCGAAGTCGCCCAGTCCGCCGAACCCGCCCGAGCTAAAGCTGCAACACGCCGAATAGACACGGAGTCCGCCGAAGCCGCGAGGCCGCGCGGACACACAGTTATTCGTCTCTTGCTGATGAACTGAAGAACAGACCGCCTAGCCGCCTGCGCCTAGCGGACAGGTTATTGGAACTTGCAAATGTTGAAGCAGAGAACGGACAAGCCGCAGAGCGACCTGCTGAAACCGCAGAGACCGCACACTTCCAAGCACTTGACCGAAGTCAAAGCCAAACTCCTGGCTCCTTGAAGATACCCGCGCGACCTGCACACAGCAAACCGTCAGCTCTACTCAACCCGCGCGGACAGAAAACGCAGACCGCAGCAATTTGCCCAAGCCCCACTTACTGTTCACTCAGTTACTGTAGACGTGTCGGGGGGTCCTATTTATAGGCGAGGTGAGGAGTGTAGTCACCGCCCTAAAGGATAGAGACACCACCCCAACCCGCGCGTTAGCAAAAACTCCGTCTGCTGAGTCCGCAAGGACTTAGCCGGATTCCAAGGAATAACCCGCCAGGAGCAAGACACCTTTGGGCGAACCCACATCAGTCCGCCCAGGCTATGCGGACAAGACACCAGCCCGCAAGGCCTCCAAACACTGCAGGACAGCATCCCCCTTCAGTGACTGTCCGCACAACAAGAGGCAGTCCGCATACCACCACAACAACGCCTCCATCTGCCACAAGCCCACGACCAAAGGCAGTCCGCCCGGTCAACAGCGGACTTGACGGATACTGCGGACACACTGGACTTGTCACAGAGTGTGACCAAGTCCAGAACCACCAAAGGGCCTAACGCGAGCACGGCGGACATAAATCCGTCCGCCAACCATCAAGCAGGTCGCCACACTCCTCCTGAGTTAAGGCAGTCCGCAAGAACCTCGCACAACTGTCCAATGCAAAGGTCACCTGCCGGACTCCACACATAAGTCCGCCACAGCAACAGTAGTGATATACTACCAGAGCTTGGCAAGGCCTCAGCCAAACTCTGAGGCAGTCCGCAACAACGAAAACCACAGACACGTCAGTCCGCAAGCCTCCCGCGGATAGCACCCAATCCGCCGGTAAACACAAGCTTGTAATACAGCCACTGAGCAAAGTACACCAGTCCGCGAGCCTTTATCCGCTCAGGCCGCTCCTTGGCTAAACCAATCAGCCAACGCCCTATCCGTAGAAAACAGGCCGCCCAGTCTGCGGACTTAATCCGCACAACCTGCTCAGAAGAACAGCCAGCTTCCACTAGACCTATCACCAGGCCGCATAACAGTAGTCCGCCTAGTCCGCCGGCTCTGTCCGCTCAGGCCGCCCGACCTGCCCATCAACCACTTTCACTTCACAATTTTCAACACTCCCCCTTGAAGTTAGAAGTGGTGATCAAGCCCAGCAAGCTGCGCAACTGCTCAAAGGGCCCCTTCGACAGTGGCTTCATGAAGATGTCAGTAAGATTGTCTTCACTCCGAACATGCCCGACCAAAAGTGATCCCTCCAACACCTTCTCCCTTATGAAGTGGTGATCGATCTCAATGTGCTTGGTCCTAGCGTGACACACTGGATTGTTTACCAGCTTGAGAGCACTCTCATTGTCATCCCGGAGTAAAGTTGGCCCTTGCACTTCTTCATGTACATCCTCTATAAGCCTCCTCAACCAGATGGCTTCCCGAGCTGCCAAGGTCGAAGCCTTATACTCTGCCTCCGTAGTTGAAACGAACACCGAGTCCTGCTTCTTACTACACCACGAGATGCTAGCTGAACCGCAAGTGAACACATAACCTGAAGTTGACCTCCGATCATCTGAATCACCGCCATAGTCAGCATCCGTGTACCCAAGCAAGGCAAAATCCGAGTCCCTTCTATAGAGAAGTCCCATGTTAGAAGTTGACTTGACATACTTCAAGATGTGCTCCGCCGCCACTAGATGAGACTTCCTTGGTTCAGCCATAAACCGACTTACTTGGCCAACAACGTAAGCAATGTTTGGCCTTGTAATCATCAGGTAAATCAAGCTCCCAACAAGAGCCCTGAACACCAAGGGATCAGGAAGAACCCTTCCCTCATCTCGTCGAAGCTTCAGCCCATGTTCTAGTGGAGTAGAGCAACTCTTTCCTTCGCCCATGCCAAACCGCTTCACAATGCGATCTGCATATCCTCTTTGGCAAATAAGTATACCGCTCTTCTTCCTCTCCACTTCAAGACCGAGAAAGTGATGAAGCTCTCCCAAGTCTTTCATCTCGAAGCGTATAGCAAGCTCAGCCCTGAGCCTCGCTACTTCCCCCTCTGAATTCCCTGTGATGATCATGTCATCCACATATAGTAGGACCAAGACTTGCAGCTCCCCCTTCTTCTTGACGAACAAGCTAGAATCCGAGTTAGAGGCAAGATACCCGCAGAATTGCAAATACTCTGCTATCTTCCCATACCAAGCTCTAGGAGCTTGCTTCAACCCGTAGAGAGCCTTCCCGAGCTTGCAGACATAGTCCAGATGATCTTCAGAAATTAACCAAGTGGCTGATCCATGAAGATGTCCTTGTCAATCTCTTTGTAAAGAAATGCATTCTTCACATCGAGTTGTCACAACCTCCATCCCTTGCTAGCAGCCAAGGCGATCAGCACTCTAACTGAAGTCATCTTTGCAACAGGACTAAACATCTCCTCATAGTCTTCTCCATACTGTTGTGAGAATCCTCGAGCAACTAGGAGAGCTTTGAACCTATCAATGCTCCCATCAGCCTTCTTCTTCAACTTATACACCTACTTTCAAGTCACTGGAGTAATGCCATCAACCTTGGGCACAAGATCCCAGGTTTCATTCTTCTTGAGAGCATCGATCTCTTCCTTCATGGCATCTTCCCACTCCTTAACTCCAGTGGCCTCGTTGAAGTTTACAGGCTCTCGCTCATCCAGAGGACCTGCAAAGAAGCAGGAGACAAAGCTCACTGCATTCCCATCATAGTACCGAGCTGATGGTTTAATAACCCTCTTCGATCTCCGAATGGTCGGCTCCTTGCTCACTGCTTCCGTTGCTTCTTCGGGCTCAACTCCTACTTGGGGCAAGCTTTGAGCAGTGGTCCCCCTGCTTCCTGAGTCAGAAGGCTCAGCCTCAGAGTTAGAAGAAACAGGAGCTGCTGGTGAAACAGCAAGCTCCTCTTCTAAGCCTTCAACAGCCACCATTGGTTCTTCATCAACCTTGCTACTTTCGGTTAGCTCAGCCGAGCCACCTCCATACGACGTCAGCTCGTCAAAGACAACGTCTCTTGATATAATGAACTTCTTCATCGCAGGATCCATGCATTTTCATCCCTTCTTCCGCTCATCGTAGCCAACAAAGACAAGCTTCCTTACCTTTGCATCCAGCTTAGTCCGTAAAGCATCCAGGACATGCACATAGCAAGTTGAACCAAACACTCGAAGGTGTCCCACACTCGGCTTATCCTTCAGCAACAACTCAAAAGGAGTCTTCATGTTGATCGGGCTGAGCGGCATTCTGTTGATAACATAAGAAGCACAAGACATCCCTTTCACCCAAAAGGACCTTGGAATGTCTTTTGCATGAAGCTGGCATTTGCAGGTCTCCGTCAGATGACGGATCTTCCGCTCCGCTACTCCATTTTGTTGTGGAGTGTGAGCACAAGTGAGCTCTCGTTGGATCCCGTGCTTCCTGCATAAGTTAGAAAACTCGGAGGAGATAAACTCACCACCGTTGTCTGTTCTAAGCTTCTTGATCCGCAAGCCAAGCCGGCCTTCCACCAACTCCTTGAACTCCACAAACAACCGGAAGGCTTCTGACTTCTCCTTCAAGAAGTAAACCCAATTATACCTTGAGTAGTCATCAATCAGGACAAACATGTATCTGCTTCCACCAGGGCTGGCAGTGACCGTTGGTCCCATCAAGTCGCCATGAATGCACTCCAATGGTTGCTTGCTCCTTATTTGTGATTTATCAAACGGAAGGCGATGTGCCTTACCGTATTGACACCCCGTGCAAACATGCCCGTCACCAAAGGAGGACAACTTAGGCAGACCTTTCACCAAACTTCTACAAGCCATAGCCTTCAGCTTGTCCATACCTACATGCCCCAGCCTCTCATGCCAGATAGCAGCGCTATCGTTGGCTCTCATACGATCAACATAATAATTGGTTGCAAGAACAAACAAGTTCTTAACCCTCCTTCCTACATGAGCAACATCAGCCTTAACTGCTGATACGTTGCAAAGGAACTTCACGTCTGTTGGCCCAAACAGAACGTGATACCCATCGTCCACCGCATTGGTCACAGAGAAGAGGTTCTTCTTCATGCCCGGTACGTGATACACACTACTTAATGTGAGTGGCCCCTGATCACTACCCAAATACACAACCCCCTCTTTCTCTACTGCATAAACAGTATTATCAGCAGTGATAATATCTTCATTACCTGAGTATGCTTGCATGGAGGAGAACTTTGAATTGTCTCCGGTGAGTTAATGACCACACCCGGAGTCCACGATCCACTCACCGTTGAAGTCCTCAGCAGACAAGGCACAGACACAAGTGCCCGTCATGAAAGCTCCTCCCTATTCGGCTTCCTCACTCTTAGAGCAAGCTTCCTCCTTTCCTGCAACATGCACAGGCTGCAGTTTGACCTTGCAGTCCCGCTTGAAGTGCCCTCGCTGATGACACCGGTAGCACTTCAAGTTCTTCTTCCAGTCCTTCAGAGCAGCGCTCCTCTCTGGCTGATATGAAGTTGAAGGCTCCTTCTCACCAGCGGCCTGCTTCTTCTTCTTCCCTTCCCATCCTTTCTTCTTCTTGCCTAAGAAGAGAGCTTCACTGCCTTCCTGATTGATATTAACTCCAGCCATCTGCCTTGCCAAACTCTCCTGTGTTGCAAGCAGATTCTCAAGCTCCAGCAAAGATGGATGAGTAGCCCAACCTTGAACAGATATCACAAAGGCAACATACTCCTTCCGCAAGCCGTGAATTATGTGCCTTTTCATCTTAGCCTCAGAGATAGGCTCATCAGGATCAAGTGCCGACAGCTCAGCACACAAGCTCTTCATCTTCAAGAAGTATTTCGAGATGGAAAGGTCTCCTTGAGTTGTTCTAGCCAACTCATTCTCCAAAAACTGAAGTCTCGCCACATTCTTCCTATTGAACAACTCATCAATGGTTGTCCAAATATCAGCAGCCGGCTCACATCCAATGATGTGATCAAACAGTTCTGGTGACATGACCCTCTTGAGAATAATCTCCGCCTTAGCATTTATTTTTCTCCAGAGCCTCACCTGCTCAGCAGTACCAAACGCAGCAGTCACTTCCTGTCTGTCGTCACCACCGACGACCTCTCATAGCTCCTCACCAAGAAGATAACTCTTCATGCACGACTTCCACTTATTGAAGTTAGTCGGCGTTAAGAGTTCAATGCCAAGACCTCTTGCATAACTCCCTTCCATTGTAACAACAGTTGGTCACCTTTCAGAAGCTCAGAGCACCAACTTAGGTTGATCACCACTCAAGCACAGAGTAATAACACTGGTTGAACACCGATAAAGCAACTGAACCTCCCTCTGATACCATGTTAACTTTTCTCAAAGTGGTCAGCAAGGTAGCCCAAACCAAATTAATATTCTCGGCACTACCCAGTTCACACTTTGATCTTGCAAAAACCCAAGGAACAAGGTTAACACCAACACACAATGGAAGCACAAGCAGATCTTTCATTCATTTCACTTCTTTACAAGGCGAGGTATACATAGCGAGACATGATTTTGCTAGTACACAAGCTATAACAGAAAGCACCAAAAACAAGCCGGGCGGACAACACTAGAAACCGCCGAGACCGCTGAAGTCGCCCAGTCCGCCGAACCCGCCCGAGCTAAAGCTGCAACACGCCGAATAGACACGGAGTCCGCCGAAGCCGCGAGGCCGCGTGAACACACCGTTATTCGCCTCCTGCTGATGAACTGAAGAACAGACCTCCTACCCGCATGCGCCTGGCGGACAAGTTATTGGAACTTGCAAATGTTGAAGCAGAGAACTGACAAGCCGCAGAGCGACCTGCTGAAACCGCAGAGACCGCACACTTCCAAGCACTTGACCGAAGTCAAAGCCAAACTCCTGGATCCTTGAAGCTACCCGCGCGACCTGCACACAGCAAACCGTCAGTTCTACTCAACCCGCGCGGACAGAAAACGCAGACCACAGCAATTTGACCATGCCCCACTTACTGTTTACTCAGTTACTGTAGACGTGCCGGGGGGTCCTATTTATAGGCGAGGTGAGGAGTGCGGTCACCGCCCTAGAGGATAGAGACACCACCCCAGCCCGCGCGCTAGCAAAAACTCCGTCCGCTGAGTCCGCAAGGACTTAGCCGGATTCCAAGGAATAACCCGCTAGAAGCAAGGCACCTTTGGGCGAACCCTCATCAGTCCGACCAGGCTATGCGGACAAGGCACCAGCCCGCAAGGCCTCCAAACACTGCAGGACAGCATCCCCCTTCAGTGACTGTCCGCACAACAAGAGGCAGTCCGCATACCACCACATCAACGCCTCCATCCGCCATAAGCCCACGACCAAAGGTAGTCCGCCCGGTCAACAACGGGCTTGGCGGATACTGCTGACACACTGGACTTGTCACAGAGTGTGACCAAGTCCAGAACCACCAAAGGGCCTAACGCGAGCACGGCGGACATAAATCCGTCCACCAACCATCAAGCAGGTCGCCACACTCCTCCTGAGTTAAGGCAGTCCGCAAGAACCTCGCACAACTGTCCGATGCAAAGGCCACCTGCCGGACTCCACACATCAGTCCGCCACAGCAACAGTAGTGTTGTACTACCAGAGCTCGGCAAGGCCTCAGCCAAACTCTGAGACAGTCCGCAACAATGAAAACCGCGGACATGTCAGTCCGCAAGCCTCCCGCGGATAGCACCCAATCCGCCGGTAAACACAAGCTTGCAACACGGCCACTGAGCAAAGTACACCAGTCCGCGAGCCTTTATTTGCTCAGGCCGCTGCTTGGCTAAACCAATCAGCCAACGCCCTATCCGCAGAAAACAGGCCGCCCAGTCCGCAGGCTTAATCCGCACAACCCGCTCAGAAGAACAGCCAGCTCAAAAATTTGCTCCGCTCCTTTTCTAGCGCAAAGGCTCCATCAAGCTTCTAAGGCACGTTGTTCGTCTCCGTGAAAGCGCTTCCACCAAGACTCTGCATCAGCAGGAACACTACGATCGAGGTTTCGTGGACTTAGAGATTCCACCCAGCCGGAACGCTTCCATTGAGGTTTAGTGGACTTGACAATTTTCCTGGCCGGAGCGCTTCCATCAAGGCTGCGGGGACTTAGTCCCTTTTTGTCATTTTTGTATTTTGTACTTGTAACAAAGATGCGATCTATCATCTTCTGAGGAATTGTCCACAAACTCTTGTAAACTCCAAGAAAATAGTAGATTTTGGATCGAAACAAATCCAGGTACGTGGTTTTTCACCATTTCCTGGTTTCCACATCAAAAAAAGACTTTTCACATTTGATGTTGTTTTTATTTGACTGTATGCACACCCAGTTCGACTCTGAGCTAAGAGGGTCTGATTCTCCGGACCGGGGAAAAATCGGGTGACCCACAACAGTTTGACGTCGTTTTTGGGAAAGGTGTTCACAAACTCTGCAACTCTCTAAAATCAGCGCTCACCACCCACAAGCACCCAAACCAGCAGCAACGCCAGAGAAGTCTCATCGCTTGACCTGCACCACGGTTCCCACAAGGCATTTTAAGGTAAGCGGTGAACACTCTCAAACCTGGAAGTAGAGACAATTGTCGGACCCTCACAAGGGCTAGACAAGTTTTTACCATAGCATGACACGAGGGAGACCACCCCAATGAAAGGGAACGCAAGGACATCACCATCCGCTTCGGGGACGAAGACATGTTAGGGGTTGTGCAATCCACATCAAGACCCCCCCTTATCATCAGAGCGGGGATAGGAGAGCCCTACCTCAAAATCAGGAGGATTCTCATTGACCACATTTCGGAGCATAGGGATCAATGAAAAATCTCTTTGTCTAGCAAACAGGCCCATCTATGGATTCAACAATCGACAAGTCCCGATACGGGGAACGATCTTTCTCCCAGTGACCATAAGAGAGTACTCGAGGAAGGCGACCCGCAGTATCCAATTCATAATTTTGAAGTGTAACTCCGCTTATAATGCCATTTTCAGCAAGCCTCTACAAACCACGTTATGAGAAATTCCCTCAGTACAGCAACTGGCAATAAAGTTCTTCACACCCAGCGGCGTAAACATTGTTTGGGGGAATCAGGCGATGACACAGATCTACTACCTCAACTAACCTAAGCCGCCGCAAGGGGCAACCCGTCACACTGAAAGCTTCAATCTGAGGGATGAAGCCACAATGCAAAGTGCAACACATGTGGAAGGCTTAACTGAGGTTCCGCTTTGCGCAAGGGACCCCACCCGCATGGTGTTGATCGGGTCACTCTTGTCCCTAGAGGAGCAGGGGAAATACATGAACTTCTTACCCTAGGACATATTTTCATGGAGTCCTAATGACATACCGGGAGTAGATTCTAAAATGATCACATACTCATTAAATATCAACCTGGTGTGCAGACCCGTAGTACATAAAAAGCGCAACTTCACACCTGAGAGGCTTCACGCCATCGAGGAAGAAGTAGACAAGCTTTTGGCTGCACAATTCATCCGGGAGGCAATGTACCCCACTTGTCCCCCAACTTGGCCATGGTAAAAAAATCTTCAGGAAAGTGGAGGATGTGTGTCAACTACAACAATTTAAATCAAGCCTGTCCAAAGGACAGCTTCCCTCTCCCCCGCATTGATCAGCTCGTAGACGCAACAGCTGGACACGAACTCCTTATTTTCATGGACGCCTACTCAGGATACAATCAGATCCAAATGAACCAGGCGGATGAAGAGAACACTGCTTTTCGTACAGACAGAGGGGTGTACTGTTATAAAGTGATGCCCTTTTGACTGAAAAATGATGGAGCTACCTACCAAAGGCTAATGAATCAAGTGCCCCTCAGTGTCAACATCAACACCACCTTTCGAGGAGTCACCTATTCAGAGAACGGGACGCCCTTGCATCCTTTGCACTGTGTAAAACCCCTTGCCAAGTGCAAAGCGCAACGACACGGTCATGATACCCCAACCCTCGTAGCCATCATCTTGGATCTTCCTCATCGCTCTGCTCCAAGGCATTACGACTCTCCGTCCTTTGTAATCAGAGAGCTTGCAACATTCCGACACCTTAAAACATAGATGTCATCAACAGCCTCCGCCTTGGAAGGATCTACTCCAACTTTTGATAAGAGCACCGAGTCCTTCTGTGCCTTCACACAAGGTCAGACGCGGAGTCATTCTGGATCCCCAGGTGGGAATGGACCCGTTGGTCCCTCCGCAACACCAAGACAAGGGGGAAGAACATCCCTCCATGCAACATCTGATGCAGTGTCTAGAGCCGCACCGCTCTGGTTCTGCACCAAAGGAACAAGTCTGGTCCCAACATTGGGCTATAGCCCAAGCAACCCACCCATGACTGCACATATTCTCAGTGCGGCGGGATGTTGAGGCGGAGTCTAGAACCCAGCCCCATTGATAAATCCTTTCCTAACAGGGACTATCACCAACTGAGAGCAGCAAGATGTTGGTGATAGTCCCTATTAGGAAAGAGATTTATCTAGGGGGCTGGGTTCGAGACTCCGACTCAACATCCCGCCGCACTGATAATATATGCGGTCATGAGTGGTGTGCTTGGGCTGCAGCCCGGTGGTGGGACCGGATGTGTTCCTCTGGTGCAGAACCAGAGCGGGGAGGCTGTGGACCACTACATCAATGTCCCAAAATCCACCACCAACGCTAAATTTTTGTGATATTCACGCGAGCTATCACACATCGTTATGCTCGCACCCTCATGCAAGGGGAACGTAAAAAGCAACATGCTTCCGCATCAGCGCAATGCGCTAAGCACAATTAAGGAGCACATCTCCTGCGGTGTGCCTCCAGCATCGCATATCAAACAAGGGTGATGTGCGAGCAGTCAACCCCAAGGCAAGGTGCCCAAGCTTATAAATTTTCGAGCTCGTCGCTTTGCGGTTCACGACCCACGCAAATTCAGGGGTATTTTACGGAGTTCCCCTTTAATTTTTGGAATTCGACCGGAGGGAGTCTGACCGTGGACACGGGGGCAAGCCAACCCAAACGACGAGCCGCACACAGCCCCAAAGGCCCAAAAATGTCCGAGAAGAGGGGAAACACAAACACGCACCCACAAAAGTGGCACACGCGCGTGGACAATGCAACCATGCGCGAGGAACCAGCTCCCACGCACGGCCAGCGCGGCCGCGGCCTGCGGCCTGCACGGGCGCAACTTGCGGGCACACTTGCGCGTCCCTGGCGCGCGCATACACACATTACGCACCTCATACGCACGCGGCACGGTGCGCGCGTCGGTGGCAGATGCCGCCTCCGGCCACCTCGACCACCTCCGGCCATCGCCGATCGTCGTCGTCGTTGGGCACCCTTCCTGTACTGCCCGGGGGATACTTTTATCATTTCTCTATATTTGGTGATCCAGGTGACCGAAACGGAGTGACGTCATTCGCCAACATAAATATCGCCCCGGCTCAATTACCAGCAGATCCTTCCAAAAAACTGTAAATATGACTCAGACTTTCATTTGAAGACAAACAACTCTAGAGCCTAGAAAGAGCTTTGAGGTTTTTCGGCGAGTTCGCGAACTTAGACCGATCCTCCGCTCAGGAATTCACTCCACTCCCTTTCTAGCGCAAAGACATCATCAAGCTTTTGAGGCACGTTGTTTGTCTCTGCGAAAGCGCTCCCACCAAGGCTCCGCTTCAACTTGAGCACTACCATCGAGCCTCCGTGTACTTAGAGATTCCTCCCAGCCAGAATGCTTCCATCGAGGTTCCGTGGACTTAGCCAATTTTTTGACCAGAGCGTTTCCATCAAGGCTCCGGGTACTTAGTCTCTTTTTCGTCATTTTTTGTACCTGTAACGAAGAGGTGATCTGTCATCCTCCGAGAAATCATTCCCAAACTCTTGTTAACTACAAGGAAATTGTGAATTTTGATTCAACATAGATTCAGCCATGTGGTTTTCCACACTTTCCGCATTTTTCGTATCAAAAAAAGTCTTTTGTCATTTGCTGCTACTTTTCTTTGACTGTTTGCACACCCGATCTTACTCCAAACTAAGGTTGTCCAGTTCTCCGGACTGGGGAAAAACTGAGGGACCCGCAGCATGTTTAAAGGCTTCTCTAGGTTTCGCATGAATAGATATCAGATAGAAAACTTAAAGAGACAATTTAATATCAGGCCCATTTTCATTATCAACATTTACTCTATTATTTCTACGTCAACGGTAAAAAATTATGAAGGAAGCCGCAAGTGGTCGCAGAAACACTCAATCACAATCAAAATCAAATAGAAATCAGTAGTAACAACAACACGAGTCTCCAATTAGAATAAAAAAAACTTCTTTACAGAGCGAGATATATATTGCAAGACACGATTCACAATGTAACCAAAGATAACAAAAAATTACAACAAGAAGTAAACCGCGCAAACATCAAGCTGTAACCGCACAAGTCGCCAACCCGCAAGCTGAGTCCGCCGAGACTGCCGAAGTTGCCTGACCGCAACTAGCCGCACAGACTGCTTATTATTTAAAGCTGAAGGACTAGAACAGAACCCGATGATAGACCGGACGAACTACTCTGCTTCAACGCAACTCGGAGGAAGAGACTTCAAGTCGCAAATACCACGACTTGCTGCTATCCGCTGATTGTTATCTGCGAACTGTTCCACACAAAGCTTCCATTAGTTGCCGAGCCGCCTGATGCTAGCTGCACAACCTACACCGAGTTAACTTCACTTAGTTGCAGCGGTAAGTAAAACATAACTGCGAGATTTAAGCGCGGGTTGAGTTCTAATTGTTCTAGTTATGTATGACGAGTCAGAGACTCCTATTTATAAGCGTGAGGAGGAGTGTCGTCACCACTTATAGCGATAGGATAACCGCCCGTCAATCCTGCAACTAGCATCACGTACCAGCACAATGCGGATACCAGTATCAATCCGCCACTGATAACATCATACCGCAAGGGCAGCAAGAATGATTAGTCCGTAAAAGCGGAAAAGACCAGTCCGCCAGGCTGAGATGACCAACACCAATCCAACAAGGACGACGAACACAACACTGGCTGCCTGCTGGACACCGCCACCAGATCGCACTGCCTTGCAAATACAACTCCAAAATCCACGCATACTCCAGCCCACGACTAGAACTGTGTCGTCAACCTGCCGAGCTCGGGGAGCTCTAGAAGCAGTCCGCACAAACAAGCAAACTCGGCTAGCTCTAGAAGCAGTCCGCACAAACAGGCGAACTCGGAGAGCTCTAGAAGCAGTCCGCACAACAGGCGATCTCGGCGAGCTAGAGAAGCAGTCCGCACAACAAGCGATCTCGACGAGCTAGAGAAGCAGTCCACACAACATGCGATCTCAGTGAGCTATGCAACATTTCTGGACTTGTCACACGGGACCAAGTCCACAACACCAGTGGACTCTGGCTATCAACCTGTCCGAGAAGGCTTCAACGAACTGTGTGGTTAGCCACCATAGTCCGCACTAACCGTCAACCTTCTTACAAGCCAGAGAACCTGAAGCTACAAACGGTCTGTGCGATCTCACCAACCAGACCGCCACAATCGCGGTTAGAGAAGACTAACCGTCCGGTTTCAACCCAGGGTGGTTGCTGAACCAGATCGCAAGAGAGACCAACAATTCGCCAAGCCGCCACGGACTCTGTGATCCGTGTGGTCTGCCCAATTAGACCGTCCGCACTCCACTTTACTCTCACTTCAACAATTTTAACAACAACATATACTCTGTATATCTGATGTGGGACCAACATGTACTCCCGCACGCCAGGAATATTTCTCCCCTATATGAGAGCTCTCTTCTTTTGTCATCATTATGCACAAACAAAAAACAGTTCGGCATTACGTGAAAGTGAATATGCTCTTAGAATTATTAGTGTCTTAGACTAAAAAAGCAATTAAACTAAAAGTTAAATGCAGTTTTTTCATCATTGAGGAGAGATAATCACATTAAATAGTACAACTATAGGAGGAAAGAGAGGGGAAAGAGAGAGAGAGGAAGAGAGAAGGGGGCAGGGGACACAGTTCATGCAGACCCAAGAGCAGCCATGATCTAAATTTCTTGATTAGTTAGTTTCACATGAATCTTATGAATGTTTCGTTTTATTTTCGCTCCGCATTAGGTGCCCCAAAACCAATGTGATCAAGGTAAGTGTGATCAAAAGGTGTATATGAGATCCGAATATGCCAGTTATCGTGTCGTGTTGTGGGTAATGCCATGCTTTTATTTAATTCAAAAATAAAACTTCTACCGCAGAAACTATGTATTTTATGGTATTTTGAAGTGTATATAGTTTATGTATAAGTATTTTATAGTGATACAAAAAAGTGTATTATATTTGTACATATAGTTAGTATTAAAGATTTAAACAATGTAAAATTTGGTGATAATGTGATGTTGAAATTGTTGAATTGAGAGAATAAGCAGTTGCGGACGCAAAATTTTTTTTTAATGTGAGCGGACTTAAAAATTACTTGATTCATACTATTAAATCACACATAATAATTTTTTTTGAACAATAAGGTATTAAACACGGTTTAAACCGTGACAAATACTATTTTTTTAAAGAATATGGTATTAGCCACAGTTTAAATCTTGGCTAATACAACTAATTTTTTAAAAAATAAGTTATTAGTCACTGTTTATAATTTAAAGCTTCGTTTGGAAGGACTTATTTTCACCGGTCAAGCGGTTACAACCGCATGAATCGGACCTTAATTATGACCCGGTTCATGCATCGTAACTGCTTGACCGGTGAAAATAAGTCCCCCCAAATGGAGCCTAAGTCATTGCTAATATAGGTTAGTCGCGGATAGACGGCTTCGACGGTCTCCGCGGACTCGACTGACGGTTAGGCGGCTTGTGCGGTTACAATGTTCTGTTCGCACGGTTAACTTCTTGTTGTGGTTTTTTGCTCCTGTTAGAAAGTAGAGAACAAGAAGCGAAAAGTAGAGAGCAAGAGAACAAACTTTTGAATAATTGAAATTTTATTATCCAAAAAAGATATATTTTACAAAGGTATGACCTCCCTTATATAGAATGGAGGAGATAAGAAAGAGAGTATACAAACAATGTGAGACTAAACATTTACAGTACTGGGCGGCTAGAATAATGGAGACCGCATAGGCCGCGCGGTTAGACAGGTGGGCTAACCGCTCGGCAACTCCAGCAGGGTAGAACAAACCGCAGAGGTAGACCGACAGACCGCCCGGTCTACAAACCGCGGGATCAGACCGCTAAGCCGCTCGGTCAACAAACCGCTGGATCAGACCGCCAAGCCGCCCGGTCTAGTACTTCAACACTCCCCCTCAAGCTGGAGCATAGATATCAATCATGCCCAGCTTGTCACAAATGCGGAAGAAGGAAGTAGAAACCGGCTTGGTGAAGATATCTGCCAACTCCTTGTCAGAGGTGACAAAAGGAGTACAAATCTGATTCTTCAAAATCTCCTCCCGAATGAAGTGACAGTCAACCTCTATATGCTTCGTTCTCTCATGGAAGACCGGATTTCTGGATATGTGTATAGCGGCCTTGTTGTCACAGAACATAGGGAGAGGACAATCATATACCTCGCCCAGGTCAAGCATGAGAGCCCGCAACCACTTTAACTCACACGTAGTTGACGCCATACTCCGGTATTCTGCTTCGGCACTGGATCTGGAAACAACAGACTGTTTCTTGCTCTTCCAACTCACGAGATTACCTCCAACAAAGGTACAAAAACCTGACGTGGATTTACGATCGCCTTTGTCATCCGCGTAACTTGAGTCTGAGTAGGCCTCAACCCGCAGATGGCCATTTTTCTGGAAGAGTAACCCTCTGCCCGGTGCTGCTTTGATATACTCTAAAATCTTCAGGGCGGACTGAAGATGACACTCCCTGGGAGCTTGCATAAACTGACTGACCTTCCCTACACCATAGGCGATGTCGGGTCTAGTCACCGTGAGATAGATGAGTTTCCCTACCAAACGTCTGTACCGTGTGACATCAGATAGAGGAGGCGATTCATCCGTCCACGTTTTGTCTTCTCCAACAGCCATGGGAAGATGAGCTGGTTTGGCACCTGTCAAGCCTGCTTCTTGAAGAAGATCAAGGGCATACTTCCGTTGAGAGAGAACCAAAGAGTCAGGTTTCCGAGAGATTTCTATCCCCAAAAAGTATTTTGGGGAGCCCATATCCTTCGTGACCAAGTGCTGACGGAGGTGCTTCTTCGTCAAGTCCACCCCATCTCGGTCATCACCAGTAAGGAGAATATCATCCACATATACGGCCAAAACCACCAGTCCCGAGGCCGTTTTGCGAATGAATAAGGAGTGATCGGCCGAACTCCTTTGAAAGCCGATGGTTGCCACAATTCCACTGAATTTTTCGAACCATGCCCGAGGGCTCTGCTTTAGGCCATAAATGGCCTTCTTCAAATGACAGACACGTGTCTCCCCCTGAGCAACATACCCAGGAGGTTGCTCCATATAGACGTCCTCCTGAAGATCGCCATAGAGAAAGGCATTCTTCACATCAAGCTGGGAAATATCCCAAGCCCGGTTAACAGCCACAGAAAAGAGAACCCGGATGGTGCTGAGGCGAGCAACCGGAGAGAAGGTATCAAAGTAATCAACGCCATAAGTCTGAGTAAAGCCCTGGCCACCAGCCGGGCTTTGTAGCGATCCACAGTGCCGTCGGGGCGAAACTTCACAACAAAGACCCAGCGACAGCCAACCACATCAGTGCCCACGGGAGGAGGAACCAGGGTCCAGGTACCCCGTTCAGTAAGAGTAGTCATCTCCTCATCCATGGCAGACTTCCAATGAGGGAGAGCGAGAGCCTCTTGGTAGGTACGAGGAGTAGAAGTAGCAGAGATAGCCAAGGCAAAACACCTGTGAGAAGGAGAAAGCTGATCATAAGAAACAACAGCCGTGAGCGGGTGTTGAGTACACGCCCGCACCCCTTTGCGAAGGGCAATGGGAACATCCAGATCATCGAAAGCGTCGGCGACGGGAGCGTCAGCGACCGGAGCGTCCGTGGCGGAGAAGGCTGGCCCGGGACTAGAGAGAGACGGCAGCGGAGAGGAGGGTGGAGGGGTGGGTGGGGAGACGGACTGGGAAGGAGTGGGTGGAGGAGGAGATGAAGGTGGGAAAACGTCGAGAGGTGTGGAAGGAACGGAGATATCAGAAGGAAGAGAAGGAAGAGAAGAGGAAGGAGAGAAATAGGAAGCATTTTCGAAAAAAGTCACATCTGCGGAGACAAACTGCTTGCGGAGAAGGGGGTCAAAGCAGCAATAGCCTTTTTGAGTGGTAGAGTACCCCAAAAAGACACATTTGGTGGAACGGGGGGAAAGCTTGTCGCGGGTAGCGGAGGGAGCGTGAACAAAGGCCGTACAGCCAAAGACACGGAGAGGAAGAGGAAAAGGTTCCTGGTGGGGGTAGAGAAGAGAGAAGGGAGTCCGGCCGTGGAGGACCGTGGAGGGAATGCGATTGATAAGATAGCAAGCGAGGAGCACAGCGTAGCCCCAGTAGGAGCGAGGGACGTGCATCTGCGCCATGAGAGTACGCGCAACATCAAGCAGGTGACGGTTTTTACGCTCCGCCACCCCATTATGTTGGGAGGTGTAAACACAAGTCGTTTGATGAATGAGACCGTGTTGGTGAAAGAACGCGGAGAACTCATGAGACAGATATTCCTTGGCATTATCAGAACGTAAGACTTTAATAGAGATAGCAAATTGAGTCTTAATCATAAAGTAAAAAGATTGCCATACAGAAAACAGTTCAGAGCGATCCTTTAAGAGATACACCCAGGTACATCGAGTAAAATCATCGATAAAAGTGACAAAATAGGAACTGCCCCGACCAACTGTGAGGGTAGGAGCAGGACCCCATACATCAGAATGAATAAGATCAAAAATGCGAGAGGAGCCACGACCTTGCTTCGGCGGGAAGGAGGAGCGATGATGTTTGCCAAGCTGACACGCATCACAGTTGAGCGGAGAACTGGTGGGAGGTAAGTGGGGCAGAAGCTGTCGAATAAGCCGAGGAGGAGGATGTCCAAGACGAAGATGCCACTGAAGGAGATCGGTGGAGGAGGAGTAGGCAGAAAGAGCGGAAACATCGTCGAGGAAGTAGAGGCCGCCGCTCTCAGTCCCAGTAGCAATCGTCCGCTGGGTCCTCGGGTCCTGAAAAGAACAAGTAGTGGGAGTGAATAAAATGGAGCACTGAAGTTGTCGGCATAAAGTAGTAACAGATAACAAGTTGCACGGGAACTTCGGGACATAGAGGGTATCCTCCAAGCAAAGCAAGGGAGTGAGTTGAACCATGCCCGTCCCATGAACCGGAGACGGGGAACCATCCGCCACACGAACTGGGGGTAAGCGGTCATGGGTCTCAAGACGGGAGAAGCAATGAGGGTTGCCCGTCATATGATTGGTGGCACCGGAGTCAATCAGCCATTTACCTTGGGTAACGACGTGGGCACTACCTGACGTCGTGGCCACCGAGGCAGACGGCCTAGAAGAGGCGGAGGCCGAAGGAGCATCACCGGAAGGGCGAAGATGAGGATGTTTCTGCCAGCAGCGGTCAACAGTATGACCAGTACGATTACAGTGAGAGCAGAAGAACCGGGAGGAACCCCGGCCGCCAGAGGAGCTTCGGCCACTCGGGCCCCCCCGCTGAGCTTGGTGAGCAGAGGAGTCCTGGGAAGGGGGGGAGGCCAACAGAGGCCGCTGGAGGAGCGAAGTAACGGCGGCAATGCGAGCCGCAGTGGCATCCAAAGTAGGAGATTCCACCTCACCCAAGATCTGCTGGCGGATCATATCATAAGAGTCGGGAAGACGAAGAAGATAACAAACAACCAGGAGTTCCTGGAAGTGTTTGTGCTGGTCGGCCAAGTCCGCGGAGAAGGGGCGATTCTGGAGGATTTCAGCCCCAAGGGCCTGAACCTGCTGATAAGCCGCAGCTGGGGACATGGAAGGGCAGGCGAAGAGGTCCGCATAGAGAGTATAAATGCGAGACGTCTGGCCCCCCTTAGAATAGAGAGCAGCGAGGTGAAGCCATGCGGCCTTGACCGTCTCATCATGGCGAATGACGGGAAGGCACTCATCAGAAAGGCTGTTGGCCAGCCAGGTGCGAACAAGAGCATCACTCGCATCCCAGTCATCAAACTCAGGAGAGGTGCGAGGAGGAGGGTCATCGGTGAGGTGATGACGCTTGCGTTGAGAACGAAGGAGAAAGGTGAAAGAGACGCTCCAATCGGGATAGTTGGAGCCCACAAGCTTGGAAAGGGTGCCAAGGTTGCCCGAAGGAGGAGGAGGAGAAGGAGCTGCAGGAGTAGTGGTGAGACCGGAGGTAGTCATAGAACCCGGAAGCAGAAGAAGCCGCACGAACAGGAGCGGTTAGAAAAACAGAGGAAGCCGCGCGAACAGTAGCGGCTAGAAAGAGATACTGCGGGGAAGAGGTCGCGCGGACTGAAAAGGCCGAGCGAACAGAAGAGAGAAGAGGAGCAGGTGACCGCGACCAAGATGCGGGTAAGAAAGAGACAACCCGCACGGTCAGGCAGATCACAGCAGCGGCTAGAAGGTGGTCAAAGGCTCGGCGGGGAAGAAGTCGCACGAACTGAGAAGCCCGAGCGAACAGAAAAGAGAAGAAAAGCTGGCGACCGCGACCAAGATGCAGGGGAAGAAGGAACAACCCGCACGGTCAGGCAGATCACAGCAGCAATCCGCGAGTAGAGACACAATACACACGCGGACAGGGACAGGGACAGGCCGCAACGACTAGGAAGTCGGAGAGGCAAGAAAGAACAAGGAGCGCGGCGACAACGAAACAGGTCGCTGCGACAACAGGGAGAAGGAGAAAGCCGCGCGAACAGACTGGCGGACAGAATCAAGCCGCGCGGATAGAAACATGCCGCGCGGATAGAAGAGAGGGCAAGTCGCGAACAACAGAGGGCGCACAGAATCAAGAGGAAATGACCGTGTCCTCTGATACCATGTTAGAAAGTAGAGAACAAGAAGCGAAAAGTAGAGAGCAAGAGAACAAACTTTTGAATAATTGAAATTTTATTATCCAAAAAAGATATATTTTACAAAGGTATGGCCTCCCTTATATAGAATGGAGGAGATAAGAAAGAGAGTATACAAACAATGTGGGACTAAACATTTACAGTACTGGGCGGCTAGAATAATGGAGACCGCATAGGCCGCGCGGTTAGACAGGTGGGCTAACCGCTCGGCAACTCCAGCAGGGTAGAACAAACCGCAGAGGTAGACCGACAGACCGCCCGGTCTACAAACCGCGGGATCAGACCGCTAAGCCGCTCGGTCAACAAACCGCTGGATCAGACCGTCAAGCCGCCCGGTCTAGTACTTCAACAGCTCCCATGGTTACATTGTAAAATCATGTCTTGCAATATATACCTCCCTCTCTGTAAAAGAACTTAATTTCAATTGAAAACTCTTGTGCTATTATTGCTGCTTGATTTTTTACTTGTCTTCGGTTATGGTTGAGTGTTCCTGCGACCTCGTTTTCAGCTGCCCACATAAATTTTCATATGATATCAGAAGGGTATTGAGTAGTAGCAGTTCACCAATCTAAGGGTGATATACCTTCGTAAAGATCAAGTGATTCAGTTGACTACAATGAAAGCCAGTTTTGCAAGAGGGATTGGAATTGAGCTCTTGACGTAGACCAACTTCAAGCGATGGACGTCATGCATGGAGAGTTACCTTCTTGGCGGGGATCTATGAGAAGTTGTCAGTGGTGACAACCGACAAGAAGTGGTCGCTGCTGGAGGAAATGCTGAAGCGATGAAGGCATGCAAGCGAAGCAATGCAAAGGCTGCATTCGCTCTGAAGCGGGCGGTTTCACCGAAGCTGTTTGACCACATCATTGAATGTCGGTCAAGAGCTGAAATCTTGATGGCCTTGGATGACATGCTAAACAAGAAGAATGTAACTCAGCTACAGTTCTTGAAGAATGAGTTGTCGAAAGCCACTCAAGGTGATCTGTCTGTTTCTTCCTTCTTCTTGAAGATGAAGAACATCTGCTCTGATATTACAACATTGGACCCGGAAGAGCCGATCTCAAAGTCGAAGCTGAAGAGACACATCATCAGCAACTTGTGGAAAGAGTATATGGCCTTCGTGACGTCTGTGCAAGTTTGTGTCAATCAGCCATCACTGCTCGAGCTGGATAATTTGTTAGCTTCATAGGAAAGCTTGGTGAAGCAGATGGATGGAGTCTCAATCTCAGGGAGAGATGGCGAGGCTCTCTTCTATGACAAGAAGAAGTGGGACAGGAAGAAGAATGAACATGTTAGCGAAGCTCCGTCTTCTTCATCACAGCAAGATAGGAGCAAGCCTCCTAAGATTGATGATGGGAAGAAGTGGTGTGGACCTCAGCGCTACAGATGTAATAAGCTTGGTCACATCCGCAGGGATTGTAGGGTGAATCTTCAGCTGGGGCACACTGCAGGGAAGGAGGAGGCTAAGTCCAAGACTGAGGAAGGAGAATGAGGGAGTGTCTTCATGATGAGCAGTTGTGTTCGGGCGCTCTCCTCCTTCAACTATTAGGAGGACTGGATCATGGACTCCGGGCATGGTCATCACCTCATTGAGGATGAGTTCAAATTCTTTTCTCCGTAGGAATAAAAAGGTAATTATGTTATTATTACTATTGATGATACTGTACAAGCGGTGGAGCGGGAGGGATCAGTTTCTTTAGGCAGTGATCATGGGCCACTCTTTTTACGGAGTTTGTATCAAGTGCCCGGGATGAAGAAAAATCTCTTCTCGGTGACCAATGTGGTGAATGCTGGGTATCACATTCTGTTAGGCCCGATAGAAGTGAAGTTTCTCAGGAACGTGTCAGCTATAAAAGCTGACATCACTCATGTTAGTAGGAGGGTAAAAGAATTTTTTGTTTTGGCGACAAGTTCTTATGTTGACAAGATGAGGGCTAATGATCGCACTGCTATTTTGCATGAGAGACTTGGGCATGTTCGGAATGACAAGCTGAAGGCTATGACGGTGAAAGTTCTATTGCATGGTCTGCCTAGTCTTTCATCTTATGGTGACGATCATGTCTGTGCGGATTGTCAGTTTGGAAAGGCGCATCGCCCTCCATTTGACATTTCACAAACTGGGTATAGTGCACTGTTGGAATGCATCCATGGTGACCTAACGGGACCTACCATCACTCCTAGTCTCGGCGATAGCAGGTATATGATTGTTCTTATTGATGACTTTTCCAGGTATACTTGAGTATACTTCTTGAAAGAGAAGTCAGAGCGTTCAAGATGTTCGTGTAGTTCAAGGAGCTTGCAAAAGGTCGGCTCGGTCTGCATATAAAGAAGTTGAGAACTGACAATGAAGGATAATTCACTTCGCATGAGTTCTCACACTTCTGCAGAAAGTTCAGCATTCAATGGGAGCTTACTTGTGCTCATACTCCACAAAAGAATGGAAGATCTGTCATCTGATAGAAACTTGCAAGTGCTGGCTTCACGCAAAAAACATTCCTAGGGCATTCTGGGTGGAGGGAATGACTTGTGCATCGTATATCATCAATAAGATTCCCCTTTGTCCGAACAACATAAGATCTCCTCATGAGTTGATGTTCAAGCAGAAGCCCAATGGTGAACATCATCGGGTGTTCAGTTCTACTGCTATGTACACATTACATACGCTATCAAGACAAAGCTAGATGCAAAGCATGAAATCTAGTCTTTGTTGGGTATGATGAGCGGAAGAAGAGATGAAAGTGCATGGATCCTACAACGAAGAAGTTTGTCGTGTCGAGAGACGTTGTATTTGATGAACTTGCATTGTACTGGGGTAGCTCGTCTGTGGAGCTACAGGAGAGCAGGTCAGGCGGGAGCCAAGGAGAAGCTGCTCGGGATCTTCTAGTGGAGTTTCCTATGTCACTAGGTGATCCGGTGACGTCTAGCTCTAGGTAGGATGCTTCTGGATCTGAATGTAGGGAGAGCGATGCTCCTGGCATGCCTGGAATCAGATCTAGTATAGAAGTAGCAGCAGGAGTGGTGGATTAAGTTCAAGCCCTGCGGAAGTCCAAGAGGACAATTATTCCACCAGCTCGGTATAGGGACATGAATATGGTGAGTTTCGTCTCATGTTTCTTTGTAGGTCCCTTGGATGAATGTGATCCTTCTTGCTTTGAGAATGCCACTGGAGTCAAGGAGTAGGAGGATTCCATGAATGAGGAGATGTCCGCCCTCAGGAAGAATGAGACTTGAGAACTTGTGCCCAAAGTCAATGACATAACTCCTGTGACGTGCATGTGAGTGTATAAGCTGAAGAAGAAGTCTGACGGAAGCATCGAACAGTACAAGGCTTGCTTTGTGGCTTGGGGGTTCTCTTAATAGTACAAGGAGGATTATGAGGATACGTTTAGCCAGGTGGCCAAGATGACTTTGGTACGAGTAGTGGTTGTCTTGGCAGCTTGCCAAGGGTGGAAGATTTGGCAACTCGACATAAAGAATGCTTTCCTTTACAGCGAGATTGGCAGGGACATCTTCATGATGCAACCACTGGGTTATGTATCTGAAGAACATCCTGGGCACGTCTGCAAGCTGAAGAATGCCCTTTATGGTCTGAAGTAGGTGTCACGGGCGTGGTATGAGAAGATCGTAGAATATCTCCAGTTCTGCGGTTACTTTGCTTCAGACTCAGATTCCAGTCTGTTCGTTAAAATGCAGGGGGAGCTTCAGGTCGTCGTTGTAATGTACGTTGACGATATGATCATCAAGGGGAACTCAGAGGAGGAAGTAGCAAGGCTCTGGGCTGAGCAAGCAATTTGGTTCGAGATGAAGGATCTCGGTGAGCTCCACCATTTCCTTAGACTCGAGGTGGAGAGGAAGAAGAACGACATGCTCGTTTCCCAGAAGGGCTATGCAGAGAGGATCGTTAATCGATTCAGCATGAGGGAAGGGAAGAGTAGTTCTACTCCTCTGGAAGTCAGGTTAAAACTTCGATGGGATGAGGGAATGGTTCTTATAGAACCTTTGGTGTTCTGGGCTCTCATGGGAAGTCTCATATATCTGACTATTACTAGGCCAGATATTGCTTATGCGGTGGGTCGGGTTAGTCGGTATATGGCAGAGCCACAGACACATCATTTGGTGGCGGCTAAAGGAATTCTGAAGTATATCAAGTCTACCTCAGAGTTGAGTCTCTTTTATAAGAGGGATATGAGCTTCAGTCTGCACGGTTATATGGACACTGATTATGGAGGGGATTTAGATGATCGGAAGTCGATGTCTGGTTACGTCTTCTTCACGGGATCGACAACTATTTCTTGGTGTAGTAAGAAGCAGGATTCAGTGTTCGTCTCCATTATAGAAGCTGAATATAAGGCTTCGTCCTTGGCAGCTCGGGAAGTCATCTGACTTAGGAGATTAGTGGATGACATCCATGAAGAGGTGCAATGTACTACTCTGTTTCACAGTTACAATGAGCGTGCTCTCAAACTTGTCAACAATCCAGTTTGTCACGTGTGAATGAAGCATATCGAGATCGAGCATCATTTCATTCGAGAGAAGGTGCTGGAGGGGTCTCTAATGGTTGAGCATGCGCAGAGTGGGGACAACGTCGGTGACATCTTCACAAAGCCACTATCAAAGGGACCATTTAATCGATTGCGAGGGTTGCTCGGGCTGGTTTCCACTTACCACTTCAAGGGGAGTGTTGAAATTGTTGAAGTGAGAGTATAAGTGGAGCTGGACGGTTAGGCTGGTCTAACCGCACAGACCGCAGAGATCGCATGGACTAGGCAGATAGCTTTGGCAGATAGCCTAAACGGACAGTCGGTTTTGGTTGTGGTTCCTCTCTGCCAATCTGGACCAGCAAACACCATGGTGGACTAACCGGGTGGATAGGGATGTCTATCCGCAAGTAGTGGCAGACTCTTTTGGAGTTTGCCGAGTTCGGCAGTGGCGGTTTGGATGTGAAATCGCACTGACCGAGGACTCTTCAGGTTCTCTTACTCGCAAGGAGGACAACAGATATCGCGGACTGGGGTGGCTTTCCACACAGGTCGCTGGTGCCTTCTCGGGCGAGGTAATTCAGAGATCGCTGGTGTGGACTAGGTCATTTTGACAAGTCCAGGCTGTAGGTGTGGCAGACTCAGTTTGGAGTTCGCCGAGTCCGGCAGGATTGATGTTGCAGACTCTTGTGGAGCTCGCCAGTATCCGACATGTATGTGTGCTTGAGATCTGGATGTTGGATCATGGAGTTAGCATAGTTGTGCGGACTGGTATTGCCTGGAGGTCGCGTAGTATGATGAAGTAGTTCACAATGTGGCAGACTAGTTCAGGTTGACGCGATCTCGGTATAAGGTGACGCGAGTTCTCGGAAATTGCACGGTTTGGTGAACTTGGTCTTAATTGACTAAGTTCACCTTTGTTGCCCGGGTTGATACACGGCCGTGTTGTTGACCGTGTCCGCCTGACACGCTGCCTTCCTGTGATGTTTGACCACACGTCCCGACAAAACCCGTGTTCCACACGGTTAAGATTCCCGAACACAGGTGCACACACGGCCGTGTGCGAACCTGTGCTCGCCATCTTTAAATAGGGTCGTGTTCTTGTCATCTCCATCTTCTCCCCTGATTTCCAGCTTCACTTCCTGCACAACACTTGTCTCCAGGGCCGATTGAGGTTTAGCCTTCAACGTGTGTGGATTCGTTTCCTCTCGTAGCCATCTATCCTCCTTGGTAATAATTTTTGGTTTAGGTTTTTATTCAACTCCTTTCTCTCCACTCACTTCTCCAAATTATTGTTCTCCTCCTTTCATTTTCCTCTCCTCTTTCTTCTTCATCATTTTTAAAAACAAAAATCCTTGTATTTGTCCACAGATCAGGTCTTCAGGACGAGCCCAAGGCGTTTGCCGTCATCGCCCGGAACTCCAAGCATTGTCTACGGAACGGCGCAACGCCACTGCGCCGCTGGAGTTCACAGATCTTGCGCACATCAACCGCTACAACTGCCTCCAGTCAAAAAAAATATCAAGATATCCGATCAATTAACTGAGGCTGAGTGGATATCCGCAAAGGAGACAACAAGTAACGCTTTCAATATAATTGGATGTTGCACTACTTTTCTTACAGAGTGTTCAGATATCCGCAAAGGAGACCCCGACCTTTACTTTATAAAGTGTCCAGATCTTCGCAAAGGAGACTCCGGTCTTTACTTTACAGAGTGTTCGGATCTCCGCAAAGGATACTTCGACCTTTACTTTATAGAATGTTTGGATCTCCGCAAAGGAGACTCCAGCCTTTACTTTATAGAGTTTTCGGATCTCCGCAAAGGAGACTATAGCTTTTACTTTACAGAGTGTTCGGATCTCCGCAAAGGAGACTCCGACCATTACTTTACAGAGTGTTCGTGTAACGCCCCGAAAATCGTTATCGAGCTGGTCGCGTCCAAAAGAGATTTTGGTGCCTGTATAGGGGTACACAGCCTAGGACACGGGCGTGTCCAAGGCCGTGTCTTGCTTGGTGTTTTGGCCGGCTGTATCCAGAGAAGGACACGGCAGGAAACACGGCAGACTGACACGGGCGTGTCATCTGACACGGGCGTGTACCTACCCGTGTCTGTACCCGTATTCCCGAGAGACGTGACGGTTGGCGTGACGGTTATACGTGTCATGTCTCCGATCACAGGCGTGTCGAGGACGCGACACGTGCATGTCAAGTTGAGACACGGGCGTGTCTTTACCGTGTGGATTTTCTGCGTTCGACGATCGTGCCTGGATCGAGGCACACGACCTGGGACACGGCCGTGTGCGAGGCCATGTTCGGCCCAGGTTTGAGGATTTCTGTACAGAGCTGAGCCGTTTGTTTTCTCTAATTAAGATCCAACGGCCCAGATGAGTTCCTGCTCTATTAAGGTCGGAAATAGAGGATCAATTCCTCATTTCTCTCTTAAGCACTCTCTTTCAAGGAGTTAGAGAGAGGAGGAAGAAGGAGGAGGATTCCGGCTGCCGGCGGAGCATCAGACCACCGTTTAGAGAACTGAGAGCGGATCCGTGGAGGAAATCCCGTTACAAAGACTTCTATCCGTGTAATTTTCCATGGCGCAAAAGCGTACTATAAGGGTAATGATTCTCTACTTGAGCATGTGAAGCTCTCTTCCTTTTTGCATAGGGAAACCCGCTCCCACGAGTGTGCGGCGAGTGTGCGGTGTTCCTTAGGGTTGACAGGAATAGTCCCCCTTACGTTGCATATAGAGTCCGGAATCGAAGTACGGACATAGGCATTGTGTGTGAAGCCTACCCGGACATGTTGGTCTGGATCGGTGATGTTGCATTTGTTATGGTTTGCCGGAGAAGACTCCGTGCTTTGGGTTTTCGGGTTTCTACGCGGTAGATTGCAGCAGGGATCCTTGGGGATTAACTCCAAGGCGCACCCGGAAAACTGAGCGGAATCGTTGTTCTGCTAACTTGGCGGTCTAGGAACCGGCCTTGAACATAACTGAGTTATGTGATTGTTTGGAAATGTCAGGATCCGAGAGAAGCTTGGCTCGTGCGTACGTCTTAAGGTGTACTACGCGTTGTGAGCAACGGGCAAGTGGAATCGGACCCGGGCTATGTGGTTCGGTGCGAGAGACCCGAAAAGGGGACTGACTGTTGGCATAGTCGGGAGCCTTAGACAGTGGTCAGAAAGGCTAAAATGCTCACGTTGTTGCCATCCCGGGGGTGGTGGTGAAGACGCTGAAGTGTCAGGATTCACCGATAATGTGCCCTGAGTGCACGGGGTGTTTGGCCGTGCAAGCCTACACCTGTGGCGAAGCATGTTTGTACTATATTATTTAGCTGAGCTAATGAATTGCAGGGAAGGAGCACCGCGGTCCCGAGTTAGGGACAGGGTCGTTATAATTTGGTCGGCTTTTGGCTGGCCGTTGCTTTGTTTGCCACCGTGCGGTGGAATGTTGCTTGCAGGTGCTGCGGAGCCGAGTACCAAATAGCGGGCTGGAGCCCATGTTGCTATGTTGGCCCTAGAAGGCAAAAGCGAATAGTTGTACTTTATTTTGTCATGTGTGGCCGGCCTGCGAGCCGATGTATGGAAAACATTATTTAATTAAGTAAACCTCTGTAAGGCCATAAGGCCGTATACCTTTCAGTGTATTTGTTTTCATTCAAGTTGTAGTGGTGTTGGACATTTATGATTATTGGATACAATTATGGGTTTTTTCAACTGTTTAAAAACTTCCGCTAGAATGCTCTGTGTTAGGACGAGTAGTCTTAATTGGATAGTTTGGTTATTCATACGTAACCCTTCCGACTATCTGTGGTATATGGTGTCGTGTTCCAGCTGGACCTTCTACTATATGCTATACGACAGATGGGGATGTTACAGTTCGGATCTCCACAAAGGAGACACCGGCCTTTACTTTATAGTGTTTGGATCTCTTCAAAGGAGACTCCAATCTTTACCTTATAGAGTGTTCAGATTTCCTTAAATGAGATCACGGTCTTTACTTTACAGAGTGTTCGGATCTCTACAAAGGAAACTCCGACCTCTTCTTACAGAGTGTTCAGATCTCCGCAAAGGAGTCTCTGGTCTTTACTTTACATAGTGTTCAAATCTTCACAAAGGAGACTCCGATCTTTACTTTACCGAGTGTTCGGATCTCTGCAAAGGAGACTCCGGCCTCTTCTTACAAAGTGTTTGGATCGCCACAAAGGAGACTCCGACCTTTACTTTATAATGTGTTCGGATCCCCCAAAAGAATACTTCGGCCTCTTCGGTTCGAAGGTCTGTCCTTCATTGTCTCTTCGGGACCACGTCTCTGCGGCCTCCCACTACCGACGATCGAAGGTTTTCCCTTCTCTCCACAGTAGGCCGCGACACCGCCAGGGCACCCCCCCCTCGCGGTTGCTTAGGTTCGAAGGTTCGCTCTTCACCACCACACATTCAATGACATCCCCAAGACTGGCATACCTGACCTTCCACTACCCGGCTAAAAGTATTCGTCCTTTGCCCTAGTAGTAGGACACAAGATTGTATGGGTCTCGTCCTCCAACAATCAACCATAAAGTTGCCGACACAAAACTAGCGGTGACAACATTACAAATCTCATCAGAAAAATTCAAAACAAGGACAATTAGTCAAATGGGAGACAACACACATAGCTACAACAACAAAATATGGGAACATGGGCCAATCAAAAATGCACATCCAATACAATGCAAGCACAATCAAAGCAAGACACAACAAAGTTGAAGTCTACTCCTCCTTATCAAGTTCGACGCACACGTCCTCAGAAAGGTGATCAATGCCAAGATCAACAACGTCGCACTCACGATTGCAGAATATCATCCGACCATCACCCATGTAGTAGTTTGGGTATCGTCTGGATCTCACCATCAACCGATGACATCAAAGAAGCAGAATAAAATTGCTTATGCAGGGTGATGGCTCCAACACCACCAAAGCTCGATCATCACTACGAGCAAATACACAAAGTTAGAACAGTGAACGAACAATCAAACAATGTTCAAAGATCTACCAAAGCTCCACAAATAAAGTATAGAGCCACTACATAAGGAAAATAAGCAAAGAAACAATAAACGAAGAACCACACCTCATCTACCTCAACACCAGAGCCCCTCACTCGTCCTTGGAAAGATCCCCAACATCAAATTCAGCTACGCTGCAGCAGCACATCTGCACCACCATGCTTACACAAGGGGGTGGTAAGCAGAGTTCACCTTGTCCATCCCCCAGTCCGGCGTGCATATAAATCATTGGGGGGACCCAACGAAAGTTTCTCACAAGAGTTAGAGGCCACTCACCAAATACCAGAGGTTGGACTTTTCTTTATGAGCTTGAGACAACCTCGCAAAGAGCCGCGATTGTGTACAACCACATATTAGGCGAGTGGGGCCCTTATAAGTGGACTCGAGGCCAATAGGGGCCATTCAGGTTAATGCAAGCTGAGTGCGCAAGTGGCTGGCTCTCGCCCAGCTCACAAGTGGCTAGGTCTCTCCTAGCTCGCGTGCAGTGTGGACCGAGAGCAAGCAAGGGGGGAGTGGGGTGTTTTGACTCTCACTCGCCCGAAGTTAAGGTAGGTGGATTCTGCAGGCCTCATCAAACACACGCCGCCCTAGGCGAGTGGTAAACTCTCTCTTGCCAGTTTTCTCCTAGATGAATCCCAATTTGGACTGCTAGTTGCCTCTCCAAACAACGGAGTTACGCTGTTGACAGACCGTTTTGGGCCGCGTATAGTAAAACCAGGAGGTGGGATTTCACTATCCACATACCAGACCTGGAAATCTATAAATAGATATGTAGGGGCACCTTTGAAGGAGATCCAATCCCTTTCTGGCTTCTTCTTGCTCTGGTTTTCTAGTTGGCTTTCAAGTGCCCTCCAAGATGCCTCAACTCAGTATTGGCTAGGGAGGGGAAGCACTTTAAAATCTTCCGGGTGTGTGGTGAGACCTCCGTGCTGTAGCCTAGGATCTGTTTCTTGTCCCAAGTCTTTGGTCTTGTGCACTTCTTCAGGAGAAGTATGTGCGAGGTTACCTCTTTCAGGTCCGAACTCCACAAGAAGTTGAGTTTCAGTTTCAACAGTAGGGATAAGAGGGCTATAAAGATTCCCTCTCACTCTCCCCCTTTCTTTCTCTCCCTTCATTGGATGTTGAAGATGAAAAGCTTAAGACGTATTAGAGAGCTAAGATTAATTCTACAACTCCAAACTACTTCTTTAATGTATATATATATCAATAATTATGGGAGCTGATATCCACACTGTAGTTTACGCTATCCGCGCTCAAAATTAGTACATTTTACGTGCTTTATTTATCCTATCAACACACACGTGAATCCCTCCTTACAGTTATACGCACGCAGACCCCCCTTCTAACACATGTGAATCCCACTCTAACCCTCTTGCTCGTCTAGGGTTTCATGATTTCTCCATCCGGCGGCCGCAAATCTCCCACTCGCAGAGCTTCTTCCTCCGGCCGCAACCCTTCTTCCACGACAGCAGTACTTCTCCATCTGACAGCCGTTAATCTCCCTCTCGGAGAGGTTCTTCTTCCTCCAGCGGCGACACTTCTTCCTCGACAGAGCTTCTTCTCCATCTGGCGACTCTTCTTCCACCTTAGCCGAGGTTCTTCTCCATCCGGCGGGAATGGTTCCAACTCTTCTGTGATCAAGTCCGACGATCTTTTCTTGGAGTCGAAAGTGTTAGCATCTTTGGAGATTTTTCTGTTCTGTTGTCCCTGCAATGCAGATTAATCATCCAATGATCAGACGAGTAACCAAATCATAATAAAAACCTTAGATTAATTATCCCGTGATCCGAGCTGTAAGTGACACATAAGGGATTTTAAAATAACCATGCTTCGTAATTAAAAACCTAAGTTATATACCTATCTAAACCAAATTAAGTATGCAAAGGTCCAAAAAAGAAAAAAAAAGCATCTCTAAATTGGACTTAAGACGTTCAAGTTCCTGAACATAAGTTCCAAACAAGCCCATCACCTTTTAAATTGAGACAGAGAATGGTATATCAAATGCTAGGTTTTTTTAGTTAAAAATTGATGTGCAAATAACGTTTTGGTTGTGGATAACCATTGTCTCAAAACAATACTTGCGAATATCAGCTAGTGTGGATAGCTAAAATTGTAGTGCGGATATCAGCGCCCTTATTTTAAGACATAATAAACACTCTATATACACAATTAATACTTATTTTAATTAGATGTACAAATATATTTTTGCTTTAATTAAGCTAGGTATAATTATGTATTTTTATACCATATATCAGTGTTGTATGCTAGCATGTTAAGTTAATACATTGATTAAAATAACATTACATGCAGATTATATACCAAGTGTAGGTACACACCTCCATGGCTCCATGATAAAAATACATATATATTTTTGCAGGCCAAAAAAATAATTTCACATCACTCTTGTAATTTACTTTTACAAGAAAACTTCTTAAATACAATATATATAATTATAGACACTTGCCAAATGACAGCTGTCAATAAATTATCACAGCCGGTAACTTTTCAAATATGTCTGAACAACAGAAGAGGAAATGAGTAAATTTGCATAAACACCTTCTAAATCATTTTGGCAACAAGGAATTTATGGGACCCCTTGCCGCAGGCATGTTTGTAGTGAGTTCAGCTTCTTACTAATAATAAAATAAAATAATAATGGCGTCCTTCTGTGGGCACCCTAATAGCCCTCTTTTTGAAACATTCACAAGGAAAAAAGAGGGGTGCCCTACACTGTCTCTATCTTTAGGTCAGAACAACAAAGTCCATTACATTCAAATTTTTGAAACCAACGTTATCTTATCTGAAATTCTTTCAAAACAAATTTTGGTGCCTTCCCATGCACCGTTTATCACCATTTCTAACTCCATTCTCCTTAGTTGTATCATTAATTATTTAATATATCTTAGTAGATACACACCCAAATACACGCAATTCTGCGTAGGTGTGTGTGTGTCTGTGTACATGTGTGTGCCTATATATATCAAGAACTCCTATATGTGCTGGTTGCTTGGACGTCGAACAATGTGTTGAAGCAGGATAGGCAATTGAGTCCACTCATATGCATGTCACCCGAGTACACAAAATAGTGTTAGTGTCCAAACAACATGTACACCAAGGGGCATGTTATAGTCTCTTGCACTTATAAAAGATTTTGGGTCCCTCCACAAACATTAGCCAATTAATTTTGAATTGAGCATGTTTTGGTTCTAAATTCTAATTCAAAATCTTGAGTTGCATAAATCATAAAATGACTATAATATCCCCCGCAAAACTCTCATTTTTACCTAAAGTATGATAGACGTTTATATCAATGAGTTAATCCTCGGGCACGGTTATTACGTCAACCTTAATTAGCTAGCACACATAATTAAGACCATACGCACAAGGGCGGATCCTGAAATTTCAACAAGATGGGGCCAGACATCGTCAACTTCCACCAAAAAAAGCCTCAACTTTACCAAAGTCGTTTCTCACTCTCCGACCACCGTTTCGACGTAAAAGAAGTCTAAATTCATTACCTCGACTAGAAGAATCCCAATCCACCATCCATTTTACAAACTTCTTGTGCGGTGAGAGGGGCAGTCCACCCCCTCTTAGATCCGCCCCAGCATATGTTAAAGTATATTTATATAAATGTAACAGATACTTATTGAATTTGGTTTGGATCCGGTAGAAATCCAATAATCCGTCAGGGATTTAGGATTACGCCTATAAATACCTCTGCCGGAGGCAACGTGAAGGTCGTTCCAAACTTGACGGCCACACGAAATGCTTCAAGCGCACTAACAACATACACATAAGAGAAGTAATTAGTGTAAATAAATATATTATTAAACATGATAACATGGAGTCATCATCATTAAAACCAGGCATGCATGACACCAGCTGCCACCCTCCCTCCCTCCCTCCATAAATCCATGATTATGTTCTAATCTTAAACCCACCATCATCATGACCGACTCTTGCCCTTGGCAGCCCACTAACCTCCTTTTAGCCTATTTAAGTTTTGGCCCCTGAAATTCTTCAAATTTACATATATAATCCGGCCATCCATTTGTATCCTTTTGCATGCCTCATCATTCATCTCATCAACTTTTGAAAACGCAGGCGCCTAGACCGCTAACAGATGGCCATGAACTTTCCTTCATTTAAAAAAACCGAACATTTTATGTGTGGTACCCCCACGGAGAGGATCCTGGGGGAAAGTTAAAATCCTCCTATGATTTTTATTTTTTTCACAAAATAAGTCATGAAATTTTGATGTATGTATTTTTACGCTCATTTTAAGTACCCATATGACTATATTTTGGGGTAAAAGTACAACTGTAAAAAGGTGGTGTTGCAATGAATGAAAATCCAGTTGTATTTTTGAACTAAAATGCAGTCCATTTTAAAAATGAATGAAATCCAGTGGTATTTTTGAACTAAAAAAAGTTCCTTCACCAATCTCCCATGTGTTACCCACACATAAAATTTTCTCAAAAAAGGGCCTCTTGCAGGCTCCCACCAGTTTCAGGCTATAAGGCTTCTATACAATATATGATAAATTATATCTATTGTTATCCGCACTATAGACTGTTAAGATAAATTTTCTCCTAAGTATGAAAGAGGATTAACCATCTTTGACCTGGAATTCAACATGTGCTCTTAAAGGAAGCTTCCAGAAAATTTTCCAAAGGAAGCTTCATGTCAAATGACATGTGTTTTTGACCGAGGGAAGCTTCATGGAAGCTTCATCCACATGTCATCTACCACACCTACGTTCTTGATTTTGGACCTATAAATAGGGATGAAGGAGGAGAGGTAAGGCATCCACTTCTCTCCAAACTTAAGCATTGAAAGATCTAGTGAGGCTTTTGCGGCAATCGTCTTAGTTTGGGAGAGCTTTCGGACGTCGTTGTACGACGTTGAAAAAGAGTACTTCGCCTACACAGATTGGATCTAGAGCAGATATTGGCAAGGATTCGAAGATGCATCTTGGAGAGGATTTGTGTAATCCGTCTCATCCGCCGCTGTCGGTAACTTGCAGTTTTTTTCTGTTGCTATTTATTGTATTGTGTAGTGTGAAGCTGGTGGAGATCCTTTGTGGATCGGTGGAGGGAAAGCATGTAATCCGTGCGTGTGTTTATCACAGACTTTTAGTGGAGGCTTTTCGGGTTGGACTCCGATCGTCCCGTGGTTTTTCGCCCAAGTTGGGTTTTCCACGTAAAAATTCTCTATGTGCTTTTATTACTTTTTGCACTTTTTGTATTGCGCTTGCTCGAATTGCAACAGGTGTCCTGGTCGGGATTGCTCGCTCTCTTTCCCAATAAGTGGTATCAAAGCGAGGTTGAGTGATAGAGTCGTTTCAGTGACGGGGCAGTTACCGGGCTGACCTATTAGGGTTTCAGGATGAGTCGATTGGGATCTTGAGTGTGCAATTGAGAGTGGTAGTTTACGACCATTGGCCCGCTGGCTACTCTCTCCAGTTGTATACTTTGAGATAGTCGACTCAAAGATCAGTGGTCGGTCCGGCCAGTTGGCAGAGCAGGATGGAGTCTACATCCGGTTCAGAGCAGATGATAAAGTTGAATGGTGCCAATTATCACCAGTGACATCTACTGATGGAGGATTTGATATACGTGAAGGGTTGGCATGCTCCTATTTTTGAGGAGATGTCAAAGGAAACAGATCCGACAAAATGGAAGGTAGAGCATCGAAAGTTGTGTGGGTTCATCAGACGGTTCGTGGAGCCGAACGTCTACAACCATGTGGCTAGCATCAATGATGCAAAGGAACTGTGGAAAACTCTCGAGACCTTGTATGCCAAGAGCACGGGCATCAACAAGTTATATTTGCTAAAGAAGCTTGGAGAGTTCAGATACCGGGAGGGCTCTCCTATTTTGGATCATGTCAACGAGTTCCATGGCATTATTGATCGTCTCACTGCTATGAAGGTGACATTCGAAGACGAGGTGAATGCATTGTGGCTTCTCAAGTCACTTCCAGATTCTTGGGAGATGATCAGAGTTTCTCTGATCAATTCTTCCCCCCAGGGGATTGTTTCCATGGAGATCGCCAAGAGTGGGATCTTGAATGAGGAGGTGAGACGAAAGTCTCAGGGGACTTCAGGCTCTTCTTCACGAGCTGACGTTCTCTTTACTGAGTCCAGGGGGAGAGGAAAGAGTAAGAGCCGAGGAAGGAAGGAGGACAGGAGTCAAAGTAGGGGCAAGTCGAAGTCACGTTATCAGAACGTGGAATGCCACTACTGTCATAAGAAGGGCCACATCAAGAAATTCTGCAACTCGTTGAAGAACGATCAGAAGAAGGGGATTGCCACTGAGGGCAAAGATGATGGTCATACGGCAGCCACCATTTCGACTGAGGAGGACGATGTCATTATTATTGGCGACGACATTACGGCTGCACTCTCGTGTGACGACCGATGCTGGATCGATGACTCTGGAGCCTCTGCACACGTCTCCCACAACAGGGAGCTATTTGCCACTTACACCACTCATGACTGTGGGGTGTTGAGGATGGGCAATGGGGATACGTCTAAAGTACTTGGGCGTGGAGACATGCATTTGAAGACGAGCACTGGAGCCCTATTAGTTTTGAGAGATGTACGACATGTGCCAGACATCCGTTTCAATCTGATATCTGTTGGCAGACTTGGAGATGAAGGACACCTGAGTGTCTTTGGAGGAGACTTCTGGAAGCTGATCAGGGGATCACTTGTGATGGCCAGGGGATACGACGATTCTGGACTGTACTACATGGAGGGGAGGCCTGAAGCTGCTCAGACCAACTCCGTCAGGGATGAGGCATCCACTTCCTTATGGCACAGGAGGCTGACACACATTAGCCAGAAGGGTTTGAGATGCCTGGCGAAGAAAAAGCTCATTAGTGACATTTCTGGTGATCATTTGGAGAGGTGTGACCATTGCATGGCTGGGAAGCAGAACAAGATTTCATTCCAGAGCCACATGTCCACCAGAAGATCAGAGCCTTTGGAGCTAGTTCATACTGATGTTTGCGGACCTCTGAAGGTCCAGACTAAAGGAGGAGCTTTGTATTTCGTTACTTTCATCGACGATCATTCGAGGAAGCTTTGGGTCTATGTTATCAAGACCAAAGATCAGGTCCTTAATACCTTCAGGAGATTCCATGCTGAGGTAGAGAGATAGTCTGGGAAGTGGCTGAGATGCATCAGGTCCGATAATGGGGGAGAGTACATTGGTCCGTTTGACGAGTACTGCAGGGACCATGGCATCCGACATGAGAAGACCCCGCCGAAGACGCCGCAGCTGAATGACGTAGCTGAGAGGATGAATCAGACACTATTGGAGAGGATTCGGTGCATGCTATTTGAGTCAAAGCTGCTAGGGATGTTTTGGGGCGAGGCTCTTCTTACTGCAGCGCATGTCATCAACCTCTCGCCGAGCTCAGCGTTGCAGGAGGATGTCCCAGATAGGATCTGGTATGGGAAAGACCCGTCTTACAGTCACTTGCGGGTATTTGGCTGCAAAGCCTTTGTGCACGTCCCCAGGGACGAGTGATCGAAGTTGGATTCGAAGACCCGACAGTGCATTTTCTTGGGGTACGGCTACAGTGGAGAGCTTGGGTACAGGTTCTTTGATCCAGTTGAGAAGAAGCTTGTACGTAGCCGTGATGTTGTTTTCTGTGAGGATCAGACTGTTGGTGATCCTGAGGGGACTGTTGAGTCTGAGGTTGATTCTCGCACTACTGCAGAGTTACCTATGGTTGGAGTTGATGACACTGAGGAGGCCATTGAGCCCGTGCCAGCACAGGGTACTAATACCCTTCCGGATCATGATATCACCACTGATGGTGAATCAGGTGTTGCTGAGGACATTACTGATGATGTGCCTGCCCCGGCACCTGAGCCTGCCCTGCGGAGGTCAGATCGGACCAGGCACCCATCCGCTAGATATTCTGCATCAGAGTTCATACTGCTGACTGATGCGGGGGAGCCTGAGAGTTATGACGAGGCTGTGGAGAGCACAGAGAAGCGTCAGTGGATGGTTGCTATGCAAGAGGAGATGCAGTCGCTGCAGAAGAACCACATGTATGACCTGGTGAGATTGCCTAAGGGCAAGAAGGCCTTGAAGAATCGATGGATCTTCAGGGTGAAGCAGGGAGACTCCTCCACACCTCCCAGATATAAGGCCAGGCTGGTGGTGAAAGGTTTTGGACAGCGGCAGGGTGTCGACTTCGATGAGATCTTCTCGCCTGTGGTGAAGATGTCATCTATTCGTGTTATACTCGGCCTCGCTGCGAGGCTAGATTTTGAGATAGAGCAGATGGATGTCAAGACCGCCTTTCTGCATGGCGATCTTGAGGAGGAGCTATATATGGAGCAGCCTGAGGGTTTCAGTGTCAGAGGGAAGGAAGGTCTGGTGTGCCGCTTGCAGAAGAGTCTATATGGCCTGAAGCAGGCCCCGCGGTAATGGTATAGAAAGTTTGATTCCTTTATGGGGGAGATCGACTTCAGGAGGACCACCCTTGACCTCTGCGTGTTCATCAAGCAGTATGCTTCAGAGGACTTCGTCATTCTGTTGTTATACGTGGATGATATGTTGATCGTCGGGAGGAACACTGCTCGCATTGCTGAGTTGAAGCGGCAGTTGAGTTCCACTTTTGAGATGAAGGATCTGGGTGCTGCAAAGACCATTTTAGGGATGCACATTCGCAGAGACAGGGGAGCCAGACTACTATGGTTATCACAGGAGCGGTACATCCGCAAAGTGCTGCAGAGGTTTGATATGGATCAAGCAAAGAAGGTGAGCGTGCCGCTTGCAGCTCACTTCAGGCTTACCGTTGATCAGTGCCCCAACACACCCGAGGAGATCGAGGCGATGCAGAAGGTTCCGTTTGCATCTACAGTTGGAAGCCTTATGTATGCGATGGTGTGTACGCGGCCAGATATTGCGCATGCTGTTGGGACAGTCAGTAAATTTCTCTCCAATCCTGGGAGAGAGCATTGGAGCGCAGTAAAGTGGATACTGAGATACCTGCAAGAGACTTCAGACTTGACGTTGAGATTTGGAGACAGTGAGCCAGAGCTGTTGGGCTACACTGATGCGGACATGGCTGGAGATGTGGATTCCAGGAGGTCGACGTCAGGGTACTTGATTCTATTTGCAGGGGGAGCTGTCTCGTGGGCATCGAGGCTGCAGAAGTGCGTTGCACTGTCCACCACGGAGGCTGAGTTTATTGCGGTCACTGAGGCTGGGAAGGAGTTACTCTGGATGAAGAGGTTCATCAAAGAACTTGGATTCACTCAGGACCGATACATACTCATGTGTGACAGTCAGAGCGTTATTCACCTGGGGAAGAACCCCACGTTCCACTCGAGGTCGAAACACATCGACACTCGATATCATTGGATACAAGATGTCCTGGAGCAGAAGGAGCTTGATCTTCAAAAGGTGTACACGGATGATAACGGGACAGACATGCTGACCAAAACTATGCCAAGGGGGAAGTTCGAGCATTGCGTTAGAATCGCCGGGATGGCGGTTTCTTCCGCCTCGATGTGAAGGAGGAGATTTGTTGGGTACAGTTCCCGTCCTTTGTGGAAAAACTGTTGAGTTCGAGTCTCATTAACTCGAATTTGGTGTTGCTGATCAAATATAGAGACATATTGATGGAGGACCTGGCGGGAGGCAAATTAAATACTCTGCGGAAGATTATCAGAATGACAAACTTTCTTCACTTAGTCGAAAAGGGGGAGATTTGTTAAGATAAATTTTCTCCTAAGTATGAAAGAGGATTAACCATCTTTGACTTGGAATTCAACATGTGCTCTTAAAGGAAGCTTCCAAGAAATTGTCCAAAGGAAGCTTCATGTCAAATGACATGTGTTTTTGACCGAGGGAAGCTTCATCCACATGTCATCTACCACACCTACCTCCTTGATTTTGGACCTATAAATAGGGATGAAGGAGGAGAGGTAAGGCATCCACTTCTCTCCAAACTCAAGCATTGAAAGATCTAGTGAGGCTTTTGCGGCAATCGTCTTAGTTTGGGAGAGTTTCAGACGTCGTTGTACGACGTTGACAAAGAGTACTTCGCCTACACGGATTGGATCTGGAGCAGATATTGACAAGGATTCGAAGAGGCATCTTGGAGAGGATTTGTGTAATCCGTCTCATCCGCCGCTGTTGGTAACTTGCAGTTTTTTTTCTGTTGCTATTTATTGTATTGTGTAGTGTGAAGCTGGTGGAGATCATTTGTGGATCGGTGGAGGGAAAGCATGTAATCCGTGCGTGTGTTTATCACAGACTTTTAGTGGAGGCTTTCCGGGTTGGACTCCGATCGTCCCGTTGTTTTTCGCCCAAGTTGGGTTTTCCACGTAAAAATTCTCTGTGTGCAATTATTACTTTTTGCACTTTTTGTATTGCGCTTGCTCGAATTGCAACAGGTGTCCTGGTCGGGATTGCTCGCTCTCTTTCCCAACATAGACTATCTGTAAATTTTTGATATCTGCAAAGTAGTTTTGTTAAAATTATATCAGCAAATCCAATTGTTATACGCAAATCAGAATATTGATATCCACAAATTGATACATTTTGAATCTTTGCTTGCACTAATAATTCACAACAACTTCATCAAATAAGAAAGAAAGAATATGATCATTGAATACAACATTCTCATCCATACAAACATCTATAACATATGTTGTATTAGTTAAAGTAAAATGTGATCAGGAAAAGACCATTTGTCAGCTAACAAAAAAGTATGCATCAGAAACCCGAAGTGATATCTCAACACACTTATGTTGTACTAGTTGGTGTGGCGGCGACGATGACGATTGGTGAGGCAGCGGTGATGGTGGTTGGCGCGGCTGCGGCGATGACAGTTTAGGTGCAGCGTCGGCGATGACGGTTTGCGGCAACGGCGATGGTGGTTGGAGCGGCGGCGACGATGGCAGTTGGTGCGGCGGCGGCGGCGGTTGGCGAGGCGGCGGCGATAACGGTTTCGGTGTGGCGAAGGAGAAGGCGGTTGGGTAGGCGGCGGTGATGGCGGTTGGTGCGCGGCGGCAATGGCTGTTTCGGTGCGGCGATGATGATGGCGGTTGGTTCACATCCATGTTTTCCACACTATAATCAAACTCTTCTTTGATCACAAGAAAAATTGAGCAAGACTCTCAAAAATGATGTAAGATAAGATGAAAAAAAAAATAGAGTGCAGATAGTCAAAATTGCTTTGCGATTATCTAACTTTGAAGGAAAAAAACACCTAAAATTGAGTGCGAATTGTCAAAACTGTTTTGCGGATAACAATCACCTAAATTATTTGTTGCTAACCCCAATCATAGTTTTTTTATCAACTTTTGCTCGGTTTTGCATGACATTTTTGCTCCGGCGAGTTAGGACAAAAAAACAACTGTCATATATAGAATGTTTATTTGGCAAGACGAGGGTTAAGCCCCCCACGAAGAAAATAAAATTAATTAGTTTTGAACATAAAAGTGGATGAAGTTCTTTAGGTAAGATCAGACGCTCACGAATGATAGTTCATAACCACAACGTTCATCGCCGCCACTGCGGTGCCAAACTGAGCCCTTATGGGACAATGAAGTCCTTATAACCGCAGAGTCCGCACTGATCCCTGACCAAAGTCAGAACCAAGTCACTATCTTCTCAGCACTGTCCGCACAATCTGCACAGCAAAAATCCGGTCAACTACTCAAATCGCGCGAACACAAAAACATGTCCGCATCAACCACCCGAGCTCACTTAATGTTAATTCGGTTGTACTGTTAATGTTGTGACATGAGGTCATATTTATAGATGCGGAGATGAGTGTGATCACCTCCCTAATCGATAGGATCACATCCCTATCTCACATCGAGTACTGAGTATATCCACACAGCCGCGAACACAAAGTTAGTCCGCATTGTCGCAGCAACAAGGCCAGACAGCCAATCCGGCAAGGTCGCACCACCAAGGCCGGATAGAAATCCTATCCGCCTTGTCGCCATAAGACCAAGCCAGGACTTGTCCGCTACACAAATGGACCCTGGAGATACTCCACCAGTCCACACACATGCAGACATAGCTCCAGTTCATTTAATGTTTGTGATGCTGATGAGTCTTCTTTCGTTCCCTCAGAGGATGATATTGAAGACGATATTTGTGATGTTGCTGGAGCAGAACATATGTATACACTACGAGATAGCATTGCCGAAAAAATATACAGTGCACAGAGGTAAAAATTCGATCAACCCTTTACTAAAAAAGTAAAGAATTTAAATTATCAAAAATTTGATTCATATCAATTTATTTTCGAACAGGTGATCAGAAAGATTGGAAAAAGCTGTCGCCGGATATTGGAAGACCTTTTTTTCCTATTTTCTAGAACTATGTAAAAGACTCATGTTATCAGTAATTTTTATATATTTATATATTTTAGTTTTAAAAAAACAGCTTCCAAAAGTTGTTTCTCTAAATAGGTAAAAAAAAATCGTTTTTCAAAGCGCACTTCTGCACAGAACACTCAAACACTCTGCAAATTTTCAAAACTTCTCCCCAGAGATCTATTTTAAAACAGCTCTATCCGGACAACAACTTTTCAATCTGTCAGAGCTGTCCCAAATAGACCCTAGACCGCTAACAAATGACCATGAACTTTCCTTCATTTAAAAAACCCGAAAATTTTCTGTGTGGTATCCCCACGGAGAGGATCGTGGGAGAAAGTTAAAATCCTCTTATGATTTTTATTTTAATAAGTCATGAAATTTTGATCTATGTATTTTTACGCTCATTTTAAGTACTCATATGACTATATTTTGAGGTAAAAATACAACTGTAAAAAGGTGGTGTTGCAATGAATGAAAATCCAGTTGTATTTTTGAACTAAAATGCAGTCCATTTTTAAAATGAATGAAAGTCCAATTGTATTTTTGAACTAAAAAAAGGTCCCTCACCGATCTTCCATGTGTTACCCGCACAAAAAATTTTCTCAAAAAAGGGCCTCTTGCAGGCTCCCACAATTTTAAGGCTATAAGGCTTCTTCACAATATATGATAAATTATATCTATTGTTATCCGCACTATAGACTATCCGTAAATTTTTGATATCTGCAAAGTAATTTTATTAAAATTATATCCGCAAATCCAATTGTTATACGCAAATCAAAATTTTGATATCCACAAATTGATACACTTTGGATCTTTGCATGCACCAATAATTCACAACAACTTCATCAAATAAGAAAAAAAGAATATGGTCATTTGATACAACATTCATCCATACAAACAGCTATAACATATTGATGGGTTCCACCTTCATTTATAGGAGAAAAGCCCCCCCCCCCCCCCCCCCATGATCCCCCCCCCCCCCAAAAAAAAGGGTCATGGGTGGCCCACCCCCTCCATGAACTCTCATGAGGAGGAAATCATGGGGGGTGGGGCCGACCACTCACCCCATGGAGGAAAATCGCCAACCGGGCGGCCTAATCGCCGCCGGCGACCGGCCTTCCGCCGACGACCAGCCTCCCGTCGGCCTCGTCGGGAGAGCGGTCGCGGACGGCCGCCTGGCAGCCGGCAGCCCGGCCACGACAGGCCGCCGGCCCTCGGCAGGACGACGCCGCCAGCCGTCAGGCCGGCCGCTCCCGCTGCCGGCCGCCCGGCCGACCGCCTAGCCGCCGCCGGCCCGACCGCGGCAGGCTGCCGGCCTAGCCGCGGCCGGCCCCCGCCGCCGCCACCGTGGCAGCCCACCGCCGTGGGTGATCTCCCCGCCTTCCGATCGGGGGGAGGCTCTCCTCGCCGTCCGATCGAGAGGGTAACCACCCACTAACCCACCACTTTAGTGGTGGGGCCCGCCATGACCCTCCCCTGGAGGCTATAAAAGGACCCCAGGGGGCTTCATTCTTCACCTTTTTGATGCCCAGAGCTTTCTTCTTCTTCAGGTGAGAGCTCTCCTGCCTCTTCCCCCGGCGTCGGCCTCGAGTCGCCGTGAACCACCATCGGCCGCCCACGTCCACCAGGGCTCCACCACCGCGTAGCTAGCAGGAAAACATCCAAGTCCCCGCAAGAGCCAAAGGAGGAAGGTGATCGCAACCAGCAAGTGAAGGCAACGAGAAGAGCCAGAGCACCGAGACCGTCCCACGCATTCCAACGTCCAAACTACTCCCGCGGCGCAGCCTGTTGCCCGTCGGGAGTCGTAGTCTCTCTCTCTCTCTCTCCCCAAGCTGTAACGGGAGCGGCATGTCGCCCCGATTCTCCAACACACTGTAAACACCGAAATCTAGTGGAATTTGATCGGCACAGACCCGGTCACGTGATTTTTGTTGGGGCGCTCGAAGCATCTGCGTGACCATCTAGTTTGGAATGGCCTACCCGTTGCCCCCAGAAGGGTATTTATAGATGAAACCCTAAATCCCCGACTACGGGTTTGGATGCCTATCGGATCCTAACCGACCCGTTAAGTAGACCATTAACACTAATATAAATATACCTCAACAATCTCCTCCTATATTGTATATAAGTGTTAACATAAGAAAAGAGCTACTTATCCAATAGTTAATAATGACCAAACAAAAAAAGAGTTTTTCCAGAAATATAAATATGAGTTTTAGATAACAAAATACTAAACTCAAACCAAATGTTCCAAACATGAAATAAAACAATAAACTAGAAAGCTCAAACCGATAATTGATCTAAGCGAAAAGCAGATCATCATCATCTAGGTCAAAATCAACTGTCTCTCCTCCAAACTTCACTTTTCCTGCAAACAATTACAACAAGAATGTCATGAGACAAATCTCTATGAATTTAAATATTTGCAGAAATAAAGTGATTAGTTCTAACAGCGGGTGAACTTAATACTTTAACTGGGAGGAAAGAATCCCAAAAAAACAGCATCTCTATCTAATTTACACAAAATTAGATTAATTGATTTCATAGAATCAAATCATGTTCCTTCGATTATTAAGATTATTATTAACGTTCCACAATTATGCTATATCATCAAATTTGGAATGATACAACAAGCTGTGACTATTATATCATCAAATTTGGAATGATATAACTAATAATCATAATATCAGGACACATATCAGTAACCTCAGTACTCCTTTTTGGAATGATACCCAATTCAGCCTTTGACAAAGAATAGTTACGCAAGTCATCAAGTTTGGAATGACTGGCAACTATCTCAGCTCTAGCTTTCATCAGATAACATCTGAAATACTTTAGTGTGCTCAACATGGATGCTTGAATATAAGCAGACAACAGTTCTTAAATTTAAAACATAAGCTAGGTATTAAGTCCTCCTAAATGGATGTTAATATCATCTCCCCCGATGTTTTAGATGTGAGAACCTTATATAAGGCCTTAGTAAGGACATCTGCTACATTATCTTTTGATCTCACGTCCAATATGGAGATTATCCCCTGACTGGTGAGATAGGTCAACCAGGCCAGTTTCATCCTAAGTTGCCTTCGCTTGCCATTGAACAACGTATTTGTAGCAATGGTCTTTGTGGCCTGATTGTCACAATAAATCAAAATAGAGTGAATTTTCAGACTCGTCATTGGAATGTCCAATATCAGATCTCTTATCCACTCTGCTTCTTATCCAGCTGAAGCGAGAGCATAGAGTTCCGATTCCATAGAGGATAGTGCAATGCACGTTTGCCTCTTAGACTTCCAAGCTACTGCAACTCCTCCTAGTGTAAACACAAAGCCACTAGTGGATCGACAATCAGCTATTTTCGAGCACCAAGATGCGTTGGAGTACCCTTCTAGCACTGGAGGATGCCCACTTTAACATAAAGCATATTTCTCAGTATAATTTAAGTATCTCATTAGCCTATCTAAGGCGTCCCAGTGGTCCTTCCCAGGGTTACTGGTGAATCTACTCAACATGCCGACCGTAAAGGCTATGTCAGGTCTAGTGCAGGTAGTAGCATACATGAGACTTCCTATGAGGTTGGAATAATCCAACTGTCTGATAGCTGAACCTTCATTCGGTTTCAGTCTACTGTTATAATCGTATGGAGTCTCAGCCTTTTTGCTCTTATCGTAACCCCACTTATTGCCAATGGTTTTAGCCCCTTTGGGCAAATCGACCAAAGTCCATGTGTTGTTCTGCATGAGAGAGTTCATCTCTTCGTCTATGGCTTCTTTCCATAATAGAGTCTCTAGATCGCATCGCTTCCTTATAAGTGGATGGATCAGCTTCAACGTGGTAAGTCACGAAGTCTGTACCGAAGCTTTTAGGCATTTTCTCTCTACTAGATAGCCTTCTGGTATCTAAACCACTTGTGTCTACAGGCTCAGTGTCAGAGTTACGTTTTCTTGGCTCAACTAAAGGCTCAGTACTAGTGGCTGGCAGACCTGACAGTGTCAGGTTCTTGTCCTTAAGGAACTTATCCTCAAAGAAGACAGCGTCTCTTGATTCTATTACAGTATTAGTGGAGAGATCTAGAAACTTGTCTGCAACACTATCATCTGCACATCCTAGGTAGACGCAGGTATTAGTCCTGGGTCCAATCTTAGCTCTTCTAGAGTCTGGTATCCTAACATAAGCGATACATCCACAGGTCTTAAGATTGTCAAATCTAGGAGGCCTCTTAAACCAAAGTTCGTAGAGTGTCTTAGTCAACTTTGCATGAGAAACTTTATTAAGAATGTGATTTGACGTGAGGACGACTTCACCCCAATAGGCCGCAGACATGCCAACAGTCAACAACATAGAATTCAACATTTCTGTTAAAGTTCTATTTTTCCTTTCAGCGATGTCGTTGGATTGTGGGGAATATGGAGCGGTGGTTTCAGGGATTATGCCATTGCTGGCAAGGAAATCTCTGAACTCCCCCGAGACGTATTCTCCTCCTCTATCACTTCTTAGCCTTTTTATTTTCATGTCAAGTTGATTTTCAACCCTATTTTTGAAAATACAGAATTTTTCAAATGTTTCATCTTTGGTTTTAAGAAGGTAAATGTGACTGAATATAGAGTAGTCGTCGATAAATGTTATCAGATACTTTTGACCGCCTCGAGTGACAAAACTTTTATAGCCACAAATATCGGAATGTATTAACTCTAGCAATTGTGTGCTCCTAGAAACCTGACTAAAAAGTGTTCTAGTTATCTTAGTTTGAGCACAAATTTCACATTTTTCTAATTTAGTTTTTGTGTCGAGTGGTATGTTGTGAGTTCTAGCTAGCAGGAGAGGTTTTCTATAATTGACGTGTCCTAGTCTTGCATGTAAAGTCTTAGGATCTATCAGATTAGAATTAACCTGATTTACTACCTCGTGTGTTAGACTCAGCCTATACATCCCGTTAACGACACATGCGCAGCCAAAGTAATGTGAGTGAACCATTAGGGTTACCCGACCACCACTAATGTTAAAAGACATACCCGCATCGCACAACAGGCTAATAGAAATTAAATTAGCAGCTAATGTCGGTATAAATTTAACATTTTTCAAAGTAAGAGTCTTACCTGAGGAGAGAGTCAAAGTAGCGTTGCCGACCTTCAGCACATCAGCTACAGCTCCATTTGCAACAATGACAGTCTCTTCCACCTCTTTTGCATCCTCCAGAAGCTTTGGATTGTGACAGACGTGGCAGGTAGCACCTGAATCGAGCCACCACTCTGAACTGGCAATCCCGTTACCGACCATGGCAACAAAGTCGGTAGACGCAGTCTGATAAACCATGTTAGCTTGATTATCAGTTCTTGGTGTGCTGGATTCACCCTGTTTGGGCTGACGGCACTCGGAAGCGCAGTGACCCCACTTATTGCAGTTGTAGCACTTGCCTTTGAATTTCTTCTTTATTTATTTGCTAGTGGCAGCAACTGCGGGTGCACTGGTCGGTGTGCGAGTCTTGCCAGGCTTAGGCTTCCGCTTAGGATGCGTGATCATGTTAACAGTAGAGGACTGCTTGCTGATCGTCTCTATAGCGTGCCTAGTCCGGTTCTCATCCTCAATATAGATGAAGCGCTTGAGGTCTTTAAGACTCACCTGCGTCTTCTTCCGGTACATCTCAGTCTTGAAGGAATATCAGGCCGAGGGCAATTTGAAAATGATCGCCCCTGCAACAAATCCATCTGGCAGAGAGATGTTCTCACTGTTGAGCTTGTCCACCAGATTTTCAAACTCAGCAACCTGTGGCAGGATTTCCCTTTCCTCAGTGAAGGTGAATGCCATAAACTTGTCCACCAAGTGCGTCTTGGACATGTTCTCCTCCTCCTTGAACTGCTCCTCTAAGGCTTCCCAGATCTCCTTGGCCCTTTTCATCTTGCCGTACGTCTCTGCAAGCCTGTTGGAGAGGAAATTCAGGATGTAGTCTCTGCAGAAGTCCTCGTCGTTGACCAATTGATCTTCAACGTCACTTCCTTTGAATTCTTCAAAGACAGTCTGCACTGTGTAAAAGATGTTCAGGTATTTCATGCCGAACTGTGTGTTGCGCTTCCAGGCACTGAACTCGGCGTTGGAGAATTTCTCCAGCTTGATCATCGGCACAGGAGAGGAGTGATTGATCGCCTTTGACATTGCGTGTTTCTTTCCAAACGATAGTATTCTACTAGCAATCTAAATTAAAAGCAGAGAAATACTAGAAAGAGATCACCTGAGCGAGACAATGAAATTTCGGATCCAATCCAGCAAGATTGTTTTGCTCTTCCTCTCCGGCTGAGCACAAAACGCCAAAGACTAAATCTCAATGATGAAGTGAGATTCAATGGTGGATATCCTTCCAAGAGTTGATAAGACAAGCTTTCAGAGTGCAGCAATGAAGGCTGTGCCAAACTTTCAGTCAAAGCTTGTATTCCAAAATTGAAGAACCAAAATTGAAGGAAAAATTTTCACTCAGATAAGCTGCAGGGATTGGCTTTGATTCTAGGCAGAAACCTTCAACCGAGCACTAACAGGCAGCCAAAAACAGAATCCTCCAACACCAGCGACACAAGCCCTCTTCCCCGAGCTTGCCCTAGAACGGCTGTAAAAAAAAGGGCAGTCGAGTAATGACAAGGGCGGAATCACAATAGGTTGCGTTAGAGGAAATCCTGAATGGCGACAGGAGAACTGCAGATCCGGAGCGGCAGATCCGGGGAAGAACAGCAGGCTTCTGAACCCTTGCAGCCAACGACGAAGAACGAGCGCGTTGTTGCAAGAGCGGCAGACCGAAACCCTCCAAGTGACGCAGTCTAGCGACTTCCGGCACGGGTTAATCGACCTTTTCCACGATCGACGAAAGTAGCGACGGGACTCTCCTTCACGATCGGCAACGACGATCCAGCAAAAATCGCGATCGGGAGTGCGGCTAGGTCACGGGAGCGGGCTTCCGTGAAAACAACGACGGGTTTCCTACAACGCGATCGACAGCCGCGATGGCGATGCAGAAAATCGCGAAGGGGGATGATATCGCAGCGGCGATGGCGCAGAGAATCGCAGCGGGAGCGGGGATCGATCACGGGAGCGGAGCGGCTAGGGCAAAACGAAAGAACTGCTTCGAGAATGTTGGGGCGCTCGAAGCATCCGCGTGACCATCTAGTTTGAAATGACCTACCCGTTGCCCCCAGCAGGGTATTTATAGACGAAACCCTAAATCCCCGACTCGGGTTTGGATGCCTATCAGATCCTAACCGACCCGTTAAGTAGCCCATTAACACTAATATAAATATACCTCAACAATTTTTTACCCATTTAAAGGGTTTTTTCACGTCATCACATCTTATGTCAACTTTCTACTTTTATTGACTGTGTGCGCGCTCAAACGCCTCTTGAGCTAAGACGGTTCGAACAAATCCGGCCCGACCAGGGCATCGAGTTAGTCCGCAACACATATGTTGTACTAGTTAAAGTAAAATGTGATCATAGAAAGACCATTTGTCAGCTAACAAAAAGTATGAATCAGAAACCTGAACTGTCATCTCAACACAAATATGTTGTACTAGTTGGTGTGGCGACGATGATGGCGGTTGGAGAGGCAGCGGTGATGGCGGTTGGCGCGGCGGCGCGAAGACAATTTCGGTGTTGCGTCGGCGATGATGGTTTGCGACAACGGCGATGGTGGTTGGCGCGGCGGCGACGATGACAGTTGGTGCGGCGACGGGGACGGCGGTTGGCAAGGCGGCGGCGATGACGGTTGGCGCGGCGCCGGCGATGGTGGTTTCGGTGTGGCGAAGGTGAAGGCGGTTGGGTAGGCGGCGGTGATGGCGGTTGGTGCGCGGCGGTGATGGTTGTTTCGGTGCGACGATGATGATGGAGGTTTGTTCACATCCATGTTTTCCACACTGTAATTAAACTCTTCTTTGATCACAAGAAAAATTGAATAAGACTCTCAAAAATGATGCAAGATAAGATGAGAAAAAATGGAGTGCGAATAGCCAAAATTGCTTTGCGATTATCTAACTTTGAAGAGAAAAAAACACCTAAAATCGAGTGCGAATAGCCACAACTGTTTGACGGATAACAATCGTCTAAATTATTTGCTGCTAACCCCAATCATAGTTTTTTTAAAACTTTTGCTCGGTTTTGCATGACATTTTTGCTCCGGCGAGTTAGGACAAAAAAGCAACTGTCATATATAGAATGTTTATTTGGCAAGACGAGGGTTAAGCCCACCACGAAGAAAATAAAATATAGTCTTGAACATAAAAGTGGATGAAGTTCTTTAGGTAAGATCAGACGCTCACGAATGATAGTTCATAACCACAACGTTCCTCGCCGCCACTGTGGTGCCAAACTGAGCCCTTATGGGACAATGAACCTCTTATAACCGCAGAGTCCACACTGATCCCTGACCAAAGTCAAAAACCAAGTCACTGTCTTCTCAGCACTGTTCGCACAATCTGCACAGCAAAAACCCGGTCAACTACTCAAATCGCGCGAACACAAAAACCTGTCCGCATCAACCACCTGAGCTCACTGTTCATTCAATTGTACTGTTAATGTGACAAAATGTCCTATTTATAGATGCAGAGATGAGTGTGATCACCTCCCTAGCCGATAGGATCACCATCCTATCTCGCGGCGAGTACTGAGTATATCCACACAGCCGCGAACACAAAGCCAGTCTGCATTGTCGCCACAACTAGTCCGGACAGCCAATCCGGCAAGGTCGCACTACCAAGGCCGGATAGAAATCCTATCCGCCTTGTCCCCACAAGGCCAAGCCAGGACTTGTCCGCCACACCACCAGACCCTGCAGATACTCCACCAGTCCACACACATGCAAACATAGCTCCAGTCCGCACACTACGAGCCCTCCACCAGAGCACACAAGGCTGACAGCTGTCGAACTAGGCGGACAAAGAAAACAGTTCGCGCTAACCGCGCGATCTCCCAGACTAAGCACATCTGGACTTGGTACAGATCCAAACCAAGTCCACACCACCAGCCATTCCTGGTGCGAACACAACACCAGCGGATACTTGGGCCGGTCCGCACAAATCGACGGACTTCAGCACCAGTCCGCAACCCAGACTCAACGAACTCCGCGGATAAACATCCTATCCGTCCGATTATCTCCAGGGAACAAGCTGCCTGCAACTCTCTTGCTGACCTGGCTTGCCGCCACCCTTGTCTGCACAGTCCGTGTGGACAGTCCGCCCTGCCCGCCACTTTCACTTCAAAACATTCAACAAAACATTTTTGAGTGTTATGATTGTCATGACATTTGTGCCAGTTGCACCATTTCTGTCTACAGGAAGCAGACCTGGTTCGGGATTGACGTTTTTCAGAGTTGGATGACAACCCCAGAGGGTGAGTGGTCGCGGCCACAGGAGCACCTACAGGATCTGTCCTAGGAGTTGTCAAAACTATTGGTTCCAACGGGGAGCCAGCCTCAAGTGCAATGTGATAATTTTCATCTGCATGACGACATCCAAAGGAGTCGGGGAACGTTGGAGAAGTATGCAGAAAAAGTCTGGAATTCAGGCCTGAGATGCAAGAAGAATTGTAGCAGTCGACATCGATCACGAAGAGCAAGATACTGTTGATAGAAAGGTCTGTTGTCTCCAGGATGAGGTGTTGGCTCCATGATGCTAAGCTGGTTCCAAAGACCAAGCATTGTAGCATGATATTGATGGATGGAAAGATTTTCTTGTCCGGTGAACTGGATGGTTTGGAGGAGTTGAAACTCATGTGTATTGTCAGAAGGGGTAAAGTAGGTGCTTAGATGATTCCACATGGTGGCTGCAGTGTCGTGTGGCTCAAGTTGCAGCATGATTGAAGGGAAAACTGACTGAAGGATTATATCAATTGTCTGATGCTCATATCATAGGTTCAAGTATCAGTTAGTGTGAGGTAAGCCTTGTTAGTTACTTTGTCAGCCGTCGTTGTAGGCATGGGGTTGCTTCTGTGCCCCCATAGCAGTCGACTTCGAAGATGACTTTTGACAGCTAAAGACCAAATTTTAGTGGCGGAACTAGGATTTTGAAGTCGCACAGGCACAATCTAAGTTTTGTCAATTCGGGGGGGCAGCGCACCCTGAGCGGGGGTTCGGGGGGAGCGGCCCCGAAATTTTTTTTTGCAAAAATTTTTTTGTAAGTAAAATATTGAACACAATGTTACAAACAAAAATTGAACACAATATTACAAAAGAAAGGTTTAAATCTGAAAAACTTACAATTCAACAAGATACTTTCCGTTGACACATGCTCTGAAAACGTGAAATAATACTTTCCGTTGACACTATGAAATCTGTTCTGAAATTCAGTCCAGATTTCACAAAAGTCCAGTAAAATCTGGACTGAAATTCACTCCAGATTGATGTGAAATCTGGACTGAAATTCAGTCCAGTTTTCACTATGAAATCTGGACTGAATTTCAGTCCAGTTTTCACTATGAAATCTGGACTGAATTTCAGTCCGGATTTCAAAGAACCAGCTATGTAAATGGTTTTATGTAAAAAATTTCACAGATATGAAGAAGAAGAAGAATGTCGAGAACGAGCAGTCGAGCTCCACGAAGAATGTCGAGCGCGACAATTGTCGTCGAGCAGTCGAGCTCGACGAAGAATGTCGAGCTCGACATTTTCGTCGAGCAGTCGAGCTCGACATTTTTCGTCGAACTCGACATTCTTCGTCGAGCTCGACATTTTCGTCGAGCAGTCGTGCTCGACATTCTTCGTCGAGCTCGACAAAAAATGTCGAAGTCAAAGTCGAAGAAGAAGAAGAAGAAGAAAGAAGAAGAAGAGATACCAGCGGCCAGCGGGTAGCGGGAGCAGCGGGCAGCGGGAGCAGCGATCAGCGGGCCCGCATCGGCGACGCAGGGCACATCAGGGATCGGGATTCGGGCACAGGGAGCGACGACAGGATCGGCGACGGGCCAGCAGGGATCGGCGACGCCGAGCACAGCAGGGATCGGGCACAGGGAGCGGCGACGGGATCGGCGACGGGATCGGATGGAACTGAGTCAACTGACCTAATTTAGCGATAAAAATCGCTCGGACACGTGCCCTAGCGTGCCTACACTTGGTTCCGCCCGTGCCAGATTCTGTAATTCATAGCATTAAGGGTGATGCGGAGACAGGACTCAGATGTCAGAGTAGACTTAGGCTCCGTTTGGATGGACTTATTTTCACCGGTCAGGCGATTACGACAACATGAATCGGGACTTAATTAAGGTCCGCTTCATGCGGTCGTAACCGCTTGACCGGTGATAATAAGTCCCTCCAAACGGAGCCTTAGCCATCAGGGTAGATAAACAGATCTTCACTGGGAAGTAGGAAGACAAGCTCCCAACGGTTAAATGTCACCAGTGGTTAGGAGGGTAGATCACCCAAGTCGTAGAGAAACTCTAGCGGTCTTGGCGAGAAGATTGCAGCGGTTACAACAAGGAGAGAAATTCACAGTGGTAGATGCGCAGATCTTCACAGGGAAGCAGGCGGACTGGCGATAAGCTCCCAGAAGTTAGGTGAGTAAATCGCACAAGTCATGACAACAAGCTCCAGCGGTCTTGGCGAGAAGGTCGCAGCGGTCATAATAGTCCTGGCGACAAGCTTCTAGCGGTCTTGGCGATAAGCTCCCAACGTTCTTGGCGAGCACGAAGCCAAGGCGAACTCAGGGTCTCTGCTTTCAGTTGTCTTGGCAACAAGCTCCCAACGGTGTTGGCTAGCACGAGGCCAAGGAGAATTCAGGGTATCTGCTTCCGGCAGAACCAAGGAGCAAATCAAGAGCTCAGATCGATAATCACCAAAGGCAGAGATTTTTGGTGAGAATCACACAAATTGTGTGAGAAGCAGCGGGGCCAAAATGTCGCAGTGGGCACGACAAGTCGAGAACTGGTGATCTGAATAACTTGAGATTGCATGTTGACTGGAGATGCGGTCTGGCTGACTGAGATGCGGCCTGGAGAGCTCGATATTGCTGGGGCTGAGATGCGGCCTAGGCTGGAGATGCGGACTAAGGGTCAGTTTGTTTCGGCGGTGGCGGTGGCCAAAGGAGCTGTGGGAATGGAGCTGTAGGATTGAAGCTGTGAGAATGGAGCTGTTCAAAATAGAGAAACAGTTTGGTAAAACAGCGGTGACAGAGCTGTTCAGAATGGAGAACAGTTTGGTAAAACAGCAGTGACGTTTTCACTACATTTTTATTATCATAATTACTTAAATATTATTATAATAATTAATATTATAATAATTGCACGGGATCAATTTTTTGTCTTAATTATTATATTAATAATAATATTAATGATGATATTATAATATAAAAGCATAGGAACTTGGACCGGGGAGTAGCAGCTTCACCGCGACCTGGCAGTCTCTACTCACCGGAGGAGGAGGAGGCGGAGGAGGCGGAGGAGGTGGGGGAGGGGGGGGGGAGCTCCTGCGACCTGGCAGTGAGAGCAGTTCCGGCGACTTGGCAGTGGGAGAGAGAGCAGCTCCGACGTCCTTGGCAAAATCACCGGTGAGGAAGGCGGAGGGGGAACACGGGAGAATGGGGGAGGTGGCGGCGACCAACCCCGTCCATGGCATTGGGAACGCGGCGTTGAAAAGGAAGTCGCCCCAGCTGTGGCAAAATTCCGATGGCAACGGAATTTTCATCCCGCGATTCCGACGCAACGTTGCCGCAAACTGACCAAAAACATTTTTAGCATTGCCGTCCGACCGGAACGGAGATTCACCGCCCAAACAAACTGAGCCTAAGAGTAACAAGCGGGTGTTCGAGCAAGTCGGAGCAGTGCACAGGCGGACTGACAAACTGAGAAGATGCGGCTAGCCATAACAATTCGCTGTAAAAGCCCAGTTATTTGGGCCCATGAAATCTGCACTATAAAAGCCCAATATTAGAATTAAGAAATATCTAGAACTTGATGTATCCGGAATATTCTAGCTAAAGCTTGAATTATCTAGTAGAATACTGTATCCAGAATGTTCTAGTAAAATGTATGATGTATCTAGAATATTCCTTGTCTAGAATATTCGACTATACATCTATAAAAACCTTGTAATACCCCCATTTTGAAGTCAAGTAAAATCTTCTCATTCATGGTTGATACCTCCTTGTCCAAATTAACACCCGCATACTTTAACACCTTAGCCTTATTTCTCTAACAGTGGTATCAGAGGGATAGTTAGAGAATCATCATCTAATTTAGTTTCGTGGAACCACATTCTCAAATTCATGGCTTCATCATCTACCACTATGCCCATTTTCTCACATCCATCCATCCCCATGTTCAATGGCGACTTTTATGAGCAATGGAGTGATAAAATGGAAACTCTCCTAATCTCACAAGACTTGTGGGATATAGTAAATGATGGCGTTCCCTCCACCGGCAAAGCAATTGATGGTGCAGCCCCAAAACCCATGAAAGAAGACAAGATGAAGGATGCTCTTGCCTTGCATCTACTACAACAAGGAGTCTCAACAACCATCTACCCAAGGATCATGGGGCCAAAATCCTCAAAGGAAGCATGGGAGCGGCTCAAGAATGAGTACAAAAGAAATAAAAAGGTAATCAAAATCAAACTCCAAACACTACAGCGTCAATTCGATGACATAAAAATGCAAGATGGAGAGAAGTCACAGGAATACTTTGCTAAGTTAACTAGCTTATCAAATCAAATAAAGACTCTTGGAGGAAATCTAGAAGAAACTCAAATCGTGGAGAAAGTGCTAAGGTCTATGCCCAAGACCTATAATCACATAGTCTCTGCCATCATGGAAGCCCACGACATTGAAGAGATGACTGTCACAGAGTTGATGGGATCACTTCAATCCCATGAAAGCCTCCTACTCCATGACAGCACTTACATTGAAAAAGTGTTTCAAAGTAAAATGATGCTCAAAGAGAAGAAAGGAAAGAGGCCTCCTTTCAACAAAAATTTTAAAAACCAGAGACAGGAAAAACCAGAAGAAAAGGGGTATTTCAAGCAAAGAGACACTGCTCAAGCTTCGGGCCCCTCCCGCTCCATCTGCAAGAAGCAAAACCACCTCACCAAAGATTGCTATTTCAGATGCAAGACCTGTAAAAACCAAAATCACTCCGAGAGCAAATGCTGGTTCAAGACCAAACAAGAAGCCAAGTTCTCAGAAACAGGAAATGAACAATTCCTCTTCACATGTAAAGGGCCGGAGAACAAAGACTCTTCTCAGCTATGGTTCATCGATAGCGGCTGTTCAAGCCACATGGTGAACAATCGAGATTACTTCCTCTCACTTGATGAAACCTGCAAGTCAGAAGTCATGATAGGAGATGGAAAGAAGTTAAGAATAGAAGGAAAGGGGACAGCAGCGGTCATCACAACAGATGGAGCTCAGAAATTGATTGAAGAGGTACACTTTGTTCCCTCCCTCTCACAAAACCTTTTAAGTGTTGGGAAGTTAATGAGAAGAGGACACTCAGTAGTGTTCAATGATAACACCTATTCAATCTACCAAGCTGGAACCAATTCTCTAAATGGGATAGCAAAATTAAACTCCAGCAACATCTTCTCACTAGAGCTGCAACCCTACAAATCCACTATGCTGGCCTGTACTCAAGACACCAAATCAGTCCAACTATGACACCATAGATTAGGACACCTAAACATGTCCTCTCTCCACCACATGCATCAACATCAGCTTGTAGAAGGTCTACCAAGCCTATCCAAAACAGAGTTAAAATGTGATACCTGTGCCCGGAGCAAGTCTCACAGACTGCCCTTTCCTCAAACTGCACAAAGAAGAGCTACACAACCTCTGGAGAAACTTCACATAGATCTCTGGGGACCCACTCGAGTGCCATCTCTAGGAGGCAAAAGATACTACATGTTAATTGTTGATGATTTCAACCGCTACATGTGGATCATGCACCTAGAACAAAAATCTGAGAGCTTCCAGCACTTCCTCACCTTCAAAACTCAAGTTGAAAATCAATTAGAAAGGCACATTAAGATACTAAGAAGTGATAGAGGTGGAGAGTTCCTTTCCAACGAATTCAACACATTCTGCAAAGCAGCAGGAATCCATAGGGAGCTCACAGCACCAGCCTCACCACAACAAAATGATGTTGTGGAGAGGAGGAATCGAACCATTGCCGAAATGATGAGAGCAATGCTAGTTCAGAAAGCTCTCCCAAAGCCATTTTGGGGAGAAGCCACCACAACTGCTGTGTACATCCTCAACAGAACACCCACCAAAGCACTCATCAAATCAACCCCATATGAAGCGCTGTACAACCAGAAGCCGACAATATCTCATATGAGAGTATTTGGATGCTTAGCATATGCCCACAAAAACACAGAAAGACAAGACAAGATAGAATAAACTAGTATCAAATGCATTTTTCTGGGCTACAGTGATCAAACCAAGGGGTACAGATTACTTGAACCCAGAAATAACAAACTTATTATATCACGAGATGTGATTTTTCATGAAGAAGAAGCATGTCAATGGGGTTCAGAACATGAGTTACCTCAAGCTCCTGTGCCACCGGTTGAGCCGAGCCCTTCTCCAACTGGGAGAACACCTTCAAGCACCATCCAGGATAACACAGGAGGAGGAGAAACTGAACTATCAGATTCAGACCATGAGTCATCATCACCACAAAAATTTCGATCATTACAGGACATATACCTGAATGATGAATTTGCTCTTCTAGCTTCAGCCATTCCAGCATCATTTGAAGAAGCCACAAAAATCAAAGAATGGAGAGAAGCTATGACAGAAGAGATAAGAGCAATAACAAAAAAACAAAACTTGGATCCATGTCAACCGACCCCACAATCGAGCCATTATTGGACTCAAGTGGATCTTTAAGCTAAAGGAAGATGAAGCAGGCAGAATTGTAAAACACAAAGAAAGGCTAGTTGCAAAGGGGTACACACAAAGACCCGGGCAAGACTATGACGAAACATTTGCTCCAGTCGCAAGACTGACTACAATTCGCCTAATTCTTGCTACAGCAGCTCAATACAACTGGCCTATATATCAACTAGACGTAAAATCGGCGTTCCTGAATGGGGAACTCATGGAAGAAGTGTATGTAACACAGCCACAAGGATATGAAGTAGAGGGAGAAGAAGAAAAAAAGTCTACCGCCTACATAAAGCCCTTTATGGCCTGAAACAGGCCCCAAGGGCATGGCATCAGAATATCGATGCATTCTTCCAGCAAGAAGGATTCACCAGAAGTCCAGTTGAAGCAACCCTCTACATCAAAAACTCAGAAGAAGGGAAGATCATCATCAGCCTATACGTTGATGATCTAATCCTAACAGGATCAAGCAAGTCACAGATAGAAGAGTTCAAAAAGAAATTAAAGACGAAGTACGAAATGACTGATCTTGGACCCCTGAAGTTCTTTCTGGGGCTCCAGATCAAACAGTTCAACGACAACATCTTCATCTCCAAGAACACTACACAAAACTGCTACTGAAGAAGTTTGACATGGAAAATTGCAATCCCACACTAACACCCATGTCAACTACCGAGAAATTGACTGCCAGAACAGAAGAAGAAGAGAAAGCAGATCAAGAGAAGTACAGAAGTCTCATTGGAAGCTTGATCTATCTCACAAACTCAAGACCAGACATTGAGAATGCAGTCAACATTCTGGCACGATTCGTCAGCAATCCCTCGAGTCATCATCTCGCTGCGGCCAGACGCATCCTCCGCTACCTACAAGGCACAAAAGAGTATGGAATACTCTATCAAAAGAGCCCAGATTTCACTCTTCGTGGCTTCACCGACTCAGATTGGGCGGGGGACATCAACGACCGTAAAAGCACCGGAGGATACATCTTCTTCGCAGGATCAGGCCCTATTTCATGGAGCTCGCGCAAACAACTAACTGTGCACTATCTACGAACCGAAGCAGAGTACAT